>CM057088.1:29456250-30172500 GCA_029959045.1 Taenioides sp. WSHXM2023 | reverse complement strand
ATAGAATGAGGCGCTCGTATTGTTTTTTCCTCTGAAGTGAAGCAAAGCGGCCAGATTCCAATGTAAATATAAACTTTGCTTAAGGACTTATGCGGTGCTCCCATATGGCATCCAGAGAGGGACAAAAGAGACAGGGCCAGAATCACAAACAGCCCCATCAGAGCCACAGGAGCAGAAGAGCAGAGGACACACAAAAGAGAGACTACAAAGAGGAAAGAGGGACGTAAAGGGTTAAAGACACAAAAATGTGATGGAGATTTTCAAACTGGCTCATGTTGTAGCCCGTACAACTCACAACGAATTTTAACAACAGCTTTTCTGATTATGAAATAAAAACGGGCCCATATTATGCTTTTTTTCTTATCTGTTAAAAAAGAAACATACCTGGAGTTGCGTTTCGTTTCATTCACTTATATTTAAAACAGAAACCCTGCATTTTAAGGCAGAGTTCTTCTCTCAAACTCAAAACACTCTGTTCCACCTTGTGATGTAATAATATTACACAACAATAATATTAATCTTACAACAATAATTATACAACAATAATACTAATAATAAAGGGTTGCTCAAACATGTTAATGAAATAAAACACAACTCCAGGTCTGTTTCTGAGGAGGTAACAACATTATAACATGACACACAAGAGTCACAAGAGTCATTTTGGCGTAAAATGGGACGTTTAAGTCTGTGTTCACACTTGCACAATCACCACATAAAAACTGGGACTTAACAAAAACTGGAATTCAAAACTACACCAGGACAAAGACCAGGACCAGGACTAGAACAGGGCAAAACCAAATCATTAGAACAAACTGGACCCAAACTAAAGCCAAAACAGTGTGAACGTATCCTAAAATTACCAGTTTTGCCCAATTCGTTCTTCAATAAAAACCAAGAAGCAGTTTATTTACAGCTGTGGGTAAGCTTTTGCCCTCACACCATAGTTTTACCAGTTCCACTGTTGTTGTGTTGTTGAGAACACTGAGGAGTTCACGTTAGCAGAATGTGACCCTTACTTAGAAGTAAGACCCATATTCTACTAAGAAAGAAAGATTTATTTAGATTTATTTAGAAACAACAATTACGGTACATTATACAACGTAAACGCGACAAAATGAAACTTCATTATAACTATAACACAAGTGTGGAACTTAAAAAATAATAATCATAATTTTCTCCTCAATGATTACTAATGCGAACTTCTCAGAATATAAATATAGTCAGTTCACCAAAACAAAATAAGACTGTTATGTGTTTCACGGTTTGATTTTCTAACTTACCTAAAAACCTAAAAAACCTGCACCAGGGACTAAAGGTGGAAATTTGCTCTAGTGATACAACCTGGAACAAAGCATCTCTTCTGTTAAGGTTAATGTAGATTGTGCACTGTCCCTGTCTCGTAAATAAACTAAATAAATACATAAATAAATAAAAATTGGCTTTTGGCTAAATCAATCATTTTGTCAAGTCCAGAGAGACGACTGCTGTTGTGATTTTGGGCTGTACAAAAACGAATTGAGCGAAGGGAATACGGACCTATCTGCACTTACATACTTTGGAACCTGCAGGGGGCGCCCTCAGACCAATGGCCTCTTGAGGGTTTGATCTTCTGCTGATGCCAGTTGTCTGCTAAGAGGAGTCAGCGTTTAAAGATAATAACTGTGCATATTTTCAATCTGTATTTAGCTAAACCTTTTAAAATAACAGTTAAATGGTCTAGATGTTGAATCGTTGCAGTCGGCCAAAGCACAGATCTGAATCCTACACAATCCTATGTTTATGACAATTTGCAAACTGTTTTCATAAATTACCTTGGACTTCCTATCCAAACAGAAGTTAACATTTAGCGCTAATGACGAAATCTCTGCGTACAATACGCGTGCGTGTCTATCCTATGTGTTTCCATTGGCTCTGCTTGTGTCACTGTTTAGGTATGCAGCTAAGTCACTTGTATGCTCTTTCACTCAAAGCAATAATATCCTCAAGTCATTTGTGTGTAGCGTTTGTAGCGGCTTCACAGTGCTATAATTACCTTGTTAATATATTAGCCGCTAGCATTGATTAGCCGCTAATCCTATCTCAGAGGCCGCCATTGATCCCTTTGCAAGCGGCGCGACAATAAGCACTTTTAGCCCGCGCCGCTCAATAGCCCCTCCACAATGGGCAGCTCTCGGGGCTTAATTGGCTAAAAATAAGCCAAACATTTAGGTTTCCCTCTCGACGGACGGATCAATGGAGAATGGGGACAGAATTCAGATGGGTTTCTTAAAGCTCAGCTGGGACCACCAACCTCCCCCACTCTGTGCATTAGGCGTTTTTAGCAACTCTGAGATTTTATATAACAGTGTGTTTTGTTGGAGATGCAAGAAAAAGGCTTTTTAAACATGAGCAGATAGTTTTCAAAAGCAAAACTGTAGTTCAGTGCTTGTCAAATGAAGTGATTAGGATGGCGTTGTCAGGCAAGAATATTATTATACCCAAAGGAACAACAATTACATGAAAACAAGGAAAACTTGATATCTATGCTCTGTTTGCATCTAATTGTAAAAACTTTTTGGAGATGAGAGTGTTTACATTACAATGGCAGTCCACCCCTTCTTCCCACTCTGAAAAAAAAAACAAAACAAAAAAAAACTGCCATAAGTTAAATCGGTTGGTTTATGTCCCTTTGGCACATAAAGGGTTTGCGAGAGCTAGAAGAATATAGAAGTTAGTTAACATTAAAGCCACAGTATGCACCTTTTTAGCCTTTTTTATATTACAGTATATTATCACACTAATTCACATTGTTCTGAGCTGTTTGGAGCTGGAATTGAACCAACAGCTGCTGGATTTGTGCCACTGAGTCCCTGTCATACCCTAGCAACACTGAAGGATGGGTCAAATGCAGAGAAAATACCTAATATACCTAACATAACAATAATATTTATACTAGAACATACTAACTCTGAAAACATGACCCTCAACATGCACCATGAGTCGTCCAGATAAACTCCTGAGTTAAATGACGAGAGGAGGAGAAATTTGGACAAAAAAAATGTACTTTAACCTTATAAAACTGAATTGTATTTAATGTTTTTGTTATTATTTCTATCATCATTATGTTAGGTCACTTCTGCATAATTCTCTGATCAAACATTGCTGCGTTCACTTAGATGCTACTTGCTACATTACATAAAGTTTATATGCATTTTTCGCGTATGCTGTTCATATGTAAAATACCACAGTTAAATAGTTTCCATCCACACCACAAAATCCGCACATAAACAGAAGTCATATGCCTGCTCCTGTCTCTATTAACACTACAGCTCTATAAAACGTTCTGAGACTTAGCCATTGTGTATTAAAGTGCAAACTCACTAAACATTTCTCTATTTTAATCACTTGCCCTTTCTCTGAGCAGCTGCCGGAGCCCAAGTCCACAGCTGAGGACCATAAATCAGGTCTAGTCCTGGTCTAGATCTGGTCTAGGATTCCTCGCGTCGAGCTGCCAGTCACTTTGTCAGCCGTGAAATAAAGACGTAGCGGAGCGAGGGGTCAGACTTCCAGTGCTGCCCCCCGTAGAGCCAACAACAACCCCAGCCTCGGACACCCGGCGCTGGGATAACCTTCTCCACAGGTAGCACCAACTCTGGGCTGTGTGGGCCTTCATGTTAGAGCAGGATTTACAGCACTATGACAGATATGTGAGCGCAGGAATCTATGTCTAAACTTGTTGAAACAAACTTGAGCTGTTTCCAGGAGTGGCTTGTGATGAGTTACAGTTACAATTACGTTTAAGTAAATAAAGAGTATATTTTAAAACAATTTATTTTCATTTGTACTTGAGTAATACAAGAAAAAATATATATATACATTTAACCGTATAGTAAATTTTCAGATTACAGTGAAGTGATGATTAATAATAGCTATCCTTAAAGCCACAATATGTAACTTTTTAGAATTTAAAAAAAAAACAGACTGGTTATGTTTATTGCACAAAAAACACGCATTCTACTGTGAGCGAACTTCGATCTCCACAAACGTGACCTGCTTGTTTCCTTGGAAATGTTGTTCCTTTATCTCGATGAAGAATATTCCACGGTATGGTTTTATTTATTTATTTATTTATTTATTTATTTATTTATTTGATTGGGACAGAGCTTTATAACTTTATTTAACTTTACATCCATGCAGTCGTGCAGGAGACGTGCCATTTCCAGAAAGTTACACACTGTACCTATAAAAATGAAGAACAAAGACTTAATTTATAATGAAGAAACAGTTTATTAAGAACGATAGGTAGGCCATATTCAAAGTGAAGTGTCTTGCTCAACGAAACATTGAATATATTGGATTATGGTTGGAGAACAGATAAAGCATCAACAAAGACTTAAATCATAATGAACAGAAATGTATTAAGAATGATTTGGCTTATAGTAACTGCTTAAATTGTAGGCTATAGTCAAATGTGTCTTGCCCAACGAAACAATAACAGAATGTATTGGATATGATTAATGAGATAAAGCATGAACAAAGACTTAATTCATAATGAACAAACAGTTTATTAAGAATGATTTAAGCTTAGTAACAACTAATATATAGCATATTCAAGGTGTTGTGGATGGTACAAATCTATAAAAAATAATAAATCAATAAAAAAACTATCTAATTTTTCCATTTGGATTGGACAAAAAAAGGTACGTGTTGATGAGTTACATCTCTTACAGTTCCAAAAAGTAATGTATAATGGAAACAAAAATGGAAATCAAATGAATTAAAAATTAAAAACTGAATTGTGAAATTTATAAATTAGAAATTACGTTAAAATCTCGTCTTGTCTTGTTCTCGTGGACCCAATCTCGTATTTCGTCTCGTCTTGTGGAAACTGTGCCTAGTTTTGCCCAATGAAACAACGGCAGAATGTATTGGATTATGAGTAGGGATCAAACCATAAATATTGTCACCATCAAACTATTTTAGGCCTATATTTACAATGAACTTTCCATTAATGCGTATTCCATGTGAATTCCTATAAAACAAGATTTACAGTGACTTTAAATAACTTTTTACATTTATGAGTGTGAGTAAAAGTTTTGAGCGTCTCTTAAAATCCCAGACTTTTTTCTTTCTCTGGACTTGTGAGAATATCTTGTCCCAGATTTCGCGCATGTTAAGGGCACATCTGTAAAAGTGCTCAGGGCCGCACTCCACCTGCCTCTGCTCCGTCAGCGCCATCTTGGATTTGGGATAATCCTCTCCATGTTGTTCCTGCATTAGTGTTTGTGTCACAGAGGCGTGTTAGCAGCCGGGCACACTCACTGTCTGAAGCTGGGTTTGTATGCAGGGTTAGCGTCCACATTAAGGGCAATTTCATATGTAGCTGATCAACAAATCTTTTCTTTTTGTTACTTGTAATCTTATTAATAATATGCTACATTTTATGGTTGTCAAAATATGAAATCACAGGACAGAAATGAACCTTTCCTGAATAGATTTAGAATTATCTTTGAGCTGTATAAGAGTACATAGACTAGTATAAACCCATGGTCCACTATGGAACCTACCTGGATGACTTACGGATTACAAAGACATAAGGCCACATGGGAATATAAAACTACAATTTAATGCTGAGAATCAAATTCTATTGTCTAAAGAAATTGTATTTTTTATTATCGTGATATTGGAATCGGTATTGAATATCAATTTTATTCCATAATATTAATATTATAGAGCATCTTTTCTGTCTGAGATGAATGTTTTCTGTGCAGTGTTCTTGTTTTAAATAAATAAATCAGTAAATTGAGTTTGAAATTTTAGTTTTGTGACTGCATTTATCTGTGTGTGTTCTGTACTTATTTTTGGACAAAGGAAATAAATGAACACATTACTACTACTAGTTACTTCCCCAACAAACGGGCTAAAGCCAGGACTTGCTTGTTAAAGTGATTCTGAATCTCATTGATACCTTCCTGGTTAAGATAAGATAAGATAAGATAATCCTTTATTCGTCCCACAGTGGGGAAATTTCAATGTCACAACGCAAGTTTCAGAAAAAGTAGGAAAACAAGAGCACACATCAAAAACAAGATAAATAATAATAAGTATTTACAATCACAATATTGTGTACAGTGCAGTGATGGACAGTGGTGGTTAAATAAATAAATAAGTAGCAGGTAGTGACTTTAAATAGTAATGCACATTGTTATTATTGTTATTATTACTATGGCGATGACACATGACTAGTTATTATTACTATGGCGATGACACATGACTAGCATTGATCATTATCCAGTCTGACAGCAGCAGGAAGGAAAGACCTGCGAAACCTCTCCTTCACACAGTGAGGGTGAATCAGTCTGTCACTGATGCTGCTCTCCAGAGCAGACAGAGCGTCCTGCAGGGGGTGACCCTCATGGTCCAGCATAGACATGAGTTTAGCCAGGACCCTCTTGTCCCCCACCTGCTGCACCGAGTCCAGAGGACAGCCCAGGACAGAGCTGGACTTCTTGATGATCTTGTCCAGTTTCTTCTTCTCCCTCTCTGTGACGCTGCTGCTCCAGCAGACCACACCGTACAGGATGGCTGATGCCACCACAGAGTCATAGAAGGTCTTCAGGAGTGGCCCTCTCACTCCAAAGGGCCGCAGTCTCCTCAGGAGATAGAGCCGACTCTGGCCCTTCCTGTACAGTGCCTCTGTATTATGAGTCCAGTCCAGTTTATTGTTCAGATGCACACCCAGGTACTTGTAAGAGTCCACTCTCTCAATGTCTCTTCCCTGGATGTTAAAGGTGCATTATGTAACTTTTCTGACAGAGTGTTCGCCACCTGTCTCCATGGAGATATTGCCTAGGTATGGCATTAAACATACCTAAAGTTTGATGCCACCAGACCAAGTTACATGTCACACGTGAAGAGACAACGATCAGAGTAAAAGTGCAAGGTTTTTAAGCAATAAAAACACATGTAATTGTATAAATACAAGAGAGACATTTAATGCCACACTGTGGAACATTCCAGGCAAAAAAGAAACATCTCAGTGTCTTTTTGTCCTATCTAGAAGACAGGAAGTACTTTGTTGAAATTGGAAACTGGCCTGTGGGGTGCACCAAGGGTCAATCCTGGGACCCCTTTTGTTCAGTCTCTACATGCTGCTGTTAGGCCAGTTAATACGCAGCAATAATGTGTCCTACCACAACTCTGCAGACGACACTCAGATCTATGACTCACTGCAACAGGAGAATATGGACCAGTGGACTCACTCTGCCACTGCATCCAACAGATCAGTGTGTGGATGAAAAACTTTCTCCAGCTAAACTCAGACAAGACTGAAGTCATAGTCTTTGGCCCACAGAAACAAAGAGAAAGTGTCAGTGGTCACCTCCAGTCTCTCCCTCTAAAACCGGCAAGGCCCAGAAATCTAGGGGTAATAATGGACTCAGACCAAAACTTGAACCACATCAAATAAATAATATCTGCAGCCATTCACCATCTAAAAACATATCAAAAAATAAAAGTCTAAACCAGTTTGACTCTAGTAGGTTAAGGTTAAGGTTTGCCTTTATTGTCCCTGTAATGAAATATGTCCTCTGCATTTGACCCATCCTGCAATGTCGCTGGGTCAGGACTGTTGGCTTGGTCAGGACTTGGCTGGAGGATTGTACCTTCGAGTCGATTGGAGGAAATGGAGTGCCCAGAAGAAACTCACCCAGACATGGGGAGAACATGCAAACTCTGCACAGAAAGGTCTGGGAGAGGAGGCCTGCTCACTGGCCTCTCCAAACGAGCTGTGAAAAAGCTGCAGTACTTCCAGAACATTGGAGCTCAGGTCCTGACTAGAACCAGGAAGTACGAGCACATAAGTCCTGAGCTCAGGTCTCTGCACTGCCCCCTGTGGCTCAGAGAATGGATTTTATATATAATAATAGTAGACTGCTTGTGTACAAGTTTCTCCCTGCCCTAGCACCAAAGTACATCTCTGACATGTTAGTGCCACATGTTACTGTCCAGAGTCAGGACTAAACATGGGGAGTCAGTGTTTCAGTTTTATGCAATTAAAACCTAGAACAGTCTTTTGAACATGTGAGACGGGCCTCTACTTTGTTTAAATCCAGGCTCAAAACAGTTCTGCTCTTTTAATGTTAATTTTAAGATGATTTTTTTATGTTTTGATTTGTTTGTATTGTTATTTTAATGCCTTTCTTATTCTGTAAAGCACTTTTGTGAATTACCTTGTGCATGAATTGTGCCATACAAATAAACTTTCCTTGCCTTGCCTCCATGGATACAAGAAGGTGATGGACCCTTGACCAGAAAAGTTACATAGTGTACCTTTAGATACATGTCAAATAAAATAGAAATATTCCACAATCGCTGGTATTGTGTAACTGTATTTACAGGAGAATGGAGAGGTGAGGAAGTGTGAGCACCAGAGGCCAGGGGTCCCACTGTGTCCAATTACATTTATTTTGTGTTTACGACGACCTCATTCTGGTTGGGATCAGAGGGCAAAAGAACAGTATTCAAAGCTCATATAAAGATGTATGCAGGCGGTGTATTGTTCTCACACATAGTAAAGCAGTGAAATTAGTCCTGGTGTTAGTGAAGGATTTTGTTTTCAAATGTTAAACCATAACACCAGGCAAAATTGTACCGTTTATGCGGCATGGTAGGAAGCCTGGATAAAACGGGTGCTTTGGTGTCAAACTGCGTATTTTCCGTAGAAACCTCAGAAGGAACAGTCACCTAAACCCATCCCTCAGCTGTGGAACCTGTGTATTGCGTTCACTTGAAAATAATTAAAGCAGACCTATGCAAAATCAACTTTTCAGAGTTCCCCTCACCATTTACTCACCTCAAGTTGTATTTGGAATGATTCGTGCATGTTTGAACAATCTTTAATGGCTTATTTTCAAGACGCTATATTGTCGCTCAACCCCCGTTTTCACCGCCATCATTACACACCCACAGCTCTGCACTTATTTCTTTCTTCAATTTTACTTTCGTAATCAGTGATACATGTAGGATTTGCGTTATTTTGGTAAAATGGTAAAAAAGAAAAGTTTGTTACTCTCTAGTCTAGCACGATCCACAGTTGAGTTTGAGTATTATAGTGGACCAAACAGAAAAGGACAAAGGGGTAAAAATAAGTTTAAATTCAATAAAGTCAAAAACGTAATTTAACAAAAATGACCTTTTTACTGTAATTAAACAAAATTAATTTGGCTTGGTCCAGGTGGGCTCTGCCATATGTTCACTTAAGGTCTTATCTGGCAACTCAGAAAGAACAAGCATAAGTAAATACAGTAATTCAGACATATATTAACTAAAATGTGTGCACCCAATGATAAAATATAAGTCTAAATAAAGGAATTTAATGAAACTATGTGTATGATAATGAATGTACTCGTAAATAACGTAACTTAATGAAATGTGAAATGTAAAAATATGTCCACCACAGTTTGAGAACCTCTGCTCTCTGTTATTTTAAGTTTGCGTTGACAATTAGTTTTACATCCAAGTTACTTAAACACATTTCCCCTACATCCGGTCCAACTGTGACTGACGGAGGCATCAGAGTGAGTATCCGGTGTCTCCCTCACATGTGGACTTCACACATGGGTTATATGTGTGGGTCTTTATCACATTGTGCGGACTGACATCGGTATACACTCACAAAAATCAGCTCCCAATGACTTAAAACTATTATTACAGCAACAATGTGGTTTAAAGTTATGTCACGGTTTACAATATGTTAAGGTTAAGGTTTAGGTTAAAGGTTCTGTATTACGCAGAACTGAATCTTGTGAGCTTTAAGCCACATTACAATGCTGTTACTTCATCAAAAACAGCTGGAGTGGTGTTTTGTTTCATTTCATCCCTTTATTATTAGTCTGTCTACATCTACAACGCTCAAGTGCTCTGTTCCACCTTGTGATGTCACATGTGGTTTTTAAGTTAACAACAACTTTCTACCTTTAGTTCAATAGAGATTCGCAAATTCTGGGGCTGAAATGATCCAAATTAATCTAGTGAAGGTATTACCAAAGTTTGAACAGAGTGTTTTCAGTTTGAGAAAAGAATCAGCCTAAATATGCAGGGTTTCTGTGTTAAACGTGTGAATGAAACAAAACACAACTCCAGGTACATTTTAGATGAGGAAACAGCATTATAACATAGATCAGAAAATGGTGTAATACGGTTTAAGGTTAGGCAAGTTGCGACTTTGGTTAAAGTTTGGATCAGTGTCCAGGAAATGAACAGAAATCCCCAAGAAGCATAAAAGCTCAGCATGTGTGTGTGTTTATCCACGTTGTTAAACCTGAGCTCTTGTGTCTTTGAACAGAACAAAGCCCTGTGTCTGTCCTACAGTTTAACAGTGTCCGGAGCCCACCCAGACCTGTGACTCAGATGCCCTCCCACCGGCCCTCTAGAGACCAGACAGGGCTGGCACATCAGAGGAAGGGCATCTGAACCTCTGCCCAGGGGAAGTACAGCGGATTTGTGCCGATCTAGGGTGATCCTTTTGAAATTATCCATGGAGTTTTACCTCACAAGAAGACAAAAGATGGTTACTCGAAACTGGCAAAACATTTTAATTAGACTGAAAAGTGATAAAATTATAAAAACACATCTGATAAAAGTATATTCCTGGATTACCACCTGATGACATCACATTGTGGAATTACACAAGTTCAGAGTACATTTTCAAGACATGAAATAAATAAACATACTGCATTTCTAGATATAGTATATTTTTGATGGTATTTTATGGTTAAAATGTCCATGTTATTTGAGCACAATTTATTAACTTTAAGTGACTTGATTTCAGAATATTATTATTTATTTATTTATTTTTTTGTTTAATGTAACTTTTCTAGTAAAGGCTTCTTCTTCACCATTTTGTCTTAATAAAGATGACTGTTGTATTGAGGATTCACCTATAAATACCTGTCAAATCTATTCATATTATTCCGGGAGATGCAAATAAGTTCTAAACAAACTGAAAAGCCTCCCAAAGCACATGAATTGCTTGGAATCCAGAAACTCTAGTACTTCATGAAGATGTGAGTTTTCAAATGGGCGTGACTGACAGATGGATTAGCCAATCAGAGACACACAAGGTTTGTCTGTATCAGAAAAAATAAAGAGAAAAAAATGCATGCAGCACTGAAATAAACAAATTTAATTGGACGATCATGTTCTGTCAGGGTTGAGGCGATTAATCTGATTAATCTGTATAAAAACACAGAAAGAGATCGTTCTGGATTTGCCACATGAACACGAAACATTTTATACAAATCAACCTACTTTATTTCATATTTTAGCACTAAAACTTTTCCCAAACTCTTCATATAAATAGGATTCTTGCCTAACCGGAAATAAAAAGAGGCAAAAGTGGGTGAAGCAAAATAAGGTCAACAGCCTAAACATACACTAGACTTTAGACATTTAGCAGAACCCTGTCAGATGGTTAAGCTTTAGTTTCACAACGTCACTTGAGTCGAGTTGTCCTGTCTCTGGTACATACAAGGGAGGCGAGGGGGTACATACGGGGCGGGTGTGGTGGGTTCAGGGTCTCTGTCCATCAGGGGAAATTTAAGATGTGCAGAAACCTCGGAGCAGAGAATGCAGAGGGTAAAACGTGTGTGACAGTTTTATTGTGCTCATCAGAGCGACACGACAGCTGCCACGCTGACCCCCGAGCGTAAATAACCAGGTTTAATCAATGCTCATCTCTATCATTTACAGGAGATCAAATTATAAAGCTTGAGATTCCAGTAGGGGGCGCTGTAGAGGAGGGTCTTCAGTCATCTTCATTAAAGGCCCTGTATCTGATTTTAACTTTGAGGAGTTTATAATAACTTTTCACAACTCTCACAGACCAGTGTAGAGTTTTGCCGTGACAATAAAGCTAACAATAAGTAGCATGCTAATGCGCACTTCCTGATATCTGACAATAAAACGCGTATACAATATATCTGTACTGTATTTTATGCAAATACATGGGAAAAATTGTGTACAGGCCTTTAAAAGAACTTTACAGTGCATTATTCATTCACTCCACTCTCTGTAGCTACAGCTGCCCTGGGACAGACAGTTGCAAGCCAGCCAATCTGTGCCATCAGCCCCTCTGACCACCACTAGAGCTACATGTGTTTGAGTATTAAATTTAAGAAATAAAGTTACAACTAAACCAGAAATACAGTCATTTAGTTGTGAATTCATCATATTTCACAGAACCTCAGCCCCCTCAGGCTCTTCCCTCCTCTCGACCACCGGCAGAGTCGTTAGCTACCAAGAGGGTCACCCAGGTCTTTCTGTTTGTCCACGTGTCTGGGCTTCCACCGGGTCAAATCTCATGACAATCTAACTCACAGAAGAAGTTCATTCTAGAGATTGGAATAACACGACTGAATGATCATATTGAGCGTTTTCAGTCAGTTCAGGCAGAACTTTTGTCTGGACTCTGGTCTCCTGGTTTAGACCTTGTACCTTGCAGCTCGACTGTCCAGTACCTCTCAGTGTCCACATATAACTAAGACAGTGACATGTGAGTGTCTGGATTCTTGCTCTGGACCCTGGTTAGTCCTGGTTTAGATTCTAGTCTAGACCCTGTAGACCTCTGTGTTTATTCTCATAACACAGTGACAGATGAGTGTTGGTCTGGACCCTGGTTAGTCCTGGTTTAGATTCTAGTCTAGACCCTGTAGACCTCTGTGTTTATTCTCATAACACAGTGACAGATGAGTGTTGGTCTTGAGCCTGGTTAGTCCTGGTTTAGGTCCTGGTTTAAACCTTGTAGACCTTCTGTAGACCCAGTGTAGACCGCTGTGTATATTCTGTCTGTATTCTGTAAGTGTTCATCTGGATTCTGGTCTGGTCCCTGGTTAGTCCTGGTTTAGATTCTAGTCAAGACCCTCTGTATATTCTCATATATAACACAGTGACAAATGAGAGTCTGTCTGGACCCTGGTTAGTCCTGGTTAAGATTCTGGTCTAGACCCTGTAGACCCTGTGTAGACCTCTGTGTTTATTCTCATAACCCAGTGACAGATGAGAGTTGGTCTGGACCCTGGTTAGTCCTGGTTCAGATTCTGGTCTAGACCCTGTGTAGACCTGCTGTAGACCCAGACCTGTGTGTATACGCTCAAATGTAATGTGGACTCTACAGACAAGAGTTGGTTTGGATTTTTGGCCTGGACCCTGGTTAGTCCTGGTTTAGATTCTGGTCTGGACCCGATAGACCCCTGTAGACCTCTGAATATTCTCATATATAACGTGGACAGTGACAGATTGGTGTTGATTTGACAGTTCAGAGAAACCTGAGTCCCTCTCCACAGGAATAGACTCAGTGCAGGGTTAAATCAGGGCCCCTGTCTGCACCTGACCATCACTGCACAACGATGCAAATACGAAAAAGCACCGAATTGCAAGTGACCTAACGTTTTAAACATATATTTGATCAAACTTAATATTTATTTTGTTACTAGGACTATGCAGAGTTAGAACTGATCTGTTTGTAAAAAGACAACTGAAACTTATGTATCCCCAGTCAACCAAAATAGGAAAGTGCACTTCTAAATATGCAAAAATAAATAAATTACACAAGTTTTATCCACTTCCTCAATTTATTACAATTTCTTCTATTAATAACTAAGACTGGTGGTCCAATCCTCACATTATAAGATAAACAAAGCACTTGTTTTCTATCTAAGTTCACTACAATTTAAAGAGAAAATAGATGCCTCACTACTATTACTATTACTACTGCTTATACCAACTGAAGCAATATTTTAATCAACAAATAAAAAAAGTGGTAAAGTTCAGAAAGGTTGAGTAAAGATGGACAATTGAAATATAATAATTCAGATTTATATTATTTCTATATAAATATATATTGGGGGGACTTTTAAAAACTAAAACAACTGTGCAAATGTTTTTAAAGTCCCTGTTCCTGTTTTCAGTCCCATTTATTTGAGTAAAATGAGTACAGATATATTATATAAACAGCTCTTGAGGTCAAAATATCTGCTGCGTTCTGTATGCATCTAAAAAACATTTTATTGTCTGATAATCGGGAAATATGTTAGTTGTTGTTAGCATTACCGTGAAGAGAAAACTTTGCTCTGGTCTCTGAACGTTGTGAAAAGATGAATAATGAATAAATAATCTATAATGTAAGTGAGGAATAACCTTGGACTATTGTTTAAAATTAACTAGTTATGTTTTTATTTATTATTTATCTTATGTTTTTTCAATACAGTAAAAATCAGGTATAAATATAAAGTGATCATAAAAATACACTGCACATTAAAATCAATCAGAACCAGAATATATTAAAAATCTTCTTAAAAATGTATTTATCTTATATTATTTTAAAATCTTCTAAAATTATTTGAGTAAAAGTGTTTCATGTTTTGCCCCTGTGCCCTTTGCCTCCCCTGGTCTTCTGAAACTCAAAGCTCTGGCACAAACCCTAAACCCCAGGCTCATGTTTCAGTTCACAAAAATGAGCGCTGCATCTGTGTTTGTCTAATCCATCAGGAACCAACACCTCCGCTCCCTTTTCCCTCAGAGACATGATCGATTCACACAGACCAGGACTCATTTAGACCAAGAGTCTGGGACCTGGGTCTGAGCTCCAAACTGAGCCCATAAGGTTCATAAAGAGGTTCTGATGACGATTGTAATGGGCAGTGGGCAGTATGGTGGCACAGTGGTTAAGTCTCTGCCTTAAGAGGGTTCAAGGTAGTATTAACTTTGACAAGACAGTTTAGTTTAGTTTCATTTTGACTCAAATTTTAAGATTTTTTGGGTTTTAGGGAAGTTTTAGTCAGTAAAAATGTCTAAAATCATAATAGTGGCGCGTGTGTCTGCTATACAGTTATAATCTATGACACCTGTGGATCATTTTGCTATAATCTGGAAATTTTAAATCACAAAATGTATCTAAGATTACTTAATAAATAAATAAAAGAAACAAGTCCACTGACATATGAGTTGGAAAATTGCATTGCCCAATGGAAGTCGTTTCCCCACCAGCACAGAGGACTGTATTTTTTTCATTTGTGCCAAAATGTCTCCATGTATCACAGATTAAGAAAATAAAATTGGAGAACGAAGTAAATACAGAGTAGAGGGCGTGTACCGGTGGCGGAGAAAACTGGTAGTTCAAAACATGAACTTCTTGAATGCAGGAGATTGTTTAGATTATAAGGTTATAAGGATGTTCAAACATGCATGAATCACTCCAACTTCAAGAGGGTAAATGAGAGGGGGAAACTATTATAACATGCTTAAAAGCTCTGAAAAGTCTCCTTTAAATTATAAATTGTATTCCATTGCTTCATAGGACGTGTAGACATGTTTCTTGGACGTTGAGTTTTTTCCCTTATACTTTATCTAATCTGCAACCAGCATCTTAAAATATTCTTCATATAAATAAAATCATGTTTTAAAGATAAATACATGTGCATATTTATAGAGATAATTAATATATTAAAAGAGATGTTATTATTGGTGTTTCCCTTGGGCAAATACTTCACCCGTGTTGAACTCTGTGTTAGTAAAGAGACAAATGATCCGTCTCCCTCCTCTTATATCAATCACACATGAGGTCCTGATGTGATGTCATCTGAGACGCTGTGATTGGACAATATTAATTTATCAGAGCAGCAAAGTCTCCTCACTTTAGTATTTGTCATCGCCCTCAGCCCCTCAGCCCTGTCCCCTGTACCCCACGCTCTGTGCTGGACATGTTGAATTGTTGAAAGCTGCTCTCTTCAGACTTTCCCTTTCACAAACGTTCACACTCAATAAGACATTATCGCCCGCGGAGGTGACACGGCCGCGGCTGCCCTGGGACGGGGGCAGGCGACAGTGAGGCGGGTGTGGCGGGCGAGCGAGAGGTGTGATTGGGGGGAGGGGGATGAGATAAGTGGGGTGTCCATGTCAGACTGACGGCTCAATCTGACGCCAAGAATTTGTCGAGTTTGCCGCCCAAACACAGGAGCGGTGCGTGTACGTGCTCCGAGCCGCTGTTCAGACGCACACAGCTGTTTCATCGTTTATCTGAGAGCAGGAAGGCTGGGAGGAAGAGTGGAGGGAATAGAATAAAATGAAAGTTATGTTCACAAGTATTTTCAGTATTACTAATCACTGTTGTTATTGTAAATAGTTATATTATAGGCCTAGGTGTTAAAGAGCTAACCACTGATTTTACTTTCCAGAACGGCTGGGTTGGTCATTTGCTTTGGGCCTTTGTCTTGACCAGATTTTTTAGTAATACATTTTGAAAAATCATTATTATTATGTTTTTATGCTAAGAGGAGTCCAAACTGAAGTGTCTCTCAAATGAAAACCATTACAAACTTCAAATGTATCCCGTGCCAATAGAACCAAAGGAAAACAATTCGATTTTTTCAGGTTCTTGTGCAAAATATAACTGAGATATTTACTTCAAAAATGTCAAAAGCAAATCATTTAAGCAGACAGAGTGCATTTGTATCACTCAAATAAGTGAGTCGTAGGTTTGAATCCCACGCACAGACTTTTGTTCATCCCTGGGCAAGACACTTCATCCTCATTGCCAACTCCATTCACCACAAATCTTTTAATTCACTGCATCCCCTGAAGAAAAAACATGAAGCCGAGAGTATATTCATACATGCACCTACAGAAATTTGTGAAAAACCTGATATGCCCCGTCGGTACGCGCTCCGCCTCTTGAGAAGCCTCTTTATTTAAATGTATTGTGTGCGAGGCTTCCTGTCAGCTGCTCGGATCACTTCCTCGGTGGCGGTGTGGATGTGGCTTTTGCACGCTCGGCTCCAGGTGCCCGTCGAGGTGTCAAAAAGGTCACGCGCCCCTCACACGGGACATAGGGGTCCAGACACTGCTGTCTGCATGGCACCATGACTGTACCCTGTGTGTGTTTGTGTGTGTTTTGTGTGTGTTTGTGTGTGCGTTTGTGAGGGGTCACTGGGGTTGACCTATACAAACAGATTAAACACCTGTTGAGTTTTAAATAACACAATTGGGCAAAAGTGCTAAAGCTGAATATGCAGGAACAAATGACAAATTATAGCAAAAATAAGACAATTTACTGAACATGTGAAATCAACAGCGAAGGGAAAACTATAATTTCATTCAACAGAAGTACCCACTGCTTATGTTAATACACAAATTCAAATATAACCCAGGGATGTCCAACAATGGAGAGTAAATGTGATCCTCAAACCAGTTTTTCTTGTCCCTCATTGAACTGGCCCCTTTTATCCTGAGAAGTACATTTTACTGCAAGTTTGAAATTGTCTCCCATTGTAACGTCTGTGAAATAGTCTGAAATAAGCTGTGGTAGCACTTTATAAGGACTGCGGTCCTTTGGAGTGAGAGGGCCACTCCTGAGGTCCTTCTATGACTCTGTGGTGGCATCAGCCATCCTGTATGGTGTGGTCTGCTGGAGCAGCAGCGTCACAGAGAGGGAGAAGAAGAAACTGGACAAGATCATCAAGAAGTCCAGCTCAGTCCTGGGCTGTCCTCTGGACTCGGTGCAGCAGGTGGGGGACAAGAGGGTCCTGGCTAAACTCATGTCTATGCTGGACCATGAGGGTCACCCCCTGCAGGACGCCCTGTCTGCTCTGGAGAGCAGCATCAGTGACAGACTGATTCACCCTCGCTGTGTTAAGGAGAGATTTCGCAGGTCTTTCCTTCCTGCTGCTGTCAGACTGTATAATGATCAATGCTAGTCATGTGTCATCCCCATAGCAACCATGTGTCATCTCCATAGTAATAATAACAATGTGCAATATTATTTAAAGTCACTGTACCTGCTATTATTTATTTACCCACCACTGTCCATCACTGCAATGTACACAATCATCTCAGAATCAAAACACTTATTGTGCAATGTTCCTGTGCCTTTAGCTTAGCTTACAGTGTTGTGTTTTTTAGTTGATTGTAAATACTTATTATTATTTATCTTGATTTTGATGCATGCTCTTATTTCCTACTGTTTCTGTAACTTGCGTTGTGACACTGCAATTTCCCCATTGTGGGACAAATAAAGGATTATCTTATCTTATCTTATCTTATAACCTCAGATAAAGGCTTCTTTTTGGAGTGATTTACGGTATTGAAAACGTTTGGACATCACTGATATAACCCAGCACTAGACATAAACTGACTTCTCACTTTAAGACTTTTAAACTGTTTCCTGTTTAGCTCATGTTGACAGAATTCTTTATTAAAAACAACAATAAGTTTATGGTACATTTATAGTCCCCCACTGAAAATTTGTCCTCTGTATTTGACCCACCTTGTAATTGTTGTTTGCTTGTTACCTCGTTCTTTCATGGTTTCAAAATCAAGTCCCTCAGCTTTAATAATGGTACACTTCAATAAATGACATTGTCCTTGCAAAGAAATGTGTTATTTGCATTTGAGCCATCCTTTAATTTACACTAAAAAACTGTAGTTAGAAAGTTAAAAAGTGAATTGTACACTAAAACAAGCTAATTATTCCATCAACTTTATTAGTCCATGTCTTGCTTCTTGTTCTTGTTGCTTCTTGATGTTTTTACAGCTTCTTAATGGTGTGAAATGCCTGAGACTCTTAAGTTGTTGACGTGAATACAGCCTGTTTAGTTAACTTAATGCATTTGTGTTAAGTAGAAGTTGGTAAATGTGAATTTTGTTGAGAAAAGCAAATATTATGAGTAAACGAGGCTCTGAGGACAGCCTTTCCAGATGTGAGTTTGACCTGAGAAAACAACAGGAGAAATAAGGTGATAAACCAAAGTCAACAATAAAGTCCATTTAGTTGTTGTTACTTTCCCTTTACAGTTCCTCCTTTATGCAGTTAAACTTATGGAGATGAGAAGGTGACACCTCCAGGCCAAGTTACAGTTCAGATCTGTGGACAAGCAGACCCCTTTATAGTCAGAATGTGTTGGTAATAAGATCTTGTAATGGAAATGGAAGAAAAGCAAGATAGATAAGTTTAATGCCATGCTGTGGAACATTACAGGCAAAGCATTAACATTTTCAATGAAGCAGGTGACGGACTCTTTTTCCATGAAAGTTAATTAATGCACCTTTGAAGAAGACCTATTGTGCTTGAGCCTGCTTGATAGTTATAACCTGTGACACTGGTGGATCATTATGTTATAATTTGAACATTTTAAATCACAATATTCACCTAAAACGACTTGATTAAAGAAACAAGTCCACTGATTTCCATGTTAGAAAACTGCGGTGCCCAATGGGAGCTGATGTCGCCATAAACATCAGCACACATGCCGAATCCTATGTGTATCACCGATTAAGAAAATAAAACTGGATGTAAGTACAGAGCAGTGGACGTATGCCAGTGGTAAATAAGCAAATGAAGATTGCTGCAACACGAGCACGAATCCCTCCAAATACAACTTTGAGAGGATAAATGAGAAGGGAAACAACTATAACATGGTTAAAAGCTCAGAAAAGTCAATGTTGGTCTGCTTTAAGATACTTTATTGGTGCTGTAATGAAACCTGTCCTTTGCATTTGACCCGTCCTTCAATGCCACTGGGGTGAACCCTGGACAGACTGAGCAGGGGACCCCAGTGCAACACACAATATTGACTGACATGTACAATGCACATTTACAAGTTTCTCAAACCAATTTAGTCAGTTCAATTTAAATTTGCACCTCAGTATAGTGAAGGTGATATCAGGTAGTCTAGTGCCTTGCCCAAGAACACAACAGTAAAGTAATATTTAACCTTAGACAGTACCAAGTCTGAAGAACCAGTCCAAAATCAGGACTGAGCAGTGGACACAGTGGTCAGACCGTCTCCTCATCTCCTGCTCCGCACCATTAACTAATTAATCTCCCATTGAATAAAGTTGCTAATTTGAGCGCAGAGCTGTGACCCGAGGAGCAGAGAAAAGGCTTTTGTCTTACACTAAATCTCATCAAAACAGACAGAGATAATCCTGTTACAGCTGATCAATGATCTCCTCCACAAAGCCGCTCTTACTCAGATGAGGACGCACTTTTCATACTCAATCTGCACCAGGAGAGACAGGGAGATACTCTCATCTTTTACATTCTGAATATAGTGCTTTCTGTCTACTACTTGTCCATACATTTATATTTGGTGTTATCATGACGCCAGACTTAAAAATGTAATGTTCTTCCCTAATTTATCAGCGGTTGTAGCAATAGTAACATCCCGCCTGTGTGTGACTGGAGGTTGAACGTCAAATAAATAAATACATCCTAATGCAGCCCAAATCACTCTGCCCTACAGACAGGACATGACTACTAAACTGTTTCTAGTGAGACTATGGTAATTACGTAGGCATTCAAAAGTTAAGGTGTACCTTATTGATCATTTGCATTTGACCCATCTTTCAATGCCACTAGGGAATCTCTCAGAAACAGGAACCATCTCCAGATCTTGAGCTAGTCTTGGTCTGGAGGATTTTATCTATTGTATATATTTTGGGTTGATGGAGGAAACCAGAGCGCTCGGAGGAACCCCAAAGGACATAAGGAGAACATGCAAACTCTGCACAGAAAGGTCCGGGAAACCACGAAATCAAACCCAGGACCTTCTCACCATGAAACAAGTGCTAACCACTCAGCCACATGTTAGGAGTGTTTGTTATGTGCACTCTGATTTTAGGTCTACACATGATCAATCTGGGATTATTCTGACCAAAAGAGATCAGGAAAAGATCAAACAAATACTTGAAGCTGATTGGGGAAGTGTCACAAGTTGAGAAATTAAACTTTGAGAGAAAAGCACAGACAGTTCGATGTACCTTTGTTTTGGTTCGTTTGGACACGTTTCTATCCAAACAGCGGGTCAGGCAGAATATGCAAACTCCTATAAAAACTCTCAAGGGCCTGGGAGTTGAACCCGGGACCTTCTTGCTGCGATGCAAGAGCCAAAGTTATAGAATTTCTATATTTTAAACAGCATAGGTCATTATGTTACTTCACAAAGAGGCCATTTTGTTAGTAAAGAATCCACATATGTTCTAACCCAGAGTCAAGAGAGTTTGTGAAAAGGTGGTCCCTGCAGAGGTCAGAGGTCACGAGGGTCAAGGGGCTGATGGGTCGTCTTTTTGTCCCTCTTTAAACACAAACGCCCCGGGACAGTGCTGCTGCTCCTGTGGTCCCACACAAACATGGCGGCTACAGTTTGTTCTTCTACCACTCTGATAAGGTAACTCATTTTCCTTAGCTAATATTGGCACCTTAACATACGAGAAATAAATCAGCAAAGAAGGAAAAGTAAAGTGGATGGAAAAAGTTAAAGCTTAGATATCGATAGCCCTACTTTTGTTTTAGGCTTAGAGTCATTGTTTAGATAAAAAATGCATCAGGACACGTTTATAAGTTAAGGTATACTTTATTGAAACCCACCAAGACACTGTTTGCTTTTAATTTCATTTAATTGTATTGAAAAATAACAATTGTATAGTGTGCAGGGGACACACACTGATACTAGGCACAGATAGAACATGCAAACTCTGCAGAAATCCAAGATATACAGTATGTTATGAAGCCGTGATGATGTACTTTAATTACCTTTTATCTTACAAGTGTCTCATTGGAGTTTCAGCACAAAGTAAAAAAAAAAAAGTTGTTCGTTTTATCTCTCTTCAACCAGCGCATATCGTTGTTGTATCCTTGTGCAAGACACTTTATCCACCTTGTTTACGAATGTGTTTTGAGTGAGTCATTGGTTGGCGGAGATTGAAAGCGGCCATTAAATCCGAGGCATTACTGATCATTAAAATGTCTCTATACTTGCGGTTACATCACAGACTGTTTTCACCAGGTCACCGCGGTCAGTCAACTGTCGTCGTCTTGTAAATATCATAGTTAGCAACATCTGACCTGCTAAGAGTCTGTCAGTGACGCTATGTAAGCCTCAGCAAGTGTTTTAATTGGCTCAAAGTGCAGGGACAGTAGCAGAACGTGAGGCTGTGAAGGCCGTGGCCGTTAAATTTAATGTGAGAGTGTCTCCGAGAAAACCACTGTCCTGTTTCTGAGCCAGTGAAAACAACACGAGCCGGACTGTAGCATGTCCAGGGACTGTCCGAACTCACAAACAGAAAGGCTTTGAAGGGGCCGTCTGCAGAGAGGATATAAAGAGATAGAGTGATAAAGAGAAGGAGATGACAGAGAGAGAGAAGGGGAGAAACAGAGAACAGGGGACAAAGACAAAGAGGGAGTAGAGTTCCTTAGTCAAGATACTGTATTACATCTTAAGCCCCTAAAATTCACAGTGGCCTTGTTCACATGTACACGGAAATCTGATTATAATCTGATTTCTGCACTTTACAGAAGAGGCTAACACATTTGTATAACATATTTGGATCTCCATGTTAACTTTTATTTGTTGAAAATGCATATCAATATTATTTAACATATTGGCATGTTGTATAAGTTTCATTTTTGGTTTTATTCTCCGAGTTTCCCCTCTCGCTGCTTCTCACTCCCCCTTCAGAGCGCTGTCACAGCACAAACAGTGAGCATCTCACTGATAAAACTAGTGCACATCTCATCACGGTTGTCAAGTTGCTGTGTACAGTTTTGTATCATGCTTTTGTATATTTATAGAGAATTGTCATTGATCAGGCAACAATAAAACATGGTAGAAAGCTGAAAAAAATTAATCAATTTAGCATAATACTCCAAAATTCGATGTTAATCAGATTTTGAGTGTCCATGTAACTGCAGCTATTGTTTTCCAAGTCGCTTACTTTGACTGCCATCTGAGAAATATTTTGATCTAAAATGAAAACGTATTTATTTCTGAGTAAAGCAGATCAAATGTTAGGAATATAAGGCATAGTTCTCAAAGGATTGATAAAGACTGACTCAGAATTGATCCAAAACTACAAGTAAAGTAAACGTTAATGTACGGCAGCCCTGACCAAGACTAGCTCAAGATCTGGAGATGGGTCCCACCGTTCCTGACAGGTCGTCCCAGCAGCATGGATGGGTCAAATGCAGAGGATGAATCTCCCTATATGCTCAAAGAAAAATGCTACTTTATTGTCCATCCCAACAGAGATTGTCTTTAGCTTATTTAAATCAGAGTCATAAATGAGCGTGAATGGATTAGCTTTCTTTTATATTCAACATATTTATTGCCGATGGGACAAATTACTTTTCGTGATTAGACAAACTTCAATGAAAAAGCAGAGTCAGTCTTTGATGAGAGACAGACAGAGCAAAGGGGTGAGGGTTTTGAGGGGGGTGAGGGCCGTCCCGTTCCAGGATACAGAGGGGCCTGCGCTGAAAGGTTGTGAAAATAACACCAGCACTGGGACTAAAGCGTGAAATTGTGAACAGAGCTTTAATGTGTCTGTAAAAAGAGCATTAGAGACACTCACACACACACTACACCACAATGAAATTACCCCGGGAAGTATCTGAGGCTTTGATGTGCCGTCGCATTGAATTAGCATGTGCGTTTTATGCCAGATGCCCTTCCAAATGCAACACTAAACAGACTGCAGAATACTATTACTTCAGAAGATTCCAAAGATTATCGATAGGAGTTTGATGTAGTGATCAAATCGAGGAAATTACTCAAGTAAAAGAGAAAAAGTTTTGGGAAAAAACCTAATTTCTTGTATGTTTGTATATTCTACCAATTACAGGCGTAGATTCTATAGACAAAACACATTTGGTCATCAAAAGTAAGTTAACTTAAGCCCGCCACACACTGCAGGATATTTGCCCGATTTAAGCCCTGATTTACTTTTCCCCGACTTCAAGTGTGACCTGACTTTGTGTCTCCGTGTGCGATTTTGTCTGTGTGACTCTGAGCTGTTATATCATAACAATAAAGCATCACCACGGCAACAGCCAATAAAACTGAGCGTCAGGGGAACACGGAGTGACAGAGGCTCAAAAAATAAACTCATTAAATAGTGAAAATAATGAGAAGACTTTATCACTCATCTCTCATTGTAAATTTAAACTGCAGCATCTCATCCATATTATCCATAGAATGTGTCCTCCACGAATAATGACACCCAGTCCACAGAACAGAGCTCTGAATCCAGTTTGAAGCGTTCTTCCACAGTAAAAAGGCAAGAGTAGATGCTCACGCCTGCCTGTTTAGACACTTATTGAACTTTATTGATCCACAAGAGACATTATTTAGACATGTTGAATGAACTTCAGACATGTTGAATGAACTTCAGATTAGTGACAGTACGACTCTAGTTCCTGTGGACTTTATCTCCAGCCTTCTGTGCGTTAAAAATCATGTATCTGAAGTTTTGCACCACATTTGACAAATAATAATAACCAGTTTTGACTTGCATCTAAACTGATCTTTTGAACACTTTCGAGTCTCAGTAGCTGACAGGTACTTTGTTAGCTCGTTTTTTTTATCTTTGGTACACGACCTCTTCAAATCCAGCTGCCGTCTTTGCGCCTGGAGAGTTTAAATCTCCCCATGTGTCTCATTTGAGCCTTTTGTTTAAAAATCATTTAAGACTGAAAAATTATGTAGTTTGTGGCAGGCTTAAATGACTACATTTTAAAGAACACCCGATACATAATTACAGTAATTCCTTACTTTATAACACAATTATTTTTCTTTATAACGTCATTGACATCTCTACCTCCTGTGGTCTAAGCGTAGACTGTGTAAAGAAGTGGACTGAGGGAGTGGGACGTCACGCATAGTGTTCAGCTCCAGTCAAATGAAGCTTGTCGTGGCTAGCAACTTGAAGCTGAGTTCCAAGACTGTAGAAGCACCACTGGTTTAGTAGCGAGCGGGCACTACACTATCAATGAAACCTGAAAAAAGGACCCTGATTTTTTTTTTATTGAACTGGAGTCGATGGAGCTGATGATCATTTTCTAAACTCGCTCGTTTGTCTCTGCTAGTTGAATTACAGTATCCATACATCTGACTGTAATCCACATGTTTGTATAAATGTGTACAGTGGTGTCTTTAGGTATCGTTCCTCACAGGAGATGATATTGTGAACATACGGAGCAGAGCCAGGAACAGGAGCTGAGGAGTTTAAAGGAAATCCTCAAACTAACAGTGAAGTCTGTGAGAGGCTTTGGAGGATCAGAGACACCAGTTTAACAGATGAACACAACAGCACAACAACACAAACTGGACCTGAGGAAAACATCTAATTAATGCTGTATTTAAAGGGCCCGTATTAGGCTATTTTCTGATTTAGGTTGTTTCTTCATCAAAAACATACCTGGAGTTGTGTTTTGTTTCATTTGCACATGTTTAACACACAAATCCTGCATGTTTAGGCTGAGTTTTTCTCTCTGTTCTACCTTGTGAAGTTGTGACTAGAATCATTTGGATCGTTTTAACCCTGGAATGGTCAAGCTTGGAGATTAGATGTAGGCAGACTAATAATAAAACACTACTCAAACATGTGTGAATGAAACAAAACACAACTCCTGGTTTGTTTTTGATGAGGCAACAACATAATAACATGGCTAAAAGTTCGTAAGAGTTAATTTTGCGTAATATAAGACCTTTAAATCTGCTGGAGTACCTGATTTCCAAACCATAAAAGAAGAAAGTGCGTAATCTAATTCGATCTAACAGCTTTCACAAACCCTTGGGCCCATCACTAGTATTCACATGCATGGAATTTTGGATCTGTCCACAGTTTTTTCAGATGGAGAAGTCAAGCACGCAAACCACCACTGGACTGTCAACACAACCTCAAATCAAAAATATAAAAAAAGGAATACAGGCAAACCAAAAACGCTATAATTTGAATAATTCTAAAAGAACGCTAAAGCCTTAAAACACACTCTTCCAGATGCTCAAAGTTGCTTTATAATTTCATTACTCTAAAAGCCTCTTATATGGACAGATGTTGAATTGTCATGAGCATTTAAGGCCTGTAGCAAATGGATCCTACCTGGACGATTTGGGGATTTCATTTGAACATTTAGGGCTTGTTTTAGACTGAGAGTAAAGTCCAGTCCAAGTCCTTAATGAAAATGGATGACAATATTGCATCCTCTCTCAAGCTGTCACAAAAATACAACGAATTACAAAATAAATACCAAAAAGTTCCTCTTGGACTTGGACACAGATGTTGTTATTGTTTGTGTGCCGTAGAACATGTGCGTGCGCTGCTCCTCTGGCTGAGCGCTCACCTGTTCAGAGCGGAGCACAGGAGGAGGCTCAGGTTTCTCTGTTCTCCGAGTCGTAAACAGTTCAGGAGACTTTCCACAGACACAATCTAATATTACACATTTATGATCAAACCCACGTCAGGAGGACACCACTTTCAAGACACTCCTGGTGCCAGGGTTTTTTATTAAAGGTCCTCTGTTATGTCATGTTTGAGTAGCGCAGTTTAAGAGCTCACAACTGCTTCTCCTGGTACCAACAACGCACATATAAATATACTTAGGTATATCTAGTAAATTAATTTAAAGGAGAATAATGTAACTTTTCGGTTGGGCTTCATGTTTCTGTGGACATGTCATTGCTCTGCTTCGAAGGTTCCACAATAAAACCGACAAACAGCTCTACATTACACTTAATCAATTACAGAGGGTTTTATAGCTCAAAAATACCTAGAAAAACAGATATTCTGACTGTGAGCGGGGTCGCCTCTCCACAGATCTGACCTCTAACTTGGTCTGGTTTTCTCTCCATGATGATAGAAAGGTTTAAAATTATACTGTGAAACATTTCAGATGAAGCAATGACATCTCCACGGAGAAAAGCAGCTGACGGACCCTCCACCAGAAAAGCTACACAGTGCACCTTTATTGTCCTTGTAGGGAAATTTGTCCTCTGCATTTGACCCATTCTTCAATGCCACTGGGACATCTCCAAATCTTGTAGGTAGTTTTTTATCAGGACTTAGCTGGAGGATTTGACTTATGGTGCATGTTTTGATGGTGGAAACCAAATTCCCAGAGAATTTCCAGAAACCTTCTTTTCTTTTTAAGGTTATCGCTATTGTGATAAATTTACCAGTGACCCAGCAGAGCGCGTTCAAACAAATGCTTTTAGATTAAAGTAAAAGTACATAAGAAGCCAAAATGAACATTTTTGGTTTAGATGCTTTTAGATGTTTGACCAGAAGCTCTACGGCCACAGCTGCCCTGTCCTGAATAACAGAAGTGTGGCTTCCATTCTGCACCAAATGATCTTTCTGGACTGAACACTGCAAAAGGCAACATCTAGATAAGGTCAAATTAAGTTAAGAACATTTGACTTTATTTGAGTAGATTGTAGTAAAATGACATGTGTTTTTTATAATTCTGTTTCTTATTTTAAGTGTAAAGAATTGCTGTTTTTCTTATCTTATGTGCAGGAATTTATATTTTCATATTTTAAATACAAACAGTCTTGTTCCATTGGTAGTAATTTACTTAAATCATGATAAAACTTTCTTAATTCAAGTCATCCTAACTTATATTTAACTAGATTTTAGTTTTCGCAGTGAACTGTTTACAAGATTCAGACCGTCCACTCTTTCATTATAGGTTGAACAGTCTAACCTCCTGAGCCACTAGTCCTAAAAAACTATAAAATTCAAAGTGTTGGAGGAATTCACACTGAACACTAACCTTTGCTCTTGGTAATTTCTTCTTCTACAACAATAAAAGCTGTTTCACATCAGCTCTTTGCCATTTCTTCTCACTCCAGCGCTCCTAATGTGATGTTCCTTCCTCGTAATGTAACTCTAACTCACACGTTTGTAAATGATTAGTGCGTTTTGCATTGGTGTGGACACAGGAGCGAGGGGGAGAGACCAGCTAACTGTCCTGTGCCGTGATTAGACATGCAGCCATGCCTTTTAACTGCGCCGGGGGCCGATCCAGGGGCCAGCACGGGGCCCCGGAGAGATCGATAAAATGTCACTTTGAGGAAAACACTCAGACAAAGTAATCCAATTAGAACAACCAGCTCAGATCAGCAGCGGTTATGTAAAAAAGAAGGAAAGAGAAAAAGAGAGGGCCCAAATGGATTATGTGAAAATATTGTTAAAAGTAGTACAGGAAATAAAACTACAACTACATAACATAAACATAAAATTACAATAACTTTATAAATCTGCATTCAAAAAAATCTTATTTCTTGTAAACACACAAAACTGTCTTGCACCATATGTGTATTGTAAGAAATTATCTCATTTTTGTGATATAAGTTGTCAGACTTTATTAAGCTAAGTGTTCTTGGGTGTCTGGAAATGTGCAAAAAAATAAAATTATTATTTAAACTGACTCTTGTGAGCTTTCAGACATGTTATAATGTTTTACCTCATCAAAAACAAACCTGGAGTTGTGTTTTGTTTCATTCACAAATGTTCGAGCAACCCTTTATTATTAGTCTGTCTACATCTCCAAATCTCAAAATGCTCTGATCCACTTTATGATGTCATGAAGTGATAGTTTTCAACTTAGCGGCTGCTTTTTTTAATCTTTTGTTAAGTAGAGATCCGAAAATAGTGTAATATGGGCCTAAATCTTTAGTTATGTTAAAGTGTCTTGAAGCAAAATCAAATAAAATGTTTACACTGGCATAATACTGTATTAAATATAAAATGAAGCCATCCAAAAACCTAACAAATGAAATATACTAAAAATATTGCAAAGAAATGCTAATTTTAAATAAATCTTTATTCTATAATTTTAACTTAATCCAAAGATAATAATTTGAGTTTTGTAATCTACTGAAATAGATACTTACATTGCAATTACACTGAAATGGAAAAAGTGGACTTAAAGGTGCACTATGTAACTTTTCACTACCAAGGAGATGCTATTGCTTTACCGGTAATGTTCCACAATATGGCATTAAACATATATAACATGCATTTATTCAGTTGGGTGTTCGTATTGCTCAAAAATACCTTTAAAAACCTGCATTCTGACTGACACCTGTTCACAGATCTCACCTGTAAATGACCCTGGTGGCATCTCCTGCTGGTTTCTATGGAAATTGAAAAGTTTAATGCCATACTTTGGAATATTGGAGGTAACAAAATAACGTAAGTAACTGGCGGGCCCTCTACCAGAAAGAAAAGTTTCACAGTGCACCATTGACTTTTATTGGTATTTGAACATTTGAGTTTTGTTTTTTGTCATAGGTTAGCATTAAGTTACATTTTAATTTTGCAGGATTTTATCTCAGATGCCCTTCCTGTTGCTTCCGTAGTCTTAGAACTATAAAATACCATGTTCTTACCACCTGTGTCTGGTGTGAACATGTTGTATTTGCTGTTTGAACCTTAAGTGTTCCTGGGTTTGTTGACAGTGTCTCGGCTCTGCTCTGTTACTCGGCAACGCAGCGATGCTAATGTGAGGAGAGGAGCGAGCGAGAGAGTTTAAGTGAGGAATAAAAGGTGTTCTGACAGGCTTTTAATGTGGAGAAAGAGGGGGAGCGAGAGGAGGAGAGGAGAGAGAAGAGTGAGGAATAAGAGGAGAGAGAGAGAGGAGGAGATGAGAGAGAAGAGTGAGGAATAAGAGGAGAGAGAGAGAGGAGGAGATGAGAGAGAAGAGTGAGGAATAAGAGGAGAGAGAGGAGGAGACGAGAGAGAAGAGTGAGGAATAAGAGGAGAGAGAGGAGAGGAGATGAGAGAGAGATGGGGAGGAGGAGAGGTGAAAGAAGGGGAAGAACTTAAGTGAGAAATGAGAGAAGAGAGAGATAGAGGAGAGCAAACACATGAGAGAGAATGGTGCAGACAATTAGCAGCAGACACAGGTGTCCTCAGGAGACCTACAGAGGAGCAGTTACATGCACATTATTCTTGTACATTTGTAAAGTACAGAGCTCGGAGTGGAACCGCTGCTCCTCCATCTCGTGAGGCGTCTGTTTATTTCCCCCATTCAGGATTTATTAGACAGACCCAATGTGAGTGTGAAGAGTGAGAGAGACATTCAGTGTAAAAAACAAAACAAAAACAGAACTTGCTTAAATTAAGAGAACTATTTACTTTAAGTTAAAAAAAATAATAATAATAAAATTAAAAATCCACCACAGTAACAAATATATAAAGTAAAAAAAATATAAAGGAAAACTGAAACTGGCAAAAAATTAAATGTAAAAAAATATAACTCCAAAAAAAAAAAAAATAAATAAAAATTAAAATAAAAAATAAAAAATTAGGCTATATGTTAAGAGACACAGGCATAAATAATGATAGAAACATAGATTTGAGAGGGGGATTTGGAGAACAAGGTGGCCAAGGTTTGTACTAGTAACACAGTTCAGTCTGTAGGTGAATCTCCTGGTGAGTGCAGCTTTTTTAGGCCTGTATTAGGAGACGTAGGCATAATAACGTCTTAAAACTCCCCGGTGATTGAAAGACGTAGTGGGAAGGAGGGAAAAAACAGCAGCAAAGAGAGGACCCCTGGATATTAGCACCAGTTATATAGTTACTGTATATAGAGATATCTCGAAAAACACGTGGGAAGGTGTGTCTACTGTTTTGACTTAGATGTTTATTGTGAAAATGCCAGTAAGAAAAAAAACAAAAAACAAAAAAAAAAAACATGTGAAATGTATATTAAGTGTGCTAGATACATGTGTACTTCTTGTGTTCATTAATCCGCTCGAAATTAATGAATGAATGAAATAAACATCCACAAAGGAATCATGCCACAATTTTTCTGCAAAACGATTTAATTTCTTTCCAGCTCTCAAGTTCAAAACACACATGTACAAGCATTAGACTGGGTCCGATTTAGCCCATAATAAATACAGGTCTTTGTGATAAAACAGTCAGAATTGTCTTCAGATCATATTTACAAGAGATCATAAATAATTATATGAAACAAGTTAAATTCAGGCTAAAATAAATGAAAAACAACCCAAACTCGTGTATAAATATGATTCATTAAAAACCCAGAACAAATAAAAGAAGGTTTGAGTTTCATCACACAAAAATGACACATGGGGTTGGGTCAGATTCCATTCGGCCACAAGTGTCAAAGTCCGTCGTTGGAAAGAATTACAAAGAAAAATAAATAACGAAATAAATGAATTTGTTGTGTTATGAAGTACAGAAAAAACAGGTCTAGGCCAGAACTAAACCAGATCTAAAGCAGACCTAAACTGAGATTTAACCAGATGTAACCCAAGACTGAACCAGATAAACCCACGATTAAAACCAGGTCTACATGTAGGAGTCAACCAGGTCTAACCCAGGATTAAAGCAGGTCTATCTCAGAATTAAACCAGGTCTAAGTCACAATTTAACCAGATCTAACCCAAGACTAAACAAACCCAGGTCTACCCCAGGATTAAACCAGGTCTAACCCAGAACTAAACCAGTCTAAACCAAGATTTAACCAGATCTACCCCAGGATTAAACCAGGTCTAACCCGGGTCTAAACCAGGTTTAAAACTGGACAAACCAGATCTGGTGTGGTCAGGTTTCCATTTCATCAGTGAATTTGGGGAAAAACAAAAAGCATGATTAATGTCTGCTGTACTGAAATGTTAAATGTGAAGATTACAGACACGAGGGAGGAAACATGAGATGGTTTTGCATATTAGTTTGATTTAGTTGATTCTTGTGAAGTGTAAAATTGCTTAGTTAGCCACAGTCGCACTAGTTTAGATCTACTGAATGAGAAGTTGAGAGAAGTTAGAATGAAGAAGTTAGTGCTGAATTTATGGATGGACAATAAAAAAAACACACTGCCAAAAAAAATTAATATGAATTAATAATGAATCAGTTAAAATTACTTGAAAACTTGAAAATTAATTGAATTCAGAAAGTTCATCTTGATTTTAAAATTATTTGACAAAATATTTTCGACTGGTACATTTTTGCCATTATAACGGGGGTACCCGATGTTCAGAACATGAGGGGTGGGGGTAATGACGATGTCTTACACTGTGCCTCTCCAAACACTATGCTGTAGTCATTATTCATTCACTGGGGCTCCGGGTTGGTGGACAAATGCTCTATCCACTGAACCACTGTGGCCCTAGATATTTAACTGGTTCCTGTAGCTTTCACAAACTCTTTGGTACGTCTCTAGTATTCACATGAACTTTTTCAGATGCAAAGCTAAACGGGAGAACCACCATCCCACAGCCAAAGGCTCTCATCCCGACATGTGTGTGTTTGTATCAGTCAAATGTTTAACATTTAGATCCAAACACGAACAGTGATCACATTTTGTCGGGTGCTGCTTTCACTATGAACTCATTTACCAGAATACAGTCAGGTACCCCAGCTTCAAAATGCAATTTTAAAAAATTTCTTAACAGATTATTTCGAGAGTAGAAACTAAAGATTACAACTTTGCTGAAACAATCTTGAAAAAACTCAGTTAATTCAAATAAATAAATAAAAAAGTCAACTAATTTTAACTAATGTTGATGTTTTCTTTTTGGAAAGTTTTTATGACCCAACAGATTTCTAGCCATTACACATATTCTGACAAGTAGTTAGCCATTAGCAGTTAGCTGTTAGCTGCCGTTGGCGATAATTACCGAAGTCCCTTTAAGTGCTTGGCTTTGCTCTGACGCTAACCGTGCATGAGCGCCCATCTCCAAGTGCGTTGAACTTCTTAGCGAGTCCGTGTCGTAGATACTGTCCAGAGTGTACCCGTTAAGAGAATACGCCGGGTGTTTGTGGGTATGTGGGTGCGACGGGTACAGCGCGGGTGCTGGGGTGGGCGATCCCGAACAAGGCCCTGATCTGGCAAACGAATGATGCAGCGGTAGAGAGATGGAGGGAGATAAGTCACTTTGATGGTAGTCTTTTGGTTTCGAGACGGGGCTGCTGAGTCGTGACAGTGGAGCGGGGCTAGCGTTAGGGCTGACCACGTGACTCAGCCCTCTGCACACCATGGTCTGCAGGGGTAAAGGGGTGGGCGGGTAGTCGGGGGTGTAGCAGGGGGCTTTGGGGAGGCCGTTAGCGGGGCCGAGGGGGACGTCCTGAGTGAGTTTGCGTACGTGTAGCCTGCTCTCTTCTTCTTTTATCATCTGTTGCGTAGCGCGGATGAGGCTCTGGATTCGGCTGGGCGGCTGTGGGGGGCTGGAGTCGCTGGTGGAGCCCCCTTCAGGAGAGCTCACCACGCTGTCCTCGTCCCAGTGACCGCGACCTGTGCACAGAGATTTGAAAAATACATGAGGAATGCACTGATGTTATTAATCAGGGATGGCTCTCACGAAAAGAGAACCGGAAACGTGGAACATTGTGACAAATACTGCAAGAACAAGCCAAAAAAATCAAACTTTTGTTAAATTCAGTTGAAAGAAAAGCACAGATGTCTTTTCTCTCCACAAATCCTCAAAGTGCTGTGTACATATTTTCAAAAACAAAATGGATATAAACGCTAAAAGATGTCTGAGTGTGTCTCTGTTTTTGTTTTTTAGCTTTGTTTGGACAATTCACTTTTTATCGTTTCACCTTTGTGGAAATCATGTTTTAGGTTAAGTTATTCTTTCACTTTCACACAGAAAACATTGAAAAAAAAATAGAGTAAGAAGGGGATGGTAAAGAGGATCATATTGATATTTTGCAGCTGATGTCGTATTGATATTTTGCAGCTGATGTCGTCAACATTCCCTGGCAGTGTAATGCTAACTGGAGGCACTGCTCTAACTAAGGCTTTGTTAGACTTTAATCTCAGCTTTGTTTTAACACAATCTGCCCAGAACGAGCTGATTTAGTTGGAACTACAACAGGTAAGATGATTTGTTCTGTTAAACAAGTCTCTCACACATAAAATTGCAGTCCCAACCAGCAGTTTTGGGGTTTTTTTCACTCTCACCTGTTTGTTGAACACCTAATCGTGACCATGAAGGCTCATATTGATCACAAGCTCCTGAAATGTATTGTTTAAATGCATTTTGTATTCTTTCTTGAATTTGAAACTGCTAAACATTCCAGCACATACATACATGCAGAACACCCCCAGCGTGATGTCACTGTTAAGTATCAGTTCACTGACAGTCCAAAGTGATCCCTCCGTCTCACCGTGGTAGCTGTGCACTGCAGTGAGGTGAGGCAGGCTGCTGTCGTATCCCTCCGCTGAGTCTTTCCCCAGAACAGAGCGCCCCACGCCCCACCAGGACTCTCTGCCCGCGGGGGGAGGACCCAGAAAGTACCGGCCCGCCTCACAGCGCCCCCTATCGCACGCGTGACCCTGTGCATGAGCAAAGGCAAACGTTACTGTTGTGCTGATTTACTGTAGTTTTCAACCACAGCTTCCACATTGGTGAACTTTACTTTTGCCTGATTCTTTTGAAAATACCATGTTATCAAAACAGGAGTCAGGTTCAGTATGTAACTTTCTGGAGCTTGCATGTTACCTGCATGATTCCATCAAAATAAACATACTTCGGAACATTCTAGTGTTTGTCAGACTGCTCACCTGTGCATGTGAGTGTAGGTAGTGTGAGTGCCCCTCTGGATGGGGGTGGTACTGCTCCTCCGTCAGCCCGTAGCAGAGGCTCCTGGGGTCAGTGAACTGTCTGAAGACGCAGGACGAGTCCATGGATTCACTGTGGTCCAGAAGCTGAGGAGAGGCCGAGTCTGTGAGAGGACTGCTCCCCCATGGACTGTCTCTGTCTGACTCTGAGCGCTCTGCCTGGAAACCACCAAACTGAAGGGGAAGCAGACAGAAGATGACGTTAAAGATGTACTATGTCACTTATTTCACTATAAACAGATAGATGGATGGATAGAGACTTTTACGTGTCTCCAGATATTAAGTTTGTTCAAATAAATATATAGCTTTTACTGATAAACATTCTGCTGATTTATTTTTAATTACAAAAAACATTGGACACGATGGCCAAGTTGTTGTTTTATAATTTGGTGTTTTGGTTCTCAAGATGATTATCCAATCAGAAAGCAGAATGACTGCTTTGTCTGCTCTGAATGGACACTACCTAAACCCCAGCACCTGCAGCCAGTCATGAATCAGTGCTAGTGCAGCCTCTGCAGCTGAAGAGATGGCCTATCCATGTAGTGAGAAAAACAAGTTTAGAGTTAGGCCCTGGCAACCCAGTTTCATTTGTGATTGTAATTCAAAATTTACTAATTTACAAAGTCAGGTACTCCATTCTTAATAGTAAGTACCAGGAAAAATGTGTCTTATTTAAGGACGATTTTCCGCCTGGTTGAGCCTAAACAGTGAGTGGAAATTCTCCTCTGATTTTAAATAGTATAATGAGGATTGGAGCTGTTTTGAGCTGTTTTTGGGCTGTTTTGGGCTGTTTTGTACCTTGGCTCCTCGTCTCTGACCCGACCGTCTGATAATCTCATTAAATCCATTCGATCATCTGGATAAACATTTACTCTGTTCACCACAAACTGAACAAAACAGCGCCTCTCGGCTCACTGTAGCCTCTGTACACTGAGGCAGCTCATGGGCCCATTAAGAACCTATTTGAGATTTAATACGATCTAACTTTGAGCATTAAGTCAGACTCTAACTACTTTTCTAAATATATGTTTCAGCAATACAGACTGGGAAATGTGTTTTATTTTATCATTTGGACGTTTTACCCTCGTAATTTTGTGAATAGAGCAGGAAATGCAATATTGTCAATAACAGTATACTGAACTAAGGCAAGGTTTGGATTACCCTCTGGTTGGTGACAAAACGCTTAACCTACTGCACCACTTCATATCAGCCCCACAATTATAACAAAAATCATTATTACCAACTTGACCGGATCAGAACTGAACAATGCACTGCAGTTTATAACAATTCATTTTGTTTTTCATGCCTGTTTACATTATGCACTCTTTATTTCTAGATGTATTTATGTGGAATTAGGATCTCTTACATAATTTCTACCATAGCAGGTGTCTAAAGAACATTTTTAGCTGTTTTTTAGTAGTGTTAATTACATTGACCAAAGTTAATATTTTTCTCCCCGTGTGAATCCAAAACATCAAATAAAATCCTGAGGTAGTCCTGAGTCCTGACCATAGACTGTTTAAAGAAGTGGACAAAGGGAGTGTATATATACGGTCTATGATCTTGACCAAGACCAGCTCAAGATCTGGAGAGAAGACCCCGGGCGCTATGTAAAGCACTTTGAATTACTTTGTGTACTAATTATGCTGTACAAATAAACTTGTCTTGCCTTGGTGTACAGCAGTGGGGTCAAATGCAGAGAATGAATTTCCTTTACGAATGATCAATAAAGTATACCTTACCTTAAAAAGTGAACAGACAAAAACAAATATAAAGTTGTAAAACTAAACAATGGACAAGTGGAGACTGCAACCTGACCCTTTACAATCACAGAGCCCCAAACCATCAACTCTCTGCTTTTTTGTCAACTAAAACTGGACCAAAACTATATAAAATAAATAATCAAATGTCAATCAAACAAAAGCACCTCCTCACCTGAGTGTATGGGGAGAGTCTGGCTTTAGTTTTGGGTCGGGACACTCTTCCTCGGGGGGTCCGGTCTGTGGAGCTGCTGCTGCTGAAGGGGAATGAAGACTTGGACGAGATCTGGTCCAGAGACAGCTGCAGGCCCTTATACTCTGTGTCCCTGAAACACATGAGACAGAAGCTCTTATACTGTGTCCCTGAAACACATGAGACAGAAGCCCTTATACTGTGTCCCTGAAACACACGAGACAGAAGCTCTTATACTCTGTGTCCCTGAAACACACGAGACACGACCATGAGCTGCAGGAAGGATGGGCAGGAGAGTTTGGCGAATTGATAATTGTGATTATTCAAGCCACAATATAGTCGTAAAAATAATAAGTGGGAGACTTATAGAAATCATTTATCAGCCAATGCCACATGACTTTCTCATTTAGAAAGTTTGATTTGATGTAGCTGGTCACACTCTACAGGAATGGAGATCTGTTAGGCAAAGTGAATGAAGGATTTTCACTGTTGTTTCAGTGATAATCAACAATCATTACATAGTTTCATAGGGACTGCACAAGCTACAATGAGAGATTCAGGACTACATTCATACCATACGCCATACAGTTGTACAATAACTCACCCTTATGTAACAGATAATACTCCCTACAACTGTACTCCAAGTTAATCCCAAGTAACGGATTACCTCACGCCCGGTCAATCAGCATAGTATTTGCACTGTCGTTCTTGTCTCTTGTATATAGCTGTGACTATATAGTTTATTACTTTATTACTTATATTTCTATTTTATTTTGACTTGTACATATACATTTTTATTATTATGTCTCATTTGACTCCTGTCTCTTGCTCTTTTTGCTACACCATCTATTTTTGTTACTCTGTTATTATATTATATTGTGATGTTTGAGCTACTGCATCCAAATAATTTCCCTTGTGGATCAATAAAGTTTGTTTAAGTCTAAGTCTAAGTCTAAGTTCCATGCCATATTTTTGGACAGATTTGAGATTCAAACCCAAATTCTAACTCATATTAGCACTGTTATACCAATCTGGCCTGGACACACTACATTTCCTTGAGCTGTTTATTAATTTTATGTATTAATTTGACTAATGTATTGATTAATTAAAATTACGTATTTATTTATTCATTCATTCATTCATTCTTGACAGCCCTAAATGTGATTGAGTTGTGTGCTGCTTGTTGAGAACAGAGGTGGCAGATGGAGCAATGCTTCCCTCTTCCATTTTAAATTCAAATTTCCTGTGGCGGGGGCCGGAACGTCTCACTGGAGGGAAATGGGAATAGATGTGTGTGTGAAGAGCTGTGGATCATTCAGCAGACTCCGAATCTTTTCCTTGGACAAACAGTGAGCAATTGTAGAGGCTCTGCTCAGTTTCTGATCACACAAACGCACATTAGAACAGGGATTAGAAGAGCTACAGTCTCAGGCAAAACTGGAGCAGAAACAAGGCTGAGCTGTCACAGAGCCAGTCCATGCTAGGAGGAAAATCGAACTATGCAAGATCTAATTTGGCAAACATTTTGAATCTGAAAATTGCGATTCATGAAACTAAAAAGCTAAAATAAATGAGTAAATAAACTAAAAGACAAGGGGAAGATGAGAGACACCAGATCGAGCCATGCAGATGATCTGAAGACCGCTATCAAAGCACCCTGGGCCTTGTATTGAGGCAGTAATTCAAACCAAAAAAGCCCTAATCAAGTACTGAGTGCATAGAAATAAACATACTTTTCAGAAGCCTGACATTTCTGTTTAAAATATATATATTTTTTAATTGATCTTATGTAATATTCTAATTTTCTGAGACACTGAATTTGGGGTTTTCATGATCCATTAGCCATAATCATAAAGATTCAAGTAATATTTCACTTTATCATGAGTCTATATAATATATGGGTTTGACTTTCTGAAATGAGAGACAAAGAATATTGAACTTTTTCATTATATTCAATTTTTTTTTAGATGGATTAGTATTTCTGTCAAATCATTCAGGCCTTTCTAAAGACTTTCCCAGACGTCTGTGAGGAGCAGACTGTAGGAGCAGGAGGGTCACAGGTTATCACCATTAGCCCAGTATGGGGGGTCATGCACAGGTGAAGGGTCCATATCTCGTCCTATCTACGGCTGAATACACCAACGCTACCGGTGAATCAACACTCTCTGATAAAACTCACTCTGATACGCCTTTGTGTGGAGAGAAAAGCTTTTGTCTCTATTTGAACCTGCCTCATGTGGGAAAGTGGAAGAAGTGCTAACAAAATGGGTTTACAACTGCAACTTTTACAACTTTTTTTTTATGAAATTGGATGAGGATGAGAAGATTTTACTTATATTTTACTTATCAGGGACTGCACAAGCTAAACTAGAATCAGCTACAGAAACTCAAAAACACTAAAAGAAACCGCTGAAAGGTCCTATATTACGCAAAATTGACTATTTAATTGAACTTTAATCCATGTTAGAATGTCGTTATCTCCTCAAAAACAGACCTGGAGTTGTGTTTTGTTTCATTCACACATGTTGGAGTAACCATTTATTATTAGTCTGTCTACATCTCCAAAGCTCAAAATGCTCTGTTCCACCTTGTGATGTCATTAACTGGTAGTTTTCAAGTTAATTGCTTTCACCTTTTGTTCAGTAGAGATTGGCAATTCCAGGGCTGAAATGATCCTCGTAGAGCGCCTGTACTGCTTTTTAAAAAACTTTTTTATGACCCAGTGAAGCACTCTACCGTTTCTTTTCATTTGGCAATGATGATTGTTTGTGATGAGGAAACGACATTATAACATAGATCAGAAAACAGCGTAATATGAGCCCTTTAAGTAACTTCTTGACTCCAAAAATGTTCTACCTATTCTTACTCCATCCTGATAAATTCCTATTGAAATGGCTGCTGTTAGCCACACTCTATAGCCACGTGATCCCTCTTGTGTACATTATTTTATTGCCCTGATGTGTGAATTTGACAAAAGTTCAGTGATTTAAAGCCCACAAAATCTTACATTAAACCGCACTCCTGCTCCTAATAGCTCCACACACGTCTCTTCTGCTCGCTGCATCCATCCCATAATACCACTGTGTTAACCACCTTATAACTGATGGACTGTAAACTAAATCACTTTTTATGGCTTACAGCTTGTTTCACTGGGTTTTCCTTTGCACAAATCACTGCTTTGGAAACATGGCTACACTGGCTTCTGTGGTGGAAGAAATTAAGTCCTGATTTATCTAGATTGGAGGAAGAATAATTAGACAAAAACAGAAGTAGTGGCTAAAAACATTACAGTACAAATAAAAAAGTATTTGGAAACTACTACTAAAGTGTAACTGTCATATCTGGACGCAAGATATGATTTTTAATTTGAAGTTTAAGAGGGAACCATTCTTTTTTTTGTTTCTTTCTACCATGTTATAACATTGACCCCTCATCAAAAACATGTCTGAAGAGGTTTTTAGATGTCATCCATGCATGTTTGAGTAATTTAGCGATCTCTTCCTATCTCTCCTTACGGTTAGCTAGTTTCATTAGTGGGATACACGCTGATTGTGTTGTGATAGCGCTCTGAATGGGGAGTAACTTAACTCATAGAAGTAAAATACCCTACCTTTAAAGTAACTGGAAGGACGTAACATTAAAGATGCGCTATGTAACCTTTCTGGTGGAGGGTCCGCTACCTGCTTGTCTCCATGGAGATATCATTGATTTGCTGCAGTAAGGCATTAAACATCTATCTTGGAATTATTCACTTACAGGCGTCTTATTTCTCAAAAATACAGAGCGGTGGCTCTTAAACCGTGGAACATGTCCGGCTCCGTCTGTGGGGGAGTTGAAAAGCTTCCATTTCTAATTATGAAGTTCTTTTCAAGTTAAGTTTTACATTTTGTTCAGTAAAATTTGCCAATTCCAGGACTGAAATTATAAAATGATTTTAGTGAAGGTGTATGGAGTTTATAAACACAGTGGAGCACTTCCTGTATTACCACGTGACATCACAAGGCGGAGACGAAGAGTGGTTTCCATTTGAGACAAGAACACAGCTTAAATAGTGTATGTAGGGTCTGTTTTATGAGAGCTGTGATTGGCTGAGTGGACAAAGGCAGCGCGCTCTGATTGGCCGACAGTGACAAACAGGAAATAGAGTTTTGTCGGTTGAATTTCACTATCCAACTCCATGAATCAAGCTTCATATTGAGAAACACCAGTCTGCAGCCTCCCTAATGTTTACACAGGCCTGGATCAACTGTACTGGAGTCTCCACTGGCCCCAAACACCAACAATGGACCATGGTCGATTCTGAACAGCTCGTCGCATACAAATCTCGCCCAAACGCAACAGATTTAAACTAAAGATGGAAAAAAACGTATATATACCAAGTGTCATTGCATCACCCTTTGTCTCCTCTGATAAAAACCTCAAACTTTCTTTCTGTTTCTTGACAAATACAGTCGTTTTTCTAATTAACCTTCTGCTAATTGCTTCCCTCTGAGCTGTTTGCGCACAGATCTCATTATCTCGTATGACGGAGATGACACTTGAGTTGACAGACAGGGGGCGCCGATCTAATCAAAACATGTGCCTGTGTCAATAGGAATAAACCGCTGAGTCTGAGGAACGCAATTCATTTCAACATGTCAAATTTCTAACACTTTGTCAAGTTATGGTGCAGCAATAGCTAAAAAAAAACAGAGGGAATGACATGGACCATGATCCTTTGCTCCATTTCAATGCAGACTACATGAAGAAAAGACTGTTCTAAGCACTTTTAAATCTTAGTTCTTTGGATTAAGTCTTGTCAAAGCATCGTAATAAATATCGTACTGAGTGATTTGGATAGCGTTACCTCCGCACCTGTGTCCCTATTGTGTCCAAATAATTTCCCTTCCCATTTGAAGACTTTATCAGATCAAAATTAGGGCTAAACAAGGACTGAGATGAGACGCTACCATAAAGAAGATACAGTACATCTAAATAATTAAAGCCACAACCACTTTGATCGAGTTAATAACACAGAAAAACTTTGAACCGCCAGAAAGTTACATACTGTGACTTTAAATGAAACACAATTTGCGGTAGGGTAAAATAAACATACAGAGAAACGAATACTCTTGTCTATTCTATACAGTACATACTTAAAAGTACAGATACTGCAGCAAAGAAATACTCAAGTAAAACTAAAAGTATCACATGTAAAAATCTACTTAAGTAAAAGTATTAAAGTACCTGTTTAAAAAAAATGCTCTTAAAGAGTAAAAAGTAAAAGTATTTTGTGCAGATTTTGAGATAACGCTTCAAACTGTAGTAATTTTGATACAGATTTGTGTCTAGCTGTTTTTATTTGTATTCTCTTTGCGCAAATTATGAAATTGATCAAAATAAATCCTCAGCCTTTTCAGCAGGTCTCAGGCAGTAATAAAAAATACTTTTACTTTTCAGTCCAGTTCAAAAATGCAGTGGAGTAGAAAGTACAGATGCCTGCTCTCAAATGTAGTGAAGTAAAAGTAAAAAGTATTCACCTAAAAATGTACAGATGCCTAAAATGTTTTCTTAAGTACAGTACATTACTAATTTCTCTTCGTTACATTCCACCATTGACTCTATATTCATTCTCTAAAGTGAAAACCAAATCCAGAGCACATACATAATGGTAAGTGTACTCACGTGAGGACGTAGTTGACGCTGACGATGCAGTGAGGTCTGGAGGAGCGACTGTTGTGGACGATGGTGGCGTAGCTCTGCACCCAAACCCAGCCGCCATGTTTGGACAGGAAGCGGTAATACTTAGTGGTGACCTGGCCCTTCACCAGCACTGGAGCAACACACAACAACACATGGGGTTAGACGTGACAGTATTCAATGTGGAAATGTTTTTAACTTTAGCTTTATGGAAAATATTTAAATCACCAAGTGCACTATGTAACTTTTTGGTTGGGGGTCTGTCACTTGCTTGTTTCTGTGGATATGTCATTGTTCTGCTTGGAATGTTCCACAGTGTGACATTAAACATCTCTACCTTACATTTATTCAGTTGCAGGTGGTTTATAGCTCAAAAACACCTGTAAAAACAGACATTCTGACTGTGAGCGGGGCTACCTCTCCACAGATCTGACCTGTAACTTGGCCTGGTTCAATCTCCATGTACCGTACTGTGAAACTTTCCAGACAAAGCAATAACATCTCCATTGAGAAAAGCATTTGATGGACCTTCCAACAGAAAAGTTAGACAATGGACCATAGACCGTATATATGAATGGACAGAGCTAACGCGCTAGCAATCGCGTTCCAAATAGGAAATAGGAAGTGCACCAGGTGGCTCTTCCGGCTCCTTCTGACCCTGGCTCCCATTGACTTACAATGGGATCGTGTCGTCTCTCTCTCTCTGTAACATGATCCTGAATTTTTCATTTTGCTATTTTGCTCCTAAATCAAGATATGAACAAAAATAACGGACCAATCAGACGCCTTCATTTCCCGAGGTCGCTCCCGCTAGCGTTAGCAACAGGTTTGATTGACAGCTAGTGCGTTTCGTTGCTAAGTAAGCCCCCTTCCCACTTTCTGGTGAGAAGGGCGGGCATATTTAACAACCTCAATCGTGATTGGCTCTTGTGGTTGCTATGGTACTCGTGATCGGATTTCCAAATTTAGAGCCTGGCTCCAGATTCGCTCCTGTAACCGTTAGCAACGGGAGCTTCATTTGAGTGGAGCAAAACGCTGTGGGTGACGTCACACTCGCCTAGTCCACTTCTTTACACAGTCTATGCAATGCACCTTTAAACACTGACTGTGCGGATTTTAAGGGTTTGGGTTTGTAAAACTTGAAAAAAAAAAAAAGACATGTAGCTAATGTGTAAATCTCAGAGGTGGTGTATACAGGGTGGAGGAGTATTAGTAGTACAAGTAGTAGCAGTAGTAGTAGCAATAACAGTAGTAGTAGCGGTAGTAATAGCAGCAATAGTGGTAGTAGTAATAATAGCAGTTGTAGTAGTATTAGTACTGTAGTAGTAGTAGTAGTAGTAGTAGTAGTAGTAGCAGTGCAAATAACTCACAGAGGTGGTGGGCACAGCGCAGGTGGAAACAGTCACAGCTGTGGACGTGGTGGTACAGGGTTTTCTCGATGAGGTCCTGAGGCTCATACCCGGTCAGCTCCGCCACTCTGAAACACACAAGAATCAGTCACTCAGTCATTTGCTAAGTCTATGTAAAAAATAAATATATCTAAATGTCTGGGCTTAGGTAATACCATATTTAAACCAGAGAATTAAACAAATAAATTATGTAAAGTTAATTTCTATCTCAATTTTCTATCCTACTTGACCTTTAGAGCCTCCCTTGCAGTGTCTCTGAGGCCCCCCAGCGGACCCCGGACCCCACTTTAGGACCAAACGCAGTGATCTAAACCCAGTGTACCTGGAGTCGAGGAAGATGAGCTTCATGTCCAGACTGGCCCTGAACATAAACATATTACTGTGCAGTTTGATCTCTGTGACGGCGCTCGGAGGCAAAGAGTGACCCACCGCCACCAGCCCCACGTTCTGATAACAGCCATCGAACGGAGACATGTCCAGACTGTACTGACGCACCTTCAGGTACCCGCTGCAGTGGATCACCTGGATACACACACAAAATTATTATATTTACACAGGAATGAAGTTAACAAAGCCTCGTGTTTTGTTCTGTGACAAATGTGTCTGGTTTATAGGGATGGTACAAGATCTTGTGCCACAAGAGAAAAATGATCTTGTGAGACTTTTTCCAAGCGTTTACATTTGGATTGGAGAAAAAAGGGGTACACACTGGTAAGTTACTTCTCTTACAGTTCGAAAAAGCAGCACTAGAACGGAAAAAAAATAAATAAATAAATCAAGTAAATAAAAAATTGTGAGGCCAAAATTGGAAACTGAATCGTGAAATGTCTCGTTATTGTGGATCAAATGAGAAGTTTCCTGTCCAGAAATAATTTAGTGACCAACGCGTCAGTCTTTAGACCCTCTGCTTCAGCTCACGCCATCACTGGAAGGAATCTCAGAGAATCACCTTAGTTTGGCTTCGCTCCTTATCCCCTTGTCTTCTTCTTTCAGCGACCTCAAAAACTGACTTTCTTTTACGGCTAACTGGTAGTGGATTCTTGTCTGCCATCGCAACAAACTTTGTGTAAACTGCGAGGAAGCTACAGTTGGAAAAAGCCGCTAAGAACCACTGCGTCGGTCGAGTAAACGGCGTCTTGCATCTGTGGAATGTGTGAGAGGTGAACATAAACCACGTAATCCGAGCGTGCTGGCGCTAGAAATTTAGGGAGTTTGATTGACAACCTAACAGCCAGTAGATAACGAGGTAGTCTTTTTATCTATTGGCTAATGTTTATCTGCCCCCACCATGTCCACAGTTGATGGATTTATTCTTTTTATTTTTTGGTCATCATAATTACAAGGCTGCTGCATCTCTATAATTCTATCACTGACAATTTGAAACCAAAAAAATCCTCCATACAACCTTTAAAGGTACATTGTGTAACTTTTCTGAAGGAGATATGGATATGTCATGGTTCTGTCTGGAATGTTCCACAGTATGACATTAAACAGCTCTACATTACATTTATTCAGTTAGAGGTGGATTTACAGCTAAGAAACACCTAAAAAAACAGACATTCTGACTGTGAGCGGGGTCACCTCTGCACAGATCTGCTCTGTAACTTGGTCTGGTTTGGTCTCCATGAAGATAGAAAGGTTTAATACCATACTGTGAAACATTCCAGACAAAGCAATTTGATGGGCCCTCTACCAGAAAGGTTACACAATGCACCTTTAACTGACCTTAGTTGATTTCAGTAAACGTCTCACCTTGTATCCTCCACACGTGAGCCCTGCGTTTCTTTTGGCCAAAACACATTTCATTCGGAGGAAGAAGGAGCGCTCCATCTCGTACTCTGAAACATAAAATAGAAAATAAAACCAAACACAGACTAAATACTGTTGATTAAGTCTTCTGAGTCTTACCTTGTACAAAGTGAGAGTGGTAGGGCTGGTGAGCCGTGAGCACTGCGGTCATCTCATCGTGGTCGGCTGGGTGGATGTATTCATAAATGCTGTTTCCAGTTAACTCTACCTGAAAAAACACTCTCAACTTAGAACACGTGGTATTATTGAATTATACACTTAAATTTATAGTTATTTCTGTACTGCACATTACGATTTCAATCTGATACTGATACTGATACTGAATGGCACTGGGCGGATTGACAAACTGATCCGTAAAGCTGGACACGTGATCGGCTGTGAGCTGGAGACATTTGTCACAGTGAGGGACAGGAGGACACTGGACAAACTGCTCTCCATCATGAACACTCCTGCTCACCCACTGCACCAGACTATAGAGGGACAGAGGAGATAATACTCCCTACAACTGTACAACAACTCACCCACTGCACCAGACTATAGAGGGACAGAGGAGATAATACTCCCTACAACTGTACAACAACTCACCCACTGCACCAGACTATAGAGGGACAGAGGAGATAATACTCCCTACAACTGTACAACAACTCACCCACTGCACCAGACTATAGAGGGACAGAGGAGATAATACTCCCTACAACTGTACAACAACTCACCCACTGCACCAGACTATAGAGGGACAGAGGAGATAATACTCCCTACAACTGTACAACTCACCCACTGCACCAGACTATAGAGGGACAGAGGAGATAATACTCCCTACAACTGTACAACTCACCCACTGCACCAGACTATAGAGGGACAGAGGAGATAATACTCCCTACAACTGTACAACTCACCCACTGTACCAGACTATAGAGGGACAGAGGAGATAATACTCCCTACAACTGTACAACTCACCCACTGTACCAGACTATAGAGGGACAGAGGAGCTCATTCTCCAACAGGCTCCTACAGCTCCGCACAAACAGTGAGAGATACAGGACTACATTCATACTATAATACTCCCTACAACTGTACAACAACTCACCCTTATGTAACAGATAATACTCCCTACAAAAACTCACCCTTATGTAACAGATAATACTCCCTATAACTGTACAACAACTCACCCTTATGTAACAGATAATACTCCCTACAAAAGCTCACCCTTATGTAACAGATAATACTCCCTACAAAAACTCACCCTTATGTAACAGATAATACTCCCTACAAAAACTCACCCTTATGTAACAGATAATACTCCCTACAAAAACTCGCCCTTATATGTTTCGTCATATTTAGTCCTGGTTTCATGCTAATTAAGTCCTGTTTTTTCATATTTAGTCCTGGTTTAGTCCTGGCTAAGTCCCAAACAACCTTCACTACAGTATTGTACTCACTGTCCACCATTCATATAAATCACTCTCTCTCCCCTCCCACATCCACACCCCTCCTCTGCCTCATCCCCAACGCAGCAGCAGAAACATCAGCCTCCTCAGCCTCTCCCTCTTCTCCTCTACCAAACAAAGCCATTCAATCCTTTCAGTCCAGTGAAAAATAAGCACAGATATGGCGGATTATAGCCATTCTTGAATGGAATAATCTAAGCGCGTACTCACCTGCGAGAGCCCTAAGTGCACAGAGGCAGTTTCTGAAATGTACATGATTTTTCCATCTGGAGCGACCACAAAGATGAAGCCGTCTAGAGTCTGCAAAGAAAGGAAAAAAAGCAAAAAAAAGCAAAATAAGGTACATGATTTCACCACAAGTAAGTCTATATAAGCATCATATATGTTTAAAAAATATTGTAGTAAGCGATAAAGTTCTAACGCTGTAACCGTAAAGAAACTGTCAGTAAATCAAAATGGTAAAAAAAATAATAAATGAAATAAATGTAAATAAAAAAGAAGTTTAATGCCATACTGTGGAACATTCCAGGCAAAGCAATAACATCTACCTGCATAGTGAAGCTTTAATTTATTAACTATGAGCTTTGGCCATTTCACCAATTCACCTTTTGTTATGTATTTGGATTGTCAGAAGAACTTTATTATGTATAACACAAGAATCGAGTATTATGTATTATAATTCCAAACATGCCGATAATGCCGTAAAAAAGACAGTAAAAAATACATTTAAAGATGTAACAGTGACCAAAATATTGTGATGTCGTATCGTCAAAGATCTCAAAATAATATCGTGGACCATCACAATAAATCGAATTGCAAGTCTTTTCGCTGAAATAATTAGTTATGGTGCAGCAATAGCTAAAAAAACAGAGGGAACTACATAGACCATGATCCTTTGCTACGTTTCCGTGCAGAAAACATGAAGAAGTAACAGTTAAATCTTAGTTTTTTGGGTTAAGTCTTGTCAAGGCGTTTTAAGAGAAAAAAGTTAAAGAAAAAAGTAGTGGATTCACAGTTATTGTTGTGTGTGTGCGTGTGTGTGTGCGTGTGTGTGTGTGTGCGTGCATGTGTGCGTGTGTGTGTGTTTATGGGCCTGAAGTGGGATCTTTTGTGTTGTGGAGAGAGAGGTAGAGAGACAAATATGGAGAGAAAGAGAAACAGAGACAGAAAAAGATAGGGAAAGAGACTGAGAGAGGGAGGAGGTAGATAGAGTGAAAGATAGAGAGAGAGTGAAAGAGAGAGAAGGAGCAAAAGGGGGTGAGAGAGGGAGAGTGCGTGACTAGGAATGCGTTCGGCTCATTTGTGTCTTAAAGCTTGAGGAGGAGGAGGAGGAGGGGGAAGGGAGGAGGAGGAGGAAGAGGAGGAGGGGGAGGAGGAGGAGGGAAAAGAGGAGGGGGAGGAGAGGAAGGAGGAGGAAGAGTAAGGCAGCAGGAGGTGTCTCGCTCTGCCACACGCCCGGCTGATCGACGCACAACGGTTTACAGCCAATAATCACATTAATACAACAGGAAGGAATAGAGAGATAGAGAGAGAGAGAGAGAGAGAGAGAGAGAGAGAGAGAGAGAGAGAGAGAGAGAGAGAGAGAGACAGAGAGAGAGAGAGAGAGAGACAGAGAGACAGACAGATAGATAGATAGATAGATAGATAGATAGATAGACAGACAGACAGACAGACAGACGGATGGATGGACGGACAGACAGATAGATAGATAGATAGACGGATGGATGGACGGACAGACAGATAGATAGATGGACGGATGGATGGACGACAGACAGACAGATAAATAGATAGATAGACGGACGGACGGACGGACAGACAGACAGACAGACAGACAGACAGACAGACAGACAGACAGACAGACAGATAGATAGATAGACAGACAGATAGACAGACAGACAGACAGACAGACAGACAGACGGATGGATGGACGGACAGACAGATAGATAGATAGATGGACGGATGGATGGACAACAGACAGACAGATAAATAGATAGATAGACAGACGGACGGACAGACAGACAGACAGAGACAGACAGATGGATAGATAGATAGATAGATAGACAGACAGATAGACAGACAGACAGACAGACGGATGGATGGACGGACAGACAGATAGATAGACGGACGGACGGACGGACGGACGGACGGACAGACAGACAGACAGACAGACAGACAGACAGACAGATAGATAGACAGACAGGCAGACAGACAGACAGACAGACAGGCAGGCAGGCAGGCAGACAGACAGACAGACAGACAGATAGACAGATAGATAGATAGATACTGTAGATAGATAGATAGATAGATAGATGCAATAGTGCAATAGAACAAGCTTGTTTTAAACAGTTTGCAGTGCTCCAAAGTTCTGAACATCCTAATTATTCACCACGATGAGTTTAAACGCACTTTTCACAACAACAAGACCAGTGCAGAGTTTTTCCATGACGCTCAAATTAATAACGACTAGCATGATAACATACACTTCCTGATTATTGGACACTAAAACGTTTTATAATTAGATGCAGACAGCTCGCAGTGGACTTATTTTGACCTCGAGAGCTGCTTATACAATACATCTACACTGGGACAAGACAGTATTTTGCTCAAATACGTAATCGTTATGGCAACAGTCATAACTCCTCAGCAGTCTTAAAACCCAGGGATAGGTAATGGATGGTAATAATTGGAACGAATGATACGCACCACAACGATGTCAGAGTATGTGATGAATTATGGTATTTCTGAAATTATTTTTAAAAGAAACAAATGGGGTTTTAGATGATCACAACAGTCTATAGGCCAGTCATATGTAATGCAGCTAAAACTGTTGTTAAAATACAGATTTGTGTTGTAATAACAGGAGTTAAAGTGTCTAATCAGTAATACAAATGATCAGGTTCAACATTTGTGCGTTTACCTTTTGGATATTTTATGGTAAAGTACACTGTAATCAATAGAAAACTGCCTCTTGTCCCCATCTGAGAGTACGACATTACCACCAGAGAAAAACCACCAATACCATGTGAGTATGCACCTTATTCCACCCCGCCGACTTTTGTCTCTAAACGCTTGTCGTGGGTTCTTTTTGATGAAAAAGAAATAATATGGCGTAGTCAAAAATAGTGTTAGTGATTTTATTTACAGACGTGCGCACAATAGTGAAAATGGGAAAAAATATATATATTTACAGTCTGTTGCTGTCTTTAAATAGCTTCAGCACTGGTGCCTGCGGTGCTCACGGCTCTAACCACAACACACACACTGCCTCTGTGAAGATGGGAGGCCATTTTTAAAGTACGAGGCTCCTCCCCCAAATCAATTAACAATAAAAAAAGGGCTTTTTCTCCGCATATAGAAACAGATACATCCCCCCTTTAATACTGAAAAATCATAAATATTACCACAAACAAAAGTCCTCTAATAATAATCTCCAAGCACAGGTAGAAAAAAAATAAATACATTATATATTCACGAAGCGAAAAAAAATGCAGAAGACCACGACGCTCGAGTTGGCCGACAGACACGTGCACTGAGGGGCGGCGGACGTGGAGGAAAGTTTAAACGGGGATCCCATTCATGTCAATTTGGAAAACGTTTTGCATCTTAAATATGACATAAAGTCGGGTCATTGGTGTAAAACAGGGGTGTCCAACCTTTTTTCTCCAGCGAGCTACTTTTACAAAGCAAAAATGCCAGAGAGCTACCGATTTCAGCAGTCGCAAAGAAACTGAGTAAATATAAGAGCCACGGCGAGCCTTAGATGGGGAACAGTTAGATGCTTATAAAACATAAACCTTTATCTATTTATCGGTGCACCAAGTTAGGCATCAAAATTATACATTAACAATAGTATTTAATTCAATTTTACTTTGAATTTTTTATTACAATACATAGAATTCAGAAATCCCTTGGCGAGCTACTTGGATCGGGACGGAGAGCTACTGGAAGCTCCGGAGGTACAGGTTGGAGACCCTGGTGTAAAATGTTCAGTTTTCATGTGTGAGTCTCTATGGGGCCTTAAAACGGCTTTATTGTCTGTACTGAACTGATCTGCTGTAAAGATCGGCCCCACACAAAATAAAACAACCCGAATGATGATGGCGGCGCCTACAGAAACTTCTGAAATAAGGTGGATATCGTGATTGTCTGAAAAGATTCCATGATAGTCCATAAAACTCTATAACTTGTATTGTAGCCTATATTATTGCATTGTCAGCATGTGTTGAACTGTTAGTACATTTGCTTCTCACGATCCAAATACATACCCATTGATACTTTGCAGTGACATCATGCTGGTGGTGTTCAACATGTATGTCTAATGGTGTAATTGTTAGGAGTTAACATGGTGACACAACGCACACATTAGCAAACACAGTTAAGAAACGTGTGTAGAATCCCTCAGTCGTCCAGGTAGAATCCATGGCAAAAGGAGAAATTCAATTTGTCAATAAAAACTCCAGTAAACAAATTGAATTTCTCCTTTTGCCACAGTTAAGAAAGTTTTACATTTTCAGGAGCCTGTGATCAAAACGAGCGTTCATGGTCCTGTTTAGTTGTCGGATTTTCAACCAAAATAGTGAAAATAGATTAAAGTCGAAAGTACTAAAGCCTCAGACAGAGCAGAGCCTCCAGTTAGCATCACACCCCCTGGACCAGAGAGACTGTATGTTGTAAATCTGATGAGTAAACGGACATGTGCTGTGTTGGGGTGAGGTTGGTGGTACCTGCAGGAGGTGGGAGCCCAGTTCTTGACTCACTCCGTCCAAAGAAGTCCGGCTCACGTGACCCCAGGACTCCCCCAGACCTGCAAACAAAACACGACTCAGTTCATGGGTTTAAAGGATGGAGAATGTCCAAGAGGCTAGAAAAGGAGATATGTAAGGAGCTTTCACATTTTTACACCACATGTGGCAGCAAATGTGGCAGAAAACCTTCCAGAGAAAATACTCCAAGACTTTCTAGAGGAAATACTTCGTCACCAACCGAAACACCAGAGTGGCGTAAGACTGAGGCCTTTCCTGTGGATCTACTGACCCTCCCTGACCAGTCCTCCTGCAAAACTGACCAGAGACCAAAACCTGAATTTCCCTCGGGATCAATAAAGTATCTCTCTCTTTTAAAGCTGCACTGTGTAACTTTTTTGGTGGAGATTATACCACACATGTGTCAATGGAAATGCTCTGTCTAGCATGTTCCACAGTATGGCATTAAACGTAACTATCTTCAGACCAAGTTTCTGGTCACATCTGTGCGATCCCACTCGCAGTAATGCATGTGTTGGTATGGAAACACCTGATATCAATTTAATGCCATGATGTGAAACATTCCAGGCAAAACAGTAACATCTCCGTAGAGACAAGCGTGTGGCAGAACATCCACCAGGAAAGTTACATAGTGCAGCTTTAAAGTAGATAAATAAAGACACAGACAAAAAAAGATGCTCAATTCTGTGTAGTCATGGCAACAACCTTAATACACATCGTTTATAATTAAGTGTAATAACATAATTGTTAAATATTTGCAGAAATATTTATAAAAAATATTGAATCACCTTCAAATCAAGTAACTACAAAATAATTTCACCAGAGAGAGCAGTAATTGGATCAAATTAAAGATGCATTATGTAACTTTTCTGCTGTGGTTATTTGTCATCTCCATTGCAAGCTTTCTCAGGAATATTCCACAGTATGGCATTAAATGTATTATTACATTTGCTTAAGACTGCTCAAAAATACATGCACTCTACTGGGAGCGGGATCACCTCTCCACAGATCTGACCTGTAACTCGGCCTGGTGGCATTCCCTACCTGTCGCCATGGAGATAGATATGTTTAATGCCATACTGCAGAACATTCAGGCAAAGAAATAAATTCAAATTGTTGTTACCAATGGTGGAAGATAACGAAGTATAAAAGTAAAAGTACAACACTTAAGTAAAGTACAGGTACCTAAATATTGTACTTATAGTAGATACTTTTTACTTTTACTTCACTACATTTTAAAGATGGACTGAAAAGTAAAAAGTACTTTTCTTTATTATTTGAGATCTGCTGAAAAGGTTGAGACGTATTTTTAGCACTTTTAATTTGCGTTAACGTCCCAATGTTGAGAAAACCAAATACACAAAAACACAAAACAGCAAGAAAAAATAACAAAACAATTAAAAAACTTAAAATCTGCATAATCAAAATCACTACATTTGCCTTTAATTCTTCTAAAACTCTGCAAAATACTTTTACTTTTTACTCTTCAAGTACACTTTGAAACAGGTACCTTAATACTTTTACTTCAGTAGATTTTTTCATGTGATACTTTTACTTTTACTTGAGTAATCTTTTGCCCCGGTATCTGTACGTTTACTTAAGTACCAAAATTGAGTACTTCATCCACCACTCGTTGTTACCAGTATTTATGATTTAAAGCTGCATTGTGTAACTTTTCTGGTGGAGGGTTTGTCAAATGGTTTTCTCCAAGGATTCAGATTTCAAGTTACGGGTCAGATCTGTGGAGAGGCGACCCCGCTCACAGTCAGAATGTTTGTTTGTTTTTCTAGGTATTTTTGAGCTATAAAACCACTTGTAATTAAATAAATGTAAAGTAGAGCTGTTTAAAGTCATACTGTGGGACATTCCAGGCTGAGAAAAGACATAAAAACAACCAGGTGCTGGACCCTCCACCGGAAAAGTTCCACAATGCACCTTTAAATAAAAGTTTCAGCTTCCTGTTATAGGTGACATTTTGAGTTGTTTTTAGGTTTTTAATCGGAAAAACGCGGCTCCTGATTATTCGTTATTCTGAAACACGTGACTAAAAAAACGAGTGCGGATGACAGTCGCTCATGTCAAACTCCTGCGCCTCGTTTTTCGCGTCAGCAGCTGTTAACGTCGCTACTGTGCGCGTTTTGTGCGTCGTCTGCGCCGAGCCGAACTTGTTCGTCAAATCCTCAGCTCTGCCAGCGCGAGATCCCGAGCCAACTGCGCCAATCTCCGACAACGTGCAAAGTCTGGCGCTAAAAATAACGAGCCGGCACCAGCGCGGAGAAATACACGTGGAGAAATGTGGAGACACGAGACGGACAAGAGCGGGAAGAAAAACGAGAGGAGGAGAAGAGAGAGAGAGGAAGAGGAGATGAAAATTGGGAGAGAGAATGGGAGAAGGAGAGAGCAGGGGTAGAAAGGAAAAGGAGAAAGAGGGGGAAGAGAAGAAAAGGGGTAGAAAAAGAGACTGGGAGAGGGATAGAAGGTCACAGAGAGAGAAAGAGAGGTAAGGAGAGGGTGAATGAGTGAGCTAGGGGTAAAAAAGGAGAGGGAGGGGAGAAAAAAGAGGAAAAGAAGGAGAAGAGATGGTGAGAATAAGGGAAGAGGGAGAGACAGAATGGGAGAGCGAGAGAGGAAGAGGAGATGGAAGTTGGGAGAGAGAAAGAGGGTGAGTGAATGAGAGAGCAGGGGTAGAAAGGGAAACGAGAGAGAGGGAGGAGTGGGGGAGAGGGGGAAGAGAAGAAAAGGGGTAGGAGAGAGGGGCAGAAAAGCAGCTAGGAGAGAGAATAAAGAGAGAGAGATAAAGGATCACAGAGAGAGAAGGAGAGGTAAGGAGAGGATGTGAGTGAGCTGGGGTGAAAAAACGAGAGAAGAGGGAGGGGAGAGGTAGAGAAGGAGAGAGAAAAAAGAGGAAGAGATGGGGAGAATAAGGGAAGAGGAGGAGAGACGGAGTGTGTGAGAAAGAGAGAGAGAAAAAGAAAGGAGAGGCAGAAACACGTGTCAACAATTGAGACGAACATCAGCGGTAAAAATAACAAGCACAACACGGCGACAGAGAGAGAATGTGGTGGAGAGAGAGAAGAAAAAGAGAAAGAATGAAGGGAACAGAGAGAGAGAAAGAAAGAGAGCGAGAGAGAGAGAGAGAGAGAGCGCAAACACGAGGGCCGCCGCTCCAGCCCCGGCGCGACACATTGAGATGCAAATCCCGAGCAGAAGAGCAAACAGTCGGCGTGAGGGGATCAGAGCGGCCCGCTGATCCGAGCTCAGTCCGGAGCTCACAAACACCGCGCGCCGCCACAAAAGCGCCACTTAATAAACTCATTAATATGATTATAGCGCAGGCACGAGAGAAAAGAAGGGAGATGTGCGCGAAAAGAGGCGAGAAGAGGAGAAAGAAAGCGACAGAATTCACTCAGGAGCGCACGGAGTTATTAACGCCACGGACCGGTCTCATTTTACGCACGTTGTTGCAAAATATTTAAGGCCCATTTAGACTTTGTGAAACCAAATAGCAGCTTATTTTATGATCCTTATAGGCGTTAATACACCTATATATTTTTATTTTTTTATTTAGAGTTTATTTAAGCCTATTTTTTACAACTACCACCATGCGTAAAGCGAAAGAAATTGATACCGAATGCGAGTTTTATATTTATTTATTATTTTTTTTCCATTGTTAAAAAAAAAAAAAAAAAAAAAAAAAAAAAACTACAATGCTTTTTATGCAGGCCTAATAATAATAATAATAATAATAATAATAATAATAATAACCTACTTTATTTATGTATTTATTTATTTTATACCCTACAGCTAGAACTATAAAAAACGCATTTTATCTCAGAAGTTATTTCTTATTCTTTAACTTAACTGTTAAATACTGAAGTCCTCAAAATGGCGCCAACAAACAGAAAGCTGTATGAATAAAAACTATAAAACGTAGAGTGGCATCACAAAATTAAAATGGCAAAACTGAATAAACATTTTTTTTATTAACAATACATGTTTTTGTAAATATTATCTGTTCAAAATCCTTCAGTCAGCATATTTTTACCCAAATATCTTGAAAACTACAGTGCTATTAATAACACCACATAGCCTACAATTGAAAAAAATCATTTAACTAGTCGATTAATTAAAAAATAAATGCTTTGACTACACAAAAATGGCTGTAGCCTAATCTGTGTGTTGTTCTTACAGTGTTAAAGTTGATTTTATGTTTTGTGAAGAAATAACATGTCTTATTTTTATTATTAAAATAGCTGCAGTTTATAATTGACCCCTCACGTTTTAACTGCTTGTCTGGCTCTGTGTGTGCGTTTGACACTTGTGGTTGCTGGTTTGATTCTCTGCAGATATTTGAGGTGTGGGGTGTCCTATAATTGATGCGAGCGGTGGCACAAAAAACAGCAAAAATCCGACAGAAATCCAACAAAAATCCAACAGAAATCCTATCAAATCAAGAGCTCTTCAGTGCCTTTGTGCTCTTATGCAAATGTGACCTGAGTAGCGTTCAAGAGAGTGCGTTCTGGAGTGTTCAAACTAACACTGAAGTGAATGAGAGGGGAAATTTTGAAACTTTAGGTCTAGCTGATATATATTTGGGAAAATTACACTTGTTGAACTGCAAAAACAATGTCTAGGTGAGTTAAAAGTGACTTAAATAAAGAACATTTTACTTTATTTGAGTAGTAGTTGTTGTTTTTCTTATCTTAAAGGTGCACTGCGTAACATTTCTGGTGGAGGGTCTGTCAAATGCTTTTCTCCGTCGCGATTGTTGTTATTGCTTTGTCTGGAATGTTCCACAGTGTGGCATTAAATCTTTCTATCTTCACAGAGACCAAACTAGACCGAGTTACAGGTCAGATCTGCGTCAGATCCTGTTTTTTCAAGGTATTTTTGCGCTATAAAACCACCTGTAATTTAATAAATGTAAGGTAAAGCTGTTTAATGTCATACTGTGGAACATTCTAAGCAGAGCAATGACATATCCACAGCAACACGAAAGTGACCAACCGAAAAGTTACACAGTGCACCTTTAAGTATTTAGAAATATTAGGTTTAAAAGACAAAAAAAAGATCAAATTTGAAATGCAGATGTAATAAAAAGGCAGATCAAATAAATGAAAATACCAACTCATCTCAAGCTTAAATGAAGAAATCTGAACTACAGCAGCCTATATTTAGAACTGGAGCTTTCCTTTTTTGCAGCGCAGATGCTTGGAGCTCCACACACTTGTAAAAGAGGCCGGCGTGACAGGCCTGACACCGAGAAACCATGCGAGATATGTGGGGAGGTGAGCCAGTGTCTGCCCCTGATCACCCACTGACAGCACGGACCACGGACACAACCTCACACACGAGTCCTGTGATTTACTACAGACACTTCCAGCTAATTAAAACTGATTTTACAGTATATTTATGACAAAATACGACCTTTATTTGTGGGGAAATTCCAGTGTTGTAACAGAAAAGTACAAGATTAGCAGAGGCAGAATGACAAGAAGTATTAAAATATTCTTGACAAATTTAAACTCACAAACATACTGTAGGTTTTTAGCATTTTTTGGCATCCATATGAAAGCGTATTTTTAGCCTTTCAACCCTGTTTGTGTTTGTTTTACATAAATAGTTTTACATTACAATTCAAGTGTTTTCTTATAAGTATTTTAGAAGCCCATATTTTAATGTTCTTCAGCTTGTGATTGTATAGTGCGTATCACATTTTCCCCCATAGGTCTCGTTTAAACCTCTTATTTTTCCTAATTGACTTTTGGAGCGTTCAACTGCCTGTAAAAATGTTGTTGTTTTGGAGATATGTAAAATTAGAACACGGAGGAACTCATTTATAATCAAATCTTTTAAAAATGACCCTGAATCATCGAATGTGATCAGCTTAAAGTGCATAAAGTGCATAAAGTGCTCCTTCTGGTTCATTATAGGGTCCACTCATGGTTTGTGTGACACTTGAACCTCAACCAAGACTTTTACAAACACATTTTAGCACATTTCTGATGCGTTAAAATATTATTGGTGTATCGAGATGTTCCTCCTCTGATCTGAAGGTTGGCAGTTCAAATCCCGCTCCCTCAGGTGTTGCGTCGCTTTGTACAGTGGTGTGCGAATGTGTATGAATAAAACTGTGACTATTTACTGGATAAACAACTTCAATACTCGCAGCTGTTGTTAAGTGGATTTACTCGTCAGTAGGGATGCACCAATACCAATGCTATGTTTTAAAGTATCTGACATTTTCCGATATTAACTATTTTCTCTCAAAATACAGTCAACTTATTACAAAATTGATCTATATAACAGTTACATATCCTGCAACTAACTTCTGAAGAGCTTTGTGTGAATTAAAGTTCAAATATGAGACGTCCTGGGCCTACGTCAGTCAGTAAAGAGTCCAACCAGGATATCGACTGAACCGATATCATGGAACCAATACCCAATACTGCAAATTTTCTTGAATAAATTCCGTAAAATGCTATTAAACTATTATGTATCCTGCAAGTAACTTCTGAAGAGCTTTGTGTGAATTAAAGTTCAAATTTGAGACGTCTTGGTCTCAAATTACTGCAAGTTTTCTTGGATCGGCACTGATATTCTATACCAGTATCGGTATCGGTACATCCCTACTCCTCAGTATACAAAAGTACCTCGAGTACTAGCGCCATCTGCTGGAGTTAATGTACTCATCTGGACAGTGAGAGCAGACTTTGTCCCAGCGCAGACATACTGTATAAGCAGCTGTTAAGGTCAAACCGAGTCCGCAGCGTGCTCATTTTCAAAGTATTTTATTGTCCGATAATCAGGAAGTGCACGTTAGCATGCTAGATTTCGTCATGACTCCGCTGTGGTCTCCGAAACTTGTAATTCGGACGCTCTGAATGCATAAGGTGAGTGAGGAACAACTTTGGAGCTCTGCAAACTGTTTGAAATGAATTAGTTCTGTTTTTCACGATTTTTAAGACAGTAAAATTGAAATTGATGGAAAAACGTTGGTAATCTTTTGAGTTTCCAAATGTGATGTAACTGAACAAACATTGCGCTCTTTGTGGATTTGGAATCGCAGCTTAAATACAGCGGTCTGGACATGTCTGGAGGTGACTCATTCACTGGTATCATATCAGCGCTGGGATCATGTGCTTTTAAACTATGACTTCTGATACTTTAGGGACACGATAACGTACACATTTTTTCCTGTTTACTTCATCGTAAATACTTCTGAGCTGAGGTAACACTTCTGCGGTTTTAAAACATTTTCTTGGCGGTTAAATATAGCATCCGTGGCTTTTGGAGTGATGGGAAATTAAAGCTGCTGCCATAGTAATTGACAAAAAACAAAATATTCTCTCTTTTGAACAGTCAAAAGTCCTCAAAATGGCGTCCATAACAAGAAACTGAAGCTCAATTATCATTTTTAAACCGGTTTGACCCCTCAGCTTTGATTATTCACATTCTATAACCTAAAATAATGTATACTAGGCCCTATGTAAAGAAAATATGCACATTTTTATACCAAATGCCAGCAGAGGGCGCAAGTACTCGGGTGCACTGAACAGTGGAGCAGTTTGAATCAGAAGCAGTCTCAGTAAGGACTTTAAAAACACAGAGGAGCCACCTGATGACATCAAGTTGGCGGTGAATATTTTGTGTTTAAGGCTTTGCTGACAGCGGTGGATGAAGTACTCAGTTTTGTTACCGACAAAAAGTTCCTCAAGTAAAAGTATCACATGAAAAAATCTACTTAAAGTCGCATTGTGTAACTTTTCCGGGGGGAGCGTCCGCCATCTGCTCGTCTCCATGGTGATGTTATTGTTTTGCATTATTTTTGGAGTACGGCATTAAACAAATATATCATGTATTTATTCAATCACGGGTGTTTTTGTTTCTCAAAAGTGAGCGGGTCCACTTCTCCACAGATCTGACCTGTAACTTGGCCTGCGTGTCTCCATGGAGATAGTTGAATTAAATGCTATACTGTGGAACATTATATATTATTACATAGATTTTTATAAAGTGTTAAATGTAGGGAAAAGGTGTTAAACATGATGAAAAATGATACAGATTTTAATCAACAGTTGCAAAACAAAACAAATCAGTTTCTTAATTTTTCTGATGAATTTGATGAGTTTTTATTTTTGTTTGCTGAAAACCGAAGCCTGAACTCAAAATCTTTAGTCAGGAAGTTACAAACATGATCAAAATAACACCCAAACTCATAAGAAAAGTACTTTTTACTTTTCAGTCCAGTTAAAAAAAGAAATAGTAAAAAGTCCCCACTGGAAAATGTACTTGTACTTTACGTTGTGCTACTGATTTAAAGTTGAACATTATGTGCGTTATTTATAGACACCAGTGAAAAAGAATAGCAGTTATGTTCTATTTCTATTTATTCTTTTCACTGCATCTACAAAATTATTGATTATACCGCTAAAATGAACAGTCCAGCAATGTTCTTTATGGAATCATGCCTAGGGGTGACCAGACGTCCCTATTTCCCCGGGACAGTCCCAGTTTTGAGCCCTGTGTCCCCTGTCCCAGCAGATTTATCCAAAACCAGTGATTTGTCCCAGTTTTATCTAAGAAATGTCCCAGGTGTCCCTATTTTTGACCAATCTGATCCCCGTCAACAGTAAAGAGAGGCATAAATTGTCATTTGTTTAAGTAAAATACAGAAAAGCTGCTTAAAAATGACCAAAACACAAAGAAAATGTGACTAAACTGACACGTGTTAGTCGTGAATGAGCCGAGTGCAGAACAATTTTCCTTAATTACGCACTCATTCACAATTTTATTATTACCAACCACCACAAACCGGGGGTGTCCCAGTTTTTTTTTTATTTTGAAAATCTGGTCACTCTAATGTTTATTTTAGCCTTTATAGTATTGCAGTTTTGAGCATTTGCATTCGTTTAGAGAAATGTTGGTAAATTGAATTGAAAAATATGTTTGGTCCATTTTATCTCAGCCTTTCAGCTTTATTTTTGGTGCATTTTAACCACATCAAAATAAACTCGCATTATGAATTATTATTACAATGTCTCAGTACGTCTTTATGGTCTAAAAACACGTTTACTTCTTATATTTTCGTGTCTTGGCTCTGTGTTTTTTCCCTTCCCTTCCTCCATATGTTTGGAGCGATCATACGTGCGCATCATACTAATGTGCCAGGCTCTGCAGTGGTCACGCAGCCCCGGAGCTCCGTGAGGCTAATCTGCTACAGGCTGCGATCCTCCGGGGGCCCCCAGGAGAAGGGCCTGCGAGACGGGCACACGGAGGAGGTGAGGAGGGGGGCTGGAGGTCACGGCTATGACATTTCTCAGGAGGCAGAGCGCGACAGGGGATAAACACGGAGCACGTACGGTCTGTGCGCACGGGACGGACGCACTATAGGCGCACTGTGCAATAAATACATTTAGACGTAAGCCTGTGTTATCCAGCTACGCACAGATGTGGCTTTGTCTGCAGAAGGTGTCACCAGTTTAGCTTTTTTTTTTTCTCTATTTAAGATGATTAAGAATATTTGTTTAAGATTATTAAGAATATTTGTTTAAGATTATTTAAGAATATTTGTTTAGACGCTATATATGTATTTATATTTAAATGCTTTGCCTAAATTTAAAACGCTATGCTGCAAATTTAATAATAATAATAATAAAAAAAACATTGCCAGAAGGTAAATACCCTACATATGCTAATAATGTTTACTTTTACTAATACAATTGACAAGTGTAAAATAGAAACAGGATATTTGGATGAGTTCAGCACTAGAGCTCGAGCATATCCAGGCCTGTCTGTGCTGCATGTGGAGAGTTGTAAATGTTATGCAAAGCAGTTGTGCTCCCACGAGACACCTTCATGTTATTTTAGAGGCGTTACACGAGCTTTACACGTGTCCATCACGCACAGACTAATTACAGTGACACCGCGGATCGTTTCAGTGGTTACAGAGATCCTCGTAAAAGAATTTTAAATACACCGGGTTTGAAGAAGGAGAAAACTCAGAGAGGACGCGCGTATCTGGGGCATATAACCTATAGTTCGTTCCATATAATTACATTTTCTTAATAGTTTTAGTCAAGTGTATTACAGTAAAACCTGGACAAATTATTAAACTTGAAGTAATCATTAAGAGATTCCCCCCTAATTCAGCAAGAACTGTTTTGTTTTGTTTTTTTGATCCATTTGATTTCAGGCCTATGAGAGTCACAGACGTGTAATAAAGTACACAAAAGGCAAACATATATTCATTATTAATACTGTTGATCGACTAGTGAATTACTTTGCAAAAATAATCTATTAAATTAATGATACACGCGCCTTGACCGCAGCTGCGCGCATTACGCACTGACTTACAAACTATTACACTTATTTATTATTATTATTGTTACCTTTTTCAAGTATTATTGTCAAAAATCCGTTTTATGATTTACAACTGATATTGAAATAATAATTCAAGAAAAATAGACACAAATTTTGTTTTTTAAAATGCTTTTTAAAATTCATACTAAACGGATTTCTGCTGGCCACGATCAAATCAGTATTGTTTTCTTATTATAAACCAAACTAATCCTAAATAATCAATTACCCATTCAAAATATACCAACTTTAAGCAAAAGAGAACCAGGCCTATGGTTTGTGTTAAAACCTGGAGAGATGTTTTATTAAAGAAGAGAGTTGCCTTTATTTTTGCCTATGTAAAAATATTCTTGGATCCCAGCTTTTTCTGTTTATAGCCAATGCAAAAGATATTTTATTATAATTGTTTATCGCTATGAAAACGCTGCTAAAAATCATTATTCTGAAACCCACGGATAGCAGGTTGAAATAAAAAGATATGAATACACAGGCTAATATAGAACTACAACGAACGTATATGCGTTATTATTGTATTATGATTATTATTTTAAAAAAAGCAAAAAAAAAAAAAAAAACGCAGGAAATTCTAAAAATAAGTACTTAGCATGTCTTTTAAAAATAACATGAACCTCAAGAAAAAAAAAAAAAAAAAAAAAAAAAAAAATGCTAATCGCTATGGCAACGGTCCCAAAAACGATGGATAAGCGGATATCGATCAGCCATGGATAGTGGGTTGAAATGGACAGAATAAATAAATGCGCCGTACCTTCAGGAAACACGATCCTCATCTTCAGGTAGCTCGTGGTCAGGCGGATGATGGAAGCCTTGTCCAGTTGGGAGGTGATGGCGGAGGGCAGCGGTAACAGCTTCGCCAGTTCATAAAATTCACTGTTTTCTTTCTCCCTCCGGGTCCGCGCCGCGTTTTTCGACTTTTCCTTCATGATCGCGAGTATTTGCCTCCACTGTCCCGGTCACTCGTCTCATAGCATTTCCAGCGGGCTGCAACGAGTCCAAATGTGTCCAAGAATAATGGTCATACTACTCCAAAAATCTACAAAATGCGCACATACTCCCAAAGTGTGCAAGTCCGGCGTTAAAATACACGCAAAGTCATTCCGTTTGAAAGGTTAGTCTGCGGAAAAATACATGTCTGCTTGCAAAAAAACGGTGCATGAACCAGGCCGTAAAATATGAAAAATGTCCAAAAAATGTGTATCTAAAACAATGTTACCACTATTATTATTGCAATTTTCAGGCTAAATTTTATGTGCAGTCAAACGACAGTCTTTGCTACGTCTAAGGAACTGTTTCTTCCACATTTGCTGCGCTAAAACCTGTTGGTCTCGTCGGTATTCAGTGAGAAATCCTCCAAAGAGCAGCGGCGCATCGCTCCTCTCCTCGCGTTTGGATGGATACCAGCACATCCACAGCCGCAGACTCCAAATCCCGCCCCCCTCAGCGCGAGCCGTGCGCTCATTGGCTGTCCGGAAAGCCCTGGTCGGTTCTCATTGGTCCACTGACAGGCAGGTTGATGGCATATTCATTACGGGGCCACGCTCGTTTGGTTTGGCTTTTGTACACACGTCTGAGCTGTGAAAGGAGAAGTACGCACCATTCTAATATTCATTTTGATCTCTTTAAAAATGTCATCAGTAATGTACACTGATTTGTAAATATGTGCTGCTGCTACTACTACTCCTCCTCATTACTACTAGTACTACTATTACTATTGACTACTACACCTTGCTCTGTGCTGTAGTGGTGTCCTTGGGCAAGGCATTAAACGTGTCCTTCCTTAGGTCTGTAGTTATGAGCGGCTGTGGCGGCGCACAGAAGAAGTCACTTTACATTTTCGTCCATTATTCATTCACTCCACACTTGGTGCTGCTGAGCTCAGATTGTAGCCACAGCTGTCGTGGGGTCGACTGATGGAAGCGAGCCAACCTCTGACCACCACTCACTCACTATGCACCACATTCATATTAGGCAACGTAGGTGTCTTGCCTAAGGACACCACAACAGTATGTACTACAGCCCCTGTGGCACCTGATATTCCCAGCGGATCTTCCATCCAAACCAGGCCTAACTCTGCTTAGCTTCTGGCATTCTCAAGGTGTTCTCAAGGCTACAAAAAGCACTTCTCTTGAAATGTGCTTTACAAATCCAAGGCGTTACTTATTTCAGTCCCAGTTTAGCATTTGTCTTGGTGCATAATCTGCTTTAGGTCCGCTTTAAGTCACTTTAGTTTTGGTTTAGTCTCATTTAGTTTCTGGTTTAGTTCTGCTCTGTCTGGCTTAGTCACTCTTACATTTATATTCTCTTTGGTGTATATGTCTGTGATTACTTGGCACTTGGACACTGAGGCAGAGGATGTGGGATCCTGTTGGGATCTGAAATGGTTTTTGGCAAAGCGCCTCCTCCTCCTCCACATGATGAAGTCTGATGATTCCTGGACAGAGTCGCAAACTAGAGACATGCGATCCAATCCACAACTACACAAGATTCATGAAAAACAGTCCTGTTCCATTCTAGTCCTGGTTTAGACCAGGTTTAGGAGCTTTGGGGACTTCTGCAGGAGCTGGGCCTGGTCTGGAAAAAGCCCTGAGTGAACTTTAAATGTGTACTGTGCAACCTTTCTGCTCGTCTCCATGGAGATGCTGTTGCTGCGTTGCTGAAATATTCCAGGGTAAAAGTAGCTCAGTTAGTAGTCAGTTTTTCCACTGATCCGAATGTTGGCAGTTCAAATCCCACTGTCGACATAAACATCATTGGTTGAGCTGTGAGATCCACAGACCCACAGGTTGGCAGTGTGATTCCAGCTCCCAGTCATTGTGTCCTTGGGCAAGGCACTTAACCCACCTTGCCCCAATGTCTGCGTGCACTGGTGAGTGAAGGAGTGAATGAGTGAGTGGCTCCCTGATATAAAGTGCTTTATATGCATAAAAATGTGATCATTTACCAGCCAAGTTACAGGCCAGATTTGTGGAGAGGCGATCCCCTCTCACAGGAAGAATGCAGGTATTTTTGATCAATGAAAAAGTGTATTTAAATGAAATATAAAAGAGATAAGTTTAGTGCGATAGTGTGGAACATTTTAGGTAAAGCATTAACATCAGAGACATTAAGACTGGTCTACGGTTTCTCACAAGCATCAAGCCCGTCTTTTTAAGGAGATTTTACATTTGATTTAGTCCTGGATTGATGAAAACATTGGTCAGATTTAGTCCTGGTTCAGGGACAGTCTCACAGTGATCACAGTGTGGCGTCTCCAGATCTGAGACAGACTCATAGTCCGGCTACTCTCTGAAACCAGAGTAAACTATGAAAGAGTAAATAACTTGCACATTAAGATCCCCCAGCTGATCCTACCCAAATCTGCACAGAAAAGAACACAATTAGGTTGAAGTAATGCATTTATTTAAACTATGAACAATCTGTTTCAAAGTCATAACATTACTTTCCTCAAACTAAAAGATTCCAATGCCTCTTTTAAATCCACCCTTCAGCAGATGTGGTTTTCTGCTTATATTTCACTTACAGAGGGTTAAACGCCTCTGGATTTATCATGTCAAAGGTACGGTCCATTTGAATCACTGTTTAACTAAATAAACTTATTCCATCAAACACTTACTTGTATCACAAGTATCTAAAGTCCAGACATGCCAGTATGACATATGCAGTGTGTATCAGCACTACGCTGGGTTTTGGCTCTTTGAGAAGTCAGTATTTGTAAAAAGGGATCAAAATATCATTCTAAAATGTTACAAAAATGTACTTTTATATTTCAGATAATACATATTTTCATTACAATCTCATATTCAGTTTGCACATTTAAAAATCGTCTTTAAATAAATGTATTATGCAAACTACGAGATTTGATCTACGAGAACAAGACAAGACGAGATTTTGACATTCTTTATAATAAATAAATTGTGTGATCCAGTTCGCAATTTTGGCTTCACCATTTTTAATTTACTTTATTTCATATTTTTGCTGTCATTGCTCTGCTTTTTGGGACTACAGCTTTTCAAAAAAAAAAAAGTAATTCACCAGCACTTCATTTTGTTTTCCAATCCAAACGTAAAAACATGAAAAAAAATCTCGTGGGAATTCTGTTGGTAATTTTCAGCTAATTTTAACTTTATACGGTGAACTATGTAACATTGCTGGGTCCACCACCTGCTTGTTTCCATGGAGATGTTAATGCATTGCCTGGGATGTTCCACAGTATGGCATTCAACTTATCTCCATACAGACAAGCAGGGAATGCCATCAGGCGAAATTACAGGTAAGATCTACGGCGAGGAAAGCCCACTGCAGAAAAAGATGCAGCAAAACACATGCAATGAAATAAATGCAAGGTACGAAAGTTTAAAGGCATGACTCCCAACAGAAACGTTACACAGTTCACCTTTAAAATACAACATTTATTGAGTATTTTTAGACCCCTTTTTACAAAATACTGAGCTCCCGTAAGAGCAAAAGCAGCAGTAGACATCAGAATCCTTCCAGATATAATGTTTAATGCAATATTGAGCTGATTATGTGGAGTTTAAAGTGTGAAAAAGTCACTTCATATGTTTTCCTATTGATGGGCAAGATTGGCACAGACAAATAATGCCACCTTGAAATGCTGAGATGGCTCCATTCAGTGTACAGTTCATAAATTATATTGTTTATATGTCCAATAGATGTAAAAGATGTTATATTATTAAGGTTGAAGTACACTGTATTGTCCCTATAAGGAAATTTGTCCACTGAATTTGACCCATTCTCCACCTGTCAGGAGCAGAGACCCATTTCCAGATCTTGAGCTAGGCTTGGTCAGGACTACTGTAGCTGGATGACTAAATTTGTATGGTACGTTAGTAAAAATATTAAAGTTCACTTCATTCTTATCTGTATTGTGTGACGTTTTAATATTTTTGGCACATTACAAAAGCAAGATAGCCCACAGTTGCTCAGATATGGCGAAAATAATAGGGCAGTGCTTTTCTGTTTGAATTGCAAAACTCTGGAATGACGTTTGATAGCGAAAAGGCAAATATGATTGCATAGTTCCACTCTATGTATAATCCAACATAGATTATAAGCGCGGGTTCAGTGTAAACAACAAATCCCCACAGTTCGAATGTCAGAATGAGGTGGTCAGTGAGTGCTCTGGTGCAGTTTTGGTGCAGTTTTTGGTGCAGTTGCCGTGGTGTCAGCTCACAGACAGGTCGCTGATGGAGTCGGACACTTCAGTATTGACCTGTGCAGAGATGCTGGGGGGAATCACGTTAAAATGGAGGTCGTACTGTTGATCCAGGCCCAGGTAACTGTCACTCATCACGTACACAGTGTAGATGTATCTGAGGAAAACACAACAGTACATTTGGTTTGGATATTTTCATGAAAGTGTCAAAATATAGCACCAAAAAGTAGCAGATTAATTTGCTTAAGGTTAAGGTACGTTATTGCTCCCATAGTGAAATTTTTCTTCTGCATTTGACCCATCCTTAAGTGTCTCTGGGTTAAACCTGTCAGGAGCTCCAGATCTTGAACTAGTCTTGGTCAGGACTACTGGAGGATTTCACCTACTGTACATGTTTTGGGTTAATGGTGGAAAACGGCGTGCCCAGAGGAAACCCACCCAGATACAGGGAGACACATGCAAACTCCACAGAGAAAGACGTGGGAGTTGAACCTGGAACCTTCCTGCTGCGGTGTGAGTGAGAGCCACTAAGCCACGATGAGTTTGTGGTGCACATTATGAACAAAAATGCCTGTTTCAGCGTTTCTCAAACGGATTTGCTGCCACTTTGAGCCTTTAGCATAAAACCTGTATCCCGAAGAATGGAGCCTGGTCTAAAAACACTGAAACTATATTAGAATGTTGTGAGGAAACTCTTAATGCTGGAAACCAAGCGTGCGAGCAAAGACCAAATCCTGGGGCCTACAGCAGAGGTTAATGTAAGGTTAAAGTTGGTGGTGGATAACCATTTATACTGATATTAAGTTTTCTACAAAATAAAATACATTATTCGAGTACAGTTTACAGCTGCGCCCTTACTTCCCGGTGGTCTCTGGAGTGTAAAAGGCCACAGATGCGACTGTGTGGTTCCTGACATATCCCACTCTCTTCACGGCCAACAGCTCCTGTCGATCCACCTCCCCCAGGACCAGGAACCAGCCCTCGTCCTTCACTTTGGGGAACCGCGGGGCCTGGGCCTTACTGTCCTGCTTCCTCTGAGGAGAAACACAACATGGAGTCAGACATAAATGTGACAAAAGGTTAACTACTTGTAGGTTATAAAGGTAGTTCATTTTTGTTCATCTCTAAACAAATTAGTTTTTTATTAATAAATGGGGATGTAGGCATTTATATACACAATCCTGTTCTACCCACGCAGACACAGGAAGAACATGCAAACTCAGAAAGGCCTCAGCGTTTAATCCAGAATATTTAATCCAGAATATGAAGTAAATACAAATACCTACAGTTGGTCTGTGCTGTTAGCAATATTTTGGTCAATATTTGCAATCGCAGTAAATTAGCAGTAATTTAGTTTCCGCACTGTTCCAGGTTCCAAAAAGTGAAATGGAGGCAAATAAATTAACTATAAACCTATAAACTGACATATTAATATTTAAGGTGACTGAAAAATAGTCTAAATGACACATGCTTATACTGACCCTCTGCTGCCCCGTGTTGATCCTCCTCAGAGACACCTGTAGAACATACTCCTGATCAGCGTGCACCTCACACCAGCTGCTGTCCTCGCGGAGGTTCACCCCGACTGCAGACAGGGGGCGCTCTGTCCGCTCTTTGTCCCCCTCCCACCAGCCCTTCACACTCATGCTCACGTCCAACACAGGGAGGTGGCTCAGGAACGACCACGCCTAAACATAAAACAGAGAAAGTGCTTTATTTAATATTATATACGCTCAGGTTTGGTCTGGTGACATTTTTACATCGTGTCAGGGATTATCCAGCTGTTGATCCACTTGGAAATGTTATTGATTTGTCTGAAAGTTTCACAGTATGGCATTAAACATAACTGCCCATAAAGAATGAATGGAACAGTAAGCAAAGATCCAATCTGAACTATGGGCATTACCGTGAAAAGGGCCCATTTCGTACTTTAAACTCTGACTGCAAGATTAATCGACCCAAAATTACAATTTGAATGGATGCAATTAACAAATCTCAAAGGCTGCAATTTTTGAAGTACCATAATTTCCTCCACAAACAACAAAACATCCTGTCTTATTGCGCATAAAACTGTCCAAAAATGCTCTGAAATGTGATCCTTCCTTTAGTCTGTCATCTCATTTTCAGTCAATTCTTCCGGATGAGTTTAAAATCTGAACTTTGAACAGAACCCTATTATTAAAACATACATCACAACGCTTGTCAGACAAATCGCAATTAGATATTTTCCCTCCCAAATTGTTCAACCCTAATCTAAACCATGTCATAAGTGAAAACACACAGGTGGAGCATTAGCGGCGCTGTGTGTGGAGCCCAACACTCTCAGTCTGAATCACCGGGAAAAGCTATTTATGAGCAGATTACTGAGGTCCGCGCGGGCAGACAGGGACGCCGCCGAGCATCTAATCGTTTAATTAGAGCGGGCAGCACACGCCGGGGGGGAGAGAGGGGTGAGAGGGGGGATATTGGGTGAACACACAAGGCCCTGGACACTCTCATTACGGCGGCAATTAGCACTTCCACAGGCGCTGAAACCCCATCAACACAACGGTAATAGAAGACCAGAGGGACATGGGCCCAGCTCCGAGCAGTGTGCCATACTGATAGAAGGTAAGAGTAAAACTAAGATAAATCTGGAGCATTTAAGTGTTTTTAGCTGCTGTATTATTTCATTTTTACAGTCTTAAAAACATTCTGATTTTTATTGTCTTAAAAACGTACAGTCCATACTTATTCCTCACTTACTTTATGCATTCTGAGCGTCGTAATCATTAACTGCGATGAGTTTTTGTGCTTTCAGAGGCCAGAGTGGAGATTGCCGTCACAATAAAACTAACGGCAACTAGTATGCTATCTCGGCACTTCCTGATGCTTGGACGATAATAATATTAGAATTATAGACTTGTTTTGATCTCAAGAGCTGCTTCTACAGATTTTGCTCACATACATAGGAATAAAATCGTGTACAGGCTGTAAATGCGGAAAGGTTTGGAAATGCGATCTGTGGTTTGCATTTAGGTAACCGATTCGTCTTAGAATTGGACACAACCATTACACACGCATGAAAATCAGCGCAAAATTGCAATGTAAATGTATCTATCTTTTTTGTTTAGGCCATTGGAAAATTAAACAAAAAAATAAATAATACAAATAAAAAATACTTAAAATGTTTTAACCAGAAGGGAAGAGAGGTTGCTAAAACGTTTTTCCTTGATTGGCAAAAGCTATAACAATAAAAGAATATATTATTACTGATTTTCTTACCTGGTTGATTTGACTGCGATTAAACTCCTGCTCGAGGATTGATGCAAAAACACTTTCTCTTCCTGCACAAACTGCGATCAGCTCTGGGAGTCCTTCTATTGGTCCAGTGTACCCGCCTTTATCAGAGGGTCCCTTCTTATTCAACCATTTTCTATTGATCACAAACAGGTTAAAATGATCTGTTTTAGTTTTAGTTACATCTATCAAACAAGTAGATCATGATTTCACATTTTGTACATTTTAAGGAGAAAAATTGATCTAAAATGGCTTAATATTAGAAACAAGTCCTGTGATATCCATATAAAAATGCCTGAACAGTCACTACAAATACAGAAAACCGATATTTTCTGAACACTCAAGCCTCTAATACAGGATTACTCAAACATGTATGAATCAAAATGCAAATATGAGTAATGTGATGACAATATGAGAACAATTAACATGGCAAAAAGCTTATAAAAAGTCAATTAGGTTTCTTTTAAGCTACAACTCCTAATAATCAATGTTTTAAGTCAGTCAATCAATCATGTATACACTGCAGGCTTAAATTACCTTTAACAAAATGAATGCTGACTGCTTCACCCATTAACTAAAATAAACAGTAGGGTTTCTTACCTGAACAGATAGAGGTGTTGCTTCTCCACATGGGGCAGTGTGATCAGGGAGGAGTCATGGAGCCACCTGCCCTGGACCAGCATCTGCACCAGCTGACAGACACACAGAGAGGCCACGAGCCAGCCCTCGTGAGCGCACACGTCCAGCATGGCCTACACGGGACAGGGACAGAACCAGGGTTAGACGTCTGCTGCTAAGACACAATAATATGGGTGAACACATAACATATTTAGATCGCCATGTTACCTTTTATTGTTTTAAAAATGCCCAAAACAATGTATTAACATGTTTAATAAGTATCAGTTTTGTTTCAGCCCTCCCTTTGCTCCTGGTCATGTCCATTCAGAGCGCAAAACACAATCAGCGTGCATTCTGCTAATAAATAAATAAACACATTTTTATTTATGAAGCACAATACAAAGACAATAACAAGAACAACACAAAAAGCATAAAAATGGCATACAGAAGGAATACAAAAACAAACAATGCAAACAATCCAATTAATTATAATAAATACATAAAAAATAGAATAAAAAAAATAAGGAATGAAATCAAGCTAAATAAAAAATGGGTTTTAAGAAGTGTAAGTAATGAAACTACTGCACATCGGATCAGGTTTGTGAAGTTGTAGTGTATTGTTTTGTATCCTGCTTTTGTATACTTATGGAAAACACATAGGTTTGTGGGCGGAGCCTTGTACCGGCTTGTACTGCAAACTGTAAGAGCTTGAATACTTTACTCAAACGTGCATGGATGACATATAAAAGCACCTCAGGCATGTTTTAAAAATGGTAGAAAGCTCCAAAAAGTTGATTTTGCATAATACCCTCTCTTTAAAATGGCACTGTAACCCCAGATATAGCTATAACCCAGATTAAACCACTTTAGGCGTTGTTTTTTTCCTGGAGAGCATGAAATCGAACACATCTTGGGAGGCCGCTCTGAGTTAGAGGAATGCTGGACACTGGTTTGTGATTTGTAGTTTTAACCTGAAGATCCACTCCATAAATAACACAATCTCTTAAGAAGTCAGACAAAACCATTCAAAACCATCCCATCCATTTCAGTGGCTCATTTCTCCTTATGTGGAACAATATTATATCCAGAACAAGTCTGGCATAAGCTTTATAAATGGTTCTTTGTCTTGGTGCTGGGTGTTAATGTGTGGACAGAGTAAATTGTTTGTGAGTTTGTTTAGTTTCTATTTGAAGTCAGCAGTGTGTCTGTAAACCATTGTCCACATGTGTTTGTGATTTTACGCTGAGAGAGCAGAGACAGTCCAAGGCTCAGCGCTCAGGCCACTTCAGAGCCGTCCTGCTGCTACCGCTTACCAACATTTATAGACGTTTATTTGTGTTTTTCAAAAGTCATTTATTATGCGCAGTCTGTGGATTATTGGTTCAAATTTTTAAAAAGGAAACAAGTATGATTTTTTCTTTTTTTGGCTTTAATTTTTAAAACAAGAAAAAAATAAATAAAATCAGAAGAGTTCCATTCTTTCACTACGGTCATCACACTGCGTAATTTAACACTGAATTGCAATGAAAAAGTACAAAAACACAACTAGTCTGTAGGTCTATTTATAGGCTGGCTGAACATCTACACATGCATCAGATTAGTAAATGCATGTGTACAATTTTCTAAAATGACTTTAACTACAAAACAATGGGTCTTTTTCCTAATGGATCAGATCAAATATAAATAAATAGAACAGCACTAAATCGTATCAAGACGTCTTTAAAGTGGAACTAAACACTGAATCAACTTTTCTGCCACTTTTTGTTTCAGTAGCATTATCTACTGTTCCTCGTCATTTTTTTTGGCACAATTTGCTGTATTGTGCGATCAAAAAGGTCTAAAACTGAGTGTGTGCTGCTGATTCCACTGCAATTTCAAGTACTACATAACATCACACTGCACTGCCACATTACAGCCAGGTGTTTCTGATACAAACACCTGGATACCTGATGGACAAATCACACTGTTTTTTTACCTCCAGACCCCGCCCCTTCTCCCTCCTCACTCTTTTCTTCAGTCCTCCAGGTACTCCCGTTGATGTGGTTGTGGACGGGGTTTAGGCGTTTAAATCTCCTCTTTAAATAACGCACAAATACCATCTTTGACCCACCTGACAGATGCGAATGGCACTGTCCAGCACAGTCTTGGTGTCGGTGCCGTAGTCGCTGCAGGGGAGCGGAGCATGGCTGAAGTGGGCCTGGAGCAGGAGGTGAGTTTTGGTGTGAGCGCTGTCGTATGAATGCGGGTTCACCTGCAGGGGGAGCTGCTGAGCCAACACACTGTTCAGCTGGTCCTCATTGTGTCGCACAGGCAGCTCTGCATACTCCTCTGCGTCCTGAGAGGAAAGGGAAGAACATGCAAATGATTTACAGATTTTTAAATAAGAAGCAAACTGTTGTCTTTAATATGTGTTTAATTATGTAAATGTTTTTATGTTTATTTGATAGAAGAAAGAGTTAAGTGCCCAAATATGCAGGAATATTTGCACTCAACATCAAAACTATTCAGTGTTTGATCCTCTAAACGCAACTTTAAAGGTGCATGGTGTAACTTTTCTGGTATGGATATGTCATTGCTCAGCCTGGAATGTTCCACGGTATGGCATTAAACAGCTCTCAATTACTGATGGTTTTTTAGCTCAAAAATACAGAGAAAAAACAAACATTCTGACTGTGAGCGGGGTTGCCTCTCCACAGATCTGACCTGACGGACTCTCCACCAGAAAAATTACACAGTGTACCTTTAAGATTAACATGGCACCTTGGAGTGGGCAATACAAAGATTTTTTTTTTCAGTTTTTATTTATTTAATTTTAACAATGCATCATGTATTTAATGTACCAAAATGTACCTGTAAATTTAAATCTTGGATGGATTATATAATTTACTACAAAATGGCAAAAATATAACTTTACACCATTGTTTATTACACAAAACATTTCTCTCTTTTCAGTTAAAAAAATTACCTCAAAAAGATTAATTCTAGACAATATACATGGTATTGTATATCTCAAAAACGGCTGCAATATTATACATTTTTCAATATCTGCCACCTCTAATGAAACCTTTACAAATAAATGATCTAAGACAGGAGACAATTCCCTACAAATCCAACCCCAGATGCTTAAATCAGTGTCTGCTCCTCTGGTGACGTCTCTCCATCACTCACTCCATCCTGTCTCTTTGTCTTTACACCGAAATGCACAGACACGTTTTACCCCCCCTCCTCCATACAACCCCTGCATCCACTCAGCCAGAACAGCCCCCCCACTGGCCGCACGAGGCATTTATCACAAGCTAAACCAGGAGCTCATTTGTTACCAACCAGACGCAAGTTTAAAGGGAAAGGACTATAGGAGGAATATAGGGAGCGTGTATAGGACTGGTTGAAAAATGGGGGTAAGAATACTGTTTGAATACGGAATAGTGGGGTATGCATATGGATGGGATGTAAAGAGAGGAGATGGATCTTATAAAGCCATCTTCAGTAGCCATTAACAAGAACATTTAGGGTCAAAATATAAGCAAAATGTGAATAAACAGGGCGGGACAAAAAAAAAAAGAGGGCCAACAAAGAGCGGAGGAAGAGATGCTCTACTGTAGATGGGCGGTGTTCATCCAAGTTTTAATCTAAAATGGAAAACAGGTGAAATAAAGTCTGTAATGTAAATCAAAATGGAGATTGGACATGGTTTATGCTACAAAAGCTGTAATTTATTCAATGGAGATTCACGTTTCTGTCAAGTTAGTATTGTATCTTTCATTATAGTGGTTAAAAGCAGGGATGTTTCACCAGGTGTTACTTTTGCACATAATTTTAGGTCTTAAAGGCACCAATTTGTTTTATTCTGGTAGAGAGTCGGCCACCTGCTTGTCTAAGTTTAATGCCACACTGTGAAATATTCAAGCAATAACAACTCCAAGGAGACAAGCAGGTGGCAGACCCTTCAACAGAAAAAAGGTCCATATTACGTTATTTTCGGATCTATGTTATAATGTTGTTTCCTCATTTGTTTCATTCACACATTTAACACACAAACTCTGCAAATTTTGGCTGTGAACTGAAACAGAAAACACTCTAGTCCACCCTGTGATGCCATGTGGTAATACAAGAAGTGCTCCACTGTGTTTTTAAATTCCATTCACAGTCAGTAAAATCATTTGGATAATTTCAGACCTGCAATTGCCAATCTCTGCTGAACAAAAGGTAAAATGTAGCTGTAAACTTGAAAACTACAGCTTCTTGGAGATGTAGACAGAGTAATAATAATAATAATAAAGGATTACTCAGACATGTGTGAATGAAACAAAACACAACCTTGAATATGTTTTTGAGGAAGTAACAACATTCTAACATGGCTTAAAGAGTCAATTTAGGCCTTTTAATAGTGCATATTTAATACCAATGGGCCCACTCAAGTTATGTTCAATCTAAATTACAAAAAATATGAAGAGTAGGACTACACGTAATAATTGAATGATGAATTTTCAGTTAGTTGACTAATCAAACGTTTATTCCTATTGTACATTGACATTTTAAACACATTTTTAATCACATAAAGCTTTAATTATGGTGACTGAAGGCTTCCAGACAGAGAATATGTATGAATAAGTGTTAATTATTGATGGAAATACTGTTTATCGTTTTCTTTGCTATAAAAAGGTCTTTTGGCATAAGTTTTAGAGTCTGTATAGTCCAAATAAAAATAATTCCATAGCCAGCTACTCCCAATTATTCCAGTTAATCGTTGAGGTCCTAATAAAGATAAAGTAGTCCGATTAATAACATGAGTGATTGCTGCGGGCCCCGGGAGACATGGTGTTACACAGACAATAAATACAGGAGGAGGAGCAGGAGGTGTGACTGGAGCTGTTAGTGAACACTGCAACAATCATAAGACAAGAGCAGGAGCATGTCAGGGCTTTGTGTGTGAACGCAGGGGGCGAAGAGGGAGAGAGGGAGGAGGAGAAAGAGGGGTCACTGGCCTATTGTATGTGTTAGTCTGATGGACAGCAGGGTCTCGTGTGAAAGAGAAGAGTGATGAGGCTCTCCATATGTTGAAGTCATTATACAGGCAGCTTCAGACAGAGCACTGGAAGATGTGGAATATAAGAAGAGGGATCTATCATAAACTTGGAAAAACAACACGTTTATACTGTGGAAAAGTGACTTAATAGATTGTGCATATTCACCTCATGATTCGGGTTGTATTATTTTGGATGGGGCTACCGATCTTGACAGTAAATAAGTTCAACATGGACGGTAAAGTCATTTTAAAGCCCCTGTAGAGAATCGGTGCAGTGTTTACTTGAACATTGAACATTTTACACAAATGAATCGAATTTATGTCATATTTAAGATGCAAAATGTTTCCCAAATTCTCAAATGACATGAATGGGATCCCCGATTAACCGGAAGTGCCACCACAAAAAAGTGTGGTTTAGGAGCGTTTAGAGACAAAAGTGGGCGGTGCGGAATAAGGTGGATACAGAGAAATATTTTCCACACCGAAATTCACAGACTTGTAAAATTTAATCATGAGATTGAGTGGTTAATGACTGCTAATGACTACGATTAGCATATACATATACTTATTATATACATATAATCTAAACCTTAATTTTAAAACATATACCTCAAATCTAGTCATAACTTTAATACTTGACTGAAACACTGTAAAAATATATTAACTGCAAGCTGATTATGGTATCATACAAAAGGCAACAAATTGGACTGGTACGACACTTGTTAAGGCATTGGCACTTCCCCCACCGTTAAAGGTGTAAAGCTGGGGTCAAGCGTCCAATCAGAAGCTGACTCTGGATGACCTCACAGTGACATATACAAGGTCAAAGTTCAAATCAGGAAGAGAAAGAGTTAATGATGAGAAGACAAAGGCTATAATTTAAGCAAGTGTGGTTATAGTATTTTTAGAACAGCATAAAAGCCATTCCTTCCTTAGACCATCTAACCCAGGACTAAACCTGCATTATGTAACATGTTATTGCTTAGCCTGAAATGTTCCACAGTAAGGCATTAAATTGATGTGTTTTGTTGCTAAAAATACACTGACAATATCTGCATTCTTACAAAGTTTGACCCATAGACTGTATAAAGAAGTGGACTAAGCGAGTGTGACGTCACCCATAGTGTTCGGCTCCAGCCAAATGAAGCTCGTGATTCTAACGGTTACAGGAGCGAATTTGGAGCCAGACTCTATATTATGAATAGGATTTTTTTTATGGCAAAATAGCAGGGAAAAAACCCCCACCAGGATCATGTAGAGCGGGTTAATACGAACATTTTAAGACCAAAATGTCGAGGGTCACAGCAGCAGTTACAGAGAGAGGAACGATGATATTCCAATGAAAGTCAATGGGAGCCAGAGTCAGTAGGAGCCGGAAGAGCCGCATAAGAACTTCCTATTTGAAACACAGCGGCTAGTGCGTTAGCTATGTCCATTTATATACACAGTCAATGGGTCCACCTTGTGATGTCATGAGATACTACAAGAGGTGCTCCATTGTGTTTTAAAACTCCACACACCTTCACTAGAATCACTGGGACGATTTCAACAATTTCATGTAGCTGTTAACATGAAAACTACTGCTTCATGACATCACAAGGTGGAACAGAGCTTTGGAGATGTAGATGGACTAATAATAAAGGGTTACTCAAACGTGTGAATAAAACAAAACACAACTCCAGATATATTTTTGATGAGGTAACAACATTCTAACATGGCTTAAAGCTCACAAGAGTCAATTTTGCATAATATAATAGAGCCTTTAAATAAGCTTGTCGTATAATATAGAAATAATAATAGACAAAGTGAATACAGGATTTTGTTAGCAGGGTTCATTCATGGTGTCAATGCGTCATCCCTGTTGCTGGTCATAATGTTTAGCTTGTTGTGTGTTATTTGAGCCACTTAAACTCACCGTGAGGATGGACAGCAGCTCCTCTATGGGCAGCTCTGCTCTCAGTCGCTCCTTGAACATTCGGATGGTCTGATGTTTGAGGTAATAATAAGAGGAGATTCGCCCATATGTCATAGGCTCAATTGTGCGATCATCCTGGAAAAACAAAGAAAGATTTTTAATAAACAACATGACAAATTAAAGGGGCTGTATCTGACTTTATCAAGACATCAAGTAAAAATCGCTTTGTCCCATTAACGATATATTGTAAAATAGCTGTTAGGGTCAAAATGAGACGACTGTGTGCTATCTGCTTGTCATTATAAAGCGTCTGTATCATTGGCAAACCAGGAAGCAAAGCTGTTAGCATGCTAGTTGTTGTTAGCATTACCGAGACTGTAAAACTCTGCTCTGCTTATAAACTTATTGAGGTGAATAGGATAGGTAGCTACAAATGCGGAAAAGGAAAGTGAAGAATAACTTCAAAATGTTTAAAATGAACTAGTTCTGTTTTTCACATTTTTCAGCCAGTAAAATCAGGTGCAGTGCCTTTAAACAAATGCATGTATGTGGACAACAGGATTAAAACATTGTTAAAGGCCTAGAAAGGAGCACAGACCTCCTGTATTTCAATGCAATAGGAGCACTCCAAATCTCGAAGGCTTCTCTCGACCAAAGTGGACAGATATTTGTTGATGGACTCGTGGCTGATGTCCTCCAGGTTGTAGTAACTTTAAAAGGGGGAAAAAAAAAACATAAAAAACAGGCATATTATTAGAAGAAAGCATGTTAGTAACTAAAGCAGCACTGAAATACAAAAATAAAAAACATATATATATATATATATAAATTGTATTTATCTCAATACCATCCTTCTCTATACCTGTTCCTTTTAACCATCTGGGGAACAGAATTACTAACCAGGAGGGACATTTTGCTTATTCCTTCATTTACCGTGGGTGGAAAGTGGTATCTGTGTTATTATCCTACAAATTTAATTTTAAAGAGTACCTAGCAAAACCCCACAAATGATAACCAGGTGGGAAAATACCATACAGTCAACAGCAGTGAAGCGTAAACTTTATGCGTACACTTGCAAACCAGGTCTAGGCTACATGTTTACAACTAAATCAGGACCACAGATGAAATAAACCAATTCTAAGCTTCCCCTAAATGAGCACCAAACTAATTTTTACACAGGATCCAAACCACATCACTGGTACTTGCAGCAGAGTCTGAGAAGAGATGAAAGATAAATTGTTTTACATGTACAGAAGTGTGACTGGTGTATGGTGCCGATTACTGTAATAAAGCAGAAACAGAGACAGAACAGATGAAAATGGGCTTTTCTTTTCTTTCTTTTTTTGTAAACACAAATGATTCCCAGGTTAGAGCGTTATTACATGAAATAAGACAAACCAGTGGCCAAAATGGTTTCCATGTTTTCAGGAGAGAAAGAGAGCGCGCGATGAAGAAAGAGAGATAGAGAGAGTGTGAGAGAGAAAGAGAGGGAGAGAGAGGGATAGAGAGATGCAAGGTGAGAAGGGAAAAGGGGAGAGATATATAATGAGAGAAGAAGTAAAGAATAAAGAGAAAGGCAGAGGTAGAAGGGGTCAACGCTTTAAAACAAGATTCCTTACTAAAGAATTTATAAGGCTATAATAAACACTAGTTATTTGTTTATAAGTAGCGCCACCTCAAAAATCTATTTAAATGAGAACCTTAATCTAAAGTGTTACCACCATTACCTACACCTCTGTAGTGAAACTGGGAATAATAAATGTTATAAAATGTTTTAATGATCTCTTCAGGCACAGAGCAATGTAATGCTGGTTCCCATCTAGACTTAAAATTGGCCTGTAAAAATGTGCATCAATTAACTTGAACAATGAACAGTTTTAAATTAAAGGTTTAAAATGGTGTTTCACTGTCTTATTGTCCTGTGTGGATATTATGCATGTCACATTTGTCTATTAGCCTATTTTAAACACACACAGTTATAAACAGTCAGAGATATTCCTGTTTTCACTCTCATGTGTTCTGACATAGCAACAGTAACACGTGTCTCCGTGACAATGTTCCAGAGTATTCGAAAACATCAGAAACCCTCTGTGCTCCTGCTGCTTTAGATAATGTCATTTGTGATCCCCCTCCAGATCCCTGGACTTGAGACCCTTCCAGCACTCGAACAGATCCCTGGACTCGAGACCCTTCCAGGACTCGAACAGATCCCTGGACTCGAGACCCTCACAGGACTCGAACAGATCCCTGGACTCGAGACCCTCCCAGCACTCGAGACCCTCTCAGCAAATGAACAGATCCCTGGACTCAAGACCCTTCTACGACTCGAGACCCTCCCAGGACTTAAACAGATCCCTGGACTTGAGACTTTCCTAGGACTCGAACAGATCCCTGAACTCAAGACCCTCACAGGACTCGAGCAGATCTCTGTACTCAAGACCGTTCTACGACTCGAGACCCTCCCAGGACTCAAGACCCCCCAGGACTCAAGACTCAAATCAAAAGTTTACAGATGCTTAGAAACAATGACTAGTGCTTATTAACGCCTTCACTAAGGAACCTTCATTTAAAGCGTTTCCGAAAAGAGATAGTGAGAGAAATGCAGAGAGAGAGGGCTGGGTAGAGAGAGGGGGGAAGGAAGAGAAGAAAAGGAGATAAAAAAGAGGGTAAGAGAGAAAGAGAGGGAAGAAGAAAGAGAGAGAGAGAGGGAAGGAGAGAGAGAGTAAAGAGTTCCCACATGAGTCTGCTGTGCACACGTGTAATCAAACATAATCTCTATTAGCTCATAATATTTGTGTGTGGGAGAGAACAGGCCTGGCTTTGTTTAACAGGTATACAGTACAGACGACCCTTAAGGCACTGCACTCTGGGTAATATTACTCTGTATGCATTCATTTAGTCAAAAAGGAATACTGGTTCTAAATTATTATATTTGAAATCATTTTTTCAAAGAGCGAGTCTGTCACTTTAAATGTGTACCTGATTTTTACCATGTATTTGAGCAAAAATGATCTTACTACATATTGGATAAGCAGCTCCTGAGGCCAAAATGAGTCTGTTGGGTGCTGTCTGCATCTAATTAGAAAGTGCTTTATTGTGTGCTTTATAATGATAATCAGGAAGTGCATGTTAGCATGCTAGTTGTTTTAAACTTTATCATCACAGTTGCATCTGATTTGAGTAATCAGATTTCTTTCTGATTGTTCATATCTATGCATGGTTTGACAAGAACTATTATGCAAAAAAGACAAATTATATGGCCAAATAAATGTTGAATACTGAAAAAGTTATTTGCAAATTTATACTTTGTTTTCTAAATAAAACAGTTACTCTAAAAATGCACAAATTAATGGACAAATGTCAGTCTCTTTTGATTTATTTTTTGCACAAAAAACCCCCAGATCTTATTCTTGGGTCATCTGATTATTCCAGTATTCTAGATTTTTCTGTGGCCATGTAAATGTGTCTAATCATGTTTACATTTGGTATAATGTCATGACAAAAAAAATTCAAACTAGATAATAAGGAATAGACTCGATACTAAATACCAATTTAAAAGCTCTTTTTAGTCAATTTTGTGATTTTCAACCATGTGGTTTTACACTATTTCTGATCAAACTCAAGATGAAACTGTTCCAGAAAGGTAAAATCTGATCCAGTTCAGGGATTTTCTTACTGATACTTGCTTAAAGGTGCACTATGTAACTTTTTGGTTGGGGGGTCTGTCACCTTCTTGTTTCTATGGATATGTCATTGCTCTGCTTGGAATGTTCCACAGTATGACATTAAACAGCTGTACCTTACATTTTTTCAATTACAAGTGGTTTTATAGCTCAACAATACCTAGAAAAACAGGCATGCTGACTGCGAGTGGGGTCGCCTCTCCACAGATCTGATCTGCATTTGACGAACCCTCCATTAGAAAGGTTGCACAATGCACCTTTAAATGAGTATCTAGTTCAGTCGATTAGCATCTGATTTTCCATACTTAGACAACCCTAGTTTGGGATTCAATCACAAACCTACTTATGAGCCACTGTCTGGAAGAATCATATGAACAAAATTATTTAAACCGGAAAACCCCTGCAATCCCAGCATGGAGACAGACGTTTGAAGCTATAAATCATTTTTATTGAACACCACCCACGTTAACAGAAGCTAGCTGAACATATTTAGCACATTTGGACGAGCGTTTGCGGTGTGATGAAGCCATGGTCATTATCACAGGCTCGTTTGGCCCCTGATGGTGCTGCAGACAGTTATAGGGCCCTGGGGACTCTGTGTGTCTGAATGTGAAAGCAGAGGGAGGGAAAGGAGGAGCAGTAGAGCAGATAAATGAGCTCCAACAATACAAACCAGAGCTGCACAGGGACACAGAAAACACAAATCTGTACAAGGGGAGGATGATAGATTCAAATTATGTATATATATTAAAAAAGAAAAAAAAATATTTGCACCTGGTAATTTCTGCTGATGTTTTTTCAAATGTCAAAAGGGGACCAAGAGCCATGACATTTCTAAAAGGTAAATACACAATAAAATACAAACGCTGAACCTGATGATTTCTATTATAGACTAGACCCAAGAACTCACTGTATTACAACAAAAATCAGAATTTGAACAATAATTATTTTAATTTAAATTCATTCATCCATTATTGTTGTGATGTCATCTGAAACCCAGCAATTAGTGACAAAATATGCATACCATTCCAGTCTAAAGCATTTTTTTTTCTTAAACAAATTAAAAAAGAAGACATTTTTGCATTCACAGTGGATTTGATGTGATCTGATGCCCTTCCACAGTTGTATGCTGAGTTTCTCAGTGTGGGTCTGAATGCCTCTGACAACCGTGTAAATGCCTCACAGCTGGATCGCTCTGGTCTCTGTCTCTCTCCAGATGTTCTAACACTTCTCTTTTCTTCTCTCTCTCACCCCTCCCTCTTCTCCTTCTTCTCCATCTACCATCCCTTCTGCCTCCTTCTAATGCTCTACATCACTCTTTATGCATCTCCACTACCTCGTCTTGCCCTCTTTTCTTAATCATTTGCTCTTTTCTACTCTCTCTTCATCTCTCTTACCTCTCTCTGCCTCTCCCGCTCTGACTTTGCTCCATCTTTCTCTTAGTCCTCTTCCATCTCCATTTCTTTTTCGGGACGTCGCCCTTTTCATCCAACCCCCACAGGTCTCTGCCTGTATGAGTGTGTGTTACCTGGGGTTCATGACAAGGCGCCTGAAGAAGTATGTCCAGGTGATGTAGTCCATGGCGTCCTGTTTGGAGGAGATGGTCCCTGCAGCGATTTCAGCATTTAGATGGTCTGAGAGCACGCTGAGGAGGCTACAAAACAGAAGATAATGAAGATTAGGTAAGTGTTTAACAACCTGTTTGTCATTTGGGTGGGTGAGAAATGGAGCTTGCATAAAATTATCCTGGAAGAACTAACCCTCCCCCCGTGAACCTCACTGTCTCTCCAGAGTTTACCTGCTCCTCAGCCTCATCACCTCACTCCAAATACTCCTCCCTGCTGGTTGCCGCACCTCCTCTTCATCCATTCAGCGCCCAGTCTGCCTAATTTAAAACCATATTGCCGGTGCATGGCCACTTTAATTCGTGTCACGCCCCACCGCCTCCCCAGCACTCCCTCATCTCTTCATCCTCTCATTGTCCACTTCACTCTCCTCATCCTCTCATCATCCCCTTCACTCTCCTCATCCCCTTCACTCTCCTCGTCTAATCATCCCCTTCTCTCTCATCTTCTCATTGTCCCCTTTACTCTCCTCATCCTCTCAGCGTCCCCTTCACTCTCTTCATCCTCTCATCGTCCCCTTTACTCTCCTCATCCTCTCATCGTCCCCTTCACTCTCCTCATCCTCTCAGCGTCCCCTTCACTCTCTTCATCCTCTCATCGTCCCCTTCACTCTCTTCATCCTCTCATCATCCCATTCACTCTCCTCATCCTCTCATCGTCCCCTTCACTCTCCTCATCCTCTCATCGTCCCCTTCACTCTCCTCATCCTCTCATCGTCCCCTTCACTCTCCTCATCCTCTCATCGTCCCCTTCACTCTCCTCATTCTCTCATCGTCCCCTTCACTCTCCTCATCCTCTCATCGTCCCCTTCACTCTCCTCATCCTCTTATCGTCCCCTTCACTCTCCTCATCCTCTCATCGTCCTCTTCACTCTCCTCATCCTCTCATCGTCCCCTTCACTCTCCTCATCCTCTCATCGTCCCCTTCACTCTCCTCATCCTCTCATCGTCCCGTGTGCTGTTGTATTTTTTACCTGGATTCAACAGGGAATGGTTCATAGAGGAATTTCTTATAGAAGTCTTTCTTAATGTCGTGAACCAGGATCACAGCTTTGCCCTGATCATCAAACTGAGGTCGACCGGCACGCCCCATCATCTGCAAAACATCTACAAAGGGAAAAAAACAAAGCATTAAAATCAATTACATTTATTTAAATTTCATGCACACTTAAACATTTTGCTTGGTTACCTGTAATGGGGTAGTCAACGTAGCGCCTGGATTTGCCATCGTAATATTCAGTTCCCTTTACGACCACTAGGTGAGCGGGGAAGTTGACGCCCCAGGCCAAAGTGCTGGTGGCAATTAGAACCTAAAATATCAAATTAAAATTAAAGACCAATAAAAACATTACAAGTGGGGTGAGCATATGAGCAGAGGATGCAGTTTTTTTCTAGAGGATGCAGTTTTTTTCTAGTAGTATCTTGGATTTTGTACACATTTACATATTAGGAATTCCACTAATTATAAGAGCATATGTGTAATAAGTTGCACCTGTATTTTGCAGTTGACGAACAGCTCCTCCACAGTTTTTCTGTCTCTTTCGTGAAGTCCGGCGTGATGCATCCCGATCCCAAATGCCAGAGTCAGCTTCAGGTTTGAGTCTCGCACTGTGGCAATGATGGCCTCAATCTAAGGAAAATACAAAGAAAAATAACAATGACATCTGATTTTACTTTCATGCATAACATTACTTAAAGGGAGCACTATGTAACTTTTCTGGTGGAGGATATGCCACCTGCTTGTCTTCACAAAGATGTTTCTGCATTGCCAAGAATGTTCCACAGTATGACACTAAATCTATTTGGAATTACAAATTATATTTGTAATGCACTTTACAGGCTTGACAAAGCCTCTCAAAGTGCTACCATTGTAGCCACAGCTGCCCTGGGGCAGACTGATGAAAGTGAAACTGCACCACTGGCTCCTCTGAACACTCAGGAACACACCACATTCATATTAGGCAACATGCGTGTCTTGCCTAAGGAGAGAAAAAAACAGAACCTGGTCTGAGCAGGAACTGATCCTCCAAACTCTTGTTGGGCGACCGTTCGTTAACCACTAAGCCACTGTAATGTGTTTAACCACTATAAAAAAGACCAAAAGTAAAACACATAAACGTAAAGATGCACTATGGAACTTTTCAGGTGGGGGATGTGCCACTATCGAGATATTATCGCTTTGCTGGAATGTTCAAAAAGTATAGTATTAAACTTATCGGACAAGCAGCAAGACAAGTATCATATTGGCCGGAAAACTCCATAAAGAAACATCTATAAAAATATAACTTGTTCAAATGCAATAAAACAGTGAACTGAATCTCCAGTAGCAGCACTTGGAGCAGTGTGGAAAGAGCTGTCAGTCTGTGGTTTGAAAGAGGCTCTAACCCCCGACAGGAGCTCAGCCGTCACAGCCCGAGTCTGTCAGTCTCACAGCAGGAGGGACAACTGCTCCACGGGCCAGACAGAGAGAGAGATATCAATGTTACAGAGAGAGAGAGAGAGGGAGAGAGGGAGAGACAGGGAGAGAGAGAGAGAGAGGGGGGTATATCAATGTTACAGAGAGAGAGTGAGGGAGGGGGGGAGAGAGAGAGATATCAATGTTACAGAGAGAGAGAGAGAGGGAGAGAGGGAGAGACAGGGAGAGAGAGAGAGAGAGGGGGGTATATCAATGTTACAGAGAGAGAGTGAGGGAGGGGGGGAGAGAGAGAGAGATCAATGTTACAGAGAGAGAGGGAGAGGGAGAGAGAGAGAGAGAGGGAGAGAGAGAGGGGGGTATATAAATGTTACAGAGGAGAGAGGGAGGGGAGACAGAGAGAGAGGAACTACTACTTTACATAAAAGTTGCTTTATTCTTAACTCTGGCCATTATAAGATTTTAAGTGCAAGTTAAAGCTGCACCAAGTAGTTTTTCTGGTGGGGTCTGTCATCTGTTTGAGATGATATTGCATCGCCTGCATGTTCCACAGTTCTTTATCTCCATAGTGACAAGCAGGTAATGCGATGAAGCCAAGTTACAGGTGAGATCTTGCTTGCAGTAAGAATGCAAAGTCAGTGAGAACAGGTAGAGGGCGCTCTTGGAAAAAGGATCAAAACTTTAGACACCACGAAATCCAGGCGTTCCAAAAAAAGTCAAAGCAGCATGAGGAAAAGTATAATATAGACCTTTGTTTAAATGGCCAAAGCCAACATATTTCACAAAAATATGTATTTGAGTACATAAAACTATAAAATCACCACGGCGACGGTTATTAAAGGCGTATTATGGTGAAAATGACATAATACACCTTTAATACCCGGAATTCAAAAACAATCTAGCTGCCACCATCACCTGATAAGTAAAAATACTTAAAGGTCTGAAATCCAGTCATTTTCACTTCATTTTTGCAGCGCAGAGGACAGAGGAGCGGGAGACCAGGCTATAACTCATATTTGCATTGAGACGGATAATCTAAGGTTCAGAAAGCCAGGCCTCTATAAAGCCCCTCTGTGCAGTGTGTGCTTATAGTTATGGAGGAGAGTGGAGCTTATTTGGGCATCGCAGTTTGGGTAAACATGAGGTGATGATTGAAGTGGGGCAGAAAGGGGGAGAGAGATTTCCAGCGGTTTTCTATAGAGGATAATTGCAAACAGAGGAAGATGCAGTAGTTATTGTACAGCTACTAAAACAATAGGGGTTTTGTGGTGACTTCGTTCATGCATTCATGACAAACAAGAGAATTCTCAAACAGAGTTATAGTGTAACAGAAAAGACAGTTCTGACATTTATGGAGTGGTTTCCTCATTGAGAAAAAGAAAAAAAAAAGAAACTGATACTAATAAGTTCACTATGGGTTGTGTTCACGTTCAAGAATTCGATTATGTCATAATTTCAGATGGAGGGCGTTATACTCCCAGATGGGGGGCAAGAGACACATTTTTCATATTTATTACATTACACATGAAATATACAAAAGATAAATTCACAAACCTGATTGTTTCTTCGGGTAATTAGACCCTAGAACTCTCTATATTACAACAGAAATCTGCATTTTAACAATATTCATTTGTATTAACTGTATTAAATATTATTGACCTGTAGAATGTTGTGATGTTCTGAAACCTAGCAGTATAAATCTATGGGAGATTCATAGTTTTTGTAAGAAATCACCAAATTTATGATCCAGAAATGTTGAAAGTTATGGATTGGCTCCCCAAATTTACCATAATAATCTTTAAAAGTTCTTTGTTTCGTTTAAAGTTCTTACAGCTGACAACAATTGCATCTTTAGGGTTGAATAATGGCCTCACTTTCTGATTCTGTAAATAATTTTACCAGAGAAATGACAGGAAAGACTTTGTGCCAGTTTTTGTTTCATGTAGATAGGCCCAGGGTAAAAACATTTGCATTTTGACAGTTTAACAGCAAATTTGACGGTTCGATTACATAAAAAACAAACTCCTAGGGGGTATTTAAATGGATGAACCCAGTTTGATTCCACACATGTATGCTGTTTTTGTCATGGTATTACAACAATCCTACCTGCTCAGATATCTCAGAGAAATATGAGTGTTTTGAAAGAATCTTGAAATTGTTTTTGGAATAATTCTTGGCTCTTTTTATCAATCCCCAAGTATTCATAGACAATATAATGGAGGATGACACAGGAGGAGCAGTCCATCTGAAATTATACTTAAACCTGCAGATGGTAAAACATGGACATGCTAACTCAGCAAAACTCAGCAGAAAGTGAAAGGAGTGTGAAATAAAATGTTGTGCACGGAAAGTGAACTGAACCAGCTTTTGTAATTGGACTATTGCCTGTTTGAATGTTTTTATTTTATTTTCTTCCTTAAAGCTGATTTTTACAGTCTTAAAAACATGAAAAATGGAGCTAGTTCATTTTAAAAGGTTTCTTGTTGGTCCAAAGTTATTCCTCACTTACCTTATGCATTCAGAGCATCCTCACTATTCACAGTGATAAGTTTACAAGCAATTTTCATATCTTTCAGAGACCAGTGTGGAGTTTTGCTGTGACAGTAAAGCTAACAACCCACGGAGGATAAAACACACTAAAATTAGCACGCAGCAGACTTATTTTGACCTGATGAGCTTCTTATACAATATATATCTGTACTGCGGCAATTCTGCACAGGAAAAAACAGGTACAGGGCCTTTAACCCGTCAGTATAATAAAGCAGCTGACCTCCCTCTCGTCCTGGTGCAGCCACTGTTTGGGGTTGTCCTCTGTGGCCAGGTAAGCGATCAGATCCAGAGCCGTGAGACGAGTCTGACGACGAGATGAGACGAAGATCAACACAGGCTTGGCAGGAGAGTGGCTCCGGATGGCTAAGAAAGAAGAGAGGCATGTACACAAACAATGGTGACAAAAGGGTCTTATGAATTTGCTGAGTGAATGTTTGTAATGTATCAAGTAGCTTATCTAGTATCAAAATGTTCAGAAGGGAGCCAGCCATGTTTCTAGAACACCAGGAAAGGCATTATAAAGATTATAGCAGCAGAAATAACCCTATGCCTTATAATACAACAATTCAGTCATTTGTATATCTTGAATTGTATTTATTTGATAAAAACATACAAGAATAATGTTTATTTATTTAGTTAGTTCATTCATTTGTCCCCTGAATTGCTTGCTTTTCCCATATGACTTATCACCTTTGATACGAGCAGCTATTGTTTTTATCTTAGCTTACATATCCTAACACGGTACTAAAATATCTTGATATAAAGAAGGCACTTCGCATCTGTTTTCTGCAACCAGGTATAATGGAAAGGGGTGATGCTAGTCAAAAACTCAAGGCCGCCACACACTGCAGGAGAATTTGCCCGATTTTGGCTGCCATTTGAGTGGATTCTCACATGCGTCTGTTTACATCCACGCAGCGCGCAGGTCGAGGTGAAGCGCCAGCCTTCTGTGCAGTAAAAATCATGTATCTGAACTACTGCACCACATTTCACAAATAATAACTCAGTTTTGACTTGCATCTAAACTAGAAGTGCAGTGCTCTGATCTTTTGAACACTTAAGAGTCTCAAAGCGAATGGTTTTACTCGAAACAGGAAACAGCTGACGCGATCGCACTCACAACTTTATAGCCTGTGGTCCGCAGACGTATCCCGCTGCAGTCTTTGCGATATGAGATTTAAAATCCCATAAGATTCTCCTTGTGTGTGTGGTGTGCACTTTTGTTTTCTTTTGTTTAAGACCGAAAAAATCCTGTAGTGTGTGGTGTCCTTAAGTTATACAACAAGAAATAAGTACTTTAAAAGCTTGATAAATGCATAATAAAGGACTGAGTGTTTATAATGTTATTCAGGTGTGGGTCTTTACTGGTACCTTGAAAAGTGGGTTTGTTCATTGTGGCCATACGGGGGCAGTAGTGTTGCCCTGGAAACCCGTGGATGTGCACCTCGAGCGGGACGGGGCGCACAGACGGACGGAAGTTAAACAATCCCACCTGTTCCAAAACAAAAGAGGAAAGTAAGGAGAGGCAGAAGGGACAAAAAGGACAAAACACAAACAGAGATTTACGGTGAGCAGCTGGTGATGTGGAGCCCATCTGTGTTACTCTAACCTCTGTAGTTTAGTCTAGTCTGGGGAGAGGGAGTGGTGTTTGCACATTAAAAGTTTGAAGTTTGAGTGGGACGTGTGCCAGAGACGAAACCAGTGAATGCAAAGATTTATGAGGGAACTCTGACAGACTGGACAACAGCTTCTTTATACTGCTGCTAGTTTAAGACTGCAAGATTAATCACAATCGAGTCGAAATCTGAATGAACGCAATTAGCAAATCACAAAGGCAATTTTTAAAGTATTGTCATTTCCTCCACGAACAAACAAAATCTTCTGACTTATTCTGCAAAAAACTACTAACCCTGTTGTTTAGATGTGTACAAACATGTTCTGAAATGTGATTTGTGTATTAGTTTGTCAGTTCATATTTCTTTTTTTTGCCATTTTTTCGAGATGTTATTAAAAATGTGAAAAACAAAAACCGCAAATCTAATCACAATTACAATGCTTGGCTCTGCTCCTTTCACTCTTCTAAAAACTTTGCACTATGGGACTTCCTGCTTGTGTCCATAGTAGGGATGGGACAAGATCTTGTGCCACAAGATCTCGCGAGGCAAAATTACCACAAGATTGTGCACACATGCTGAAAATGATCTCGTGAGATTTTTTTCCCATGTTTTTAGATTTGGATTGGATAAAAAGTTAAGTATTGGCGAGATACATTTTTTGAGAAGCTGTAGTCACAAAAAACAGAGCTACAGCAAAAATATTATCCATACATCCATTTTCTTCCGCTTATCCGGGGCCAGGTAGTGGGGGCAGCAGTTTAAGCAGGGAGTCCCAGACTTCCAGTTCCTCCGGGAGGACCCCAAGGCGTTCCCAGGCCAGCCGAAAGCCGGAAGGAGGCCCCGGGAAGCAAAAATATTAAAGAAAGTAAAATAAAAAACGGTGAGAATAAAATTAGGAACTTGATTGCACAATTTATTTATAGTAAATAATGTCAAAATCTCGTCTTGTCTCGTTCTCGTAGATCCAGTCTCGTGTCTCATCTCGTGTCTCATCTCGTCTTGTGGAAACTGTATCTCATCCCATCCCTACTCCATAGAGACAGGAAATTCTCCACACTATGGCATTAACCTTGTTTATCTTGCATTTAATTTTATTTATAAGAAATACCTTGAAAAACATGCATTCTTACTGCTTGTTTTCATAGATTTAATGCCACATTGTCAAACATTCCAGGCAAAGCAACAGCATCTCCATGAAGACAAGAAAGTAGCATACCCCTGACCAGAGAAGATACACAGTGCGCCTTTAATTATTCGTTGCCAATGAGTTATGAAAACAGTAATTGGCATTTTCTAGCTAGTATCATGACCTTGAACCCATTTAAACAGAATTGTCAGCAGAATTTGATATGGGCTACAACATATCCTTCCCTCTATAAACTCCCTTTGTTAAAAATAATAACAGACAAGCTAAATGTGCAATACTCCAGCTGGATTTTCAATACAAATCATATGTCATTGTTTTGATAAGTCACAGTATTATTGCAAATCTCCTTTTAGCTCCAGAATGACAAGCCAACCCCATCATTTGTATCCCTGGTATCTTCTCTCATCTCTGGACTCTAAACAAGACAACCGAACTTTAAACTGTGGTCATTTGAGAGATTTGATGCCGTTAAAACAATGCCAAAATATCTGTTTGCCCTAATTACTAGTATTGCAGACGTTCAGTCAAAAATAAATGGGCAGATGAGAAAATGCTGGAATGATTCAGAAATATGTGGTTAACTTTGCAATTTGTAACACAGTAAATTCTTGGTATATTTCATACAATGGGGCTGACTGTTGCAATCACAGACCAGATGGACCGCAACAACCTGGATCTTGAAGCACTGAGAGCACAAAGAAAGGCCTCCCCAGAGGCATTAGTTCTGTGTTGCAATGGTGGCCAGACCTCAACTTCAATTAAGAATATTGATAAAGGCTAATGGCATTTCACTGTAGAATGTGACATTTCTAAACCCTACGTGTGTGTATGTATCTGAAAAACAGATATTTTTGAGCACTCAACCCTCAAATGCAGGAAATGATTTTAATGCAGGAATCAATCTACAACTCTGGGCAAGTTAATGATGAGGCAGCACTGTGAGGAATACAGCACAACATAACAATACATACGTTATGTTAATCTGGATCCACATTATAACTATTACTGGTCATTGTAAATAAATTTTAGTTACATGGCTAAATAATAACTCCATGTACAGACCTGTCCTATCCCAAGCCAGTCTGCCAGGTCTCGAGCGTTGGCCAAAGCTGTGGACAAACCCACGACCCGGACACTTTTGGACGTGTGCGATGAGATGAAGTTTGTCCTGGACACGATCACCTCCAGAACAGGGCCTCTGTCTTCACCTGAAACAAACAAACAAGGAAGAAATACAGTACTTTTTTTTTTTTTAACATTAACTCAACTATAAAAAATTCTCTAGAAAATATATCTTTGCAAACGCACAGTAGATACCCAAAGTAGTAGTGGACAAGGTTTTGAGGTAACCCTTTGTCACTAATGCCAGAACTGCAGAAGTAGAAGAATTTCTCATCTTCCTACTGCTACTTTGCATTTTAGAGAATATCCTAAATCTATGAACACAGTTAATTGACAGTGCCTCAGTGGTTAGAGCATTCGTCCCCCAACCCAAAGGTCGGAGGTTTGATTCCCATTCAGAAAAACGTCAGTTGTTATTTCCTTACGACACTATAAATGACGGCTACATGTAAGTGCTTTGACAGGTTTCGAAAACCCTGTAAAACGCATTATGAGAGTAAGGCGTTTTTATAAAGCATGCCCAAAGGTTTGAACAGTGGATCATGGGGGGAAATTACATGACAAACATGTTTTCAGCATAAAAAAGTAACTAACAATAATAAATAATTCAATCATGTGTTTACTTAATAACCTTTAACTTGAGCAGTTTAGGTGAGACTTACCCAGCAGATGAATCTCGTCGATGATGAGAATAGCCACTTTCTGGACGTAGCTGCGGTTCTGCCAGCTGCGGCTCACTCCGTCCCACTTCTCAGGGGTGGTGACGATGAGCTCGGCCTGAGCGATGGCCCTCATGTCTGGGGTCACGTCGCCCGTCAGCTCCACCACTCTGGAGGACAGACAGCAGATTTAGGAACTGTCATAGAACCATGGAACGCTATTGATAGTTTTCAGTGACATCATTTGGTTTTCTGCTGGGGAATTAGTTACCATGACGATACGCTACATAAACATGAGGAAACAGTCACATACGTTTAGATATTCTGAAAACCAGACCATTTTACTCAAACTTACTTTTTCCCAAGTTTCTCCTCAATGCGGACTTTCCAGTCCTCTATCCGCTCTCGGACCAGGGCCTTCAATGGGGCAATATACACCACCTATATGAACCGGGGCAAATTAGACTGTTTGTTTGTAAATGTTATTTTCTTTATTTATTGTTCATTTGATAGACACAATAATCATAAACAAGTATCTTCTCAAGGAGGAGGCCGTCCTTTGGGCCAAATAAGAGTCAGGTGTTCAGAGATGCAACCATAGTCTCATAGTAAGGACACATGCATTTCTATGTTTGTCAGTTTAATAAACACAACCAAAAAGAAAAAACAAAACAAAACAAAAATTAATCTATTCTTTGGCTATTCTGTGGCATTAATAAAATAACATCTAAACTAATCAAACCAACTCTATTCAAAGATCAAAAGTCTGATTCCAGTTATCGTATCTCATAGAAATGGTCAAACCTTGGACCCTGGATACTTGTTGAAGACCCTGAACATGGCCATCTCTGCTGCAATGGTTTTCCCGGAGCCCGTTGGCGCCCCCAGCAGGACGTTGGTGTCAGTGTGGTACAGTGTGTGGAATATCTGCGTCTGGATCGGGTTGTAATGAGTGAATTTGTACAGACTCTCGTACTCTCTGTTTCCCAAAGCAGTGATGGGCAACGGCTGCAGATCCAACAGCTCTGAGGAGAAGAAAACACACCTTTTAGTTAGTCGACAACTTCTTGAACAGGCTTACCAGTCTACTATCAATTAGTTGCAGCTCTATCAAATGAAAAAGCTTTAAAGCTAGTAGCTATGACCAGATGACTGTAGCCACAATACAGAAATTTCAAACTCAAATTTGATGTTAAGGGAAAGACTTGAAACTCAATACCAAATTTCATAAATAATAAATAATGTAAGTTCTTTCTTTCTTTAATATTACAATATAGTCTTATACTAGTTCTGATATTCCAAAATGTTTTTTAGGATAGTAATTCTAATGCAGTATCCATTTTTCCCATGTATTTGAGCAATATATAATCTTGATATCTTGCCCCAGTACAGATAAACTGTATAAGCAGCTCTTTAAGTCAAAATAAGGCTGCTGTGTGCTGCCTGCATCTAATTATAAAGTGTTTTATTGTCCGATAATCAGGATGTGCACATTAGCATATTAAGTGTTGCCTATAAACTCATGGTGTTTAAAATGATTTGAATTGTTAGTATACTGTAGTCATTGAAGTATTTTAAAGCCATACAATATATCATATGACTGTTGTTTTAAGCCATTATCAAAACTCCTGTTATGTGGTCTGTATCTATAACATGTTTCAGTAGAATTAAACAATTTCTTTTGCTGGCTTTGACTTTCATGTTAAAACCACAGTAAAAGAACGGACGGATGATAAGAGAGAGAGAGAAAAAAAAAGGTCTGGCAACAGTTTGGCTTCTTAAAACAAGGCCAAGTCTCACAACTGGAAACATTTACAGATGTCAGAGAGCTCCTCCATTATACAAAAACAGAAATGGGATTAGTGGTTTAAGTCAAAGGGTTAAACTGCTGTTAACACAAAGACACAAGAATGAACTGTTACAATGGACTGTTAGAATAAAGGAAGTCAAAAGAAAGAGGATTTGGGCTTTAACGTGAAGTAAATTAAGATAGTACTGGACATATTACACTTTTCAAGTTGAATAAAAAAAAATAACAAGTGAAATTTGTGTATTTGTGTGTGTTTTTATAGCTATGGTTCCTTGAAAGCAGCAAAATAAAAATAACTCCAACATAAAAGAATCACACAGTACAGCAATTAGAGGAAAGCATTATAATATGGCTAATAGGGCTATAGTTGATTAAAAAAAAAAAGGTTGACTTGACTAAAGACATGTTCTGTGCAATTAGACAGCTAAAAGATGGTGTGGAATTAATAATAAAAACAAACAAACAAACAAACAAACAAACAAACAAACAAACATATCACTAAACCACATATGTGTTTATAGAAAGCCAGAATAAACTCAGAACTCCAGCTAACTAAAAGTAGAGTTTGCATATCCTCCTAAACTCCAATACTACTATAAAGTACTACCTATGTGAATGAATCAAAGCTACTGTAGATAATGGGGCAAACAAAATGACTTTGATTTAAAAAGACAGTTCCCTCATACCGGTGTGAGGAGGATGCCTTTCAGGGAGGATGAGGTTCTGAAAGTTGATGATGCAGATGGCCTCAGCTCCGAGCCAGCGGTCAGACACCACTTTGATGTAGTACTGAGACGGCAGAGGCTCAAAGATCGGGATAGTGAAGATAATGTGCTGCGGTTCGCCTGTCACCACCTGCAGGGGGCGATATAAGCGAGGAACAACTTTATAAATGCATATGAGGTCTATAGGATTCTCAAATTTGGACTTAATAATACTTGTGTAATATAAATGATAGTTTTACACAAATCAAGAAGCAATCTGCGAAGAAAAGTTGAAAAATATCAAAAATCGACCAAGTAGAGAGTTCTTAAAATGAGCTCACACTAGGGAGAGTTCTATCCAAAAGTTTGACATAATTTACAAGAAATTTGAATTTCCCTCTGGATCAATAAAGCATCTGTCAGGAAGTAAAGAGTTCTTAAACATGCTGATGCGCTCACACTAGGGAAACTTCTATTTATTTCTTTTTTATTACTTGAACAAAATAAATGTATTTTCCTTGCTTCTTATTTTTAGTTGTCAAATAATAATTTCTGTGCACATTAGAGGAGTTTTGAGTGCTAGTAATGGAATTTCCTAAAGTGATGTCATGATTTCCAACCAGGAAGTAAAATTTTAAATCAAAAAAAAAAATGGACAGATTGGGATTTTTTTTTTAATAAAATCTTAAATAAAATGATCTTAACTATATTTTAGTAAAATGACTAGTCCAACCTGTCACAGACACTTTAAATGTGTATTACAGTTTATAATATTCAGTTTAACCTGACATTTAACGCCTGAGAAGTTCACTGTTTGGATAATACTGGTACATTTAAAGAAATGTTTATTAATGTGCATTTTCCATGTTCTAATAAACTTGTAAATAAAACTCACTGCCAAAGCGATCAATTTAGTTTAAACAAATGAGGCAATATGAATGCTTCAACAAAAGCTTGAGCAGTCACTCCGATGTCCTTCCAAAATAATACTAAATACTTAAAATATGTGTTATACAGGGACAATTAAAACTGTTTTAGCAAAAATGAAATAAATAGAACCCACCTGCTTCTTCTGCAGGAGGATGTATTCTGAATGGTAAATGTGGTCGTTGATGGGGTCTTCCACCCACAACCACCAGGGCTCACCCACAGAACCGTGAACCTAAGAGAAAATACACAAACCTATGTATGTTTGTAGCTTTAACTTTATATCAAATACGTTTTTAACATAACTCAGTGAGCAAAGGTGACTTCAGATCCAAATACAAGTACTGCTTTGTGGTTCCACTTTGAATGGACAATATACACCCTGCTTTTAATCAGCGTTAACCAGCATTTTCAACACATCAGTATTTCACATTTTACTTTTTAATTTAAGATAATGCATGGAAATTTTGAAAAATGAATACAAAAACGCAATGAGCCAGGAATGACAAAAAAAAAAAAAAAGATTAAATTCAAATTCAAAAATGTATGTTTTTGGATTATATATTCAATTGATGTTTGTGCTTCTAAACCTGAAAATCACAGTTACTGATTAATTGAAAAATTTTAACATCATTATTTATAGCTCCGGCTTTAGTTTTTTTATTGTTATAATTTACATTGTATAGCTTTTGGCTTACTGAATACATTTTTAATAAAAACTAAAAATCACTCCTTTTATCTACTTAAAGGAGCGAGGTTTGTGTAGTGCCATCTGATCCTCCTCTCAGTCAGTACATGTGTCACTGCTCCTCCTCTTGGATCAGCCCTAAGCCTGGAGGCAGCCCGTGTTCACAGTGTGTATCAGCATAATCCTACATAAACATTTAGTCCTGCTACACACAGAGTCCTGTTATTTCAGATGTAAGGTTAAGGTTCAACACCAGGACCAAGTCTGGACCCCCGCCTGGCCTTTAGGGTCAAACTGGTCTGATTGGGTTACTCTCAGATCATTTAAGACAAGAACAGACTCAGTATGCATTTGTATTAGATGAATGGTAAAAACATGATCTACTTGTCCATTTATTTCATATTCTGTCTTGTGGCATATTTGTTAAAAAAAAAAGTACAAGGAGGTAAATTGACAGTTTCAGTCGAACCAAACATTATTCTGCAATTGAAGGACATTTTTGAGCTTTTGAAAAATATGTTTACACTTACATTGTTATGGTATACGGTTTACAATTAAAGGTGCACTAAATAACTTTGCTGGTGGAGGATCCGGCACATGCTTGTCTCCATGGAGGTGTTATTGTTTTGTAGTACGGTATTAAACTTATATCTGACAACACAACGCCAAGTGATGGGTCAGATCTGTGGAGAGACAATCCTGCTCATAGTAACAATGCATGTTTTTGAGCAATAAAATCGCCACAAGATGTTTAATACCATACTGTGGAACATTCCAGGTGAGGCAATAACTTCTCCATGGAGACAAGCAGTAGCAGATCCTCTACTACAGAAGTTAGGTTTGATTATTAAAGTGCACTAAGCTTTTAATTGGAATGAAACTGGGGATGTTTTTAGTTCTTTTTAAGGTTGTTATTCACACCATGCTATGCTATCCATGGGTTTCAAGACTGTTGCCATAGCGATTAACAATTTGTAAACGTGAGGTCTGTACCTGGTCATTCCACCTGAAGTCCGGCGTGATGATGAGGCGTACACGGAGGACGGTGCGTGTGATTGGCTGAATACTGGCCTCCATAGTCACTGAGGGGATCTGATGAACGCACTGCTTCACTGTGAGACCAATGTTCACGTGGTGGAGCATGTATCCTGGAAACAGCAGCAAACCAGCATTAAGGAACACTCAGCAAGAGCTACATCAAACCAGGACTAAAACAGGACTAAACCAGGACAAAACCAGGACTAAACCAGGACTAATGCAGGACTAAACCAGGACAAAAACAGGACTAAAACAGGACTAAACCAGGACTAAACCAGGACTAATGCAGGACTAAACCAGGACAAAAACAGGACTAAACCAGGACTAATGCAGGACTAAACCAGGACAAAAACAGGACTAAACCAGGACTAAACCAGGACTAATGCAGGACTAAACCAGGACTAATGCAGGACAAAACCAGGATTAAACCAGGACAAAACCAGGACAAAACCAGGACAAAACCAGGACAAAACCAGGACTAAACCAGGACTAAACCAAGAGAAAACCAGGACTAAACCAGGACTTAACCAAGATCTAAACCAGGTCTAAAAAAGGTCTAATCCTCGACTAAACAAGGTCTATCCCAAGTCTACATTAGGACTAACTAAGATCTAACCTGGGACTAAACCAGATCTAACCCAAGTCTAAACCAGGTCTAAACCAGGCATAATCCAAGTCTAAACCACGGTTTAACCTAGGTCTAACCCAGGACTAGATCAGGAGACGGAAACGCTCAAAACAAACAAGACATTATGTGACAAACACACTGTAATCAGGCTGGTCTATTTATACTGAAGGCTTTTAAATAAAGTATAAAAAACAAATAAAATATAAACTCATGGTTTTGTAAATTGTCACTTTCTAGTCTGATGAATTCACTATGTTATTTCCCATATCAGTAAAACTAAAAATAAGTGAATAGTGTTTTAGTACCAATCTCGTCTTTCCTCATCTCCTTGAGTTTGTCCACAGTGAGTTTCTTCTCCTCCAGTCGGTTCAGGATCACAGGGCTCAGGTTTGGGAACTGCCTGAGCGGGTGACAGAAGCCCCACAGACGTTTGTCGATCACTTTACACAGAGTCAGCAGTCTGTACGTCATGGTGGGCCAACGCTTCCTCAGGGCGATCTCGAACAGGGCACGCACGATACGAGCGGCATTCTGGGAAAAAAATATATAATGCGAATGAGAATTAAGAGGGTTTGATTATAACATTACAACAACTTCACAGGCAAAGGAAAACAATACATAGTTATTAACTTAAATGTGCATTATGTAACTTTTCTAGTGGAGGGTCCGCCATCCGCCTGTTTCGTTGGAGATATTGTTGCTTTGCGTGGAATGTTCCCCAGTACAGAAAAGTAGTAACTTATCTATCATGCATAAATGTAATTACAGGTATTTTTACAGCCAGAAATATTTAAAACAGCATGAACTCAAAATGGGAGCAGGCTCACCTCTCCACAGATCTGACCTGTGTCTTAAAATTAGAAGTTTAATACCAAACTGTCTCAATCCAAGAAAAGCCATAACATCTCCATGGAGACAAGCAGGTAGCGGACCCTCCACCATAAAAAGTTACATAATGCACCTTTAAAATACAAATTAAAACCTTATTTAAATTGTGATGATATTTTTCTTAAACACTGCGTTTCTGTCCTGCTGATAAAATCTATCGGACAGGACATTTTTCCTGTTCGTTTCGCATAACAAAGTAATTAATCATTTATTAAGTGATTAATTACACAAAATGGGAGTGGGTTCAAAGGTCACGAGGAGGCAGTGGTTCTCAGTGATTCAGATTGATCAGGTCAGGTGTGGAGTGTTTGATATCAGAGCAGACGAGTGTAGAGGAAACTTAGATAAACACAACACTTCCTCACTGTTTCAGCTGCTGATACTTTGCAGCTGAGATCATTAACATTCTCTGGGGGTGAGATGCTAACTTTAGGCACTACTCTGTCTGAGACTTTGTTAGACTTTAATCTGAGTTTTATTTGAACACAATCTGACCATAAAGACCTGACTGATCTGAAGTCCAACAGGTGAGCTGATCTGTAAAAATGAAAATGTGCTCTTTAAATCACTTTGGTGTTTTTCTTGAGTTTTCAGACCATCTTAAAACTTTTTTTTGTCAGTGTTTGCTAATTTGTGCATTGTCTCTCCATGGTAACTACCGAATCATCGTCGTTGGATTAAAGAGGTAATTGAAATACGGAAACGTGCGCACAGGACTGTAAACCGGGGCGAGGGGGCCTTTTTACTCTCAAGATGTTTTTAATTCAGACTTTGGAGGAAAGAACTTTGTGTTGTGTATTGTTAATGTTTATCAAATACATTTTAAATAAAAAAGGTAACTGATCAATATAAGTATCATACCTTTATATTACACTGTTATCATTAAAAGTCCTGTACACGTTTTTTCCCCGTGTATTTGAGCAAATTTTGTCTTGCGCCAGAATAGGTATATTGTATAAGCATCTTGAGGTCAAAATAAGTCTGCTGCATGTTGTCTGCATCGAATTATAAAGTGCTTTATTGTTAAAAAAAAAAAAAAAAAAAATGCTAGTTGTGACGGCAAAGCTCAAGACCACAGCAGAGTTTTGAAACGTGCTTCATAGTGAATAAATTGGATGCTCTGAATTCATAAGGTAAGTGAGGAATAACTTCAAACCATTACAAACAGTAAAAATGTGGCACAGGAATGCATAAATAAAATACTAAACTAGTGGCTCTGATAATCTCTAGTTCTCACCTGAGCGACGTAGGACAGGTCAGAGATGAGGGAGAAGCTGTCCACTTCTCCTCTGCTGATGTAGGTCTGCAGCAGGATGTTCACTTTACCATAACCGTTCTCTACTCCTCCAGCGGCCGGCAGCTCACAGAACGAAGACAACATCTGCTCCAGCTCCTCCGTCTCCTCGTCACGCACCTGAGACAAAACACAGAACTGGTGAATTCCATGCACAAATTTGAAAATAAAAACAGGAAACCGGCCGTACCTTTAGCTGATCAAACTCTTCTGCTTTGGACAAGATGCTGAGGATGTCGGCCTCTGTGCGCTGAGAGTTGAACAGCTCATTGAAGGTCTACAAAAACAGAAAACATGAATGATTATCACATTTTTTATGAGAAAAAACTATAAAAGGTGAACAGAAAAAGTGTTTAATGGTAAAGATGATTTCTCTTACTGTTAACAAACATGTCCTGTCCTGTTATTGTGCGTGTTTAGTTTACTTAATACCAAATATTTTAGCCATATTTAACCATGGTGTGTTTTAAATAAGTACATTTTAAAAGTGAGCACACCCATTCTTCTAAATCTGGCGTGTTTTGGTAAATGGAAGCTTGTCAGTCTTACCTCTATGGTGTTGTATTTGATGTAGAAGTGGCTGGCAGTCCTGCCCAGGTCTGTGGAGGCGAAGTACCCGGTCCTTTCCTCAAACCGAATCATTCTGGCTTTGTCCAGTTTCCTCCCGCACTCGATTACCAGCTCCTTCCTGTACAGCTCCAATGAAGGGTCCATCTGAAAACAATATTACATTTATAAACTTTTATATTAATAATAACACATTTTATTTATTTGCCACATTTGTAGATGCTGGAGGAGGAAAAGCGGCAAGTTAAAATATTCAGAGATGGATCAGTTTGGGCTTTCTGTGTGGAGTTTACATTTTCTCCCTACTCCTGTTTTTTCATCCACCTCAGACATGCTCTAGACAGGTTTAACCAAGGGGTACTGATGGGTGGGTCAAATGCAGAGGACCACTTTTGACATTTGAGGTACTATTAGTGTCTAGGGAAAGTTAAGGTACAATTATGTATTATCTGCAAGACAAATTTATCCTGTTTAAAAGCTGAACTAACCTGGAAATTCAATGATAAATAAAAAAAAAAAAAAAAAAAAGTGTAAACCCACATTTGTATTGGAATAAAAGAAAAGGCTAAACTGATGAAAGATTTATTTCAAATACTGATGAGACTAATTCACGGAGTTAGTTGAGTTCTGCGAGTCTTACCTGATAGGTCTTGTGGTTGATGCCGTAGACCAGAGGGTTGGCTCTCATTCGGACGTACAGATACGTGTAACTGAGCCACTTCACCGCCTCCTCCACATTCGTCACTGTCCCCAATGCAATCTGAAAAACAAAAAATAAAAAAACACAATATAGAAATTAATCTAAATTGTCCATAAACCAGACAGAACATCATGCCAACCTATACCTTTAATAAAAAATACTATGTTGGGCTCTGGGATACTTTCCGTTATTATTATATTATTATCATAACATATAAAAATAAAATCATGCAATAAAGAAAATATCTGAAGTTTAATTAATGAACAGTAATGCAGGACTATTAAATCTGAGGACTGGTCTCTGTCTCCATCTAGTGGTGACAGCAGGAAATACAGCCATGATAAATTTTCACTTCAGCAATACCTTTGTGTATCTCTGAGCAATAAATGCTTGAATAGGTTCGCATAAAACCTGTAAATATTGTACTTATTGTATAGTAATGTGTATAAAGTAAAATATGGTGAATTGTGCACTGCTTCATAAAAGTACCAGATATTCATGGGTTTGGGCTTCCTCTTACAGGTGACATTTTGAGGACTTTTCACAATCAAACAGAATTGATTTAGGAAAAATTTCAAATTGCAATTTTTCTGACAAGCTTTGCAATTGCGATTTATGTTTTAACAACAGGATTCAGGTCAAAGTTCATATTTTAAACACGTCTAGAAAAAATGACAAAAAGACTGAAATATGAACTGGCAAATTAACACAAAAATAACATTTCAGACTACTACAGGGTTAGTGTTTTTTTTTTTTTAATGCAGAATAAGACAAAAAGAATTAGTTGTTTATGGGGAAAAACTATAGTATGGTATAGTTAAAAAAAAAAAAAAAAAAAAAAGCAAATTCATCTATTCAAATTATGATAAATCTTGTAGCCTTAGTTCATATTTTTGTTTTAAATTGTCAATCACTATAGCAACGATCCTAATTACTCATCACATTGTAAATTATATTATACGTTACATATTGGAATCACTATACAAGCCAACTATGGGGTATTAATTGCTTTTTATATTCATGGAAAATGGCCGTGTGGGTGACATAGGCTTATGGGCTTAGACAGAATTGGAGGGTTCGAATAGGGCCTGAGAGAGATCGCTAGATTACTCAAACATGCATGGATGGCATATAAAAGCACTTCAGGAATATTTGTGATGAGGAAACAATGTTATAACATGGTAGAAAGTCAATTTTGCACAATTAATATGTTTAATTAATATGAAACAAAACAGAAATTATTTGTTGACTTTTCCCCTTTGAATGCAGCTGCCATGTCTGACCTAACCTGAGCTCACTGTTGCATTATTGTCTCAACTCGAAGTGTGTCGGTTTCTCCCAAAATTTAACTTTTAAATAAAAACCTGAGTGTGGATGAGGCAGAGACGTCTCGACAGGTGCAGACGGCGACAGGTGTAAAATAGAGTGCGAGCTGACAGTTTGTAATTAAAAAAATATGATGAAATCGTCTGAAATATGCAGCCGCCGAACGATAAAGTCACACAGATTCAGTATGTGTCACTGTGAGAGTGGGATCTGCACTAGACTGCTCTATCTGGACTTCATTTCACAGGGGCATTTTAGGACATGTACGTAGTGTAGTAAATTATAAGATTATGATGTTATGAAATGTGCAAGCCTTACCAGATGAGTACATTTACTAATTCTAATGCATACATTACGCCACTATGTGCTTTAATACTATGCAGCATGATAGCATAATGCCTGAGCAGAGTAGAACCTGGTCTTCCTAAAGATGTTAGACAGGCCTCTACTTTAAATCCAGGCTCAAAATGGTTCTGTTTAGCTGCGTATGACTGAAAGGTTTTCATTGTGCACTCTTCTCTCTCATTTAAAGTCTCTCTCTTTTTTAATTGTATGATGGTTATTTATGTTTTGATTTGTTTGTATTGTGATTTTAATGTCTTTCTTATTCTGTAAAGCACTTTGAATTACTTTGTGTATGAACTGTGCTATACAAATAAACTTGCCTTGCCTAGTGTCAGATTCACTTCTGAACTCTGATGGAACTGTTTATGGACTACAGACCATTATTACGGTTTTGTTTGTCTTCTGTCTGTTTTTAAATGTTCTATTTGGACCCACTGGAGTCTGAAATAAAGCTTGATTGATTGAATGACATGTGCTGTGAGTTGGAAATGTATTTTAAATGTGAGAAAAACAAAAACATAATTATGAGATGCTATGTAATCAGAATATTCAAAAGTCCACATTAGAGGCAACTACAGGAATTACGTAAACCACAACATTCCGTCACATTTGTTAAGTTTTTATACAGCGTTTTTCCACCTTCAAGGCATTCAAGGAACCACTCATCCATTCACACACACATACAACAGTGTGCGCAGACACTTCTATATTAAATAAATCACAATTGCATAATCCAACTATCTTTAAATTGGACTATGACAATACTTACAAAGCTAAGTGGTTTTCATTTGACAAAACCACCTGTGGTCTGTGGTTAATCCATTATATTCCTCCAGTTGCCTCCATTCCAAAACGTAGAATGCATTTGTTTACAAACGGTTGCACAATAATATCATTAGACTAATGAAAATAAATGAGACCACTTTATTTTGATAAATAAATGTTTAAAGTGACAGAAGAATGTGCTCCTTGTGCATAAATTAACACAGAAAATCCAAATACAGTGACAAAGACATAGGATGTAATCTGTTTGAGAAGTCACCATTACTTCCAGTATGTTTGTACTTTTCTCTCAATTTTTTTTTCAAACTGCAACTTAACTACGATAAATATTTACCACAAGCACTATCTGACCAAACCAAAAACCTCCAATATGCACTTTAAAGGGCCCGTATTACACTGTTTTCTGATAATCTTGTTTCCTCATCCCAAACAGACCTGGAGTTGTGTTTTGTTTCATTCACACGTTTAACACACAAACGCTACAGATTTAGGCTGAGTTCTTCTCTCAAACTGAAAACACTCTGTTCCACATTGTGACGTCATGTCGTAATACAGGAAATGCTCCATTGTGCTTTTAAACACTGTACATCTTCACTATAATCATTTCAATAATTTCACCCCTGGAATTCCAATCTCTACTGAACTAAAGGTAAAAGGAGCTGTTAACTTGAAAACCATCACTTCATGACATCACAAAATGGAATAGAGCTTTGGAGATGTAGACGGACTAATAATAAAGAGTTACTCAAACATGTGTGAATGAAACAAAACACAACTCCAGGTCTGTTTTTGAGGAGGTAACAACATAATAACGTGACTTAAAGCTCACAAGAGTCAATTTTACGTAATATAGGACCTTTAAGTTTTGTTGTAGTCCTGGTTGTTATCTTAATATTGATCATAGTTATCAAATATTGCATTTTGATTTCATAATGTCGAATAATGTAATGTACTAGTAATGTCCCCCATCTCCAGTCACTGACCTCAGCGTTGAGATTGTCGGCCAGGCTGTTGAGAAACTGGCTCTCTATGGGGTTCTGCTGCGTGAGGAGGGTCAGGTAGTGGCTCAGTTTGTCATGGGTGGTGATGATGGTTCCTTCTCCGAATTTGTCAAACTGAGGTCTGCCGGCGCGACCAAAAATCTGCATCACATCCAGAATGCCCAAGTCCACCAGAGAGCCGCGTTTGGCATCGTAGATCTGAGTGCCCTGTGACAGAAGACATGGGAGATGAGGTGAGCAGAAACAGATGGCATTGTAGAAACAGATGGGACAAGTCCTGGCTTTGTTCAGGTATAGTTTAAGTTGTGTTCACACTTGTCCTGTTTAGATCCTGTTTAAGTTCTGATATAGACTTGGTTCAGTCCTGTTTAGTCAGGAATTTTGATGTGATGCGAGTGTGAATGTGAATACAGCTTTAACAATACCTTATTGGATTTGTCTTGGTTTAGTTTTGTCCTTGTTTAGACTTGGTTTAAACCTAATTTTGTCCTGGTTCAGTTCTGTTTTTAGACCTGGTTCAAGGGCATTTAGACAAAAATTTACTAAAATAAAAGCACGTTTTATAGTATTTTTTATTTTTGATGTTTTCTTTGCACTGAGGGGCTTGCATTTCTACAAACCTGACTCTTATTGGGCCTGGAGGAGGGGCTCCACCTGCTTGTTTCCATCATAAAAGGTATTGTATATTGTATATATTGTCATGAAAAATAGCACGGTTTTAACCTTCTAGTTTCCATCGAGTCATGCAGCTGATATTCCACCTTCACAAAGTTACATAATGTTAATTTAATAATAAGTATGACCCAAAAAAGTCCTGATTAGATTTGAGGGAGGCTTTAGACATTTTTATTTGTCATTAGACACAATTTGTTTCAAATTACGACCACGTTTTGCTCAATCATTATGACTTCAGACTGTATACACAAACAGTAGTAGTAGCAGCAGTAGCAGTAGTTGTTGTAGTAATAGTAGTAGTAGCAGTAGCAGAATTAAGTAGTGTATTCAGAATACAATGGTTAAAAATGACTGTGATATAAGTTTGATAGTAGTTGGCTTGTGAGTTGGCTCTTTGCAGAATGGACAGAGGGACATTTGTGTGAGGGTAAAAGTGCATTGATATAAGATTTAAATGTTCTTGGCATAAAAAGTGATAGAAGTTTGAAGAGAAGCAGACTGTGAAGTCGTGGGAAAGAAACGCGTGGGAAGAAAATGAACTTAACTGCATCTGATACAAGTTTTACAGCTTATGTCATATAGTTTCAACATCTTTTATATGGTTATCTGATAGCTGTATTGCATTACTACTGTTGTGTCCTTGGCAAGACACATTTTAACCTCAGCTGTGTGACTGTTAAAATGGTTAGAGGTAGTGGAGAGCCGGCAGATGCAGAATTATAAATTGTAAAAATGAAAGAGTCCAAAAAAAAGCATGCATATATTGTTTAAGTGAAACAGGTTAAATATAATGTAGCATTGTGAAAATATTATTAGAAAGAGAATGGGAATGGAAAGAAAAATAGAATAAATAATGAACAAAATGAAAAGCATATTTTAGGAAATTTAATATTTCTAAATTTATTTGACTGAAGGTTCTTAGAAGGTATTGCGTCTTATCGCTCATTGTGTATACTGAAAAAGCAGCTCAGAGGGTAGAAATTAGACTGCTGTGTAGAGTCTGCATCTAGTTATAAAGTGTTCATTGTTGGAGAATCAGGACATGCTCTGTTAGCATGCCAGTTGCTTGTACTGTGCTTAAAAAATCATTGATAACAGAATAGGGATGGGACGAGACACAATTTCCACAAGATGAGACGAGATACGAGATTGGGTCCACAAGAACGAGACAAGACGAGATTTTAATATTATTTGTAATATATACATTTCATGGTTCAGATTCCAATTTTGGCCACACAATTTTTTATTTACTTGATTTAATAATTTTGTTTCCATTCTAGTACTGCTTTTTGGAAATGTGTGAGGTGTAACTTACAAACATGTGACCTTTTTTGTCCAATCCAAATGTAAACACTTGGAAACAATCTCACAAGATGATTTTTCTTATGTGTGCACGATCTTGTGACACTTTTGTCTTGCCAGATCTTGTGGCACGAGATCTTCTACCAACCCTAATAACCTATGCTAAGAATGTGTTAGGCAAGTGATGAAGAAGTTTGGACCGCTGCAGAATGTTTACAATTAACTAGTTCTGTTTTCATATTAAAAAAAAAAACATCGGGTACAGCACCTTCAAGCCCAGTCAGCCCCAAAACAAAAACATAATAATAAAGAAACGCGTAAAAAAACGCTCATACCTTGATGATAACGGCGTGCGCGGGCAGGTTGACTCCCCAGGCCAGTGTGGCGGTACAGACCAGGACTTTGAGGTACCCTTTGGAGAACATGCTCTCCATCAGACTGCGGTCGGAGCGCAGCATTCCCGCGTGGTGGATCCCGAAACCCTCTGGAAACATCTCCTTCATCTGCTTGTTCCTGGAGCGTTGGACCTGAGGAAAACAACAGAGAAAAGACACTTAGAACAACACATATTCACAATGTGATTGAGTCGAGCAAGTTATACGATACAATGATATCATACTCTATTTGTTGACCATCTTAGCAAAAACCAGGGATGCAACAGGTATCTCAATACATAAATCACAATATCGATATACACTGCGTTCCAAATTATTAAGCAAATTATATTTTTTTCTGATCTTGTCATATTTTCAATATAAATGACAGTCATCATAATTTTCAAGTCTTCAACCTTTTGAGAACAATTCGAATGTTATTGAACAAACCTCCAAATGATAACAGTATTTTTTTCAAAAATAAAAACTTAAAAAGCACCCAAATTATTACGCACAACAGACTTTCAAACCATGTTATTGCTGTAAAGAACTGAAAATGGTAATTTGTTTATTTTTCAATTAGAAGCATTAGCATTACTGAAATCAAAAGCTATTTCAATCCAAACATCTTCACAGGTCAAGTTACATTTTAACATAGGAGCCCTTATTTGATAGGAGCTTCACAATTCTTGCATCCATTGAACTTGTGAGTTTGTGGAGAGTTTCTGCTTGAATTTCTTTTCAGGATGTCAGAATAGCCTCCCAGAGCCGCTGTTTGGATGTGAACTGCCTCCCGCCCTCAGATCTTTCGATTGAGGATGTTCCAAAGGTTCTCAATGGGGTTGAGGTCAGGGGAGACCCATGAGTTTCTCCTCTTTTATGCCCAGAGCAGCCAATGATGCAGAGGTATTTCTTGCAGCATGAGATGGAGCATTGTCATGCATGAAGATGATTTTGCTACAAAAACACGGTTCTTCTTTTTGTACCACGGAAGAAAGTGGCCAGTCAGAAACTCCACAGAGGTCATTTTCACAACTTCAGGGACCCTAAAGGAGCCGACCAGCTCTCTCCCCATGATTCCTGCCCAGAACATGACTCCACCACCTCCTTGCTGACGTCGCAGCCTTGTTGGTGGCCGTCCACCAACCGTCCACCACTCCATCCATCTGGACCATCCAGGGTTGCACGGCACTCATCAGTGAACAAGACTGTTTGAAAACGAGTCTTCATGGCCCACTGGAGCCGTTTCTGCTTATGAGCTTTGTTTAAGGGTGGCCAAATAGAAGGTTTATGCATAACTGCAAGGCTCTGGAGGATCCTACACATTGATGTTCGCGGGACTCCAAAGGCATCAGCAGCTTCAAATACCTGTTTGCTGCTTTGTAATGGCATTTTAGCAGCTGCTCTCTTAATCCGATGTATTTGTCTGGCAGAAACATTCCTCATTATGCCTTTATCCTTGTGTGCTCTGAATCAGCTACAAATCTCTTAATAGAACGATGATCAAGTTTTCGTGAAATATCTAAGGTTTTCATACCTTGTCCAAGGTATTCAACTATTTCACGCTTTTCTGCACAGATGTGCAAGTGGCAGACCCCCCACCAGCAAAGTTACACAGTGCACCTTTAAATGAAGTTTTAGATGGTGTTTTTTTCCCTTCTGTATGCTCCCTCACTCCCTCTCTCTTTCCTCCCTCTAACCCTCTTTTTTCACTTTTCCTCCCATCCTAATTTCCTCAGTCTTCCCCCTCTCACTCCCCCTACCCCTTCTTTCTCTCTCCATATATATCCTTCTTCAAACTCCACCCCCTCTCCTTTTCTCTCCTTCCATCTGCTCTCTCCCTTACATCTTTCTATCAATCTTCTCTCTTCTCTCCCTTCCTTGTGCTCTCTACCTCACTCTCCCTTCCTCTCTCTCTCTCTCTCCTCTCCTCTTTCCCTCCTCCCTCTGCTCTCTCCTTCAGATAGAGATGTGTGTTTGACTGGCAGCCGGGCCGTGACCTGTCCGAACCAGAGGGACTCCCCATCAGTGGCTCTATCTCGTGGTCTGTGGGTCTAAATGGAGGTCAGCCCCTTCACTCCTCTGCTCCACAAACACTCAGAGAAACAGCAATGCTCCAGCTGTTCACATCTGGAACAATAAAGAGCGCTGGCAACATCTGGAGAGGCTGAGTGAAGGTTTGATGGGCCAAGACAAACCAAGTAAAAGGTCTATAAATGCAAGCGATTACAGGTCCTATATTATGGTAAATCTGCTTTTTATGAGAGTTAAACTGTCATGTTTCCTAATCAAAAACAAACCTAGGTTATATGTGTGTGGGGTTTTTTTAAATTAAATTTAAGTAATAGTAGATTGGTCTATCTCTCTCTTCAGATTTGACACCACTTTAACTGCATGGGTGGCTACTCTGTGTTTTTAAAGTACAAGCCTGACTTATTCCTTTATTGCAATGCAAGGTGAATCATCAGAACTTTGACAATATCATAGTTATGGTTTTAGGATTAAAACTGGCAACCAAAATGAGGGACTTGTGCTGCTTTCTGATTGGATGATCACTTTGAGAAACAAAACACCAAACCTGAACATGAATAAAGTTGGCATCATGTCCAGTGTTTTTTGTAATTAAGAATAAATCAGCATGACAGTTGTTATCAGTAAAAGTTATATCTGATTTATGGATGTGTATCTGGGGAGACATATAGGTCACATTTATGGAATTTAACATCAAAATCTTGCATACAGTATGCTATTTTCTGATTTATGTTATAATGTTGTTTCATCAAAAACATACCTGGAGTTGAGTTTTGTTTCATTCACACAAATACTGCTGAGTTCTTCTCTCAAACTGAAAACACACTGTTTCACCTTGAGATGTCATGAGGTAATACAAGAAGTGCTCTCCAGACACCTTCACTAGAATCATTTGGATGATTTCAGCCCTGGAATTGCTTCTCTATTGAACAAAAGTTAAACAGTAGCTGTTAACATGAAAACTACCACTACGTGACATCACAAGGTGGAACAGAGCATTCTGAGCTTTGGAGTTGTAAACAGACTAATAATAAAGAGTTACTCATGGGTAAATGAAACAGATCACAATTCCAGATATTTTTTTCAATGAGGCAGCAACATTCTAACATGGCTTAGCGCTCACAAAAATACATTTTGTGTAATATAGGACATTTTTAAGTTCTGTGCGTTCCCAAGTCAACAGACACAACTGCTGATGTAACTCTCATTCTTGTATCCACAGCCTCCATCCACACTTGAGTCCTGGATTCTTCCCTCTGAAGTCATGGTTCAGTGTGGGCTGGCGCTAACCCCTTTTCAGGCGCGATCATGCGAGTTGGGGCAGCTGGGTAATTGAAATGCTACGGTTGAGGCTTTGCTTTGAGCTGTCGTGGTGAGTTAGCGGTTAGCCTGCGGTAGGTAATGTGAGGTGAGTTAGCACTGAAGTGTGGAGGGCCAGGGCAGCATTGGGGATGGCATAGACCTCGGCTCCCGTTCAGATCAGATTAAGCCTGGTGTCTCAGTGTCTATGGTCTGAACCTGCTGCAGACAGCCACCTGACAACTCCACTCAGCCTCCATCACCGCGGTGTCGAGGGGGGAGAGACCAGGGCGCTAATCACACTAAAATCGCCGTCTCAACGTCGTGTCAGTGAGAAAGAGACAAAACAGAGTGAGATGTAAACGGTTCTTTTAAATAACAGGTAAGCAACTATATCACATTTAAATCTAATCAACAGTCGAAAAATAAAAATGCAGAAATCTGAAAGTCTAAACCAGGTCCAAAACAGGTCTGCACCAGGTCTGAGCTATGTCTAAATCAGCCTCAAATCACCCTCTCAACAGCATGCCAGTGAGAAAGAGACAAAACAGAGTAAGATGTAAGCAACACTTCACTTAAAAAGCAGGTAAGCCACTATATCACATTTAAATCTAATCTACAGTCAAAAAAATAAAAATACCAAAAATGAAAGTTTAAGCCAGGTCTAAACCCAGTCCAAAACAGATCCAAATCAGGTCTAAACAAAGTCAAAGTTAGATCTTATACCAGGTCTAAACCAGGGCTAAACCAGGTCTAAACCAGGGCTAAACCAGGTCTAAACCAGGTCCCATGTTTAAACCAAATGTAAAGCAGGTCTACAGCAGGACCTGTTGGGTGCTGATAGTTGGGTGCTAAATAGTGTCAGCCTCTTGTTGCTGGATGGGCAGAGAGTGGGAGTTTGAGTTGGCACTTCCACAGCTCTCTGCTCCAATATCAGGTTTTATTTTAGCTCCGTTTGAAGAGGATAGCCACTAGAACCTCCTGCAAATTACCTGCTGCATGAGGGGGAATTTGTGAATTTAACAGGTTATTCACAAAGACAACACCAGAACAGGCTTGTGCACATTCAGAAATGTGTAAAATAGTAAAGCTGTACCCCATTCAATGAAACAGGCATGGAGAATAAGACGTGCATAACATTAGAGTGGTGATACATGGGATGTCTGAAAATGAGAAGGTTGGTAGTTCAATTTTACCTCCAGCCATTGCATAGATTCTGTTGCTGTGTCATTAGGCAAAACACTTAATCAAAATAGCCCAGCTGAATGTGGTGAACAGGGTAAAAGGACTAAACCAGGTTCTAAACATAACTACTAGATACTTCGCCCACCTTAAAAGTGGTTTGAGTAAGTGATTGGTGGTGGTTAGAAAGGCTGTTGGCGCAGGAAAGCAGCCACATCTGACTTTCAGTCCCAGGGCAGCTGTAACTTATTGCCACAGAGAGTAAGGAGAAAGTATGATAGAAATTACTGAAGCATTACTATTATTAAAGGTGCAATGCGTAACTTTTCTGGCACTATAGCTTGTCTATTGTTATTATATTGTAATGTGTGAGCTACAGTGTCCAAGAAATTTACTTTGTGGATGTCTCCAGTGTTATCGTTTGCATGTAAAGTTTCACAGTACAGCATTAAACATATCTCCATGGAGACAAGCAGTGGCTCCACAAGACCAGATGGTATGGCAGATCTGTGGAGAGGCGAGCCCGTAAAGTAAGAATGCATATTATTCAAGCATTAAAAAGTAATGTAATTGAATAAATGCAAAATAGATACTGTATGTTAAATGCCGTAGTGTGGAATATTCAGGTAAAGCAATAACATCTCCATGGAGACAAGTAGGAGGCACGCCCCATACAAAAAGGTGACATGGTGCAGCTTTAACTATTTTTAGGTAAAGAAAATGATGATGATAAGAAATATAGGTTTGTATTTCTGAAGACATAACACATTGAAAAAGGAGACTCAGTATAACTTGGTAAAAGTTTCTATGCCCAGAGAAGTTAACTTTAAATTGTCTTCTGTTTTGGTGGAGAACTTTTTATCCCTCGTTTTGACCTGAGCAGTTTCAATACCTTTTGTCTTTTCTCTACTGCAGTGGTCAGTGTAAGCGGATAGGAGCCCAATCCAGCAGCGTTCAGCCACTGAGTGCAAACGAGCTCTGCTTGGAAAAACCTTAATAGTGATTTTGATGTGAATTTTAAAGAAAAGATAATCAATAAATAACGTTATTGTATTGGAGAATCAGATCAAAAATACTATGTAAAAGACTTTAATTCTAAATATGTTATATGTTAACATTTATTACCCCATAAAGCACTATGCTACCTATTCTTGTTTTGAAAATGCTAAATTCACACAAAAAATGTATTTACTTGTTTTATAAGTTTCACTTTCGTTTGCAACCTTCTTCCCTCCCTTGCTCTCCACTCTAAGGGACTCTCCCTTCAGAGCGCTATCACAACACAATCAGTGTGCAGCCCGCTAATTTGTCGCTGTGTACAGTTTTATATCATGCTTTTGTATATTTATGGAGAATTGTCATGTGGAGCATGGGGGACATAGGCTTGTGGGGTGAGTATCGCACAGATTCTTATACCTGACCATAAGGAGGGTTTAAATACCAATAGTGAATTACTGAAACATGCACGAACAGCATCTAAATCCTCTACAGACATTCAGGTGCATTACAGTGAGGGCGGGCCTTCCACAGATCTGACCTGTAATTTGGCCACCATGAAGATAACATTCTGCAGGACATTTCAAGCAAAACAATAACTTCTCTATGGATAGAAGCAGGTGGTGGACACTACATCAGAAATGTTACATAGTGCCTTTTTAAATATAAAGAAAAAAACTATTCAGTGGACATGAATTATAGATAAACTTGACAAAATTGTGTTGCTTTTCATGCTCCAAAGAGGAACAATGTTTCATTTTATTAATCACAAACCAGGAATAAAGAACAACTGCAATACTGCCAGACCCCCACACCCTTAAAATGAAATATAATGATAGATTTTTCCAGAAAAGTTCAAACGCTGTATTTTTATAGAGCAGATTCCTCCACATTGGTCAGTTTGAAAACAGTCAGACAGGATGTTTTCTACCTAGTAAAAAAGACTAGCTGGGGTCATGCAAGTACAGGCGCAGAGGGAGAGCACACTGTTGTCTTGGAGCTAGTCTGGGTAATAGTTGTTTTAAAGCTGTTGTTTTAAGTAGCAATTAAAGTGTAAATGAAGTCGCTTTGCATTACCACACTCCCTCAGGCTTCCACTGCCTCCATTAACACTATCAGACTCTTTCTATCGGATACTGTCTCTCAACAAGTTACTTCAGCACCACACAAAGACTCTTCTATTTAACATTAACTTATCTAGTGGGGGGTCCACCACAGAAAGACGTGAAATTCCCCGTCTACCTTTACTACGACTCGATCCCCTGCATATTTTGCCTGAGTTCTTCTCTCAAACTGAACTGTTTTTGATGAGGTAACAACGTTCTAGCTCACAAGAGTAAATTTTGTGCAATATAGTACCTTTAATGAAGCTTTGACTTTACATAAATGTGGTTAACTGATTTGTACCAGTTGACACCCTCTGGATTATTGATAATTTGTGATCTTTGCGAGCTAATGCTAATGGTTATATCCTCGGTGCTAAGTGGCTAATAGCAAGAGCATTGAACACTGCATCTACTAATTATACACTGTTATTGCTAGAAAATGGTCCACAATGTTTTTCAATCCTCTGTGAGATTTTTTCCTTTCTTTTTTCACGTAAGCAGACATATTTTGTTTTGGTAAGGACTGACCATGTGTTTCCCTGATTGGCTAATCCACATGTCAATCACGTCCATCTGAACTCAGGAAGATTCACCGGTGACCAGACTCACATCCGCATTACGTATTGGAGTAACAAAGTGTATATTCTGGATCCCAAGCAAGGGCAGAGGTTTCGCTGCTTAGCCCACTACCATCCTCTTTTTTCCCTATCTCACAATGACAAAGCTGCTAATTCCTTTACTGACCCCTTGTGGCTATATTAAGCATTTCTCTCCACACATTTCTATTTAAAGCCTTGATGCGTGTTGTCACTCCACTGTGTCATCCTATTTCCAGCGTCTTTGAGCTCAGCCTCATTGTTGTTGATGGGTCTGCCGCTCCGCCGACAGCTTGTCAACAGATCAGAGCAGACCAGGCAGGCTACACTTGTAAAAATAGCCTCGAATGAAAGCAAACAGTCGAATAATGAGGCCGTGTGGTGTCCCCTGAGGCGCTCAAGTCACTGGTGGGTTGGAGCTTGGAGGGGGGCTGTGAGGGGCTGTGATGGGCTGGTAAAACTAATTGAAAGGACCACATGTGAAGGGAGGAGATGTGGCTACAAAATACAGTATATTGAATTTAGGAATTTTAGGGGTAAAAGCCAAATGGTTTAGGACTATACAATGAAAACACAATTATTAGTTCACAAATTACTTAAAGGGCCCATATTAGGCTATTTTCTGATCTATGTGATAATGTTGTTTCCTCATCAAAAACATAACTGGAGTTTTATTTTAATTCTTACGCATGTTTAACACACAAACCCGGCATATATTTATATTTTCTTCTCACAAACCGGAGACACTCTGTTCAACCTTGTGATGTCATGTGGTAATACAGGAAGTGCTCCACTGTCTTTAAACTCCATACACCTTCGCTAGAACAGTTTAGATGATTACAGCCCTGAATTTGCAGATCTCTAGAGAACTAATGGTAAAAGGGAGCTCTAGAAACTAGCGCTTCATGACATCACAAGGTGGAACAGAACATTTTGAGCTTTGGAGATGTAGACAGACTAATAATAAAAGGTTACTCAAACATGTGCGAAAGAAACAAAACACAACCTCACAAGAATCAATTTTGCGTAATATATGATCTTGAATATTATTTAACTGTATTAACTTCGTTAGTATTTTTGGAGAATAACAGAATAACTGTTATCGGGTCAAACGCAGGTCAAATTCTACGGTCAGTCTAGAACACCATATCAAAGTTCAAAGTCAGTTTTATTGTCAAAAGCCATATGTACAGGTTGCACACACAGGATTTGAAATATATATAGCGTCTCGATGTTTCATATATAGTCTTTAAATAATATGAACACAAGAGTTGTTATTTAAACCCCTTCTAAATGTGAGCATCACTGGGGCTTAGCTAGAAATATTACGTGTAATGCAATGTGTCGAGTGTTCCAAGTCTCCCTGGTCTATGCCTGGACTACCTGTAAAACATCTTCAACAGTACATAAAATCCCCTATAAACCCAAAGCCTGACACTGACACCTTGGAACAGAAGTCGTGCATCGCTCAGCTTGTCCCAGGGCAGCTTAAACACATGATTTAATTACGGATCACTCACAACACTTTTCTTCTTTCTATGTTTTATGTCAGTTTTGGAGTATTCAATGTCTGTATTCTAAACACTGTGACAGTACCGTGAGTGACCAGCAGGTGTCTCTTCTCCTCCACCGTAGAGGCTCTGACACTTTGGCTGCTTTGCCTTTAGAGCAGCTCTTAAGGCTCGGATTTGGATATTAAACCTACACCTACAGTCTTGGCTGTGAACACTGGAGCGAATTAAACATCTCACTCTGGATCATCAAAACTTGAAAAATATTAAGGTATTTTAGGGGGTTTCATTAAAATATAAGAGTAGTACACAATAATTCTGTGAAGACCAATAATTTGTGTGTACATTTGTGTGTTCTTCACATAAGATTACACAAGGATACAATTGTAGTCCAAGGACATATGTAATGGTATGCACGCACTGGTAGTGGAAATCAAATCACGGACCTTTGGGTTACTAAGCAAAGCGCTGCCAGAAGATGTAAACATTTTAAATTACTACTCACATTTTTTATTCAAGCTACATGGTAAATAATATAATCATACATTATTCTAAAAGCGCTTTCTCAGCTGCTAAAAGGCGCTTTTCAATGTTGTACATTATTCATTCACTTCAAACTCAGTGGTACAAAGCCGTTATCGTAGCCACAGTTGCCCAGGGCAGACTGACAAAAGCCAGTGATTTTTTTAAACTTGTATTTTTAGGCTGCCGTTCTCACATGCATCAAAGGGCCTACCGATGAAAATAAGCTCAAATCAGCTAACTCTGGCATTTTTTATTTGATTCATGTCACTTTTCAAATAAATATACGAATAAATAAATGTAAAATAAAAACCAGCAGCTAATTTTTCTGCACCGTCAGACTCTTCAGCCACCACCAATCACGGACACGCTACATTCATACACAGGGAAAGTGGTCGAAGTGGCTTGACTAAGGACACAACAGCAATATATCCACTGGTTTGGAGGAGTTTTGGACTGCCAACCTGCTGGTGTACGAGCACTCTAACCACTAAGCCATTTTCTGCCAATAAGATAAAAGAAGAAAATATATATATCTAACACTGCCAGATAATGTGACTGTAAAATAACTCATTCAGATGTCAGTTCACAGCGCTTTTTAAAAAACTGCCTGGAGAATATTTTCTGACACCAAGCCGTGACTTTCTTCTATGACATTACTAATCCTTTATTTGATTTGCCTCCCACACATTCATATAGGCTCACTTCATACACTTCTCTCCAGAGACAGCACTGAAAAGTTGCTGACCGCGAGCAGAGCCAATCGATCAGTGAGTGCTCTCAGACGGTTTAACGTGACCAGGTTTAGCCCAAAATAAACTTTTTATGTATTTAAACATGAATAATCTAATGTGACGCACTGGTTTAAAAATTAGGGTAGCTGTAATGGTAGCTGGGGTATTTCAGATTGCAATCTAGAAATTAGGGTTGTCAAAAGTATCAAAACTAATCAATACTAAAAACAGTATCGAAACTAAATACTCATTTGAGCAGTTATCAACACAAAAAAAGTCACATACCCAAGACAGGAACATTTCCTGAATAGTTTTAAAATGATCTTGAGCTGTTTCAGAACAAGTTTAAGTGTGTTTAAGTGCGTGCGTGCGTGTGTGCGTGTGTGTGTGCGTGTGTGTGTGTGTGTGTGTGTGTGTGTATTAAACCTTCATAAAACTATTTATATTGGCTACAAAAGGTGTGTAAAATCCCTCAGTCATCCAGGTAGAATCCATAACAAAGGAGAAATTCAATTTCTCAACTGGACAAATTTATATTTAATATGAAAAAACATGAATAGATAAAAAAAAAACAAATGTTTGTCCAGTTGTGTAATTGAATTTCTCCTTTGCCATTGGCTACAATAGTGGCTTACCATCACCTAGTATGGAGTGAATGAATAATAACGAAGTGCAGCGCTTTGAATGGTTAAGTGTAAAACTTTTTTTAGTAGGGTATAATTCCAATTCCAATACAAAAATTACACATTTGAAATAGAGAATTTAACTGACATCACATCAAATCAATACCCTTTTTCCCACTTTAACTCTAAAAATAATTTCATTTACTTTTCTATTGCCTGCACATTCCTTTGTCTGAAAACCAAAGATCACTTTTTACAGAATTTGCACCATTTTAATTGCTCTAATACATAAACGAAGCACTACTTTGGCTCTGTCCTGTATCCTCTGCCTCTCCTATTATAATTACACATACTGCTCTCCATTAGTCCATCAGTGTTTGTGGGTCCGATCTGCTCCGGTGAATAGGTCCAGCCACTTTAAGCCCACACACAGAGATAATGCACTGCTTATTTGCACTCTGGAAATTGCCCCTTATTAATATTTATAGTCATTTTTAATCTCCAATATGCATAATAAAGAAAGGCAGGTGGGTCATATAATTTAGTGATTATTTAACCGAGGTTTTTACTGTATTCTGCAGGCTTCTAATGTTGTTTAGATAGCCTTATCGCTCAGAGTGAAGAGGTTGTCAGTCAGGATTAGTGCAGACATCTCAATGCACAAGAGGCAATAAAATACAAGTACAGTTGGGGAGAGCGTGTGGATTAAAAACAAAATGCAACATTATTTAAGCCTATTTAATTTGGGATAATGAATAAAGCCAATGAAAGTAGTAGGAAGTAGGAATGCAGATTATAAGTAGAATGTATTACTGAATACTGTATTATGACTAAAAATAAATCAGATTTACACAGCGCTTTTCTACCTTCAAGGCACTGTAAAGATCCTATATTATGTAAAATTGACTTGTAAACTTTAAGCCATGTTATAATGTTGTTACTTGCTCAAAAACAGACCTGGAGCTATGTTTAGTTTCACTCACCCTTTATTATTAGTCTGTCTCGGTCTACCTTTTGTTGGGTAAAAAAGGTTAAAGGGAATAATTACAGGGCTGTACTTATCCAAATGATTCTAGTGAAGGTGTATTACCATATGACATCACAAGGTGGAACAGAGTGTTTTCAGTTTCAGAGAAAAACAAAATCTGCAGGGTTTGTGTGTTAAACGTGTGAATGAAACAAAACACAACTCCAGTTCTGTTTCTGATGAGGAAACATTATAACATAGATCAGAAAATAGCGTAATATAAGCCCTTTACGGAAACACTTGAGGTGAGGGTGGTTAAGTGTATTGCTCAAAGACACAACGGAAGTATTCATCTGTGGGAGCTGGAATCGCGCCGCCAACCTGACCACTCCACTGTCATTTCCAACATTAAATAGATTAAATTATATCTGTGTTAGTAATGATAACTGAGCAAATGAGTCGCTAGTTTCGATACTAGTTTTAGTATCGATTAGTATCTGATTTTCAATACTTTTGACAATATATTGACTGAAAAATAACAAATTCAGAGCTTTTTAAAAACCTGCCTGGAGACCACCAAACCGTGACTTTCTTCTGCGACATTAATAATCCTTTATTTATTTATGTCAATCCACTAATGTCTAAGTCAAGAGCGGGAATCGAACCACTAACCTTCGGATCAGGGAATGAGCACTCAAAAAGCCTCGCAGCCTTTGTGATTTGCTAATACCGACCATGCAAATTGTGATTTCGATTACGATTAATCTTGCAGCCCTATTATGAACATTCTACATCCTTCCATTTTCTCAGACAAACAGTATTTTTTTTTTTTGCATTCTATAATTATGTTTTTCTTCTCTCTTGCCTCTCTTGCCTCCTTCTGATCAATTATCCAGTCTGGCTGCACATTGACTAAACCTCTCCAACATCCACTATAGCGGTAATGCAGTGACTATTAACTACGACATGCACCTTTATAATGAGGACTCAAAAAATCACTCCAAAGCACTGTTTCAAAACGTATAACCAGGCCGCAATAGTGCACCAATTTTACTCCCCTGACATCATCTGCTGTCTGCGTTTCCTGTTTTAGCATAAGCATGAAAAGTGATCTGATTTGTATACATATCCCCATTTAAATAGGAGAGAAGATTAGAGGAAGCATCAATCTTGGCTAGGCTCCTGGGAAAGCCTGCAAAAAGGTTACTAAATTTATCACGCTGCCTCCTGGTTGCCTGAGATTTGAATATGGGGGAGATGGGGGAGTCCGGATGACCGTCCTATGTGGCAAACCGCGCCATGCCCAATGCACAGAGAACATTAATTACACTGGATGCGCCGCTATCACTGCTCGCCTTGGCATGTCAGCAGCATAGGCACACACATACATATAAAGTTATACACAGGAAGGAAGGAGTGTGAAGCAAAGTGCAGCTATAAGATACGGCAGTTATTTGAATCTGTTCATTTATTAAAGCCGTGTAACTTTTTATGTAAAGAAACAGACAAAAATAAAAATTGTCATTGCACTGAACAATATAGAAAAACATGCGCCTTTACTTTGAGCACGCTTGCATTTCCACAAACCCGACTCTTATTTAGCCTGTAGAGGGGCCTCCTCGTTCACGTTTCCATGGAAATGTTCATTTGGCTATAATTTACCACAGTGCAGCTTGAAACATATCTATCGCCATAGAGAATACCCCAATGTATGACTTTAATGTTCTTTCCATGGAATCATACCAGGAGTCATCCAGAGAGTTGCTTTAAAAACAAATAAATCTGATCTTATTTCATGACCATAAATATAAAATGAGTGGCATTTAACAGCGCTTGACACGCGTCTCTCACTTTGCATGTAAAAGGTGTCTGGCCTTTGGCACTGCCTTTTGTGTGGTCTGAAAAGAGCATGAAACGATGGATTCTGCCTCCAGTCTCCCCAGTGTCACACTTCACCTGTTCCAAAGCAGGTGCCAGGGACAGGGGGCAGATCTTACCTGTTTCTCACACTGGCCGTAGTCAGGGCCCTGGTCTGGCTGAAAAACGCAGATATCTCCATTATTCTTGGCCATTTCAATGAGCGCCATGGCCGTTCTCACTGTGGCGTTACGAGCGTGGACAAACACCATCACCTGAAATAGAGTACAAAGGAAACAGTTGCAATATATTAGTTATACATTTAAGTTAACATCACACGCTTTGTTGGTTGTATTAATAAACATTATGTAAGAATTCACGCTTTTCAAAATAATTTTGAGCGATAAAATCACCTGTAATTGAATACATTCAAAATGCATACATTTAATGCCACAGGGAATATTCCAGACAAGCAATAAACTGGTAGATGAACCTCCACGAGAAAAGTTACACAACCAAATCAACACTTAATCCAGTTAATTTGGACTGTACCTAATTCCTGATATTTTAACATTTCCAAAAGGGAAATCCAAGACTGCTGAACCTAATCATGAAATTGATGGTAGAATCCATCATAAAATAATGACTCTGCTGGTTTCTGTCTCTCATCGCGAACACTACAGGCCTTAGAATGTGTTGTAGACCTCAGCTTCAGCTCTGTCCAGTTTTGGCATGTCTCTCTGAGTCCTAGAAGTGCTTTGACATATTCATTTCACCTGGGAGGATCTGATGGATGAATTTTCTTTATGAATTTCCCGGCAGTCTCCTTTTGGGGAAGCTGCAGCCAGGGAGAAGCCAGGGAGAAGTTTAATAAGGCGCATATGCCGTACAATGCCTCAACAGCGCACTGTGGTGCTGATAAAACCACCTTCAATAAATAACAGAAGCTGTAGCGGTCTCTCCTCAGACCAGGAACACACAGATGTTTGCTCCACACATACGGATGCCTTTAATCCTATATTTCAATACCTCCAAGAGCAACGAAAACCACAACATCAAAACAACCACTGCCCAGTGTGGCTGTTCATTTACAATATGAAGGAATAGGTTGTGTTCACGTGACTTTACAACATGCTAGATTGCCTATAGTTTAAAATGGAGCTGGAGGTTAAAGTGTTACAGTAGGATTTGCTGTTAAATGCATATTTAGTCCTGGTGTATGGTTCATATCTCTGTAATTACTGGGCCTATCCACTTGACACAAAAACAGGCACAAAGTTTAATGTATTCTCTGCCAGTAAAAATAAAGTGAAATTATTTTCTCACAATAGCTTCAAAAATTGGTATTATTTTTCAACCCCAAAGACATGATTCATGTCAGATAAAGTGCTACAAAATCCTTATAGAGTTTTTCAAAAAATGAAAAAAAAAAAACATAATAATAATAATAATAATAATAATAATAATAATAATAATAATAATAATAATAATAATAACAAATAACATTCAATGTAAAATAATGTCTGCATTTTGAAAGTCAACTTTCTAAACCACACCTCTGTTTCAGATTAGTTGGAGCCCCTCTGTTGTCAGCAATGAGAACGCTGATGCCAACCTAAACAAATGAAGCCCTTAGGGCCATGTGTTCATAGTGAACACAACTTGACTGTGGAATGAGTTTTTTTCTGTGATGCAACTACACAGGCAAAACTGTATGTATTCAATTTTACCAGCGAGGACGGATGGATTAATGAAAGAAGCAGAAATTAAGCAAAAGTATAACTCCATATATGTATTTGATGAGAGGACGAAGTCCTCCCATGGTTAAAATCTTTAAAAATGCCATTTTGCACAATATGTCTCCTTCTCTTCTTGCACAATACTGTACACGATAGCGCTCACATGGTAAGATAATGCTCGTAGGATCACAACAGCTCTCAATGGGAAGCAGATGGGAGCTAAACGCTAAACTCCAGATCCACAGTTCTTTTCCCTGCGGACATTTGGGAGGCTGACGGAGCAGGAGAAACGCCAAGTGGAAGAGTGAAACTGATAAGGACTTTAGAGACTTCCACATAGTACACATTCAACACAAAATCTGCACCAAATATTTTCTATTCATGAAAAAGTTCTGAGGAATGTTTTCAAAAGGGAATTCAACTTCGCATTTCCTACTAAACAACTTTCTGCAACTTTTACAGATAACGTGGTAATATGGACATGGGTTTGGTCATGATGAAAGAATACATTTTTGTTTAGACTTTCTACAATTTAAAAATATACATTACTGGTTTAGTTGTACAGTATATTCATACTCATAGATTGAGAAGCAAGTAGTTTTCATTCTACATAAACATATTGTAGCTTTTACTTTTGAGATTTGTAAGAGATTGAGAGTAACATCACCATGGAGACAAGCAGATGTCAGACCCTCCACCAGAAAAGTTACATAGTGCAGCTTTAACAGATTTTTGAGTGTAATAGGACTCACCTGATGTCCGGCTCTGACTTGGTCCAATACTTTGTTGTAACACACCTCCTCCATGTCATGAAGCTGCTGCACCTGTTCACACAAGACCATCAGCAACTAACAACTAAAGGTTACAAATATTAACAAAAAAGTATTTCTTGATTTTTATTTTAGAACCGTAAACACCAATAAACTGATCATATTTTTAATGAGAATTGTGGTAAAATGGGTTTCAATTTCCGGTTATGGGTGACATTTTGAGGACTTTCGCACATTAAAAACATGATATTTTTATTTGGAATGTTATGCTATGAGAATGGCGTTTCATCACCCTGAAAACTATGGATACAGAAACATCACTTTTGTTTGGGGCATTACATGGTTACCTTTGTCTTTTATATTTCAATCAAATCTTTTTTTATCTTTTTATCTTCTTAGCAAACCCACAAACACACAGATAAATCAAAAAGTGACCTTGTTGGTGCTTTTGATCCCCACAAAGGTCTGTCCGAGAGGCACAGGTCTGAAGCGTCCATCGAAGAAGAACAGTCCGATGTACGGGTTGACGTGGAGGAAGGTGGCTACGTCCAGATAATTAGGCAGAGTGGCAGAAAGGCCCAAGATACGGATCATACTCTGAGTCGACTCCACCTGCAGGACAACAGGGAGAACTACTTCATAAACAACAAATACAGTAAAGTGTGCAAAGGCAATATGACGTGGGACCAATACTTACACTTGCAAAGAACACATATTATACATTCTTGTGGCTTATCTTTGGGATAAGTATTTCACAATTTCTAAAACTACGTCTCTGTTTCCTATGACGCATTTAGACCCTGGAGCTCCTGCTGCTATTAGCGATGGGAAAATAAACAAATGAAACCTGTAGACCCTGTGAATACTAGGCTAAAGACACGTGTTCATTGTGAATACAGATTGACAGCAGTCTGGTAATGGCTGATGGAAAAAGAACCCTGGAGAAGTCTGGATTATTTTTACCTCTGACGCAACAATTTGGGCAAAATCCCCATAACAGAGAAGAATGTTTGCGATAAAGGCAATCAAGAAATAAACTGTGAATGACTCAAATTACAGCTCCATCTATGTATCTGAGGAGGGAACAGCAGTATAACATGATTAAAAGCTCAAAAAAGTCAATTTTGCATGTGTGTTCATTAACCTACATCGTTACGGATAATTGTTTCAGTGTTACTCAATCCAGTTTCAAATAGCACTTCAGAGCAATGGTGGTGTGACGTCGTCTTTATTTTGTCTTTGTAAACTTGAAGGCAAATCGATGCGTTGTGCAACAGAAGAAACAGAAAGTCCAGAGCCGGTTTAGAGGAGGAGGAGGAGGGGTGTGTGAATGGATGAGTAGGGGAGGGGAGGATGAAGAGGAGGGGAGGTCCTATCAGTGTACCTCCTGCTGAATTTGACAGTGAAGATTGGTAAGGCCCTTAATGTGATGCAGTACCTGTCAGCTCGCCACATCAAGATAAGACTCAGCCAATCCTGGTTCGCTGCTACGCTCCACACTCGGCTGCAGGAGCAATGTGTTCTGTGGGGTTTTTCATTCGCCTGGGCAATACTTTGTACTTGTGTGCGGAAAAAGGAATTACAATTACAAAAATATGGTATTATTATTATTATTAGTAGTAGTAGTATTAGTAGTAGTAGTAGTAGTAGTAGTAGTAGTAGTATTAGCAGCATGTTATAGTATGCTATTATTATCAGTCAATAGTCAATATTCTATTAGTAAAGTTGGCAAAAGTAGTAGTAATAGTCACAGTAGGGGAAGCATGAAGTTAAAGCAGCAGTAGTAGTACTAATGAGGGTAATAGTAGTAGCATAGTGGTAGTACTAAGTTCCTATTAGTTCAGTAGTAACAGTATTAGCAGTAGTAGTAATAGGGATAATTGAAGAAGTACTTGGGCTGCAGTGTAGTTGAAACAGTAATAGCAGAAGTACTGATTTTTATAGTTCTATTGGTAAAATCGGCAAAAGTAACAGTAGCAATACTCTTAGTAGGGCAGTAACAGCAGTATAGCGGTAATATAAGTAGTTGAAATAGTAGTACTGTAGTAGTAAAAAGTAGCAATCATAGTAGGGGTAGTAAAAGTACTCGCTTATGTCAACAGCCTCAACGTCCAACCCTTTGTAGACATATCGGTGATAAGATATTTTGTCAGGTTCAGCAGTCACACATGAAAAAGCTATTCAAAAGGAAAAAAAAAAAAACACGCATGAGCCGTCTGTGTGGCATTATTAAATTTTATGACAACAAGACGTAACAGTGATTAATTAAAAGATGAATTTCACCCTGAGGATAACAAGGTAACGAGCAAGAAGTGTAAAATGAATAGATCAGGTAATGGGAGGCAGAGGTGATGTATTCTCTAAACCTGAGCCAGCTACAGTGTCTATAAAGAAGGTAGTTCTAACTCAGTCTAATAACCCACATAGTAATACAGCTGGTTTTCTAACATTTGTGCTGTAGATAAAAATAATGCAATTACAGAAATTATGAACCGTGAGCATTAATGTCAAGGTCACAGACAACATGGAGTAGCCCACACTCTGACAGAAGATAGAGCGATATATCGTTTGGCCAATATATCGGGCCGATATCTGGACTTTAAAACATATCGGCTATGTGCCTTAAATCTCCAGCACAGGCCGATATTTTGCTTTGGGTGAGCTGCAGCCTAAAAATACCTGTAATCAGAATCAGAATCAGAATCAGAAAAGCTTTTATTGCCATTGTCAGTGAACACAATTCACAGACTAGGAACTTGCTTTATTTGAACACTTTAGTGCAAAGATATAACTACTGAAAACATGACCGTGCTGCTCTCTTATGGATTTGTGGTGAAAAAGGGCTGTGGGTGAGTTTTTAGTAAATTTAAATTACATAATTTGGGGGACAAAAAAGAAAAACATCTAAATTGGCTTCATATATTGTCACAAAAATATTGGCAGAGGTTATCGGCGATCAGTTGCTCTTGATTCTAAATAATTGTGGAGTTTTTTGTTTCATTCACACGTTTGAGTAACACTGTTTTATTAGTCTGTCTAACTCCAAAGCTCAGAATGTTCCGTTTCACCTTGTGATGTCATGAAGCAGTAGTTTTCCAGTTAACAGCTACCTTTTACCGTTAGTTTGGTAAAAAAAAATGTAACTCATCCAAATGACTGTAGTGAAGGTGTATGGAGTTTAAAAACACAGTGGAGCACACCTGCATTACCACATGACATCACAGGGTGGAACAGAGTGAAACACAGCCCAAATATGCATGTCTGTGTGTTAAACATGTGTGAACGAAAGAAAACACAACTCCAGGAATGTTTCTGATGAAGCCACATTATAACATCAGAAAACAGTGTAATATAAGCCCTTTTATTGCTCTTCTAATGTCATTTTAACTATTTAAGTTTGTTTAAACGGACACACTTGACGCACTCAGGTCAAATAAAACGAGAGAATGGGGTATGTTAGCAATAGGGCAGTAGAAAAAGCATTGGTGCTAAATATCAATATATATTTTTCTATATCAAACCAATCCTGATATATGAACACATTCTGCATGTTTTGCCTATTGGTCGTTTTTATTTAATCACGTTTGACTTAAGAGCAACATGGGGTCAGAGTAGCTCATATCCTGCTGCTGTAATAGTTGTAGAGTAATCAAAGTGACCATAAACAGCGAGAATATTATTGCCTTTTTATGACTAAAACAACCACAGTTGAGCCGTGCATGGCCCTGGTCATAAAACAGGGCTTTATGCAGCAGCAACAGCTAAAAGCGCCTCTTAAATGCCGACACAGACACATGGAAGAGCTGGTAATAAAGGTTAAAGAGACACCGCAAAAAAACAACACCTACAAATACTTAAATACTTGAAGTGATACTTTGCAGCTGATGTCATCAACATTCCCTGGGGGTGCGATGCTAACTGAAGATCTTTGTTTTAACACAATCTGACCAGAATGAACCGACTTCGCTGGAACTACAACAGAAGAGCTGATTTGTGCTCTTAAAAACAACAGTCATAAGCTAACAGTTTTTCAGTTAGTCACTCTCACCTTTTTTGTTGAAAATCAAACTCCTACACAGAACCATGAATGCTTGTATTGATGTATTGATAAGGCTCCTGAAAATGTGCTGTTTTGCTGTTTAAATCCATTTTGTATTTTCTTCTTGAGTTTTCAGACAATCTTAGGTTTGTGTCTAATGTGTGCATTGTGTCCGAATGGAAACTGCTGAAGATTCTACCGTAGATACACGAAGAACACCCCCAGAGTGACGTGACTGCAAAATATCGGTATTAGATGTGTTTAGACATATGGAGCGTACACTACTTTCTTGTATTGAGATGTTATTGCTTTGCCTGGAATAGGGTTGTTAAAAATAAGGAACTAGATACTCATTTGAGCATTCACAGGACAGAAATGAATCTTTCCTGAAGCTTTAGAATGACCTTGAGCTGTTTCAGAACAAATAAAAGAGTACATAGACTAGTATATGCCCATGGACCACTATGGAACCTACTGGACCACTGAGGGATTACACAGATATAAGACCACATGGGAATATTTAAGAAAGTACTACGATTTAATGTAGAAAATCACATTCTATTGTCTAAAGAAGTGTGTGTGTGTTTTATTATCATTGTGGTAACGAGTATTGAGTCTATTTCTTATTATCAAAATCAAATTTGAAAGTTTTGTATCGTGACACCACTTCACAGTATGGCAATAAATATATCTATCTCCATGGAGACAAATGGGTGACGCAACCTAGCCAAGTTACAAGTCAGATCGGTGGAGAGGAGATCCCGCTCACAGTACAAATGCATGTTTTTCAGAGTGTTTTAGCAATACAAACGCCTGTAATTGAATAAATGTGATACAGAAAAGTTACATAGTGAACCTTTACGTTATTTCAACTCTTGCAGGTACATTTTCGCAGTGCAAGAACCAAGTTGAATCAGAAGCTCTTGCTAGCAAAAGTCAAAGCAATAAACTGGTTGGCATTTTCTCTGGTCTTTGCTTTTAAAGGGGGTAAAAATCATGTAGTTTACAGGGATTTCCATTCACGAGGATGTGAACTTTGTGTTGCCAAGGAAGACACCATAATTCCTAGCGTACAATCAATTAAACATGCTGTCAGGTGTGGAGGTAATTGGATAAAATGAGGAAAAAAAGGAAAAGAGGTGGTTAGGGGGAGGGTTAGCTAGCGCAAGAAAGATGCCAGAATGTTTTACACAAAGAACAACAGAATAAATAGCTCTTGTGTGGTTTAATGAGGAGATGAATGAGAGAGGATGTTTTACAAAAAAAGGAATGACATAACTACTGCTTTGGGACTGAGGTGACAATATGTGTGAAATGTAATTCTTTAGTGTTGTTGTTGTAATTAAAACAGCAGGTCTAAAAGCCAAAACAATGGGAATATTTATTTTTTATTTGTGCCAAAATGGCTATGTGACACTGCCGAATTCCAAGTGTATCGCTGATTAAGAAAATACAATTGGAAAACAAAGTAAGTACAGAACAGTGGGCAGTGAAAACAGGAGTTGATCTGAGCAATGACCTCTTGAATACAGGAGAATAAAGATTATTAAAACACACATGAATCACTTTAAATACAACTTCGGGTAGATGAGAAAGGGGAAACAACTGGGCGATTGTAGCTCAGTTGGTAGAGCGTTTGTCCTCTAATCTGAAGGGTGGTGGTTTGAATCCTACTCTCAACATAAACATCAGACAGTGCGATTCCGGCTCCCACAGATGAATGCTGTCATTGTGTTCTTGGGCAAGACACTTAACCCACCTTGTTCCCAGTGTCTGCGTACAGTGATGCATGAATTGGTGAGTGGTTCCTCGATGTCAAGAGCTTTGAGTGCCTTGAAGGTGGAAAAATGCTGTATAAAAATGTGACCATTTATCATTTACTAATTATGACATGGTTAGGAGTGCTACATTAACAAATTTACTCTCACGATAACTGTGAGAAGAAATCACAATTTATTCATGGCTACTAACGCATAAAACAAAAGTGAAATTGCCCAAGGATGCGTCGACAGTTGCCTATTCATCCGTGGGAGGTGGAATCACACCGCCAACCAGTGGGTCAGTGGATCTGACTGCTCAACCAACGATGTTCAAGTCGAGAGTGGGATTCAAACCACCAACCTTGAGATCAGAGGATAAACACTCAACCAACTGAGCTACCGCCGCTAGTAAAGTTATTGTTAAATAAATATCCACATAATACAATTAGGGTTATGTTTTTGAATTGAGAGATTGAACTGGAATGACTTTTGCTTCTGAAATTGTCATGATTATAATATTTTTGTTCTTATGATTATATTGTGATCTGAATAATCGCGATCACCGATTAAAGGTCCTATATCATGCCAAATTGATTCTTGTGAGCTTTAAGTCGTGTTATAATGTTCTTTTCTCATCAAAAACATACCTGGAGTTCTGTTTAGTTTCATTCACACGTTTGAGTAATCCTGTATTATTACTGTGTATTCCAAAGCTCCAAATGCTGTGTTCTTTTACCTTTTGTTCAGTAGAGATTGCCACAAGACATCACAAGGTAGAACAGGGTGTTTTCTGTCCACTATCTAAATATGCAGAATTTGTGTGTTAAACGTGTGAATGAAACAAAACACAATACAGGTCTGTTTGTGATGAGGAAACAGCATTATAGCATAGATCAGAAAATAGTGTAATATGGACCCTTAAACCAAATCATCTTTACCTCCCTAGACATGGTTATAAGCTGTGAAAAGTAGATTTTGCATAATATGTCTCCTTTAAATGGTATTACTGCAACTATTTTGTTTTTATTAGTTTTTTGCCATCAGTTACTAGCCGTGTTTCCTGGAGTTTTGCTTATTTGTGTGAGTGTGAGACAGTCAAGAGCAGAGCAAGGTCCATGGAGGTGTTTCAAAGTGCCTCGTCAGCCCTCGTCTCCTTGGGTAATATCAGCAGAAGCAGCAGATAAATGGGCAGTGAACCGAGTAAACAGCGGTCACATGTTGGGAGCACTTTTCAATTACCTGGTGGTTAACCCCACATGGAGAGGTCCCCTGGATGCAGACGCTGCTCTGTCTCAGCCCCACTGTCACTGGAGATTCTATCTGCAGATCCAACACTTTCTACTTTTGTCTTAGGAAATGACCATTTAAAAATTACACGGAAATAGATCAAGATAATGGTTAATGTGATTCAAAAAGGGGGCACAAACAATTTACAGAGTCTAGATAAAGATGATTTAAAACAAAGACAGCAACAATATTAAATCAAAATGCAAATCAAAGGCTTTGTTCCTGTTATCTAGTTAGAATCTTATAGTTGATTTTGATTTGAGCATTTTTGACTTTTAAAAGGAAAAAAAAAAATCTTCCAATGGAGCAAAAAGTTTGTCTTGAACCTTATTTCAAATGATATTCCATATTGCTAAATTTTATAATATTTTAGTGAATGTACTTTACCAATTCTAGTTACCGTAAATGCCATCCTTGTGTTGGATTTTTTTTTTTTTTAAATATGCTTTTGTCTACTTTATAGTTATAATCTATGACACCCTTGAATCACTGTTATATTAATTGTGACGCCTGCCTGTTCTTTTATAGTACGGCATGAAGGTCATCACAATAAAGAGCTGCAAAGTTGTAAGCGCCTCCTCTGGATAGCTCCAGATCTCACTAGTGATTTAGGGTTTTGTTTTTTGTTTTTTTCATTTGTACCAAAATGAGTAATAGACAAAGCCTGATATATTGCTATAGAGAAATATTGAGATAAACGATAATATTGAAACTACTTTACGTCACATAATTAGTCACAGAGGTAACTTTTTCAACCCTTTATTGCTCATATCTTTTCATATTACAGAAATAACCAAAATGTCCCCATTATGACAAAGAAAATGTGCCCACGATAAATATTGAGCCCAAAAATATATTGTTCCATCCATCATATCCATATAGTAATTATCATGACAGGCCTGGACGCTGCCGAATGTGTATCTCTGATTAAGAAAATAAAATTGCAGAACAAAGTAAGTACAGAGCAGTGGGCGTGTACTGTGGCGGTGAAAACGGAGATAGAATGGAGCAATGGCATCTTGAATACAGGAGAATAAGTATTACACAAACATGCACGAATCACACTAATTACAACATTGAGAGGGAACATTTTAGCTGGCCATGTCTCCATCTATTAAATATTACTGGCCTGTACAATGTTATGCTGTAATCTAAAACCCAGCAATAGGTTTCACTCCCTCCTAAACCCAGTCTAAAGCACCCATTAACTCAGAAAATGTAAATCATGGCCTAAGGTAGAATGAAAGTGAAAAAATTTTCCCATATGGCGTCCCCTCTCAGTGTGACTCATGAGAATAGGTGCAGGTTGGTCGAGTGTTGAGGCGAGGTCATATAGCCTGGTGATTCAGCAGCTCTGACTAAAAATATCCCCTCTCTCATCTAATCTTTTGTCATTTTTTCCACTGAACAGACAGATGACAGCACCTCATCAGAGTGACTTATGGGAATCTATTTCTTTTTGGCTCTGTGAATCCAATTAATCTGTCGCCTTGAGAAATAGTCCCCTTTCTTTACATTTTTTTTGTCTGTCTTGTTTTGGGGGATTTGCTGACACTTAAGAAATGCACTGCTTATTTCACACAGTGTTCAGTGGTGAATGCACAATTATAATACAAAGAGGGTGAGTGGAGATGTGGTTTTAATATAAGAAATATTAAGACTTCTCATCATCTTCACAGAGGCGGCAAAAGTCAGGATTTTAATACTTGCACTGCTGAATAAAAGCAAACTTTTGAAAAACATCAGATCAGTGTTGAAGCATAATTTGGTGTCTTTATAGAATAGCACTATCTAATGTGATTGTTGAGAAATACTTATTACATTCATTGTCAGAAGTTAGCTAAATTAAAGGTCATGTATCCCAATTTTGACCATGTACTTGAGCAAAATTTGTCTAACTCCAATACAGATTTATTGCATAAGCAGGCCAAAATAAGTCTGCTGCGTACTGCTTTTTAATGTCCCATAATCAAGTGTGTGTTAGCATGCTAGTAGTAATCTTTACCATCAATGCAAAACTCTGCACTGAAACTCATAGCGGTGAATAACTGGAAGCTCCGAATGCATAAAGTAAGTGAGGAATAACTTTGGACCACATTAAACCATTTAAATGCAGATGCATGTAGAGTTCCACCTCCTGTTACCTGTCTGAGCCACTTTGCAATGTATGTAACCGTAATGCAACAAAAAGTGTATTTTTGATCTTCAAAGCGCTAAAATATAGAAAATACAGTGACTGTGAGTGACTGTCAGTTCCTCATATCTCTGTTTAATTCAAGGCATTATTTGGCACATTAAACACTATTAGTTTGTGGATGGATGATTAAACTTGACTTAATGAAAGCAACTACAACTAGATAAATGTGTTTGGCAGTCATTATTATTATCGGTTACTGCAGAACCACACTCAAAAGTTCAGAAAAGCGTAAAGTGAGCTTTAAACGATAGTTTTTCTGATCACATGGAAGACTGAGCAGCTCATCCATTTTAAAATAATTACCCAAAATTAAGAGATTCTGCTTTAGTTAAATAAGCAAATTTTGCATCTGAAGGTTGGTGGAAGGATCCCTCCACTGGCAGTGCAGCTGTTGCCTATATTAATGCATTTCTAGTAGTGTAAGTGTCAATGCTAACTCTATTGTTTATTATTCTAAAATCAGAACTGTTTTTAAATGCTAATATTTTCTTTAATACTGATTTTTGCATTCCACAAAACTATGTTCTTCAATTCATTCAGGAAATTGCTTAAATTAGTTATACAATGTCCCCCAAAAACAGACATGGCGCACTCACACTAAGCACCACTGCACAGGCTTCTATGTCCCACACTCACACCTGCCCATGAACGAGTCACGGCTCGATGACGTCATCACACAGACCTGTTTGTTTACATGTCACGCAGCAGAGCTATCGCTTTGGCAGAGAAAAGAAGCCCAACAACATGAAATATCTCTTAAATAGTGAGACAGATGCTGTCAAACGGGCTCCAGAAACATCTGTCGCTGTCCACGGTCCCATTCAAAGTGAAAAGCAGCGTATTTTGGATCTAGGTTTAATCTCCCTTTTCCTCTTTATGAGTCATCAGTGCCCCTAACACAGGGCTCGTGTGTGTGTGCGCGTGTGCGTGTGTACATGGGTAAACTGTTCCATAATAACTGAAGTCGTATGCCGTACCTGTCGGATGGTACGGGCCACCAGACTTTCCAGCACTGGGCCTCTGTCTTCATGAAGCAGGTGAACCTCGTCTAAAATCAACAAACGCACAATCTGAGACAGAGCCACGTCACCAACGCTCTTCCTCGTCACTACGTCCCACTTCTCAGGAGTCGTCACCAGCATCTGAAAACACAACACAAACATGAATACATAAAAGTTTAAATTCATTATGCTATTAGAGCTATGCATTTGTTTTGAACACAGTCTGACCCCAGAACGAGTCTGCAGATTGCTTACAGTAAGAGCTTTGTGTATTCTGTATTTCTGAATGCTCAGAGAAGATAAGATTAACAGATTAAAGACACCTGTTTGAATAAAACAGCATAAAACTTCAGGTATGTTTTTGATGAGGGAACAACAATATAACATGGTTAAAAATTGTCAAAAAAGTACATTTTGCAAAACATGGGTCTTTTAAAGCATTTTGATCATCTTGAATGGCCTTACAATGCAGTTTGACTATTTGTGATGGCCAGATGTCTGGGTCAGAACATCTCCAAAACTAGGGACTGCTTTAAGACCTGGTTTAGTTTGAGTTAGACCTAAAGTAACTATAACAGAAGTGAATTCTGGTTCTTATTCATGGGCATCACTACATCCTGATTTGAAGGACTTTTTGACCCTGTCTGTCCTGTGTTTACTGTGAAAGCACATTCATGGCTTTCGCTCATAATGTGCTTGATTAAACGTCATATAAAAGATCATAGGCAAATCAATTGTGTTACAATAGAAAAATATATACAATTTCCATAACATTAAAATGACAATCTATAATGAGGCTAATGTGGACTGACTTTCATCCATTTCACAGCGATCTTAACAAGGATATTGATGTTCATATTGACACCACTGCTGGGAATAATCGCACACAATTTGATGCTCACTTAACTCAATGACACAGGCAGTAAAAGCGCTCCCATCTGAGCAGTGTGTCAGACCCACGGCTCATCGACGCCCAATCGCCCGTGGACCGCTTCATTACTAACACACAGCTAAATCATAACAGCACGAAACACAAGCCAACACTGCACACTTCCACTGAGAAGGCCAATGACCGTTTGACTGTAGACTGCGGTCACATGTGAGGTTAAACAATAAAGACTTGAGGTGAAGGTCCTTTATTCCCAAGTTTGGTCAAATAACAATAAAAACTGAATTGTGATTTTGTGACATTTTTAGATTACCATGTCACCTTTGTTGGTTTGAAAACTCTATTGATACTTTGCAGTGACATCATGCTGAGGGTGTGCTGCCTGTATGTTTATGACAGAATGTTCAGCAGTTACCATGGTGACACAAAGCACACATTCACAAACATTGCAAAGAAAGTTTTAAGCCTGAAAACTCAAGAACAAAATTGACAAAATCAAGAAAACATACTAAATTGATTTAAACAACACCCTTTCAGGAGCCTATGATCAATACAAGTGTTCATGGTTTTGTTTAGGAGTTTCAAATTTCAAAAATCACCTCACCTGTGTTAGCTAGTTCAGTTCTTTCTGGTCAGAACAAAGTTCAAATTAAAGTCTACCTTGAGTAACAGAGCTTCAGACAGAGAAGAGCATACAGTTAGCATCACTCCCCAGGGAATGTCAAGGACATCAGCTGCAAACTATCAACACACCCTTAAAATAACATATTAACATGTTTAAGAAGTTTCAATTGTTTTTGATGCTCTGAGTGCCCCAGACACTTGAATAATTAAATGAAAGACAGAAACGTGTAATTTCCTACTATGGAACATGCGAAGCAATAACATGTCCAAACTAGGGCATGCACCACAGGTCAAATCCTCCAGCTAAGGTAGTCCTGACCAAGCCTAGTAAGAAGATAATGGAGATGGGTCCCTGGGCGTGCCACATGCTGCCCACTGCTCCTGAGGAGATGCCCCAGCGGCAATGAAGGATGGGTCAAATGCAGAGGACAAATTTCCCTACAGGGACAATAAAATATCTTAAATAAATAAATAAATGTCAAAAAATGTCACATTCACAACACAGAAATGGACCTTTCCTGAATAGCTTTAGAATAATCTTGAGCTGTATCAGAACAAGTATAAGAGCACAAAGACTAGACCACTATGGAACCTACCTGGACGACAGGTATAAGGCTACATGGTAATATAAAAGAAAGTACTATTATTTAATGTTCAAAATTGCATTCTATTGTCTAAAGAAAGAGCATTTTTTATCATCATCGTGTTATCGGAATCGGTAATGAGCATCCAGTCTATTTCTAGTATCCTAGTACTACTCTAAACCATCTAAATCTGGATAATTTTATTTTAAAATGAGCTGTTATTATTTACTCATTTTTTGCATATCCATCTTTATTATAATGAAAGCACAGCACCATCCTTCAGTTAAAATAGTAATATATTTGACTATCCTTCAGATCAAGGGCCAGCAAACAGCTTTTAGCACTTTAATTCCAGTCCAATTTCAATCACTCTTGGAGCGAGGAAAACACAACAATGCATAATTAATGTAGTGTAAACTGTTTGGCGAACTGTCCGTGAGTGGGAAGAAAAAATCTTAATAAATTGTTTGTGTAAATGCTCTCCAGTTTGTATTCAAATCAATCCAGGGCTGGCCATTAGAGACAGCAGTGCTCAGAGAAGAGAGGCTGCTAATTGGAGCTCCTGGTTAATTTAAATGGAGGTATTCTGGCAAGTGCAAGTCTTTTAATTGACTCGCAAATGTGCAGAGCAGAGAAAAGCAGAACAGGCGCCAGTGTTTTCTAAAGCCATATTAAGACTATTCATCAATTGATCGCAAAAGAAATCGGATCAATCAAATAAACTCTGTGCACAGTAACAACACAAACTTCCCACTGCAGTTAATGAAAATGAGTCTATAAGGTTTAATGTTCGGAAATTCACAATGTCACATTTTAGTGTGACATTTATGGTGAAGCGATTATTGAACTTGGAATGAAGTGTACTGCTTAAGGCTTTTTCTACCAAAGAAGCATATTAAAAGAGCCTATGAAATCACAATTGAATATATTAGTTTAACCATGTTATAATGAAATAAAGTTTCAATAATCCTGCATAAGGGTCAGGATTATTGTCAAAAATATTGAAAATCAGATACTAATTCATACAGAAACTACTGAAACTAGATACTCATTTGATTATTACAGTTATCAATGCTAAAAAAGACAGAAATTAGCAAATAGATTAGTATACGCCCATGGACCTGAACCTACCTGGACCACTGAGGGATTACACAGATATAAAGCCACATGGGAATAGAAGTTACTATGATTTAATGTTGAAAATCACATTCTATTGTCCAAAGAAAGAGTTTTTAAAGAAAGAGAAGTGTTTTTAATTATCACTGTGGTATCAGAATTGGTACTATTGAGTATCAAGTCTATTCCTTAGTGTCGAAATTGAGTTTGAAATTTGAGTATCATGGCAACATTATCCTGCAGTTTGTCTCCTCTCCAGAACACAATTCTTGATGAAGCTACTTTGTGGGTTTTTTGTTTGTTTTTAGACAAAATGCCACAAAATGGTTTAAAATGTTTTGTGTCAAAATAATTCTTCAGAAGTTTGTGTCTCATCCCTCTCCTTCTGTGCTCAAATTGCTTATGTTAATCAGCAAAATTGCAGCAATGCCAAACTTTGCTTTTAGCAAATGTTAAACGGAATCATTGCACTGAAGGATATACAAAGGCTATGGTGTACAATGGGTAAAAACGATGCTCACATTAGAGAAGAGCAACACCTGAAAATAATATTACTTAGGTACAGGTGCAAATAGTGCTCCAAAAATGACTCAGTTAAGGGTAAAAAATATATGGGTAAAATAGTACGAGTGTTTGTACAGAACTGATTAATGAATTCAAGTGAATGTAATTGTGGAAGGACACATTCAATAATGCAAACATTCTGCCATTTCAAAGGAGACACCACTCTTGCACCACTCCTTCATCTCTGAAGGAGTGGTGCAAGAAACACAAATGCTCAAATCATTTTATATTGTCAACACAAAGGCTTATCACATGGACTTATTGACAGTTTACTTAATAATAATGATTAACAATAATGCATTAGTCTTACATAGAGCTCAATCACTTTACAATTTTGTACATTCTCAGTGGTGGTGAGCTACTTCTCTAGCCAAAAACTGCCAATCTGTGCCACTGCCCTCTCTGACCACCACCACCACCACTCACACACCACATTTAGACTAGGCGAGGTGAGTGAAGTGAAGTGCCCCACTGTGGCACCTGTGGTCTCCTATCCAATTACTAACCAGACCCAGCCTTGCTTAGCTTCTGAAATTTGACGAGATCAGACTATTAAGTAAGTAAGTAAGTACTATTACACTGCAAAATATATTACACGAGTAGGAGTAAAGTAAGTAAGTGTAACTGAGTACTACCCACCTCTGAAGTCAGCCGCAAAGATGAAATGATGACTCAAACACCCATCTCCTAGCACATTGTCACTTATTATAATTCTACCCTTTATTTCGTACAGTAATGATATGCTGGCAGCTGCTGTACGTTGGTGATTTATTGCCTTTGTTTGATACAGAGACAGAGGAACATTTGAAACATTTTGTCAGTGTTGTGGCGCATTAGGTCTCGCAGTTCGCTGATGTATTTTTGCTTCGAGGTAATTCTGCGCCGGAGACATTTTCAGGCTCTTGTAGACACCGATGACATTTCCTCCGGCGATTACCTCCAACTCAGTTACAACATGATTAGTGAGATCTTTTACACTGGGTTTTCATACAGGTTTGGTATTTATCAAAAGAAGGCCAATAAGTCACAGGCTGCTTAGACGGAAAAGGGACATTTCTATTATAATTTATGTATGTAGAGTTAAGGGGCCCACATTACACTATTTTTTGTTTGTTATAATGTTATTTCCTTATCAAAAACAGACCTGGAGCTGTGTTTTGTTTCATTCATGCATGTTTAACACACAAATCCTGCATATTTAGACTGAGTTCAAACTGAGTCAAACAGAAAACACTCTGTTCCACCTTGTGATGTCATGTGGTAACACAGGAAGTGCTCCACTGTGCTTTTAAACTCCATATACCTTCACTAGAATCATTTGGATGATTTCAGCCTGGAAAAGCCAAGATAGCTGCTAGCTTGAAAACCACTTCTTCATGACATCACAAAGTGGAACAGACCATTTTCAGCTTTGGAGATGGGCAAATGTGGATAAAACACAACTCAGGTATGTTTTTTATGAGGTAACAATATTCTAACATGACTTAAAGCTCACAAGAGTCAATTTTGCATAATATAGGATCTTTAAAGGTGCTTTTCTTTTTATTTTTTTAATTTATTTTTTTTCTTCCTTATATGAGTGTTTTAATCTAATCTACTCTAATCAAATAAGTAGGAATTTTGTGTTCATAGCCAAATAAACCTAACACCAAGTTAAGACTGTGTTTTCTCATCATGGGTCCAGAGGGGGAAAAAAGATAATAATAAAAAATCAATTCTGGACAAAAGTTTCTCGCAACTCATCCAAATGGGTTCTTCAGTTCTGGTCATGTCACTAGTGGGACACTGTCTTATATCTGTCTGAAGTGAGGAACTAACTACTCTGAAACTAACACGCCTATGTGTTTGCAGTTTCTGTTTGTTAACTATAGGTCTATTGAACTCCACTAAGTGTGAACTGTGCCTGAGTCATATTTTGCAGAATCATTCAGGCCCCGGATGGGTAATCTAACACCAATTAGTGCAGTGGCTATCCCTATTGTATTCTTTGTCTAGATTTAGGTTTGAGAATGGAGTTATAAATAGGTGTTACATTATGCTCTTCAGGAAAGCTTCATTTCTATCCTGCTGACGTGACTTTTTTTAGTACTGCAGTGTACTTGCTCATATGGCTATCTAGTTTTGATAGTTTTAGTATAAATAAGTATCTGATTTTCGATACTTTTGACAACCCTAACCCTATGTAATTAGTGTTTTTTGCAGCGTTAAAGAAGTTGAAGTCTTACACAACCTCATGGCCTTAGCATTTTCCCCACATCATTTCCGAGTGGAGTTACCTGAGCTGACTGGGCCCTGATGAGCTTCCTGTGCAGAGACGCTAAATCACAGCCACTCACACCTCAAGAGATAATGACTCCTGTCTCTACCTCTTTCTACCCCTTCTCTCTCTACCTATGTTCCTGTGTTCCTCTCTCTCACCCCGCTCTCTGTGTAACTCTGTACCTCCTTCTCTCACTCCTCTCTCTACCTTATTTGTGTCTGTCGTACTCTCCTCTCCTCTTTCTTCATTCTTCTCTCCCTCAAATCTCTCTCCTATCATCCTGTCTCTCTATCTCTCACTCCGCTCTCTGTGTAACTCTGTACCTCCTTCTCTCACTCCTCTCTCTACCTTATTTGTGTCTGTCGTACTCTCCTCTCCTCTTTCTTCATTCTTCTCTCCCTCAAATCTCTCTCCTATCATCCTGTCTCTCTATCTCTCCTCCTCCCATTGTTAACCTCCACTGCTCCTCTTTCTATTCTTCTCCTTCTCTCTTCTTCTCCATCTCACTCCCTCTCCCTATTCGCACTGTCTCACCTCTCAGCCCCCTCCCCACATTCCTCCATTCTTCTCTCTTCTTCTCTATCTCTTTCCCTCTCTCTCTGCATTTTCTCTCATCTTAGCTCCCTCTCTCTCCGCCCTCTCTCCATTCTTTCTTCCCCCTCCTCCTCTCTCTCTTCTCCATCTCTTTCTGCACGCTGTGACTAATTACTCAAGCTGCAAATGCTTGGAAACTGTGAGAACTTTTGCAGTAAGTGCTGATTCACCGCAGCCTGACATTCAAATAATACTTTATAATGAGGGTTTTTAAGTTGCCTTTAGTGCTTTTAAGGGCCTCAACTCTGTCCATTACGACGGCTTTGTTCTTTAGCACACAGAATTAAGGGATAAGACTGGACTGCAATATTTTACCATGAAGAGCCAAAAAGGAATATATGCACTTTAAACACAGGCCCATTGTGCATACTGATAAATACGGTTGTCAAACTATTGAAAGTCAGATACTAATTGATACTAAAGCTAGTATCAAAACTAGATACTCACTTGTACACATCCACTGGAACCACCTACTCCTCTTGCTACTTGAAAATATACAGCAATACTCACAGCTACCAGACCGGAGCTGCACCGCGTGGTGTCAGATCGGGTTAGAATGATCTTGAGCTGTATCAGAACAAGTATAAAAGCACAGAGACGAGTATACGCCCACGGACCAATATGGAACCTACCTGGACCACTGGGGGATTACTCAGATACAGAGGCCATATGGTAATATAAAGAAAATACTACGATTTAATGCTAGAAATCACATTCACATTGTCTAAAGAGAGTTTTTTTATTATCATGAAGTTTGAAATTGTGACAACACGAATAACAAGAGTCTGCACTAGCACTGATTTCTGATCAGATGCAGATTCTGTTTTTTTAAATTGCTAAAAACAACATGAAAAACCTACATTCTTATTGTGAGCGGGGTTGCCTCTCCACAGATATGACTTGTACCTTTGCTTGGATGCGTGTGTCACTTGTCTCAGTGGAGATAGACAAGTTTATTTCTATTTTGTGTAACATTTCAGGCAAAGTAATAACATCTCCATGGAGACAAAGATTTACTGTCTTCCACCAGAAAAGTGACACAGTGTACCTTTTTGAAAACTGCACTAGAAAAACTTCACTATTATGTAATTTTGTTTGATATAAGACAAATTATAAAACATGATGATGAGTAAACAAAAAAGTGAAACGTAGTCATGGTAAATATACAGATTATTTTCTTTTTTGCAGTGGTTTAGTGAACATTGACTGTGCAATCTCTCCACACAGCCTGAGCTGGAATTGGCCTCATTTCTGGAACTAAGCCCCACCTTTTACCATCACTATCCTTCTACTCTTTCTCCTTTCCTCAATCTCTCTCCTATCTCTCCATCGCTCTTTCTATCTGCATGTCCCTCACCTCTCCCTCTCACATCCCCCTCACTCCTAAATTTATATAATCCCTCTCTTTCTGTCTGTCTCTCTCCCTCACTCTCTCTTTGTCCCCTAACTCTCTCTCTTCACGTTATCTTTCTGTCTTTCATCTCGCACCATCTCTCTCTCTATGCCCCCTCTCTCCTCCGTTAATCCCTCTTTTTCTGTCTCTTTCCCCTCTCTCTCCCTCTACTCCCATCACTATTTATCTTTGTCTCCCTCTCCTCACTTTAGCTTTGTCTCTTTATTTTTCCTTCTCTCTTAATCCCTCTCTTTCTATCTCTCCCCTTCACTCTCTCTCCCTATCCTCCCTTCACTCTTTCTCAATTCTGCCTTTTCCATAGCCCCCCTCTCTCTCTTCACTTCATCTCTCTCTCGTCTTTCTCTTCTGTCTCTTAACTTTACCTTTCTCTTTCTTCACTCACCATCTTTCTCTCTATATATATCCTCTCCTCTCTTTACTTCCCTTTCACTCCCTTTCTCTCACCTATTCCCTCTTCTAACTTTGTTTCTCTTTCTTCTGTTTTCATCTCTCTCTTAATCCCTCTCTTTCATCTCTCTAATTCACTCTCTCCTTATCTTTTTTCCACTCTTTCTTTATATACTCTCTATGTTTCTCTCCCTCACTCACTCTCTCCACATCTTCACTTCACTCTTTCTCTGTACATCCACCTCTCTCTTTCTTCATATATCTATTCTTCTCTCTTCCTTTGCTCTTAAACAATCTCTTTCTCTCACCCTCACTCTCTCTTTCAGAAAATACAATATTCTGACAATATTTAATGTAAACATATATTGTATTTGTCTGTTCAGTATAAATATGTGCATTTGTCCAATGTTTTACCCAGATCTTTTGAAAACTTTCTTATGTCGTCTTCAGTTGTTCACACCGATACTACGAGACACTGCAGAGACTTATCTTCCCTTGTGCAGAACATCCACAAATCAAAGAACATTCAAGTTCAAGAGCCCACCCTCTGGAATAATTTAGCCCAGAATCTATTTCCTCAATGGATTATTTTAAAACACAATTAAAACAAACATTGATTTCTAATTATATTTAATATTTGAACTACTAAAATATTACATTTAATATTTGAACTACTGAAACTGCTTGCTGTTGTGCTAAAATCATGTTTACAGGGGAGGCGATCTCATCAGACCAAAAAGGTCTTCTCATTCTCTCCTGCAGAGTCATTTTTGTTTCTACCTATTTGAAATGTTGTGTTTACTATATGTGCAAATAAAATCTATCTCTATCTCCTTATCCTCCTCTTTATACACTCACTCTCTTTCATAGCCCCAACTCTCTCCTCACTTCATCTTTCTCCAATTCACATTTTGTCTTCCTTTTCTTTCACTACCTCTCTCTCCTCCTCTGTTCCCTCTCTCCCTAAGTCCCGTGCAGCTTATAAATTTTCTCTTTAAACTGAGCAGTATCTTAAATCCATCCTCACTTGGATTAAAAATGATATGCATTTCATTCTCTCCATCTCTCTTTTCAGGAATCACCTCTGCTTCATACATGTGTTACTCAAATATAGCTTTAAGTACCATTTTCTAACCTCATTGTAGTCAAAGACGATCTATGGCTTAGAAAAGAAATATTGCCCAGCTATTTTTCCTATGAGAAATTGGTCCTTCAGGGCAATGTACCAGAGCTAGTTAATTTAAAACGGTTTGCAGTGGTCCAAAGTTATTCCTCACTTACCTTATGTGTTCAGACCATCCTAATTATTCACCAAGATGAGTTTATAAGCACTTTTCACAACTCCCAGAGACCAGAACGTGACGGTAAAGCTAACAATATTAAAATTATGCTTCCTGATTAGATGCAGACAGCTCATGGCAGACTTATTTTGACCTCAAGAGTTGCTTATAGAATATATCTGTACTGGGACAAGACAAATTTTGCTCTAACATACAGGTACAGTTAAATTTCACATTCTTTTATTATAATATTCAGTACTAGTAGTGGTATTGTATTAAGTACTCAGTGAGATATTTTTACCCTAACTTGTATTAGTATTTGGGCTGTAGATCTCTTAGTTGAGTAATTATTTTATTTTGATTATAGTAATGTATATGGGACATCTTTTTTATTTTTATATGTAAAAAGGCAGATTAAACTGTAAATGTATATAAATTAGTTATTTCCCTGTACTTTTTCTGCATAAACAGCTTTTGCATGAACTCCCGTGCCATTGTGTCTTGGGATTTCAGATAGAGATGCATAATAGCAGTGTTTTCTATTAGTACAGGAGACTATGGTGCCCCTGATAGTCTAAAATCTTCCCCCATAGTCTAAAACAACATCCTGGACTAAACTGGCACACTAGACTTTGTTGCTCATTGTATTATCATTAACTTATGAAAGTAACTACACTGGTTAAAACTGACTGCTTAAAGGTGCATTGTGTAACTTTTCTGGTGGAGGGCTCGTCAAATGCTTGTCTCCATGAAGATGTTACTGCTTTGTCTGGAATGTTCCACAGTATGGCATTGTGGCTTTCTATCTTCAGCTTTCACAGTCAGAATACCTGTTTTTTTAGGTATTTTTGAGCTCTAAAACCACCTGTAATTGAATAAATGTAAGGTAGAGCTGTTTAATGTCACACTGTGGAACATTCCAGGCAGAGCAGTGACATATCCATAGAAACAAGAAAGTGACAGACCCTCTACCAGAAAAGCTGCACAATGCACATTTAAAGAAACTGAATTAAATCAAAATATTCAAATAAAAATGATTTGTGCCACCATGATCTTAACTGACTCTATGGGAAACACTGTGTAATAGTACAGAGAGCATTTGCCCCCTTTGTGGTCAATGAATCGATCTGTAGTTGACCAAGAATGTCTTCAGTCGATAACAGCCCTACATTAGTATAATTGGTGAGTGCGTACCTGAGTTCGTAGGATCTCCCCTTTGCTGAGCTGCATGTCTCCGGTCAGCTCCTTCACAGCGATGCCCAGAGGCTCCAGGCGTTTACTGAAGTAGTTGGTCATCTCGGCGGCCAGGGCCTTCATCGGAGCTACGTACACAATCTGCACACAAGCACAAAGATGCATGCATTGATACTTTGCAGTGACGTCATGCCTGGGGTGTTCTGGATGTATGTGTAAGGCGCGATGTTCAGCAGTTACCATGTTGACACAATGCACACATTAGCGCAAACAGCCAAAAAGGTTTAAAGACAGAAAAAATACAAAATGGAACAATAGGTTTTCAGGTTCATGGTCAAGTTCATGGTCCTGTTTAGGTGATTCTTTATTTGTGAGCGTTTATTTGATTGTTTAGGTGTTTGATTTTCGACAAAAAATGTGAGAGTGACTAACTGAAACGCTAGCTAACTTGCGACTGTAATTTTATGAGACTTGTTTAACAGTACAAAATCTGATCACTTGCTGTAGCTCCACCTAAATTAGCGCTTTCTGGTCAAATTGTTAAAATTAAAATTAGATTAAAGTCTAACAGAGCCTGTAATTAACATCACACCCCCAGGGAACGTTGATGACATCAGCTGCAAAGTATGAATTGGTCGCCCTGGCTCTGCTTGAGTGACAGGTGGAATTAGCCAATCATAGTGAAGTATGAACTCTCAGGACAAGCAGGTGTCTTTATGTACAACTTAAGTCTACATGAATCGTGATCAAATCCAAATCGTGATCTGGCTCAAATAAAATTGTAATTTATTATTTTTTTGCATATTGCACAGCTATAGAAGGATTTAAAAATGTTTGCATGTTTTTCTTCACCTAAATTGCAATACAAATTATAATAATAGTATTAATTTCCATACTTAAAGCTGCAGTGTGTAACTTTCTGGGGGTGGCAACTCCATGATTCCTTAGAAATTGAAAGGTAAAACCATACACTGGAACATTCTCCGTGGAGCTTTATGCAAAACTGTGGAAGATAGAAGGAATCAAAGAAACATTTTTATGAAAACAAGTATCAGGTTTATGGAGATGCAAGCTCGCTCAAAGTAAGGACACATCTTTTTGAGCACAATAAAACTACCAACATGAAAAAAACATTTATACATTTAAAGTGCAGGTGGTAAATATAAGTCATATTTAAAAGAATAGAGGTGCTGTCATATTTGTGTGTGCCCACTGTGTACAATATGGTAATAGTTAGTTAAATGTAATTACCTCTACATATGTGACATCGAAGTAAATTTGTAAACTTTACCAAAATTGTTAAACCATAGAAAACCAGGTAAGCAAAATATTTTAAAATGTTTTAGTGAAATTTGGAAACCAACCGTCATATGCACTTTAAAGCAGTGACAATTTCAACCTGTCGACAGCCTATGAAACCCACAGATTCTAGCAGACTTTTTCCTGTTGATTTTATGGTATTTTTATAAGAAATATCTAAAAGGAAACGTTTGGCATTTTTGTTAGCTGCTAGGTTCTTTAGCTTGCTTTATTCAGAAATGGTTTTCATATTAATAATTGTATAATATTTTTCCTATCCTCCGTACAAAACATAAAAGATAGGCATAAATGTAATAATATAATCTGAAATGCAGCAATAGAAGGATGATAAAACGAGGATTATATTTTAGTGGGGCTATTTTTGTTTATTTTCAATGTAATAATGGACAGTTGTTGAATCCGGTTTGAAGATACTTGTGAAAAGCCCATATGTTGTAACACAGTCAAAAACAGACAGGAACTAGGTCATAAGACTAATCCTTATCAAATTGCTGTTAAATATTAAACGTAAAAATCACTGGGAAACTTCAGGCTGTTGTGACATAGTGCTTTGGTCTATATAAAGCATGAGAGTCTAAATTATTTCAACCAACAGAACACACAATGATGGTACGTGTTTTAATGTACAGGAGATTTAGATTTGCCATTGTTGTTTTAATGGATGTTAAAGTGGGGATATTTTACTTCTATGTACATACAAAATTTGCTGTGTACAGTTTTGTATCACGCTTTTGTATATCTATGCAAAGTTGTCGTATGGGAGCATGGGTGACGTAGGCTTGTGGGCTGAGCATTGCACTGAATCTTACAGCTAACCATAAGGAGGGTTTGAATAGGGCCTGGGAGAGATCACTAAATTACTCAAACATGCATGGATGACATCTAAAACATCTTCAGACATGTTTTTACATTTGTCAATCTGTCTGTTTTAGAGCTAAAAAGTGACATACTGTGGCTTTAATGTATTTTGTCGTGATGTAGATTGGGATTAGTAAAAATATTTACTCACTAAAGTCTAATAAAAACAACACAGAAGATTTTGTGACATGCATTTATCACGCAGATTAATCTGGACTGTTTTCTCCATAGCTCAGGGTTGTGTTAGCGCTGCTGCCTGTAGTGGCTCTCCAGTCCCCACTGCCCTTTGACTGCGATGACGTCTACAAATCTGGATCAGGCCAAAATGGCGTCTACACTATTTACCCGGCTGGACCAACCTCTGCGCTGCAAGTTTACTGCGACATGGGACAAGATGACGCAGGCTCTGCTGCCAAATGGACAGTAAGACAGGGTTTCTCAAATTATGAGACTCTGTTTAAATGTGAATTACACTCCTAATTTAACTGACCCATGTGTACTGTATTATTTGTTATCATATTAATACTTTGTAGTGTACTTTTACTCACGTTGGGGGAGTAAGTTTTAAGATCTAAGGCTTAAGATCTAAGAAAAAATACAAAATGGATTGAAGTAACAGTTTCAGCTGCAAAGTATCAACAGTTGATTTAAGTGTGTTACAAAAATAGTATTTTGAGTGATGTTTGTCTCTATTACAACAGGTCATTCAGAGGAGAATGGATGGCACAGTGAATTTCTTCAGGAAATGGGACCACTACAAGACAGGGTTTGGATCTGCTGGTGGCGAGTACTGGCTCGGTAAGCAAGGTCAACAAATGTGTTTTTACACTTTTTCTTTTTTTTTTTTTTTTTTATAAATATGCTACAGTGATATGTGGGGATGTGAAATTATCCTCATACAAATTTTATATTCTGTAAAAATCCCTAAATACAATCAAGCTATACATTACTGTATTGTATTTTTATTGAAATTTGCACACTTAATATTTTAAAGTAAGACTTTATTATCATTATTTGGCTGGGGCAGTGAATTTTAAGGAACACAGAACTCAACTCAACTCAATTTCTAGAGCACTTTAAAAACAACACAGTCGACCAAAGTGCTGTACACAAAACACATAAACAGTGACAAATACAGTGACAGGTATATGCAAATATAATACAATACAAATACAGGTAAAAAGTCAACTCTCAAACTAAATTAAAAGCCAAGGAGAAAAAGTGAGTTTTTAGGAGGGACTTAAAAACAGGCAGTGAGTCGGTCAGCCTTATGTGCAGAGGGAACTGATTCCACAGCCTTGGAGCAGCCACTGCAAATGCCCGAGAGGGGGTGTGAGGTACGAGCATGTTTAAAACTTGAGGGCACGACTCCACTGGCCAAGCTTTAAAACAGAAAAGACACAGGGTGCCAATATGGGAAAGATCTCTTTAAAAAGATGAGGGGGGATAATATCATTGAGGGAGCCAAAAGGTTTAATTTGATCAAGAACTTTCTCTAAAAAAGTAAGGTTACAGATTCAAATTGATCAAAAATAACAGAGCAAAATCAAGGCATGCCAGGATCATACTGGGGGGACTAATCAAAGCCCTAGTAGTATGAAGCTTTTCAATGAAAAACTTCAAAAAGTCCTCACAAAGTTTCGAGGAGACCTCTGGATAATGGTGTTGTTGGGCATTGAGAACATTTTTTAACTGTTTCAAATAGCACTCGAGAGTTGTGGACATTAGAAGCAATAATATCTGAGAAATGCCTGTTCTTCGCTGTGCGAACAGTTTCCTGGTAGGAACGTCAGCTGTCTTTCACTATCTGAAAAGATACTTGAAGCTTATCTCTCTTCCACTTTCTTTCAGCCTTTCTATTCTCACGTCGAGCAGTGTGTGTGACGTCACTCAGCCAAAGCTCAGTTTTGGGTCTTAATAGCCTCGGCTTTATTGGGGCCGCAATGTCTAGCGCTGGTCGACAAGCAGAATTAATTCCACATTCAATTAATTCCAAACATTCAATTAAACTTAAGAACTCTTTTGCCAATGGCTTTTCCGGGCAACACACATGAATATTAAAGTTCTCTGTAATAAGGATGCGGTCATATACCGGTACATATTCAGACAAAAACTGTGAGAAGTCATTGAGGAAGTTACTGTTGTATTTTGATGGCCTAAATATCACCACACACAGAGTCGGAGGTGCAGAGCTAAGTTCAAACAATAGCATCTCAAAGAGGGAACAAGATACTGAGCAGCTTGCACTTAAAGTTACTTTTAAGTCTACTGCTAGTCCTGCTCATGGCCCGATGTCCTCAGGGAGTTGAAAAACAAACAGTCAGACGGTAACAGTTCACAAAAAGCACCGGACTCACCCACAGTAATCCACGTTTCGGTTACGCACAGAAAATCCAATCCCCGCGACTCAATAAAATCCTTCAGGATAAAAGTTTTATTTGCTAGCAATCTACCATTGACCAAGAAGAAAGAATACTAGTTTAAACACAGAACGAATGTAGCCATGGGGATTTGGGCTCACAGACCAGTATAAATGTAGAGACAACAAGGGCAAAGCGTCTTGCTGACAGACACAAAAACAGGAGTAGGAGCTGGATTGGTCAGTGACCAATTTACCACTGAGCCACTGCGATCAATCACATATTTAATTACAGCAATTCCTTCATGTCGGCTGCAATGCTAGCTGCAAAGGATCATGGTTAATGTGGTCCTTTTTGCTTTTAATTAGTTTTAATATGCTACTACTAAAAATAAACATGCATGTTTGTCAAAGAAGATCACCCTTGAATAAAACTGTCCGTTATTTTCCACCACTCTTTTTCAGGTCTGGAGATGATGCATTTAATCACAAAGGGGAAAGCCTATGAACTGAGAGTGGACATGGAGGACTTCGACGGGGCTGCAGTTCATGCACATTACTCCTCTTTCGCTGTTGGACCAGAGTCAGATGGATACAGGCTCAGTGTGGGGACATTTGTCAAAGGAGCAGCAGGTAGCACACTTGGGGGTTCCTGTCAGAATAATTACTATTAACACTTTGCAGATGATGCAATCAACATCCTCTGCAGCTAACTGAGGCACTCCTCCGTCTGAAGCTCTGTTACACAAGTTAGACTTTAATGTGAGCTTTATTTTAATACAATCTGACCATAAAGTACAGATTTATCTGGAAATTCAACAAGTGAGCTGCTTTTGTACTGTTTAACAAGTCCCTCAATAAATTACAAGCTGGCTAGCATTAGCATTAGCCAACAGTTTTTTTCAGTTAGTTACTCACACAATTTTGTTGAGAATCAAACACCTAAATGAGAAAATAAATGCTCGTATTGATCACAGGCTCCTGAAAACGTGTGACTTTTGATGCAATCTAAAAACTTAGCAGGCTGTGTTTGATAATGTGTGCATTGTGTCACCATGGTAACTGCTGAACATTCCTCCATAGACATACATGCTGTCCCCACAATGTGATGTCACTGCTTATATTTCTATATATGTTAGATAGAACAATAATTTTTGTGGCCAGTATTTATACAGCGTGCATATATCATATGTTTTCTTTGTACTGGCGGGGAACTTTCTGTTATTTTTCTGTAAAACAGTAAGATTTGAGCTGTAGACGGTTGAATACTAATTTCAGACTCATAATAGAAACTAAGAAACTAAGTAAGTACTAAGTGTTTCATTCAGCTATTTATTTTTCTGCAGCTCATGCTATTTAACAATGTTGCACATTCAGAATATTTGGTGGGATAATCCTGCTTTAGCGTTTTTGTGTCACTGGCATAAATTAGTTTCAGTATTAAAATACACTAATACACAATATGCAAAAAAACTACCCACCCACAGGGTGAACATGCAAACTCAGCATAGAAAGGCCTCAGCTCCCCATTTCAATAAACAATAAAAGGGGGTGTTACACTTCTATGGGGTATTCATTGCAAACACATAACATATATGTAGATCCCATGTTAGCTTTTATCATTTAGAAAATGCTATACTCTCCAAAAACAAGGTATTACATTTTTTAGTAAGTTTTGTTTTTGACACTTTGCTCCCCACACTAAGCCAGGCATGTTTTTGATGAGGGAATAATGTTAAAACATGGTAGAAAGCTCAAAATTTTTGCATTATTCCCCCCACATATTTGTATCAACCGTCTCTTTTGTCTTTTGTTGTAGGAGACTCACTAAAGATCCACAACAACCAAAGATTCACCACTTTTGACAAAGACCAGGACACACATGGCTCCAACTGTGCAGTGATCTGTTATGGGGGGTTCTGGTTTGAAGGATGTTTTGGAACCAATCCTAACGGAGTGTACACATGGGGACCCTCACCACGCTACGCCGGCATTCACTGGACCACTTTTAAAGGACTTGAATACTCCCTCAAAACACTGGTAATGAAGATACGGCCAGTACCAGCATAAAGTTTCAATGTTGCTTGTTCATGTATTGCTGAGATTCAGATGACATCACAAGTCACGCTGTGGTCCTTCAGCCGTTTAGTCAAGTCTATGTGGTTTCTTTTGACAGTGTCTGTGAAATAAAATTTCCCCCTGGGGACAACAAAGGTCTATTTATCTATTTATATGGGACAATAGCTGAAAGGAGAAGTTAGTTGTTGAGTGAGCTAGTTGAAGATTCTGTATTTTTTGGTATTTATAGGTAAAAAGGCAGATTAAATTGATTTACAGGTTTAGTCTGTCTTTATACATACATTGTTTCTTAGTTCTTGTTCTGCATAAACAGTTGTTGCAGGTGTAGTCTCGTGAGTGCAGTTTGGGTCAGGTACATACTGTAGATGGGGTGGGAATCTATGGCCAGCTCACGATTCAGTTAGATTCTGAGGCTCATGAGCCATTACAGGGATGATTATCGATGCATCTTTATGTTTTACTGCATTTTCCTGTTCAGATCATATCAGTGGCTACTTTTTTTTAAATGTGCAGAGCTGCAGGATGAAGCAATGACTTTTATTTAACACAATAGCTCTCTTTAAATAGCTAATTGCACGTTTTTCAGTGACAGTGATTAGTTAAGCAGCACATCAATAGCTGTTAGAAGCATCTGTTTAGCTTCTCTGCAGACTTTTAGCAGAGAAACTACAGCCCACACGCCTCTATCCTCTGTGTGGAGTTACTTTAGAACAGTTTATCTGCGAGTTTTGCATTAAAGCTGCTTTTCCAGCACGTAACAAAAAGCACTCTCCATTTTGGACTCGGAAAAAAAGTTTACGTTATGAGCTAATAAGCGATAAGCTTTTCCTGAAAACTCAAACATGAATGAAATAAAGCCCCAGATAAGTCCTGAACACAGAGATATCCCTGTGTGTCTCTGTGTGACCATGGACAGCTCTGAGGACAGGACAGCAGCAGCAGAGGTCTGTACAGAGCTCAGCTTATACACAGTCTATGGCTCCTCTGATGCTCTGAATGAGATGAGGGAAAAGGCAGGACACAGAGTGAGAGACACGGGGAAAATAAACAGGCAGAGCGGCGGTTTCAATTAAACTTTAAATCCTGATTCTTGGCGTGTCTGCATCGATTCAGAATTGTTTTTTTGAATCAATGATGCATCTAAAAACTTGTTATCCCACCCCTAAAAGAGATGTGTAATAGTTTTGAGAGCTGTTGCCACACCCTCTTCGACTAATCGGTCGACAGGACATTTCTTTAGTCGACCTAGAATTTCTTTAGTCGACTCCAGCATTAGTGAAATCCAGACATAAACATATTAGAGCGTTTGTGTTGTCCTGGTGGTAACTGCACACACACAGTGACACAGACACTCCTCATTCATCACCATTACACTTTGCCCATCCCTGACTCCACCATCATATTTCTCTATAAATTGTGATTTGTGCTGGTTGCCTGGGAACAAACGATCGAGACTGGTTTAGCTCATTAATCACGCACTGTCCTCCTGGTCCCTTTTCTCTGGCACGCAGCCCTCAAATACCAACTACCCACTGCACTACCTCAAATAGTTTATTTAACGAGGCTTCAGGGTTCCTCTAATAGTATCTGCAAGTCTTTTATTTTGTCAAGATACAAAAGTAGAGAAAATACGACATCCTAGTTCAACAACAATTAGTCAGACACAAGAACAAAAATCATCTTACTAAAGTTATAATTCCATGTCACACACAAAACAAAACAGAACAGATTTACTTAAAATCACTAAATTAGCAATAACAAATCATAAAGTAGTTTTACCAGTAACAACTGATCTTGGGAAACCTGCTCATCTCTGTAGAGAAGATGTCTACCGTTGCCTGCAATGTTCCCCAGTAAAGCATTAAAATCTATGTCCATGACAAGCAGGAGATGCATGGGCAGATCTGTGGAGAGATGACTCCCTTCATAGTAAAAGTGTATGTTTTTAAAAGCACTTCTGAGCAATAAAAATACCTGTAATTTAATACATGTAAGATTGATAAGTTTAAAGCCATACTGTGGAACAGTATGGCTCTGTCTGAAGCTCTGTTAAGTCAGGCATTGATCTGACCTTTGTTTTAACACAATCTTACCATAAAATAAAGAAATTATTTAATTGGAACTACAAAAGACAAGTCCCTCTCAAACAACATTACAGTCACAAGCTAACTACCATTAGCGCTCACCTTTTTGTTTAAAATCAAACTCTAAACAAGACCATGGACACTTGTATTGATCACAGCCTCCTTAAAATGTGCTCTTTAAATCCATTGTGTATTTGTTCTTGACTTTCAGACCACTTTAAAACTTGTCAGTGTTTGCTAAAGTGCATTGTGTCACCATGGTAACGGATGAACATGCTGTCATATACATACATATAGACTCCCCCAGTGCGACATCACTATAAAGTATCAATAAAAATCGTCTCTTACCTTAAACTCGTCCTTCTTGATGACCCCGCCGGGCTGCAGGTGTTGCCGGATCTCATGGAGCACTGTTAGCATAGCGATGTTGGTTTTGCCAGCACCCGTGGGTGCACAGATGAGCAGGTTCTCATTGGTGTTGTAAGCCGTCTCAAAAACCAAAGACTGGATTCTGTTCAAGCGCTTCATCCCTTTGAACACCAGCTGACCAATCTGAAAGTAAAAAGCAAGCAAAAATAAGTACAGTCATCTATTAACTTATTTTTATTTGATACTATGAAATAAAATAAAAAGTGACATAGTAACAATGTAAAAATATCAGTTGTGGAAATGGCGTAACCACAAAGAAAGAACAAATTTATCCTAGAGAGATGTGTCCCCAAAATATAAAACACGAATCAGCACCATGGACAGCGACTGAACCCAGTGTGAACCAGGACTAAACAGGGACTAAGACAGGACCAAACCAGGACTAAACTAGGACTGAGCTTTGACTGAACCAGGACAGAGCCAAGAATAAACCTGGACTAAACTAGGACTAAACCAGGACTGAACCAAAATCAAACCAGATTGAACCAGGACTAAACCATAATCAAAGACAGAACAAAACCAGATTGAACCAGGACTATAGAAACAGGGAAGAAGCAGATGAACCAAGATGAACCAGGACTGAGCCAGAACAGACGACTGAACCAGGAAAGAACCAAGAACTGACCAGAACTAAACCAGGACTAAATCAGGAATAAAACAGGACTGACCCGGGACTTAACTAGACTGAACTCGGACTAAATATTGGGCTGAACCAGGTTTACTTAGAACATAACATATTGGTCAACTGATAATTATACTCCAGTAACCCTTAGAAACCAGGTTTAATCCAAAATCAATCCAACAAGCATAAATGTCGGCGATGAAAGAGGAAAGCGGAGAATCTTGTCTGACACTGAAAGCAGACAGTCTGTGACAGAGACACCAGTGGAAGCACAGGGTCTGCTACTGTCTGTGTGGGAGGCTTCAGCTGTCAATCAAACTGCCCTGTGCTCTGGCCCTCAATCTCACTGTGAAGGAGATAAGGAGAGAGGGAGAGAGGGAGGAAGGAGGTACTGGGAAGGCAGGGAGGGAGAGAGGTACAGAAAGTGAGAGAGAGAGATGGATGGAGGCAGGAAGGGAAAGAGAGGGATGGATGGACGGAGGGAGCGAGGCAGAGAGGTAAGGAGAGAGGGGGAGGAAGGAGGTACAGAGGATGGCAGGGAGGGAGAGAGGGGCAGAAAGTGAGAGAGAGAGGGATGGATGGAGGCAGGAAGGGAAAGAGAGGGATGGATGGACGGAGGGAGCGAGGCAGAGAGGTAAGGAGAGAGGGAGAGGGGGAGGAAGGAGGTAATGGGAAGGCAGGGAGGGAGAGAGGTACAGAAAGTGAGAGAGAGAGAGGGATGGATGGAGGCAGGAAGGGAAAGAGAGGGATGGATGGACAGAGGGAGCGAGGCAGGGAGGTAAAGAGAGAGGGAGAAAGGGAGGGCAGGAGATTGAGGGGGCTGGAGGTAGGAAGGGGGTAAGGAGAGAGGGAGAGAAACAAAAAAGGAAAGAGAGGAACAAAGGGGGCAAGGAGAGAGAGAGAGAGGGAGAAAGGGAGAGAAACAGAAAAAGAGAAAAAGAGAGAGGAAGGAAGGGGGGGCAAGGAGAGAGAGAGCAAGACAGAGAGAGAGGTGGTAACAGGTGGTAGCTTTAGTTAGAAAACAAAAAAAAAAGATCCTAAAATGCATTGATAAAAGTGGAAAAAAGAAAGAAAAACTTACATACAAAGGTATAAGGTGGAAAGTTCAGCACATTTTAATAGACAGCAGAAATTATCACCTCAGTATCATTTTTTTTTATTAAAAAAAAAATATCTGATTACAATTTTCCTAATTGCTCTGAGAAAATCGTCATTCTGGCCACCCCCAAAGAAAAGATTTGAAGTCTATAACAGGACTATTCCGGGTCTAATCTAGGACTAAACCAGGTCTAAAAGTGGACTGCACCAGTTCCCTGTAGTTCCAAATAAGACATTATCCAGATGAGAACCAAAAAGTGGATAAAATAAACTAAAATTAGGCTACCTACAGTCCTATTCTACACATTATCACATTGATTTTTTATTTTTACCCACTGATTTTCTATTTTTACCCATTTTTACCCATTGATTTTCTATTTTTATCCATTTTTTACCCATTTTTTTACCCATTGGTGTTTGGGCTTCCTCTACACGGTGGTTTGGGGTGAGGATGCCTTGAGCTTTAGACAGGTCATATTATTTATTCAAGGATTCATTAGAAGTATGTCATCACTTTTCTCCCCTCTGCGTTTCGCTCCAACACTCAGAGAACGAAATAATTAAAGAGAGCAAGTCGGCAGGGAAGATGATGTGAAAGAGAGAGGGAGGAGAGAGGGGAAAGAAGTAGAGAGGGAAGGAGAAAGAAAGCGAAAAGAAGTAGGGAGAGAAGAAGGGGGGGGGGGGTTGTGGGACAAATGAGGAGGAAGGGAGAGAGTAGAGAGATAAAGAGGGAGAGAGACAGGGCGACAGAGAGAAATAGAGAGAAGAGAGGGGAAGGGAAAAGGGAAGGAAAAACAAGAGGAAACAGACAATGGGAGAAAGAGAAGAGGAGACAGCGGGAGAAAGAGGTGGAGAGAGGGATGGAAAGATTGAGGAGAGAGGAGGGACAGGGATGGAGAGAGGGATGGAGACAAAGAGAGGTGGAAAGAGATGGGGAGAGAGAGAGTGAGAAAGAGAGAGAGAGTGAAAGAGAGGAAGGAGAGTGAGGAGTGAGGGAGAGCATGAGGAGGGAGAGAGAGCGAGGAAGGAGAGTGAGGAGTGAGGGAGAGTGTGAGGAGGGAAAAAGAAAGAGAGAAAGAGAGGAAGAAGAGTGAGGGAGACCATGAGGGGGGATAGAGAAAGCGAGAGAGAGAAAGAGAGGAAGGAGAGTGAGGAGTGAGGGAGAGTGTGAGGAGGGCTAGAGAGAGGGAGAGAGAGAGACAGAGCGAGAAGGAGAGAGGTGGTAGAAAGAAGAAGGATGGAGAGAAGAGGGTAGAGGTTATTAATGCATCACAGAGTAACTTTATTAGAGACCACTTAAGCTGGCAGGAGTGCGAGGGGCAGCGTGGGGTCGTGGAGAACCTTCCAGAACATGGCAGCTACGATAACTATCAGAGCACAGAAGACAGCCAAGATATTTATGTGTAACAAGGAAATACGTGAAGTTTCATAGGGTTTTAGTGGGTTTAATAGGCTTGAATATGTAGTAGTGTGTAGACTAACTCCAGCCACAAGTGCTCATGTATAAAGTAGGAATGTAAAAATATAAAATGACGAGTGGTTCGATCCAGAATAGTGTGTGCTTTAAAAATACATATTTTTTTTCATAACAATACAGTATCTCTCGCTCTCTTATACATAAGATTGTACCAAAAACAGATAAGTGATGCCAAAATATATTATAAGTAGATGTACTGCACTCTGAATTTGTTTTTGTTTTATTACCATTAAGGTATAGAGTATCCAGCCTTTACTTAAGTGTCAGGGTAAAGTGAAATTATATTAAGGCAACAAATGATACCATTGTCTTACTTGTTCTGTTTAGGGCTTTATATATTTTGGGATGAGCCTGGCTGCACTGGATTGTTCTTCTGTTTTGTCGAAAAGCTGTGCATGTGCATCAAAAATTCATAAATGTGTACCAAAGAGTCTGTAAGAGCCAAGATCAAGTTTATTCAACAGTAACAAAACAAACAAAATTACCTATTTCCTCCTTTGATAGTTCGCGTACACGTACTCGCGTACACAGCATTAAAGAGGGGATATTTTACTTGACATATTTAGATCACCATGTTACTTGTTTTAAAAATGCTATACGTGTTTTATAAGTCATTCCCCCTTTTTCCCCCATTTGGGTTGGGCATAAAAAAGGGTTTGTCAGAAGCCGTAGTTGCAAAAAGCACTGCTAAAGTGACAACAAAAATCTTGAAGTAAATAAAATACAAATTCTGAAACCAGCTTTGGTAATTAATCGCACTATTTACATATTAGAAATTATGTCAAAATCTTATCTAGTCTCTTTCTCGTGGATCCAATCTCGTGTTTCCTCTTGTCTTGCAGAAACTGTGTCTCTTCCCACCCCTAAAGCTTTTTAATATATATATGGAGAATTGTTGTGTGGGAGCATGGGTGATGTAGGCCTGTGGGTGGAGCCTTAAACAAGAAGCTTAGGCTCGTACTGCTAACCATATGGAGTGTTTGAATAGGGCCCAGGAGAGAACGCGAGATTTCTCCAAAATGCATGGATGACATATAAAGCCACTTAATTTATGACAGACAGAAAGCTCAGAGAAGTCGCTGTTACACAATACCCCATCTTTAATGAGAAACACTGATGTCTTCACCTGAGCGGTTAGCCCTATCCCACCCCTCCCTTTCTCTTCTTACTAATAAATATTCATCTGTGAATTATGGAGCAATGGGTTTACCCTCTCACACTCACCAAAGAGCCACAACTATCATCACTGACCCTTGATTTGATTTATCGACTTTGGAACAAAAACGCCATTGTCCCCTCGCTTCTTAAACATGCTAATCTATGCAAATGTATGCTGGCCCCACGTTCACCTTGAGCTAAAGCACACATGTTGTAAATAGAAAGTTGCCATCTTTTAATGATCTTTGGAAATCTTCAGTGTGGTTTTATACACTCCTTAAAGCCCCTCGCGCTTCATTGTTATGCAAATGAATGCGTGTGCACATCTTCTCATTGGAGAGATCCAGCAGTGCAAGTCTGAACCAGTCCCATGGCGCGATGGAGCCGGAGTGGTATTTACTGTACTGCTATAAGACGCATCCAGTTGTAAAAGAAAATAAACTACTTGGAAAACATTGCTCATCAAAAGTATAAAATAGAAACACTTAAAGGCGTCGTACCTGATTGGTCTTAAAAACGTGAAGAACGGAGCTGGTTCATTTTAAACAGTTTGCAGTGGTCCAAAGTTATTCCTCACAACCTAATCATTCACTGCAATGAGTTTATAAGTGCTTTTCACAACTCAGTTTTGCAGAGGTGGTAAAGTTAATGACAACTAGCATGCTAACGTGCATTATCCTGATTATGACGCTATAATTAGATGCAGACAAAAACAACAACAAAAATGGATAGGAAACCAGCTTTTAAAGGATCCTAAATCCAACTATATACTATATTGAGCTTTTATCTATGCTGCTCTGATCAAAACACACTGTAATAATCGTAAGCTGTTTTATACGACGCGTACACTAATGAATAAAGCTTGTTGAGTTTAATTGCTGACCCTCCTGACAATGGTAATCAAGAATTGAATGTTTCTAAAGACCCTTTAAATCTGATATTGTACTACAAATCACCTTCACTAAGACTTTCTTTATTTTGTGTGTTTTATTATAGCAAGCTAAGTCCAGACAGTGCAGTGCCGTGAAGTCTTTAGTGAAGTAGTCCAGTGTAATTAAGTGGGCCGAACATAAAAGCTGTTTTATAAGGAATGTAGTCTTATGAAAAAAGCTTATTGAGTTTAACTGCTCGGAGTACAGGAACATTTAACCTCCTTACTGCCTTCCATATTGATACTTTACGGTGACATCCTGCTGGAGGTGTTCTACATGTATCTCTAATGGTGGAATGTTTAGGAGTAGGAAGCCCCGGGGAAAACCTAGGACACGCTGGAGGGACTATGTCTCTTGGCTGGCCTGGGAATGCCTTGGGGTCCCCCCGAAGGAGCTGGAGGAAGTGTCCGGGGTGAAGGAAGTCTGGGAGTCCCTGTTTAGACTGTTGCTCCAGACAAGCGGAAGAAAATGGATAGATGGATGGATGTTTAGGAGTTACCATGGTGAAACAATACACACATAAGCAAAGACTGTCAAAAAGTTTTCAGATCGTCTTTTAAGAACGTCTAACAGAGTCTCAAACAGAGCAGAGCCTCTAGTTAGCATCACACCCCAGGGGAATGTTGATGGCATCAGCTGCAAAGTATCAATAACAGGGCTATTCCACGTCTAATTTCCACTGTAGTTAAAATATTAAACAACTAATTATCCAAAGGAGGACAAATAAAAGTAGATTAATTGGGTTCTAAATGAGGCAGACCCACAAACTCAAAAGCTAAAAGAGTTAAAACATTTAGTTTGTCACGTTCAATGTACACAAACAAAATATTACTTTTGGTACTAGGCCTGTAACGATAATTACTATATTGACTTACTGTTCAATACTTGATAAATAGAATAATTTTTGTCCTAATATTTATCACAGGTACTTTTTTGTACTAATATATTTAGAATAGTTTTGGGAGGACAATCCTGCTATAGGGTTATTGTGTCAGTGGGATACATTATCTGAATAAATTTGAATATTATTGTTTATCGTTTCACTTTTTGATGGTGACAGCTCCACTTGGTACTTCTGTTGTTGTCCATCAGTGCAGAGTGCTTCATCCAAAATCCCTTTTATTTGAAAGTGTTGTGGGCTGATCCAGCTGGTCCGGAGCAGAGAGAGCTCATCTGTGGCCCACATTACAGAGCGGGTTAAATCTCGTCTTTAATGAGCAGCTGTCTATGAGTCCAGCACAAAACCAATCTTTAGGCACAGCTGCTCTCTGTTTGTCTGAGGGACCTGCTCCTTTGAAGAAGACATGATGACTATGATTTTCTTCTGGTGCTGAAACTATAAGCCAAGTTGATCATCCTTTTAGAAAGACAATAAAGGCTCAACTAATCAATAACAGAAATAGGTCCACTTCCTGTTCAAAACTGAAACTGGAACTGGGGACCCCATCTGTTTGGAGAGGAATTTCAACATATTGGGCCTGATCTTGGCCCCAATCTCAGCCCTAGCACTAGCGTTAACGAGTGGGCGTGTCCAGGTCGGAGCCCGTCTCACTGCTGGAGGCTGGAGTGGAATGGTACAAGTACATATATGGTAATGGCATATGAACCAACCTGTGACCGCTGTAGCATTTAAAAGCACTGCCAGTGTAGGCAATGTCTGCAATCTTTGCCTCATTACCAGGCAGCAAAGAGAGTGTGGGGAAAAGTTATATATGAGTACAATAAAACAGCTCCGGAGCCACACGATGCAAGTACGCACCAGTAGAGGGGCCAGGAATACAGAATTTTGGATGGGCCGTGACAGAACTGACAGTGTAAGTGAAAGTGACACTGAAAGTGTCCACCGCTGCAACTGCTGACCGCTCACATTCTCGTCTCACGGGTGTCCACTGCATTTGGTCCCACACAGGCGGATGTCTCGCGGATTATGTTGAATGTATGAATAAATGTTTTTATCATGTAAATGTTTCTGATGTTACCCCTTTGCTCAGACATGGATTAAACCATTAACACACGGGGAGGGTGATTGCACAACCAGCATTTGCCTCACACAAGTGACTGATATGCGCCATGAGCGCACAGAGCAGGATGTGCCGGTGTCTGTATACGTCTCTTGAGCCGCTGTACAAAGCTCTACTGACCGCTGCAGCCAAGAGAGCAGCACATTTACGAGGCGTGCATCTGCTTCGCTCCGCTGTCACAGCCCCGAGCTGTCAGTGAATGCACGTGCTGATCTCTGTATCTGGTGTCGGCTCTGTGCAGTTATCTACAATTCTGATGGTAGCCTACCTACTGGTGACTAACTTTATAAACTAACTTAAGCGGCACAATGGGAATAATTTGGTCACAAAATTAAATGGAGCTGATGACAGAAAGGACACGAGGATGTGAGGAAATCCGACATTGCAGCATTGGGACCGCAGACAGGGTAAGAAAACACACTTAAGAACAGTGCTGTAAAGGGCCTCATGTGAATGAGCAGCTTTTGTACAGATCCAGATCAAACCAAACTAAAGAGCAGTGCTAAGCCGATACAGGAAGCGAGCGAGGGGCTGTGCTCAGCTGCGGGAGGGCATCCGGACGGCGCACAAACATGTCATGAATGTTAAGCATTTATCATCCTATATATATATTTCCAAATAAAAGAAGCGCATGTTACATGTCGTTGTTCAGTGGACTACTTTGATATTTATTTTTATGATTCTGGCAATTAACTGAACGCGCCACACCGCGCCCTCAGTCTGCTTCACTACACCCGATATTCAGGCACAGCAAACATCTTCTTTAGAGCTCCACGCCCCACACTTGCGCTAGTGTCAAGATCGGGGCAAGATTGGGCCCATTAAGTTTTCATTTGTACATTTTTATTTTAGCAAAATAGCTACAGACACACAACTAAGTACAGGTATGTGAGTGAAGATAGTGAAAACAGAAATATGAATTTTGTGGGCAAGACATTTATTCAATGCAATTTAACTCCCAAAAATATTCCTATTTATTTCTGAAGTCTGAACTGAAATGCACTGTTACTGACAGAGGACTGACAGTAGACCTCTATATTATAAAGCCCCAAACTGATCATTGATGATTTGATTTTGCACCATGATTTGATTCAGATTTGATTTGAGGGCCTGTACCATGTAAATTTTCTATATATCTGAGCAAAATATTTCTTGCCCCAGTACACATAAATTGTACTGTATAAGCAGCTCTTCAAGTCAAAAGAAATCCACTGTGTACTGTCTGCAAATAATTACAAAGCTTTTTATTGTCCGATAATCAGGAAGTGCGTGTAAGCATGCTAGATGATGTCAAACTCTCTGGTGTCGAATGTTGTGAAAAGCACGCGTGTAAAGCATAAAATGAACTTTTTTCTCACATTTTAAGGCTGTAAAAATCAGGCGCTGTTAAGTGCCCGGGCCAGAGTTTAGGACATTTTAGGGACAGAAAACTTAAACAAAAACAATGCGCTGAGTGCTACAGCCATGGCTCCAGCATGTAAACATCCACCATAGCACATTAGGAGATGGTCATTATAGCTGGAGCTGGCAGTTGGATTGGGAAGGCTCGTTAGCACAGTATGTACACAGCCTACAGCCATATGGACAAACTGGGAGCGCTGGGAATACCCCGCCAATCCACCGGACACTTAAAATGCATTAATTGGGCCCTTGTAGATTACAGCAATGAATTGGGGAATGCTACATCTAATTGGGATGAAACATGGAGTGGAGTTTAAGTTAAGGATTAGGATTTGTAGAGATGAAAATGTTTCGAGGTCACCATAGGTGGGTTTAATCACAGATACTTTATACTTTATTATATTTTTGTGATCGGATTATAGTTTATAGTGTAGTATTCATTAGAATGAGTCTGGGGAAGATATGGTAAAAACATAGGCGCAGAAGGACTTGACAGAAAGGTCAAACCAAGCGTTTTTTGGCCCTGGAGCGGGAAATTGACTGCTTAATATGTCAATTTAGGCAAAAATATTAGCAGGGCATATTTCACTCTTCTCAAAATGTCGATGCCCCTGGATTTGTTTAAAGCCCCACCATGTAACTATTAAAAAATAAATAAAAAATAGCCCAAAATAAAAGCTCTTACTCTGAGTAGGCTTACCCCACAGACCTGACTCGTACTTGGCCTGGAGGAGGACCTGCTTGTTTCCTTTGGCTATAATATTCTACAGTCTGGACTTCTATTTCTATCCATCTCCACTGAGAATGTTACACAGTATGGTTTTAATATTACACAGCATTGATTTAAAACGTGCATTGTGTTTTGAATCTTGTGCTTTTGTTCCATTTTAAAAATGTATGAGCCTATAATGTTTTTTTTTTTTATTCATGTCTAGTTAAATAATTGTTTAAGACACATGTTTCAATCATGAGTTGAGCTGAATTAACCTCTTTTTGTTTTCTTTTTTCTGCTAAATGCTTTTAATTAGTGCAATTCATTCTGTCATGTTTTTGTGTGTATGTAACTGTTTGATCCTAAAATTTAATACATAAACAATTTTACATGAACGCAGATTTACTTCACCTGTCCTGTCTTCACATGCACGTTTGGTCATCCACAAAAGCCTTAAAGGGAGGTTGCAGTGTTTCTTTGCCGTACAAGCGCCTAAACTAATTAAATCCCTGTGTGCATTTGGTAATGGGAAGCTATAAGAGATATAATTGTTGCCGTCCCTTTAATTACTTTCTGGTTCCATTTCATTCCATTTGGGCTGACAGCCTGATCAACTTTTTAATTGCCACTTTTTGCACAGAAGCTTATCAGCCCCGCTGCAAACCTGCATGTGCAGCGTGCTAAATGACCTGGCCAAACAACCACCCCCAATAAACAAACCAGGAAAGAGGGAAGACTGGATAAATACATAGGACGCTGAAAAATGTCAATATATCAGAATGAAATCGTCAGCACTTTGTAAATATACAGGCACAGGAAACAGAAACAATTATCTTGGAGTGAAAAATAAATTGTGTGGTTTTATGTGGTAGTATGATTAATCTTACTTTATTAAAGGTTCTATATTATGCAAAGTTGACTCTTGTGCGCTTTTAACCACGTTAAAATGTTGTTACATCATCAAAAACATATCCGGAGTTATGTTTTGTTTCATTCACACATTTAAGTAACCCTTTATTACAGTCCCTGACAAAAGTCTTGTCGCTTATCCATTTTGTAGAAACAAAAGCTTATAACTTGACTTTAAATTAATCGATTGGTTTTAGAAATGTCTCATATGAAAGCTAAAACCCTCCCAAATTATGCTCAATATACTAAAATAAATTTGCTTCACTGAAGAAAGATTGATCATTTAATGAACACAGAAAGGTCAGATTTTGGCAAGACAAAAGTCTTGTCGCCTACAGAAAATTGAACAAATAATTTACTTCAAATACAAAAATATGTTGCATAACGTCAGTGAATTAAGTAGTGGTGCTGTGAGATCCATATTTAATATCTTGTATGACTTCCATGAGCTTGAAGGACTGCATCCATGCGGTTCGACAATGATTCATACAGTTTGTTGATGAAGTCATCAGGAATAGCAAAGAAAGCAGTCTTACATGCCTCCCAGAGTTCATCAAGATTCTTTGGTTTTGCCTTCCATGCTTCCTCTTTCATTCTACCCCAGACATGCTCAATGATGTTCATGTCTGGTGACTGGGCTGGCCAGTCCTGGAGCACCTTGATCTTCTTCGCCTTGAGGAACTTTGATGTAGAGATAGAAGTATGCGATGGAGCACCATCCTGCTGCAAAATTTGACCCCTTTTATGGTTGGGAATGTAAGAGGTAGCTAATACTTCTTGATATTTTAGGCTATTGATATTGCCTTCCACCCTGCAAATGTCTCGCACACCCCCATAGTGGATGTAACCCCAGACCATGATTTTTCCGCCACCAAACTTAACTGTTTTCTGGGTGAATCTTGGATCCATGCGGGCTCCAGTAGGTCTCCTGCAATATTTGCGGCGGCTGTGATGTAATTCAACCGAGGATTCATCTGAGAAATCCACCTTCTGCCACTTTTCCAGTGTCCATCCTTTTAGCAGGCTGTGGGCCTTGGCAAATGCCACACGGTTTTTTAATTGCCTTTTGTTTAGTGCTGGTTTCTGTGCACTGATTCGACCATGGAGGCCATTTCGAGACAGAATTCTACAAACTGTTCTGGTTGACACAGGGACTTGAGGTGACCAGGCCTGGTGGAGCTCTGCTGCAGTGGAAAAGGGGCTGGCCTTGGATTTTTGAATCAACAAACGGTCCTCCCGAGCAGTTGTCTTGCGGGGTCTGCCGGACCTGGGCTTGTCAAAAACATCTCCAGTCTTTTCAGATCTTTTTCTTATTCTTTGTACTTGACGCTGAGACACATTGAAGGTGTCAGCCACCTCAGCAGTGGATCTGGTCTTCAGCCTCTTGATAATTAATGCTTTGGTCTCAGGGTGGATCTTAGGCATGTTGTCAGAGGTCAAGTTGCAGTTGATGTGAAGGTCTGGTGTGCTGGGGTTCTTTTTATACACACCCACTAATTGATTGATCAGTAACTGATCACAGGTGAGGCTGTAATCTAGGATTGGGTGCATCATATGACAAGGCGACAAGACTTTTGTCTTGCCAAAATCTGACCTTTCTGTGTTCATTAAATGATCAATCTTTCTTCAGTGAAGCAAATTTATTTTAGTATATTGAGCATAATTTGGGAGGGTTTTAGCTTTCATATGAGACATTTCTAAAACCAATCGATTAATTTAAAGTCAGGTTATAAGCTTTTGTTTCTACAAAATGGATAAGCGACAAGACTTTTGTCAGGGACTGTAGTCTGTTAAACCTTGAAAGCTCAAAATGCTCCGTTCCATCTTGTGATGTCATGTAGTGGTAGTTTTCAAGTTAACTGCTACCTTTTACCTTTTGTTCAGTAGAGATGGGCAATTCCAAAGCAGAAACAAACCAAATTTTAACTAAACTTTCTTCTTTAATGTATGCAAAGTTAGTGCTACTTATCGCAATAGAAGGCAGAGAGGGTGCTAAGAATCAAGGAATTAACAAGTCAAGACATTTTAATGAGGTTAACAACAATAGCTGATAATAATAGGGAGTGCTTTAAGTTATGCATTGTTGTAGAGGTATTTTTTGTGTTAAAAATGATCAACAGATTAGTCTGGCGAAGGTCTATGAACATGTGACGCAAAGACAATTCTAACAAGAGCTGCATGACAGAAAAAGATGTACCGTATTTTCCGGACTATAAGCCGCTACTTTTTTCTCACACTTTGAACCCTGCGGCTTATACACCGATGCGGCTCATATATGGACGGATTATTCGTCTATGAACACAGCGGATACGCGCGCAGCTTGAGTGCAGAAAGCGCCGCTGTCTGTGCGGTGAACATGGGTTAGGGTTAGTTAGAACACTCGCTAGCGCTGTTGTCAGCACTAAAACAGTTTATCGCTGCGTGATAAAATAAGTTCTGCTGCTAAATGAACATTAGTGAGTGGGATACGTCTTAATGACCCGTATGTGTTAAATGCAGGTGAGGCGTAAATGACGAGACGAAACGTCTCAAACTTCAGTAGCTGGACATCCGCTCATACATGATCGATACAACTAACCCCGACCCCCGGGAGAGCCTGAAATCCTGTTGAAATCCTACAAGACACTGACATGATACAAGACACTGACATGATCCCAGACAGGACAGCGGCTCTTTCTGCTCGAGACATGCGCAGTAGAGCGCCAGAGCGACTCTCGCGCGTGACGAACTGACTCAATGCAAAAAGACGACAAAAGCTTTAGAGGCAATACAAGCAGATGCTCGGAACTTGAAAACTTCTTGAGGACGTGGACACCTGCGGCTTATAGACAGGTGCGGCCTATATATGTACAAAAATAAAATTCTTTGAAAATTTAGGTGATGCGGCTTATATTCAGGTGCGCTCAATAGTCCGGAAAATACGGTAATATTCAATAATATTGTTTTGTATTTGGATGTACTTTTTAACATTGATAAAAAAAAATACATGCAGAAAAATTACTAATCAAACATGTCAAAATGAAAAACCTAACAGAAACTCACTAAATTACTAAATTATTATGAATATTACATATTATCAATCTAAATATTCATTGGGGTCATACGGGTTAGGGACATTTATTCATGGGTTTCAGCTTTAGAAAGTTTTTTTTTTTTTTTCATTAAAATTTTCTTGTATTGTCAATTGCCATGACAAGAGCCCTAATTTTTCATCGTTCTGAAACCTATGTAGTAGTCACAAAACAGGTATAAGATGAATTGATGAATATATAGTAACACGTAAGTTAGAACTTGAGAACCTTATTTATTCTCTGCTGTGACTGATGTAGGGGCATAACATTTAAAACTCATTGAATTCTACGTGTAAAACACCAGAACGTTTCCCCCTTTTTGTTGTATATGAATCTCATGCAAAGTCTGTCCACTGGTGAGTCAACAAGAAGATAGAAGATGAGAATACAGCAAACAGGAGGCTCTTTCATTTACCGCTGAGGAGAGAGGAGGGAGAGAGAGAAGAGGAGGAAGGGGCAGAGAAGAGAGAGAGGAGGAAGAGAAGAGGAGAGAAGGAGGAGGGAGAAGGGAGAGGAGAGACAGAGAGTGATAGGAGAAAGAGGAAAGGGGAGAGGAGAGGGAAGAAAGAGGAAAAGCAGGTGGGAGAAGCTGAGGGAGTAGTAGGAAGTAGGAGAGGAGGAAAGGGAGGAGGAGCTGGGGGAGAGGTACGAGACAGTGAGGTAATCCATCATTTCGTCCATAAGCACCTGCTGAAGAAGCAACCTGAGCCTCAAGAGCCAAAAAAAAGTCCACAAACTGAACAGCAGCGGAGGCAGACCACCAGTGAACATGGGGATGGGAGAGGACAGGAAAGGAAATTATGCCTAAAGTAATACCAAAACAACAATATAAGAACTTAGAATATAAGAACAATATAAGAGTCCCAAGAGGCAGGTTATTTACATTAATGCCCCACTGTGGAACATTTCATCCAAAAACATTTCATTATGGGTAGTTTTATGGTGGAATCTTTGTCTAATTATTGGTCGAAATGGCACTTACTATACATTTTTTGTTAAAGCATTATTATTATAGCAATCAGATGCAATTAGATGTGCGGAGATTGGTGGTAATTATTTTATCACCTTCACCATGCAGCAATAACAGGTAACGTCAGCCTCAATTACGTTTCTTCTTCCAGCTCACACAGTTGTTATGAAACTAATCATGCAGACTCTATTCTGATACTGGAAAAAAACTGGATATACAAAAAATCAATATCACAAACTCCCTTTTTAGTAACAGTTACCAGCTTAAGCTATAATAAGCGGCTAAAGATAGCAGTGAATGAATATACGGCGTGATTTATTCATAAACAGTGCACTAAAACAAGACTTCAATCTGCTCTCCTTCATCAGTTAACTTTACTGGTTAACATTATCAGTTAATATTATCGGTAAACATTATCAGTTAACTTTATTGGTTAACATTATCGGTTAACGTTATCAGTAAATGTTATCGGTTAATTTTATCTGTTAACCAGTGATTGATCACTAAGGGCTCTAACTTATGGTTACAGAAAACATTGCTAACACGCATTATACTATTTTGTATGACTGAATTATTTACCAACAAAACTAAAAATTAATACAGCTGCAAGCAGCAATGATCGGCCCTCGCGTGTGCCAATGCTGCACCCCGCCAACGGCACACTGTAGTGGCTTTAGAGAACATATTTTGAAAGGGCATTGGAAGTTTATTTTGACACCATGTGCTTATTTCTTGTGTTGTCCCTGCTAAAAAGCCTGAAAAATTGGAACTCCAACCTAATTTGAGCAATGCCTAGCGTAATGACAGCCGCTGGACACACGTATGACACTGCTGGTGTAAACTGTCTGTTAAAATGGAAAGAGACACCTGCGAGTATGCTGTGCTGCTGCGCTTATGCGCCGTTACTGCAAATTGGGGGTAAGACTTGTGTCAAAAATTTGGATAACTTTTGATGACCCACCCTTTGAGATAATGTGCACCTTTGCACAGTCTAATACAATATTGCTGACCCCTGGTGGAGCAGACGGCATTGGTGAAATAATATTTTTTATTCTTCTTGTCATGATCTACTTCTGTGTCAAATTTTAAGATTCTACGTGCTTTTTTTTGCCATCGTTTCTATACCCTAAGGGCCTGGCCACATTGCACACGTATTTCGGCCTATGCGAGCATAAAAAACTACAATTTTAAAAGTGAATGAAGACGGCCACACTGTCAGCGCTGGGTGCGCGTATGGAGCAGCACATCCTGCGTGCGTACGTTTCAGAAAATAGAATCCAACCTATTTGTTGACACTCTACATGAGCGTAGGCGTGTAAAGTGCCTACGCTCAATAGATGCACACCCTCAAAATACAGAGAGCATGCTTCTTTTGTTGTATTTGTGCATTTACCACAAGCACAATGTGTTCCTGGTTATGTATCGTTTGAAAGAGCCCAGGTCTTGAAAGACTGTTAAATAGTGATTTGAAATTTACTTTTGAAATCCTCACGTTGCTGTGATTAGCCTGTACAGAAGGTACAAGCCTGTTCAGCTAGTTAGTTTCACTGTAGACCTGTTACAAGTGGCTAAACGCGCCCAGTCAAGTTTGATCAATTTTCCCATTGAGCAACACACACCCGTGCCGTGTCTTTGCATTGACGCACATCTGTGGTTTTGTGAGGTTAAGCACGTGAATGCTGATGTGTGCAATGTGGCCAGGCCCTAATGCATTTTTTTTTGTGTAGGGGTATGTTGATGCGCCATTTTATTGATTTCGGAAATTGGAAACAGCCAAAAGTTAGAGAAGCGCAAGTTTTAACGTTGGGCAAATTTTTGTGAGTTTTCGTCACTGTTCACTAGGTAAAAAACGGATGTGTTGGTTAGGAGAAAAACCTTCTGTTCCACTTTTTTCTATATATTAAACTATACATTTTGGGAAAGCTCTGGTGCATTCCTACGTTATGGCAAGGGTCCCTGGTCACTACGGGTAACTCACTTCACGCCAGTTCACTTCCTGGCTACTCGTAGCTTCGCATCGTTTTGTGATACTAAAAGGCCCTTCGCCAGCTTCTGGCACTCAGGCCTAATAAATAATAATAATGTTAAAATTCATTTTCAACACACAATAATAATAGGGCCATCATGTTGCCATATAATGAATTTAAATGTAAAGCTCTCTACATTGGCTTTCTCCTCTTTGTCACACCACAGTTATGAGAACTAAACATCACATTTAGATCCAGGTTTAGATTCACACTGAAGCTTTAAAGTCTTGTTTCCTTTTGGTGAGTTGCTCCAGTCTCAGGGAACAGCACGAGAGAGCAGCCACATCAAAACTGGATTAGCAAATGCAATCAAGGTGGATTAATTATGGATGGGACTGGTCCATTCCACCTCATGTTTTCTGTCTTATACACTTCCTGAGCAGAATGAGAGAAGAGCGAGGGAGAGGGAGGGGGAGGGAGAGACGGAGGAAGGAGAGAGTAGAGGCACTGAGGGAGAGAGAGCGCAAGAGAGAGCAGAAAAAAGTGAGGGGAGTTGACAGAGAGAGTGAGGGAGAGGGAAAGAGATGGGGCAGAGAGGGAGAAAGCAGAAAAGAGGTGAGGAGAGTTCAGAGGGGGAAAAAGAGAGAGGGAAAGAGCAGAACAAGAGAGCAGTTGAGCGAGAGAAAGTGAGAGAGACATAAGAAAGAGAGAGACAGAGGGAGGGAGAATGAGGAAAAAAAAGTGGAAGAGAGACAGAGAGAAATGAAAATACTTGTTTGTAGGGCCATAAGCCTTTAGTCATTTAGTCGATTAATCGGTTCATGGGGTCTTAGTCAACCAAAATTTGTATTAATAGTCGACTATTAATTGTATTTAGATTTTAAGGATTTATCCGGGACAACAGCAGAAAGGAGAAGTTAATGAGTGAGTTAGCTGAAGATTTGGAATTTTTGGTATTGAATCTGTCTTTGTATTGTTCTCTAGTACTTTTTCTGCATAAATAGTACTTTCTGCAAGAACTCCCCCTGCAGGTGTATTCTTGTGAGTGCAATTTGGGTCAGATACACAAGCTATGTAAAAGGCTCTATTCACGGTTACTGGAAGACTTTTGGAAACATGTGGATGACGACTTCCATTGTAGTTCCCGACACTGGGCATGTGATAAAACCGTGGATTCAGCAGCAGCGTCTTCACAACCTGCCAAAGCTTTCCATGAGGGAAGTGACTCTAATCGCATCTTCCATGTCACTTACGCTACAATGACATCTTTTTTTAAAAATTAAGTTAGACAAATTCTAATAACCAAACTAATAGGCAATTTATAAAAGGAAAAAAAGAAAAAATATGACATGACATGACAATGACATCTAGATGAAGAAAGCCGGGCCATTTTCTCAGTTTCCTAGAGTTACTATCACTAACAGAACCCAAAGGAAGTCCTCATCCGCATGTTTCCAAACACCTTCTGGTTTTTGCTACACCCCCTTTTTAGTTGATCACTCGATTGGCAGGGCATGTCTTTAGTCGACAAAGAATTTCTATTTTTTTAAATGAGTTTCACTGGCCAGATTTAGTTTAATGAAAGAAACAGTCTGAAGAAGTCATATATTAAAAAAAATAAATTAATTAAAAATAAAATCTCATATCATTGTTAACACAAAAATAAATCTCACATTTTCAAGTCTGCAAGGTGTTTCTTCACTTTGGCATTTTGAAATGTCAGTTCTATTTTATTGAGAAACATGTGGTGTAATGTCTATATGCAAAACTTAAAAGTATGTATCTTTTCTAGTGGACGGTCCACTAGACTAGCCTATTGACTAGCCTAAAATGTTGCGCAGTATGGCATTAATCGCTTTCATCATCATCATCATCATCATCATCATCATCTCTTTTTTTTAAATTCACTTAGGAGGTGGGTACCCCTGATAAAAAATACCCTGAGAAATATACAGTATATTCCTGCTGTGAGTGGGATCACCTCTCCACAGATCTAACAAGTTTAGCCTGATGCCATCATCTCCTTGTCTCCATGGATATAGAGAAGATAAATGTCACAGTGTGCAACATTCCAGGTGAAGTAATGGAGTCTATCAGGTAGCAGACACTCCCATCAGAAATGTTACACGGTGCACTTTAAAGGCGCTGTATCTGATATTTATGGTCTTAAAAGCATGAAAAACAGAACTGGTCCAAAGTTATTCCTCACTTACTTATTCATACAAAACATCCTAATTATTCACCACAATGAGTTTATAAATGCTTTTCACAGCTTTTAGAAAAACAAGAGTGGAGATTATCAGACAATAAAATTTCAAATAAGATGCAGAAAGCACACAGTGAACTTACGCTGACCTCAAGAGATTTTAATACAACAAAACTGTACTGGGGTAAGACACATTTTGTTCAACTACAAGCTCTTTAAAGGTGTACTGTGTAACTTTTTGGTTGAGGGTTCTTCACCTGCATGTTTCCATGGATATGTCATTGCTCTAACTTACATGTATTCAATTACAGGTGGTTTTACAGCTCAAAAATACATAGAAAAACAGGCATTCTGACTGTGAGCCTCTCCGCAGATCTGACCAGTAGACAGAAAGGTTTAATAATACCATACTGTGAAACATTCAAGACAAAGCAATAACATCTCCATGGAGAAAAGCATCTGATAGACCTTCCACCATCTATTATCATGGACAGCAAACCAGACCAAGTTACAGGCCAGATCTGTGGAAAGGTGACCTCGCTCACGGTCAGAATACATGTTTTTCCAGGTATTTTTGAGCTATAAAACCACTTGTAATTGAATCAATGTAAGGGTGAGCTGTTTAATGTCATACTGTGGAACATTACAGGCAGAGCAATGACATCTCCATAGAAACAAGCAGGTGACAGACAGCGAACCAAAAAGTTACACAGTGCACCTTTAAAAAAAGCAATGTATTTAATGTATTTATCTTCTAGACTAAAGGCAGGCTGCGCTGTTAAAAGGTTGAATTCCAACATTAGCGGATCCTTATTAATTAGCAGTTCAGAGGAAACGTAAAAGAGCCATAATATGCACTGATGCCCCGTGTCAAAAAGCATTCACTTCTTTGAGCGTGACTATATTCTGTAACATTGTAAGCAGTTTACAAGTTTGTTTGTATAAATTAAGAAGGCTTTTAACCGCCATGGCAAGTGTGGGATGTCATGACCTTGATTCATTAGTTAAAAAGCCCCTCTAATAAATTCACCACTTTGATGAAGCTATTAAAGTCCAAGCATAGCCCTGTTGCCCATTATAGATTTCAATAAACAGCGCGGTTGTGTGGGCGAGAGAGGGCTTTTTCACGAATGTTTTAGAGGAGATAGGGAAAAAAGAAGAGATGATAGGTGGAGAGAGAAAGGGGGGGGGGGAGGAAGAGGAGATAGGACATAGAGAGAAGAGAAGAGTAAAGGGATATATACGGGGGATACATATGTTGAGAGAGACGAGAGAAAGGGGGTGAGACAGAGATATGGAGATATAGAGAAAGAAAGAAAGAAAGCAAGGGAGGGACAGAGAGATGTAGAGAGAATAGAGAAGGCGTGGGCTAAAAGGCTGGCGAGAGAGAGATGTAGAAAGAAGGGGAGGAGAGAGAAGGATGAGAGAGTGAAGAAGGAGAGAGAGAAAGAGGGATCAGAGAGTGGACATAAGGAGACATTCAAAAATGGGATAGGAGAAAGGAAAGGAGAGAGACATAGAAGAGAGAAAGAAAGAGAGAGACAGTCAGAGAGGTAGACAGAAGAGAGAAAGAGGATGAGAGAGAGACAGAAGTGAAAAAGAAGGGGAGTGAGAGACAGGTAGAACAGAGAAAGAGAGGGTGACACAAGAGAGCGAGACAGACAGACGAGAGAAAAAGGGTTTGAGAAAGCGAGAGACAGACAGACAGACAGAAGAGAGAAAGACAGGGACAGAGAGAGAGAGACAGATAGAAGAGAGAGAGAGTGGCAGAAAGAGAGACAGGGAAAATGAAAATGGAAAAAATAGAGAAAATGAAAGATAGAGGGGAGAGAATAGTGAAAGAGGACAGAGAAGGACAGGACAGAGAGAGAGAGAGAGAGAGACAGAACAAGTTAGAAGAGTGGTTACACATTGTGGGTGCATAGGCAGGAGCTGGTTTTCCTCCCTCCTTCACAAAGCCGTTCTAATAACACCTAAAGACGTATTAGGCATTGTGAGCAGGCGCTTATACCAAAGTGAGCCACTCAGTTCTGGAGTCGCCCGAGCTTAAGTTAATGAACAGAGGAGAGAAGCTGACGGAGGCTAATTCACATCGCTCGGCAGAGAAGGCCCATGTATCAATCTATATCAGTTACACAGGGACTTTCACTGAAGGCAGGACTGTGCCAGGCTCCAGCACAGGGACAATTTAAAGGAGAAGAGAAAAGTACAGTGAGGTAGACAGATTTATGGACAGATATGACTTAGAAGGTCGTAGACTGTACATTTTCAGGGGTTTAAAATACTTTTGGACACTGTAAAATAGAGAAGGGGCAGTAACACTATGATAACTATACCTTGATTGGCATTAAAGGTTTTATATTACACACGTTGACTCAAAAGCGGATGTTAGAATGTTTCCTCATTAAAAACATACCTAGTTAATGGTCAAGTTAACAGCTACCTTTGTTCAGCTACATTTTGTTCAGTAAAGAGCTGAAATCATCCACATTCTAGTGAAGGTGTATAGAGTTTAAAAACACAACGGAGCACTTCCTGTATTACCACATGGCATCACAAAGTGGAACAGAGTGTTTCAAGTTTGAGAGAAGAACTCAAATATGAAGGTTTTGTGTATTAAAAATGTGTGAATGAAACTAATTACAACTCCAGTTATGTTTGACAACAATCAGAAAATAGAGTAATATGAGCCCTTTAATAATGCATTAACAAAGACTTAACTCATAATAATTGATTAAGAATGATTCAGGCTTAGTAACTACATAATTAATATCTTAGGTCCTAACCCTAATCCCTTAATTGAGTGGTCATTAAAGTACATATGGCAGGTTAAAGTATTTTTCACCAAAACATACTATAGTTAACATAATTATATTTAATTAACTTTAATTTTGGTGAAGTTTATAATTTCACTTCCTATTATTTCAGTATTGTACAACTATGGCAGCGGTACTGGTATGTGTAATGGAGTCAATTTAAGGCAACTTGAGCACAAATTTGCAGTACTCTTTCCAGCACTGATTATGAGGTTAAAATTTTAGCATTATAACAACACTACTGGAGATAGTGTTGTTATGATATTAAAATTTCGAACTCAGTTCTGATTATAAGGAATAGTTTTGATACTCAGAATACAGATTCCGATACCACGATGATAATAGAAAGTAATTATCAACATTAAAGCGTAGTACTTAAAGCGTAGTACTTAGCCTTATATCTGTGTAATCCCTCAGTCGTCCAGGTAGGTTCCATAGTGCTCCTTGGGCGTGTACTAGTCTGTGTGCTCTTATACTTGTTCTGAAACAGTTCAAGATCATTTCTGTCCTGTGGCGGCATGGTAGCGAAGCGGTTAGCGCCCTCGCCAGACAGCAAGAAGGTCCTGGGTTCGATTCTGGGGCAGTGCAGGGCCTTTCTGTATGGCGTTTGCATGTTCTCCCTGTGCCTGCATATGTTTCCCCCAGGTGCTATGGTTTCTCCTACCACTAAAAACATGTACAATAGGGTTCCCCTGTGAGGCCAGGACTCACCTGAAAAAGAGATTCTTGATCTCAGTGGGACTATCATGGTTACACAAAGGTAAATAAATTCTCCTCTGAATGTGACCTTTTTAGCATTGATACTTGTTCAAACGAGAATAGTGTCTAGAGTAGTATCTGATTTTTCTATACTTTTGACAACCCTATTCTCCAGTGGTATTTTTTTTTATGTATTTCTGTTCTATAAATGCATAGAATTCTTGTTCTCCCAGCCTTGCTACAGTATAAAATATTACATAAACAGCTGATTTACATAGTTTGGCAAAAGTGGGGCCTGGGTTTGAATGGATTTGGAAAGAGCTCCTCCATTCTGCCCACAGAGTGAAGAATCTGCTCCTCTGATATCATTAATATTTCACCCTGCAGGAAATGAGCTCTCCAAAGACAGATGCCTACCTTAATTCTTAAACTACCTCCATTTAAAAGTGAAATTCAGGCCAAACCCAAAACAGACGGATTGTTTCGGAACCCAACAGCGTGTTCCGAGTCAAGTCAGATCTGATGAGAAAATCTGACACTTTGAGGAATGATATGCACTGCTGTTGATTGAATAAATGTCCAATAAAAAAATAAAAATAAAAATAAAAATAAGGCTAGTAATGTGTTAAAAAATAAGCACCCGGGGACATGAGCCAATTGTACCACACCATGAATTCTGTTCTGAATGAATACTCTATTCAAATTGTCAAAAATGGTTTGTAAGAAAGTAATGTTGTCACAAAACTAACATTTCAAACTCAACTGCAATACTAAGGAATAGACTTGATACTAAATACAGATTCCAATACCACAATGATAATAAAAACACTCACTCACACTTTTCAACATTAAATCATATTGCTTTCTTTTATATTACCCTGTGGTTTTATATCTGTGTAATCCCTCAGTGGTCCAGGTAGGTTCCATAGTGGTCCATGGGCGTATACTACATGATTTTTACTACTGATACCTGTTCAAATGAGTATCTAGTTTCGATACTAGTTTTCGTATTGATTAGTATCTGATATTTGATACTTCTGACAATATACACCACACCACAGCTCAAGAGGTGGATAAAACAAGTGCATCCTCTCTCCAGCTCGGCCCCCCAACAGCTGCTAAAGATGGACACTTAATGTAGTTTTAAATGTGCCTTTTATGTGATGCTACAGAAAAACATCTCCACATAACTACATTCTTAAATTCCTCCACTATTTTTATTTACAAAACCTTTCACAAGCTGGCCATCCAATTTAAATAAGGATCATAGTGAATTTTGTATATTATATTGTTGTTTTGTTTATATATTATAACATTATAAGAATAAGAAGATTAAGCATATCTATCTATACATATTCTGTCTTGTTGATTACTTTCACATTTATTTACTTACTATACAATACTTGGACTTGAACAATGGCATGTAAAGGCACATTTAGGAACATTCTGGATGTGTTGCTAAGATACAATCTGATTATATTTTGGAACAATGCAAAAAAATAAAGATATTCCTTTATGCCAGTATCACCCACACCGCCTCTACTATACAGTATATGTTTGTTACTCTAACTCTATTGTCACAATACTAAAATTTCAAATTTGATTTCAATACTAAAGAATAGATTTGATAGTCAGTACTAATTATGATACCCAAATGATGATGATATTGTCATTTTTAATACTAAATAATAGTATTTCCTTATTACACCATGGTGGTCTTACATAGGCTCTGATAAAACAAGTAAAAACTGTTCAAGAAAGGTCCAGTTGTATCTAGTTTGTCATTTTTTTCAGTATCGATACTTGCTTAAATGAGTATGTAGTCCTGTTAACTCCTCATAGTGTGATGTGGATTAAGCTTGACAGGCAGTGAAATAACTTGAGTCCCAACACTCCGCCTGCACCTGCGCCGAGAATCACAACCGCGCTAACTGTGTATGCAAACAACACAGAAGCTACAACCCAGATGTGATTAAAGCATCTCTTTATCAATTTGTCACGGCACACTTCTCCTTTCCGCACTACCTCAATTACGGATCTGCACAGTGGCGCTAATGCAGTTTATTATGACGTCCATTAGTGTGAGTGACAGGAAGGTTAAGAGAGTGGAGCACTTTACGCTGGGAGGCTCGAGTGTGACAGAATGCGGATCACGGACTTTTTACTTCAAGGGTCTTCATCAACAAAAGGGCAGAGTCGCGGAGAGGAGGCCGACCTTTCGCTCTCGCCAAAATCTGCGGCGCTGGTGTCTCCGTGATGGATTACGAAGTGCACTGGGACGGACAGCGCACCGACCAGGGACTTTCACAGGCAATGATGACTGTGGCTTTTCAAACACTAAGCTCAGAGTGGACAGAGAGCAGACAAGTACAAGCAACAGTCAAGTGGCTGGGGGAACTGCATAATGTAGTGTCCAGTGTTGACAACAATGCATTTGCTCTTTGGACACTGGGGCTTGTAGGACTGCACGATTAATCACGATCAAACCAAAACCTCTATCAAATTGTGAACCCATTAATTATATACAAAGTAGAAGGCTATTATATGGTCAGCCAAAACCACACACTTTGACAAAACTGTCAAAGTGTACTGGAGCAGTATCCTGTCTCCCCAATTTCAAATAAGCATGATTGACAGGCAGATTAACCAATCAGAGACAAACATGGCGGGTTAGAGTGGACAGAGTACAAAGATGAGTGAGTCTGGAACCATAGACGGTCTTCCTGATTTCAGATAGATGTGATTGACAGGCGGATTAACCAATCAGAGAAACATATGGTCTGTTCATGTTAAAACAAACATGGCGGATTCAGAGTAAAAAAGGAAAGAAAAAACAATACAGAGGACTAAGAAACGGCAAGGATTCCGTCAACAATCAACAATCAAAGCACCAAACTCACATTTATCTCAGGTACAAGAGGTTAGCCAGTAAATCTACTCAAATCAAGATAATATGTTCTTAATTCAAGACATTTTAATTTATCTAGATGTTACTTTTTGCAGTGTAGCAAAGTGCAAAAGGGTTTGTGGGTTTGTGTGCAAGATATGTTGACTTAAATATCTAAGTTTCCACAATTAATGGTTTGAAAAGCAGGTTGTTTAAAGAGCTGTTCGACAACCACTAAAAACATTAGCGTCATACACAAAATTATGCAAATTCTACATGGCAGCAAAGGTGTACTCGTGAGCTTTTGTCGCTGCATTTGAGGTAAAAATGAGCCGTACAAAACTGTGATAATGTGTGACTTTTGAACCCACTTTAAGAATCTAAGCGGGAAGCACTCGGCTAAAGTCTGCTGCAGTTTGGAGTTTGTCAGTCAAAATGTCAGCCGCTGCGACGTGTCTTTGTGGCAGTGACAGGAGGCTGAGAGCTACAGCACTTCAGTTAAAAGACGACTTCACTCAGAGTCCATTATGTCCACGGAGCGGCCCTGTTCCCCAGAGAGAGCACAGGCAACAACGGCTTAAAGGGGTTCATTATGTAAAACTAACTTAAAGGAGCTGTACCTGATTTTTATTGACTTAAATCAGAAGTAAGTAACTTTCAGCAATAGATAACATTTGTCCAGTGGACAGAATTTAATTTTCTTTTGCTACGGAACCTACCTGGACGACTGAGGCATTACAGAGACATCTTTCTGAGACATCTTTCAGCGACCTCCTACAGCTCCCTCATGAGACTATACTTTTTTCTTCTCTTTTCTCTTTTTTTACTGAAATAAGGCAGCATAATCACATAAAAAACATATGATGTTGCCAAATATTTTAAAAAGAGCCAAATATTGCAGGGCTGTTTTTCCACATGGAGACAGCAGGTGGAGATGCTTCAGGCACCCTGAATTTAACCCCATATTTCACCATCATAAGAACTTATAAAGATGTTTAATAAGGTAAAAATGTTACTTAGTTCTGCTTTAAAACGTGAAAAATAGAACAAGGCAAAGTTCGATTTTCACCTATCCCTATTCTCATATTTGCAATTGATTGTCTTATTTGCAGTAGGTCTGCAGTTTTGAACAGGAAGTGAGTGAACTCATTGTAGTAAATTTCAGATCATTATTGCATTTATAGTATAACACAGTGTGAAATGTCATAGTTTAATACTTCATACTTTAAATACTTATACAAAATAAGGCTGAAATATTAAATAACTATGCTGAAATACTGCAATATTACAGTAGTGGTGCGATATTAGTGGTGAAGTTAGTTCAAATGATATATACATAAATGGTTTATTAGTTAATCAAAACCTTACCTAACCTAACCTCAAAACCTTAAGAGCATTATTATTTGACAAGAGACAGAAGAAAATGCTAAACCTGAAAATGTTAAAAACAAATCAAAAGAACAACTTGTGTTTGTAGACATCTAAACTACAGGGATAGCAGGTTTTATACCAAATAAGTCTCCATGGCCCAGGATATTTGGTTCTCCACAAAGGACAGTGTATTGCAGCCTTTGCAAATTGCTAATTGTGATTATTCGATGGCGATTGATCTTGTGGCCTTGTGGCCATGCCTTAGTGGACTGGACACAGCTATTTTCCTACATACAATTCATTATGCTGCATATGAGTACAAAAGAATTTGGCAAGACGATAATTTAAAAAATTACTTTAAATACAAAACAAAGCTAATTAAGCAGTATTAAAAACACTGAAAACTGTATTTTCTCCAAATATCTGCATAAAATGAGTGATTACACTAAGAGCCTCAATGGCACACACTACTGGAGAATCTTCATTGGCACAGAAGTACAAACTGAAGCACAAAGCTAAGAAACACCAGAAGTGACATCAGTCTTGCTGACACCTCTTACCCATGCATAGTTTTCTTTAGCAGAAGTAAACCAGGTCTTTTGTACGTCACATGATGCAGTTTAAACCAAGGACACTCACATTGACAGTGCCAAACCTTCAGCCAGCCCCCATTTATCACACTGGCCTGAATTCTTTATTCTTTAGTTGTCAAGTGATGATATCACTTCTGTGTCCAACCAGAAACTCAACAGCTGATTTCAAGTTTTGTTTTTGTTCTTTATTCATAAAACAAGTTTAAAAAGTGTCTGTTTAACCACAAATTGTATCAAATATGCAAATAATGAAGTAATAATCTATCATAATGCAGGATTACCAGTGCTTACCTCACTAAATGCCGCCATCTTAGTCTAACCTAGCGTCTCACCTCAACCTGCCTCGTACATTTTCTGTCACAGTTATCACCATGGATCCATGCTTATAACCTGGGTAGCTTTAAAGGTTTGCAATCCCTTTTTAACATGAGATGTGTTGTCTCAAAAAAAAGAGGAAACTGTAAAAAGAACATTGTACATGCTCATGGATGCTCACACTTAACAACACTGTTCTATCTGAAAAAAGTAACACTCAAAAGCATATGGTGAGACGTTCAAGCACCACAGTCTGAAAACCCCTGATCGAAGGCAGTAGCAGCAGTAGATTGTCATTATGAGTGTGTGTGGTACCTCATCCAGCTCCGAGATGTAGACAGGTTTCTCTTCAAAGCCGATAGGCATTGGGTCACTGGGCGGGATCTCCACCTCCTCGTACATCTTTGTGTTTTCTCGGCGTATTCCCTCGGGCAGCAGCATCTGAATGTCACACACAGATACAACACACATCTGAAAACAATGCACCTCAAAGACTGCAGAGGAACGGTATATGCCATGATTTGAAACACAAGATACAACTTTCAAGGAGATTTGGAGGCCAGAGAAGATTTCTGTTTGGTCCAAAGAAAGATTTAGTTTTCATAGTTGACTTCTTTATCCGTTTTACAGCCAGTGTACACTGACTGCAAGTGCGGTGCGGTACGGGACTCACGCGGATCCCGCAAGACTTAAAAAGTCATTCAAACCAGTGCACCTTGCCACACTGACTTCTGCGCTCTGCCACACTGACCTCTGACCTCTGCCACACTGACCTTTGAGGAGTGACGGTGTGGGCGTAGGTCTGCGGAAAATATCTGCAAGAAGTCTATTTTTGCTGGACATCCCAGAGGTCTGCTAGCAGTTTTCAGGTGAATTATCAAATGAACCCACGTGAACCCGCGTTGGTTTAGTTGAATCCACACCACAGTTGTCGCAGTTGGTAAAACAGTCGATCTGTAAGTAACCCGCTCAAAGTACGTACCACACCACACTTGCAATCAGTGTAAACGTAAAACTATTCATAGGCTCATACGACTTTTTTTGCTGTGATGCACGCAATTTAGAGATTTTTTTGTCACTCAAAAGCCATTTTAATTGTCAATTGCTATGGCAACAGTTCCATTAGAATATCATGGCATCAAATGAACACCACTCTTTTTCCTTATTATGGAGAAGGCTTAGGTGAAATGTGTTGAAAACCCATTTAATTGTGTCCTGAAGCCGTTCATTCGGTCCTCATTAAAGCTCTGGATCATTTTAATTGATGGCTATTTAAAGTAAATCCCAATTATTTTAATGTCATGTCAAGGTTACGTTAATACTACTCATTAATGGTTGTATGTAGAAACGTGGTATTGCCATGGTGATACCACTATATTCTTCACTTCTGCAAGGTTAAGGCTAATTTATTCTCCATTTTGGTGAGCAATCAGATCTGTACTTTCTAAGCATAGTTACATAACATTTATGCATAATTTCGTGATAATAATAATAATGCATTGGATTTATATAGCACTTTATGTCACAATTTACATTTATTTACAAACAAGTGGTAAGCTACTATTGTAGCCACAGCTGCCCAGTCAAAAAGAGAATGATGTGAAATTTGTTTTGCAGCTTGTTCCAATTTTTGTTTTTAAAAGTTATGTTTTCACACTTGCTAAGATTCCACAAACTCTGGGCATACGGACCAAATGACAGACAGAATCCACCATCCACATACAAGCTTTGTATGTGGAGCACAAATGAGCCTTTAAAATAAGATGGGGGACAGGCAAACTGACTATTAATATAGTGGTTTTATGATGAGACAGAATATATAATAATAATGCTATTAGGATCAGTATTTTGGAGATATTTCTACTAAAAAAAATATTTTATTACCCTGGCTCCTCCTACAAACGCCGGCGCCTTGGTGGCCTCTGCGTAGCTGTCGTAGACATTTGGATATCGGACTCGTTCATAGACTCTCTCTCTCAATAGCACTGGCTCACGCCGAGCATTCAGGAGAGCTTGTTCACTAAAAAGAGAAAATAAAACAAAAAGTTAATTCAAACACAAGTCAAGTATTAAGCATTATAAAGTCCTGATGGTTAAATTATGTAAAGTTTTAGACCAAGGCCGTGTCTAAATCAGGACTAAACCAAGACAAAATCAGACTAGGTCTAAGTATAAAGCCTGATCATCTCAATAAACCCTTTTCGAAATGTACAATAAATTTAAATTCTGCATATAGGCTTGACTGGGGGCGCAGATGGGCTATGGACATATAAAGGGGCAGAAGAATGGCCTTGTACCGCTGTGCTCTCATCTCTCGGGGGTCAAAGTTCAGGGAAGCCTCATAGCCGTCAGTGTCGTCTGTAGCTTTAGCGCGTTTCCTCTCTCTCTTCTCCTCTCTGCGGTACATCTTCAGCATCTGTTTCTCCTGCTCCGAGAGGATGGTCACCTGGCACCCGTACGCCGGCTTGGACACCTCAGGGCCCACCATGCGACTGAAATCTGGGGGAGGACAAAGTTTGGGAAAATTGTGTCTAAAAATAATTCTGTATTCTTATTTGCTATAGTAATATATTTTTATTCAATATGAAATAAGTGGACCATAGGCGTATAGTGGTCATATACTTAACTCAAGATCATTTTAAAGGTTAATTTCTGTCCTGTGAATGTGACTTTTTAGTATCGATACCTATTCAAATGAGTAGCTAGTTTTAATACTAGTTTTAGTATCAATTAGTATCAGATTTTCAATACTTTTGACAACCCTAAGAACAGTAATGACAAATCAATATCAATAAAATCAATAAATATCGTAGCAAACATTTAACCTAAAGCCCTCGTCTCTGCTGTGTTGGTCTACCCCATATTGGCACAGTTAACTCCATTGCCCTTGCGTTTGTACAGACACTGACAGTAGTGTTCAGTGTTCAGATGCACCGGAGCCAACAACAGCTCTGTGGCCATGAAGGAGTTAACTCTCCCTCCTCTTCGCTCCCTGTTTGAGGCACAACAGCTCAATAAAAGGCAGAATTGCTCTTGAAAACAGATGAGATGTGGTGATTGCGCCGCGGCCTGGGTCTGATTGACTCAATGATTTCGTCTTTATCTCGTCTCCTGCTTCTGCGCCAGCTCCTGTCTGTCACCATGAAACCTCCCCTCCCTCTGCAGCACGGCCAGCAGCCTCCACCGCCAGTGTCTGCCTCCATTTAGAAGACGACGGCAGGGGAGGGAAGCCAAAAATGTACTAGAGTAACTGCAACAAATACTATCTACAAGTTAAAAGCACTCAAACTAAGAAATTATATTGATTTGAAGATGTGTGTGTAACTTTTTGGGTGGGGGTCTGCCAACTACTTGTCTCCATGGTGATGTTATTGCATGACTGGATGTTCCACAGTGTGACATTAAGTTATTCAATAGTTGCATTTTTTTATATATATATACACACAACATTTTATTTTATTTGAGAAATTACTAAAGCTAGAGTGGACAAATAATCTGCCAATGGAATGAGGTGTTTCCTTTTGCTATGGGTCTTTGAATACATCTCAACATCATTTGCATATAATTTGTTTTTATTTTACCTTAGGTTTTTCTCACTTACGTATTGCACTGTGTAGTAGGCTATTTTACTCAAGTAACAGTATTTTATTTTTACTTATTAAAAAGGTATAGGGTTTTAACCTACTCTTCAAAAGGTACTAGGTAACTGAAGTAGATGTAACCATAGATTGAATAGAAAAAGGGATACCCTGCTGCCCGCCACGTTCCAAATAGGAAGTGAGCATGGGCGCAATCTGGCTCCATCAACACTGGTTCCAATTCGCTTTCTATTGAAAAATCGTTGCCCCTCTCTCTGCAACTGCTGCTGTCAGGCTCACTATTTCGATCTTAAAATGTTCTTATTAACCCGTTCTATATGATCATGGTGTTTTTATTTGGCTATTTTGTCCGTAAATCAAGATATGAACATTAATAACAGATCAATGAGGCACCTTCTTTCCCCATGGTTTCTCCCTGAAGGTTTGATTGACAGCCTTGCTAAATTACTAATAATTCACAGTCAGACAAATATGAATCTCAGCTCCAAATTCAGCCCTATGACTGCAAGCCTTGATGAGCTTCATTTGGCTGGAGCCAAACGCTAAAGGTGACGTCACACTCAGTCCACTTCTTTATACAGTCTATGGATGTAACCAAGTTTTCAGTGTGTTTCTGTCTGAACCTTTCCCTGCCTTCTCTACCGCTCCATCTTGTCGTCTGGTTCAGTATCTGCAGCTGTGATCACCTCCAAACCTTCGGCTTCTCATTTCCTCAAACAGTCACAGCGCCGCAGTCACAGGGAAACACTGTTTAGTTTATTTTCACAGCTTTGGACGAGGTGTGAACAGATTATAAAGGACTGTTGAATCAAACAAATAATTAAAATCTGTATGTGATCAAACATGCCAGGCCTGAAACTATTATCTTAAAATGAAGGGTAAATTGGTCACTTGTATGGGGAAAAGTAATTTGTGTTAGGTTGAGTTCACACCTGCAATGGTTGATCCAAATTTGGTACTTTTTGGTCCTTTGGTATTGTACACGTATCTAATCACTTGTTTTGCCCTCATAATTGTCTGTTTCCTCAAATATCAACACAGCAAAGTGGTGCACAATCATGGAGCAATATACACTAACACATTTTGGTCAGGAAGTCCCTTGTTTAAGTTAAGCATTCAGTTTTTTACAATAATCATTTTCATATCGTCCAATTCCTGATCTGGAACCATGTCTGGTACTGCGTGGCGCAAAGACAAATGTTTGGTATCTTGCATATCAAGATGGATTCTCACAATATTTTTGAGTCCACAAACTCAGAGAATCCATCTTGGCATGGTGTACCAACCATAGAACAGCACTGGGTTTTGTGTGGAAGCGCCCAGACAAACCAAAACAATCATGGCGATGCAGACAGACGTAGGTCAGCCTAATTTAGCAAAACTACCGTGTTTTGTTTTTTTGTGTGAAAAATTTGCGTTTTGTGCATTTGTGGATTGTGCTTTTGTCTCAACTGGATATAACAAAAGTTCGATTTTTTGGCTTGTTCTGCTGCTGTGACACTTGTTTTTAGCAAGAGCTGTTCTAGATTGATAAATGTCTGTACGACTGTACATCTGTAGCAAAGATGAAAAAAGTACAGAGAGATAAGAGTTCATAAATTACTATATGTCAAATGTCAAACTACTCAAAACTAATATACATTTAGTTTTGCAGGTAGATTTTTGTGTAGGAAAATTGAGACAATTCTTATTCTGCCATTGGACACAACTTACTATAACTAATTTAAATGTGCTAATAGTTGGACACTGTGGTTTTGCCCATACTGTACATTCTGTAATATATTCAGACCCTGTTGATTTCATTTACATGCTTTTAATGCATGCTGTTATGTTTTCATAGTTTATATTTTACTATTTGCTATTATTATTTATGGCTTTATGTTGCGCCATAACACCAAGGCAAGTTCCTAGTTTGTGAATTTTGTAATTAAAAATAACAGCAATAAAGGGTATTCAAACAAATTATAAACAACACAAATTCACTTTACATTATGAAGTGTAGCAGCAGAGAAAAGAGTTCCTTTACAGATTTGTGTCCTTCTTTCTCCCACACATACACTTACAGTAGAGTGCTGAAGGAGGAGTGTGCTTAATGACCCAGACAGCAGCATTAGCACAAACACGCCATGGGGGTCTGTTTCTACCTGGACAGAGCTGTCAGTGTCCCACAGGGGGCAGTCTCAGCGGGGGGCACAACTCCTCAAAGACAACACCACTCAAACTTCTGCTTCTGACTCTAGCATCCCACTCATTTAGAGCTAATGTAAAGAAAGAGGTGGAAGAAGAGGAAATCTATAGGAGACAGAGTCAGTGCAGTGGACAAATTGTAAAAAAAATTATATATATATATATATATATATATATATATATATATATATATATATATATATATATATATATATATATATATATATATATATATATATATATTTATATATATATATATATGTATTTGACCAAAATATATATATGTATTTGACCAAAATTTTTGCCCCAGTACAGATATACTGTATAATATAGCAGTATAATAAAGCAGCTCTTGTGGTCAAATTAAGTCAGCTGTGTACTGTCTGCATCTAATTATAAAACATATTATTGTCTGAGAATCAGGAAGTGTGCATTTTTTGTTAGGATTAGCGTGACGGCAAACTCCACTCTGGCCTATGAAATATTGTGAAATATCATTGGGGTGAATAGTTAAGATGCCTGGGATGCCTAAAGTCAGTAATAACTTTGGACCACTGCAAACCAGGGGCGGTGCCAGGGGGGCCCTGAGGGGGCACTAGCCTTCCCTTGAATGGCCAATGCACCCCCATAGCTCCCCCAAAGATTTTTGCTTAATTTTTATAGGACATTCAATTTCGACTAAAAATGTTCAAATGGTAACTACAGTGTTTAATATGAAACTACAATAAAACAATAATTCCATATTAGGTTTTATAAATCACTACAGGGGTTAACTACATTTAAAATGGTTTAAAACAGTGAAGCAATCATGGTCGGGGGTGGGGGTGCGTTCACATCCATAAAAGGCTCTAAATGAGCATGTTCAGTGTGCACCCCCATTGAAGAACACCCCCATAGCTCCTCCAACCAAAAATGTCTGCCGCCACCTCTGCTGAAAACTAAATTAACTAGTTCTGTTTTTCACCCTTTAAGACAATAAGAATCTGGAACAGCTGCTTCAAAACAATACAAAATATATATATATTGTCTTAAGTCTCACAAAACTTTTTAGATCTTGGTTCACTGCAGCTCCACTAAATCATGCGGAGGATTCACTGATTGAGATAAACAGGTACATGCCAAAAACGCAAACTGCAATTTAAACAGCTAATCAGCCAGAGACAGGCGTTCCCTCCAACTCCTGCTCCTCCCGATGCCATGGAAATAGTGAGGAATTTAATCAGGCTTTTTAACCCCTCCTGAATCCACTCCCGTCTCCATGGAAACGCTAATCTCAAAAGCTGTCAGCGAAGTCGGATTTTTTTAATGAAGATCAAAACTTTGGCACAATGAAATAACATCAGATGGGGATTGGAAGGAAGGAAGCCGTTTTTGTTTTGGAAATGCCACAAGGAAATGTGCGCGTTAAGATGAAGAAACTGTTATAGATATAATTAAAGAAAAGAGCGAATCATTTCAAAACATTTAATCGATCAAAACTGTCTCAAGTCTGATTTATTTCACCATAATCTGTTATACTGAGCCCTGAAGCTGAACAAAATTTGCATTGACATCTGTAAATTATGCGTGTGTTGAAAAGTTTGGTTGCATACTCATTTTCGCGAGTAATTTGAATTTTATGTTTCTCATAATTACTGCACGTTGTACGCAATAATGGCACTAGTTTGAGTATGGGAAAAGCATACAAATTCCTTGCAAATTAAAAAGAATTTAGCTAAAAATTGTATGTACCCATAATATCCAGAAATGTTTGCACAAGTCAGACACTATGTAAGTTACAAAGAGCCTGGAGGGTGGGGTAGTAATAATAAAAAGTATTATTCCAGGCTGCCTTCTATAAGATAAGGTAGCTTCTGGGGAGTTCCCTTTTATAAGACTTCCATAGAATTATATGAACTATTATAAATGTTTGTGTATGTTTTGTAAATAAATAAATAAAATAGGGGTGGGACAAGAATTTTCCCGAGACTAAATAATTTACAACAATCAGATCAATTCGCAATTTTGGTCACATGTTTTTTAATTAGTTTCATTTTTTTTCATATAATGTGGCGAGAATCTTAAATGCTTACATACTTTGAAGAGATTTGAGTCAATATTTTAAGGCTAAGACCATCTGCAGTTTATTAGTAAATCCCCACACGTGCATCACTACTAATTAATACAATATACTCAAAATGCAACATGTCTATTTCTGTTCATTTTTATTCTTTAAATTATTAGACTAAAACTGGATCTTGTGGCAAAAGCTCTCGTGCCATATCTGATGTAAAGTTAAATATCTTGCAATTAATACTGTGAATGGCTTGCTTCTCCACAGATCTGGCCTGTAATATGGCCTGGCTTGCCTCCATGGAGAAGTTTATTGCCAATTGCCAAAATCTCGGGCAAAGTATGAACATCCTCACGGAGACAAGCTGCCTGAATAGTAGGGCTGTTCCGATACTGTTACTGACATGGGCAAAACCGCATTTTCCAGGTATCGGTATCGGCGAGTACTCAGACCACATCACCGATCCGATACTGTTTACCTTGGGGGGCTAGTGGTACCGCTGACGCTCAGAGCAGGTTAAATACAGACTGAGGACGCTCTGTGGACACTGAAAACACACTAATAACAGAAAAGATATTTGTGTTGCCTCTTTGATACTTTCATTTAGCCTTTGGATAACTACACTACAAGAGTGCAGCTGTACAACAGGCTAACGGACTTTGTTTACTCTGCATCATTAGTCATGTGCTCTGAGGATGAGTGTCTTTTTAAAGGCCTCACTGTTGTTTTAATCTATGCACTGTGATGGAAAGTGGAAAAGTAAAAATGCTTAAATCAGCACTACTTATTTTAAGATCATTACATATTTCACTAAGATTTTAGTCCTTAAAACTGTATTTATTTTTGCAGATTTTCTTTATGTTACAAAATTGAGTAGCCTTAGTGTACTTCTTCACACTATAGTATCGAACAGGTATCGGTAGGGCTGGGCGATTTCCCCCCCCCAAAAAAATCTTCGATTTAAAAAAAAAAAACCTCAATTCACGATTCACGATTTGATTCGATATCGGTATCCGCGAGTACACAAAGGCCAAGTATCAATATCGGATTCCAAAAAATGGGATCAGAACAACACTACTGAGTAGTTACATATAGCACCAGATTAAAAAAAAGTTTACTAAAATATGACTCCCGTACATATCAGACACAGTTTCACAGTTTTTAATTATCTTCCCATAGAAAAGACACTTGGTTGCTTGCATTCTATTACCTAAATAATTGCAACCTTGCGGTCTGATTCAGTCATTCAAATTCCAATTTGCCGTGCCTTGTCTAGGATTTCTACAAGCAGAAATGTTATTTGCATGAAACTAATATTATTTTTCAACCCATTTGGCAGGTTTCAAAGTAACGTCTCACTTGCGTTCTAACCTGAAATTATGTCAAGCACCTCTGGGTCGCTGGGAAACATTGGCTTATTTTACCAAAAGAAAAGGAAAAAATACCCTGCAGAAAGAGTGCAGAGTGTTCACCTGTTTTGGTCCATTACTGTGGCATTTCTCTTATTCATGAGAGATGGTGAAGAGCAGTCTCCTGGGAGGCCAAAGCATGATGGTCCTTATCAAGGCCGGGGCAGATAGCAGCAGAGACGTGGCAAAAATAATGAACAATTGCTTTGAAGAGAAAGGCCAATCTATAGGTAATAGGCTTTGGGGGGATTGGAACTGAAGTGGCAGAGCTGGGAATTACTCATGCTACATACAGATGCTAACCGCTGCTAACTGAGCTAAAAGGAAGTCATTGAGCCATATGCTGCGTTTTAGAAGATTAAATAAGACGTTTAGATTGGTTTGCAGCTGTGGCTAATAGGGCTGTACTCAAAATATAAAAATGGTAATATATTGTGACAGAGGTGCGTATCGTGATATATTTCATTATAAATTGCTAAGTTATACACTTATTTAAGAGCTAAAAGGGTGAAAAGATGACTTATTCATAGGGCAATTGTATTCTGATATTAAGGACATTGTGAAAATTTCAATGCATTTTGTTTCTCTACATAATCAACATACCAATTTATTTCATTTTTAAACACCAATTTTAATCAATATAGATATATCGATATATTTTGTTTCATTTACACATGTTTAACACACAAAGTCTGCACATTTAGGCTGGGTTCTTTGAACTTTGAGAGAAGAACTTTGTGTTTTATGTGTCTCACTGTGTTTTTAAACTCGAGACACCTTCAGTAGAACTGCCAGTCTCCACAGAACTAAAGGTAAAAGGTAGCTGTTGAATAGCTTGAAAAGTACTGCTTCAAGACATCACATCACAAGGTGGAACAGAGCATTTTGAGCTTTGGAGATGTAGACAGGCTAATAATAAAGGGTTACTCAAACATGTGTGAATGAAACAAAACAGCTCCAGGTATGTTTTTGAGGAGGTAATAGCACTGATACGTGGCTTAAAGCTTACAAGAGTCAATTTCGCGTAATATAGGAGCTTTAAAGATAATAATGGGAGGTTTTTATTAGAAAACAAGATTTCGTATAGTTCAAAGGTGCATTATGCAACGTTTCGGGTGGATAGTCCGCCACCAACTTGTCTTTTCATTGTTATTGTTTGTTTGTTGTTGTTATTGTTTGTTTGTTCGTGTGTTTGTTTGTGTGTTTGTTTGTGTGTTTGTTTGTGTGTGTGTTTGTTTGTGTGTGTGTTTGTTTGTTTGTGTGTGTGTTTGTGTGTTTGTTTGTGTGTTTGTTTGTTTGTGTGTTTGTTTGTGTGTTTGTTTGTTTGTGTGTTTGTTTGTGTGTTTGTTTGTTTGTGTGTTTGTTTGTGTGTTTGTGTGTTTGTTTGTGTGTTTGTGTGTTTGTTTGTTTGTTTGTTTGTGTGTTTGTTTGTTTGTGTGTGTGTTTGTGTGTTTGTTTGTTTGTGTGTTTGTGTGTTTGTTTGTTTGTGTGTTTGTTTGTGTGTTTGTGTGTTTGTTTGTTTGTTTGTGTGTTTGTGTGTGTTTGTGTGTGTTTGTGTGTTTGTGTGTTTGTGTGTTTGTGTGTTTGTGTGTTTGTGTTGTTGTTGTTGTTGTTGTTGTTGTTGTTGTTGTTGTTGTTCGGTTAATGACATGTCCTGTCTATCTATTAGTCGACTAAAAAGAGAGGGAGGGGAGTGGAAAGAGCTCTCAATACTACTCCTTATCTGACCCAAACTGAAGTCTGACCCAAACTGAAGTCAGAAGGCTACACCTGTACATCTGTACAATCAGAAAATAGTGTAATATGGGCCCTTTAAGACACCATCGACTGACTAAAACGACTGAAGGCCCACAGCCCTAATACAAAGTGACATGAACTTGGTAACATTCAGGAAACATTATTAAAAGGTATTAAAATGTAAATTTGGGTTCATAACAGATCTTACCAAAAATGCATTAAGTCTCATCCGTCTTGTTCTGACATGACACTTTTTCATGTCTCAGTGCATGCATTAAAAAGATGACTTATTGCACCAAACAGTTATTAACCCACAATAACCGCCACTATCACACTGTATCAACTGGCTTTGTCATTTGAAGCAATACTTAACGAAAAGTAAGCTTCGTCTGCAGCTTCATCTGAGGTCCTTTCTAGATTAATGGACTAATCTATTTGCTACTCGGGGACACATTATGCCTCATTATAAGAGAGGATATTACAAGTGTGGTATTATTTTTCCAACAGATATTAAACAACAATCATGTCCATTATCGCAAATCTGTGAACCTGTGCTATCAGATGACAGAAGATCTCGCCTCTTGGTCTCCCGTTGGACTGTTCAAAGCCAGCTATCATCCACACAGTAATGACAGCCCCTTATCAGAGCAGAGAGGAGAGGAGGCAGGGTACAAAGAGGCATCCAATGTAATCTTCTCTCCTCTTATGTTGTGAAAGATGTGCTCTGATTATACCATCAAACAGTGCGAGCGATTTGAGAGATACAAAAGTGATGGCTTTGTTGTGCTCGGGGTATAATATCGTGTCGCGTTCGGGATTGGCAGTGAAATGGTGGTGATAATGGTGGACAGCAGTGACCCCTGTGTACGATAACTCACTTAAAAGAGTCTATTAGTGGTTCGAGGCAGGACCAGCGTGTAATTATGTGAGGCAAAGAGCTGAGATGAGAGCTATGAGGGCTTTTAAAAGAGTACAATTGAACATGAAGAATCTTGTTTACTTTGTTAAAGAAAATCGTACTGCAACATTCATTTCCGTCTAATTGGAATTGCAGTTTGAATGGTGGCAGTCGGAAAGTCAGAAATAACAAAACATGGCTTTTCAAAAGGATGTTAAAGGTTGATTATGTAACTTTTCAGTTATTGGTTTGCCTGGTTCTACTACAGTATTAAACTTATACATCTTGCATTTCAGTACAGGTGTTTTGATTGCCCCAAAAAAATAAAAATAAAATAAAAAAATGTATACCGTAATTTCCGGACTATAAGCTGCTACTTTTTTCTCACACTTTGAACCCTTCGTCTTATACAACGATGCGGCTAATATATAGACGGATTATTTGTTTATCAACAGAAAGCGCCGCTGTCTGTGCAGTTAACATGAAGCTGCAGCGCCAGCTAGTGATCCACTCATACCTGATCAATACACCTAGCCCCGCCCCCAGGAGAGCCTGAAATCTGCTGAAATCCTACGAGACACTGACCTGATACTAGACAGGATAGCGGCTCTTTCTGCAGGAGACATGCGCAGTAGAACGCAATCTTGCGCTTCATGCACACACCCTCCTCATGGAAAACACACAAAGAAATGCCTATGATGCAGCTTTTAAGTTAAAGGCAATTGATCTGGCTGTTGAAGAAGGAAACAGAGCTGCTGCACATAAGCTTGGCATCAATCAGTCGATGGTGAGACATTAGCGACAGCAGCATGACGAACTGACTCAATGCAAATAGACGACAAAAGCTTTTAGAGGCAATAAAAGCAGATGGCCTGAACTTGAAAACTTTCTTGAAGACGTGGACACCTGCGGCTTATAGACAAATGTGGCCTACAGATGTAGAATTTTTTTTTCTTTTAAAATTTAGTTGATGCGGCTTATATTCAGGTGCACTCAACAGTCCAGAAATTACGATAATTGAAAAATGCCTTCTTACTGTGAGCAAGGTCACTTCTCCACAAATCTTACTTTTAACTTGTCTCCACAGAGATAGATAAGTTTGAGTTTCCATGGAAACCCCTCCACCAGTAAAATTAAACAGTGCACCTTTAATGTTTAACATTTGCTAACCATGTAGTTCAGATCTCCAGCCTGGCTAAGAATGACAACTCTGAGTAAGGTAATGATGAGGGGGGGAAAAAATCGTTAAAAGCTCATAAAGTCGATTTTGCACCAATTATCCCAGATTAAAAAAAAAAAAAAAAAAGTGTAATCAGCTCTTTTTGTAGCCTTATTTTGGAGCCAAGTTTTTGTTTTATTGCCTTAAAACTTGATATTATAATTTTGCATATCTCCAGAACACCCATTATGATATTACCAATTATCTCCAACCTCTATGTGAGAGATGTCGTCTGCATGTCAGTGTTAGAATGTTGTTTGTCACATTTGTCCTTTTAACTAGGAGGTAAAAAGGCATTGAGTTATTATGCCATCATCTCTCATTGAAATAAATGGCTATGGTTGTTATTTTATTGTATTGTGACGGTGATCAAGTAATGTTTCCCTTGGATCAATACAGCTTGTCAAAGGCACCGTTATTGTTTCTTATGAGCTGTATAAAAGCATCCGTTTATGGTGCAGGTGTAGTTGTACCTCCTGCGTGTGGGGCTCTGTCAGGGGGAGCGTCGAGCAGTGAGTCCACAATGGAGGTCCTCTTTTGCAGCAGCACAGAGATCATCTCCAGTCCCTCTGGGCCCAGCAGCTCGAACAGCTGGAGACACATACAGAAGAACAGAGGGGAATCAATGAAGAGGCCAAAACAAGCTCTATCAGATATGTTCACTTCAAACAATGGATGAAAAGGACAAAACTAATTCTACTGAGCCTTGTTTATATACTATACTATTTTAAGAATTATAGAACTTGTGTATTTTGCAAAAAGAAACATAACATTTGTAAAACTTTGTAGCATATTTGCAGCAGAAGAAATCAGTGGACATCATAGACTGTAAAGTGGACTGAAAGTATAAAAGAGGACTAAGGGGTGTGATGTCAACCATAGAGTTCGGCTCCACTCAAATGAAGCTCACAATGCTAACGGTTACAGGGGCAAATTTGGAGCCAAGCTCTATAATTATCAATAGGATTTTTTTTTACAAAATAGCGAAATAAAAACACCAGGATCATATAGAGCGGGTCAATATGAACATTTTAAGACCAAAATGACAAGGCTCACTGCAGCAGTTACAGAGAGAGGGGCCACAATATTCCATTGCAAGTCAATGGGAGCCAGAGTCAGCAGGAGCCGGAAGAGCCGCATATTTGAAACATGGCAGCTAGTGCATTAGCTATGTCCATTAGCTATGTCCATTTATATATACAGTCTATGGTGGACACACAGTGCCCATAAAAGTACAAAGATACAATATAAAAAATACAAAGAATTGTACATGCTTGCAAAAAGCAAGCTAGGTTGTGACTGTAATGTTATTTGACAGGAGCTTGTTTAACAGCACGGAATCAGCTCACCTGTTGTAGCTCCATCTAAGTCAGTTCTTTAAGGCCAGATTGTGTTAAAATAAAGCTCAGATAAAGTCTAATTTGAGTAACAGAGCTTTTTCACACACCAGAGAATGTTGATGGCTTCAGTTGCAAAGTATCAATACAAGTTGCAAATATAGATAAAAAGTTGTTGCTTTTTTGTCATGGTACATTGGTAAAAGTCCAGGAGTTTTTCATGCTTCATTCGATCGTGAATCCACACACGCACACGCACACGCACACACACACACACACACACAGTAGCCCAGTGCAGTCTGGAGCTGGGGCTGAACACCTGCTAATTACCACCAGTCTGCAACCGAATCTGAGCCTCCCAACAGCCACCTGGCACTTAACGCGTGACAGCTACACAACAAGCACAAACCCGAGCACAATTAAAGCCATAATACCAACCTGACACAGCATTCATCAATATCACTGTAAGGAGAGATGTCTGAGGAGAAGCGGACCATGATAAAGTCGCCTCTCTTTAATTGGAAAATAGTGGAGAAAGAGGTATGTAATTTGCACCAGTGACAAACAATACAATGACTTTTTTTTCCCCATTTCCTTTCAAAGCTGGATTCAAAATGGAGGTGGTCTCTGGCTGGATGGGGGTCTCTGGGGAAAGCAATCGTGTGCGCAGTGGGTGGCTTTGATTCGGGATCAGTGTTGTAGAGGGCATCGCTGCTTCAGTCCTTGGTTTGCTTTTATATGGGATTCAGGTAACTATTGTCTCCGAGCTGTTGTAAAGAAGTAAAATTACAATATTGAATGTCATCTAGGAAAAGTGCTGGGTTGTCTAAGGACTAGTTTAATAGCTTAGGGAGGGGCAGGACAAACCCGACTCAGACACAGGACTAAATTGTGTCTAAGATATTGGTAAAAAAAAACAGGTAAAAACAATAAAAAATGGCTTTGTCCACAGATATAACCCAGGACAAAGTCAGGACCAAACCAAGTGAAAATCAGAGCCAGAGCAAAAGAAAAAAAGCCATCACAAGACAAAAAATCTAAATGTGTAAACTCCAATAACTGAAGAACAGATCAAGTTTCAATGGGACAAAATAGAGTCTAAGCTTTAAAACAAGGTATAACATGCCCACGTGGACTATAGGCCCATATCAACGAGAGATGTAACAATAACCGAAAATATGTCATATCGTATCGTCAAAGATCTCAAAATAATATCGTGGACCATCACAATAAATCGAATTACAAGTCTCTTTGCTTAAATTAATAGTTATGGTGCAGCAATAGCTAAAAAAACAGCGGGAACTACATGGACCATGATCCTTTGCTCCGTTTCAGTGCAGACTACATGAAGAAATAACAGTTATAAACATTTTTAAATTTTAGCTTAAGTCTTGTAAAGGCATTTTAAGAGGAAAAAGTAGCATATTCACAGTTTTGTTAGCCTCCAGAAAATATTGCCATAAATATTGTACGGTGAGACAGGGATGGAACAACATCTTGTGCTACAAGATCTCGTGAGACAACATTACCTCAAGATTGTGAAGACATACTAAAAATGATCTCCTGAGATTTTTTTCCTCCCTGTTTTTAAGTTTGGAAAAAAATTACAGTTACATTTTTCGAGAATGTGTAGTCTCAAAAAGCAGAGCTACGATGACAGCAGAAATATTAAATAAAGTAAATCAAAAATGGTGAGGCTAAAATTGGGAACTGAATTATTAAAGCCTAAATAATGTCAAAATTTCATCTTGTCTCATTCTCGTAGATCCAATCTCATGTCTCGTTTCGTCTTGTGGAAACTGTATCTCGTCCTACCCCTACCATGAGATGTATATCATACCAAGAGATGTGGAGATCGTTACATCCCTAATATCAACTAGATTTTGGCCAATACTTCTCCAAGTGCCAATATCTGCCGATAATATCGGTATCAATATCGGTTGTGCCCTAATCAAAACAGTGAATATGTCAAATATGTCTTTTCTCTAAACAAGCACCAAAATTGTAGCACAGAAACAAAATAATTTTGTAAAAGATACCTAAAATACTCTTGCCAACAAAGCAGCCCATGATAACAGTATTACATCATCAAATTTAGTATAACAATATATCACTATTTCGATATTTTGGCGCTAAACATTACTCTGCTCTGCTCTATACTCTTTTGTTGTTGTAACTGCAAACATAATTTAAAAGTGTCTTTAAAAATCCTAATCAAAAATATATTTTTGCGCATCTGGACTCAACCAACTCACAAACAGCATTAAAAATTGATAAAACAACACGCTTACACCTTACATTTAACATCAAGGCTAAATCAAACTTTAAATTACCACCCTTCCAGTTGCATTTCTTAAAAAACACTGGCATACACTGTACCAGCAATTCATGTTTTTTTTTACCTGTTTAAAGGTGCCATTTTGAGGACTTTTTACCATTGCAAAACATAATATTTTGTTTGCTAATTGGTGACTATGGCAACAGCCGAATACCCACATAGATACTGTGTTGGGCTGTACACGCTACGGATTGAGTGAGTTTTGGCTTTTACCCGCTCAAAGTGATTTTCGTTCCCATTTTATGAACTCTGGTGAAATGTGTCCTTGGAGAGCGATGATGAGTTTCTCCTTCGGCCCGCTCTGTCCTCGCGGCTACATCCATTCAGAAGCATTAACACTGTAATAACTCCACACCTGCTCCAACTACAGGTCCAGAGTCAACTGTCCAGGTCTGAGGTGCCTCTGAGAGAACATATTCAATTTAGAAAAGATGAGGGCAGAGTGGTAAGAACAAATGTTTTCAACAGCATATTCTAAACTACGCCATGCCCTTTGAAATAACATTCAAGAAATTACACATTTTATGCATTACAATGACATTTAAACACAAAAGAATTGTACATTTCTTAACATTACCACATGATCTTACTGGCCTTATTCCGCTCCGCCCACTTTTGCCTCTAAATGCGACTAAACCACACTTTCTTTGTGGTGGCACTTTCAGTTTTGTGGGTTTACCATTCATTTTAATGGAGAATTTGGGAAAAGTTTGTGCTCCAACCAGTCACAAAATGCACCAATTCTCTGGGACGCTTTGTAGTCCGTGCAGAAATGATCTGCTGTCAGCCCCATGCAAAATCAACCCCAATGACAAAGGCGTGCACGGCAACTTCCAGAATAAAGAAGAATAGCAAATAACACACTTCACCTTCCTTTGTTCCATCATAACTCCTTTTCAACTTTTCCTTGTATTTTTACAAACTCCATCTTTGAACACCTGCCCTTCTATTTCGCTTTCTTCCTCTCTCCTTCCCTCCCTCCTTCCTGCTTTCTCTCTCTCCCTTCTCCCTCTCTCCTCTTCCTCCCCCCTCATCTCTCTCTCTCTCTCTCTCTCTCTCTCTCTCTCTGCTCCCTCTTTCTTTCTCTCTCCCACCCTCTCCCTCTCTCTACCTTTCTCTTCTCCCTCTTGGTTCACATGAGCCTCACGTAGCTGACATTTGGAGACGAGCGCTCACACCGTTGCCTTTGGAAGTTCCCGTGTTGATGGAGTGAGGGGTCCTGTTGGCTCAGCGTGTGTCCATCTCCACGTGAGTCAGTACAGGGTAAAGTAAGGCTGCTTTCAAGATTCATCAACTAATCAACTAGTCAACTCTAAAAATATTCATAGTCGCATTTTTATATTATATTTTATCATAATTGTTACTATAGTATACAGTATAGAGCTGCATTATAAAATCAGAATGTCCTAAAAGAATAAACGATTTTGTATCAGTAATATACTTAATTTGTACATATTGTCTATTTAGAAGAACTAGAACTTCCTCAGACAGCACAATGCCTCCAGTTAGCTTTCCACAGGGAATGTTGATGATATCAGCTGCAAAGTATCAATACGATATACTCGATATTCTAATTTTGCTTATCTCCAAAACAGCGATATTAGCATTTTTCCGATATATCTCCCACATTTCCACAGGTTCCATGCGTCCCGCCTGCAGCCCTGTGTGAGCCTATCCAGTGTAAAGGCTACTGCACTGGGCCCATTAAAGTCCACAATAGAACAGCCCCATGCGGTGTTATTTCTCTGGTGACCCCGTGACGCTGACATTTCCACTGCACCAGAGGAACAGAGGAAGGCTCCATTCACCTGCTATAGATCTGTGATACTGAGGATTCAGAATGTGGGACTGACGTAATGCAAGTTACATTTCTTTGAATTAAATGCCAGCAATGTTAGACTACACACAAATAGTAGTAACATTGTAGTAAATCTCACAAAATCAGTAAAAAATAATAACAAAATAATCAGGAAGCACGGCAACTCTAGTCTCTGTGAGTTGTAAAAAAGGCATAGTCACTGTGAAAGAGTGAATAATTAGGATTCTACCAAAATGTTTTTGGAGGGAGGGGAGAAACTGAGTACCTAGAACATATGCAGACAAGGCGAGAACATGCACTTGGGATGGGCACTGGACAGTTAACCAAATTAATTCAATTAATTGTGTTTGTAATAATCATAATTATCAAGAATTATTATGAAATGTACTACTTTCTTACTGACAAAGCAGGGCTATTGTGCAATTAAACAATTCACATTGAAAGAAAAATGTAATTTAAGCAATAAAAATAAAAATTAGATCACATATATAATGTAACTGAAGAGAGTTCACATCTTAAATAATAAGATATGATAAGAATGAAAAGGTAAAGCGCTTCCCCTATTTGAAAGACCAACAGTCCCTGTTCTGACTTTGATTAAAATCAGTTAAAATCGCGATTGTCCAATGTGTGCACTGGCTGTATATTGTGGCTATATTGCACAGCCCATTTTGTGAGGCAAAGAAAACAAGTGCATCAAACTACAACAGCAAACACAGGCCCTCAGACACTAGGCCATGTCAGGAGTCTCTTTACATTAAGCATCTACAGTGTGAAGTTATAGGTCAGATCTATGAGGAGGTTTGGTATGTGTTTAAAGCTCTGGTTTTAAAAGGCCAAGGACGACGTGCCCTCTGTGTCACAGGCCTCTGCTCCAGCTACAGCTCAGGGATATGTGAAGGTCAAGATCAATACAGTAACAGGAATATGTAATATACCAGTGAAAGCATCCAACCATAGGACAGCAATAGCTACGCAACAGCACAACCTACTATGAGAACAAAACATGGCCTTGAACAAGCTGTGTTTGTAATAAATATACCTTTTATAGAGCCTTTCATTCAAGATCACTCTTTTGAGATTCACGAACATTATGCATTCCAGTGCATTATCTGTTCATTATTTGTTACTCTGTGAAGGTAAGCTACTCCCAGGGTCACAGCTGCCCTTGGGGAGACTGACTGACGGGGCTGCCAATCTCTGTCCACTCATTCACTCAAATACATTCATACTAGGAAAGGTGGGTGAAGTGCCTTGCTCAGAGACAGAGATAACAACAGAATGCAGCTCTGGGTGGTGGATGAGCACTCTAACAACTTGAGCCACTATGGCCACTATGGGCCAGTAACGAGAATTTACAGGGACCTGAGGTAATGACAAAAATCAATCTTCCAGTATTTTAGGGGGTATTATCTTAACAATTGGATATGTTGGATATGTTTGAAATCCATGTCCAAAGACAAAGGCTTGTAAATCTCTTGGTTGAGGTTTAAGTAAATGTAAAAGGATTGTACAATTGACCACAAAAGTGCAGACAGTATGAGAAATTACAATTGATTTTTTTCTACTGTAATCATATTTAAAAGCCTTCTTATTATTTGATAGGGTTTTTGCATAGCGCTGGCCTCATAGCATAACTGCCTTTGTCATTTGTGGCCCTGCTGTATCTGTATGTCATTGGCTTTGTCCTCGACCAATCAGAAAAACTTTACAGCCAAAAAAAAATAAAAATATATATATATATATATATATATACTATAAATTACACATAGTTTTGAAATGAAGTTGAGTTGTATTTTCACAAAAAATACAACAATTCTAGAATGAGAAATAAACGTATTGCCATATGTGCAAGCATGTACACTATTTAATAAAAGTACACCTTTATCTCCACTTTAAATCTAAAAAAGAAGCAGTTTAATGCTGTAATACAAAGGGCATCTTGTGGGGTGACCTGAAAAATCACATATTTAAAAAGACCATTGCACAAAAATTAGAAGGAGCTCAGCTGACATTTATACACATTTTTTTCTTGAAAACCTTGATAAATTACTTTGGAAATTACACAAAGAGGCTAACGGAGTTCAAAATGATCTAAAATAGCACCTTTAATTGTCAGAAATGTAAGTGATTTGTTTATTTTTGCACTTTTCTTGTATTGTAAAATGTACAGAAAAAAGCAAGGAAATATCAGAAATATGCATGTTTTATTTCAAGATTCTCCAATCACCTTGGTACTATTTGTCTTCTACTATTTGTCATTATAGAATGTTGTTTTAGATGACCTTGTATTTCCATTGAGAGTAATAAAGTTCACCTATCCATCCATCTACCTTAAGTTGTCAGAAATGCAAGTGATTTTGTTACTATTGATACTTTGCATCAAGTTGGGGGTGTTCTACATGTATCTTTATGGTGGAATGATCAGCAGTTACCATGGAGACACAATGGACACACGCAACGTAAACACTGTGAAAAGGTTTTAAGATAGTCTGAACACTCAAGAAAAAATACAATTTGGATTAAAACAACACATTTTCAAGAACCTGTGAACAATATGAGCGTTCATGGTCCCGTTTAGGCGTTTAACAAAAATGGTGAGAGTAACTAACTGAAAAACTGTTGGCTAATGCTCGCTAGCTCAGACACTTTAACACTTTAACAGTACAAATCACCTCACCTGTACCTGTTGTAGCTCCAACTTAACCAGCTCTTTCTGGGCAGATTGTATTAAAACAAAGCTCAGATTAAAGTCTAAAAAGACTCAGACAGAGCAGTGCTTACTGTTAGCATCACACCCCTCAGAGAAGGTTGATGATATCAGCTGCAAAGTATCAAATATGAGTACACCTTTCTTGTAGTGTCTGTGTGTTGTGTGTACCTCATTTTGCAGTTCGTCGTTACTTCGCGGCGATGACAGCATTTCAAACAGAGACGTGCACAGCTCCTCCGCGCTGGATGAAATCATGTTCCCTCCGCTCAGATACTTCTCCACCTCCGTCCTCAAAACGTTCTCATCCTCTGCACTGCGTTCTCTTTGCCCCGAACTCGAAGCTCCATTCTCACTCAACCCCTTTTTCGCGCTTTGTTGATAGGCAAAATAGTTCTTAAATTCCAACGTTATATCAGCTTCTTCAAAACCATTCTCTGGGAAGTCTTGTAAAGGTTCTAGCGGGTATGTCTCATGTGAAAAATGGATATTGCGTCCGAAACAGAAGCCCTTTTTGGGGTCGTGGCGTGAGCTTTGGTTTTGGACGAATTCTTCAACTCGAGAATCGCCGAGTTTCGCGACGATTTTGATGACAGATGAGCAGGCGGTTTCGGCGGCGGAGGAGGGGAAGGGTCCGAACATCTGCTTGATAGAACGGGTGTCCTCTGTGCCCACGTGGTCTTTATTGTGGAAGGTCTCAAACAGAAAGACCCCAGCGCTTTCAATGGCCTCTTGTCCATGTTCGGAACCCACTGTTGAAAAAACAAGAAATATTGAATCAAAGAAGGGTATTACACTTCTATAGGGTATTAATTGCTAACACATAACATATTTAGATCACAGATATCAGTCTTGTGGGCTGAACTTTGCACAGGCTCGTACTGCTAACCGTAAGGAGGGTTCCAATAGTGCCTGGGAGAGATCGCAAGATTGCTCAAACATGTCGATTTTTGCATAATGCCTCTTTAAAAACCAATACAGAAAAACAAGCAACCAATGACAGCATTATGTTTATATTATATCATGGGATGTGGAGCTGGAAAATTATGGAAAAAAATATGTTTCTGGCTTGGGATTGGGATTGCATCATTGTGATTAGACTTGCAATTTAAGTTTTAAAATCAAGATTCATCAATTTTCAGTTCATAGAGTTCATTTTAAGAAACATTTTGTGAAGTCATAGAAATAGGAACATCCTAACCCTAACCCTAACTATAATAATCCCACATATATCTGAACATGTTTGTAGAAATCTGAATTATATAGGTAGCAAGTTTTATACTGAATAAGACCCATGGAGACGAGATATTTCTTCCTCTGCATTACATTAAGCCTAACGTACCGCTTTCTCAGTATGTTTATTGAGACCATTCAAACTGAAATTTTGACTGAAATGATTTTGTAAAATTGTTTTGCATTCAACTTTTTGATGACTGTTGAAACCATACCAAGCGATAGGGATGCAAGATGAATCACAATAGGCTGCGATTTTTTAAGTATAATAATCAGGGATGGGACAAGATCTTGTGGCGTAAGATCTCGCGAGCCATAAGATTGTGAGATTGTGCACACATGAGGAAAATTATCTCGTGAGATTTCTTTTTTTCATTTTTACATTTGCCTTGGATGAAAAAGGGGTAAACTTTGCTGAGTAACTCCTCTTGAGAAACTGTGATACCATAAAACACTGCTATAATGACAGCAAAACTGTAGAATTAAATAAAGAAAAATTTATGAAGTGAATGGAATTTGAAAATTTCACCTTGTCTCGATCTCGTGGACTGAATTTCAACACCGGTCTCGTCTCGTGGAAATTATGTCTCGTCCCATCTCTAATAATAATTTCCTCCACAAACAAGAAAAAGTTTCAATACGTACTAACATGTTCTGAAATATGATTTTTGTGTTCCTTTTATCAGTTCTCCTGAATGCGTTTAAAATTTGAACTTTGAACAGAATCCTATTATTAAAACATGAATCGTAATCTAATTGCAATCGATCAATAGATCAGGTTCCTTAGTTACACTGCATATTTATGATCATTCTAAGTAAGAAAAGGCAGTAGCTTTAACAGTAAATTCTCTTAAAGTTTTCTCTTAAAGTTTCTAAAATTAATGCTATGTTGGTCACATCAGTGGTCAGACATGACCCAAGTGCCAAATTAATCCAAATTACTTTAAAATGTTCAAAAGAGTCAAAGATATTTCTATATGCCAAAAATTGTCCTTAAATCCTTTCATTAAATCTTGACTCAAAGTATATGCAGGATCAGACATAGGCTCCCTGGTCTACTGTATAATTATCGTCACCTCATCAGACCCCGGTCTCAAAGCTCCTTCCCTTTGCTCCTTTTGCCTTAACACTAATATTACTCCAAATAAAAGGCCAGACAGTTCATTTGAAGACTTCTTAGTTCTTCTTCTTAATACCCACTGCGATAACAATGTTTTGATGCCGGGTTACCGCTATAATTGCAAAAAGGAGGGAAAGTCTATGCCTTGAAATCAAACTAGAAAAGATATCTGAATTTAAGATACAATTAAATACGATGTCAGCAGTTGTTGTAATTAGCGTCATTATTAGGAGCATAGAAAATTAGCTTATTTCTGTTATCGCTAGTTAGATGTTAGCAATAGCCTTGTTTTGCATTGCCTTTTAAATGAGATGAGTCTATTTATTGTAAGGCAGATGTTCGTGCGAGTGCTACGAGCTAAGGATAAGCTCAGTGTATAAGGTCAACACAACTCATTTAAATAATATCCAAACAATTCATGCCTAACCAGAACGAGAAATTCAAAGTAATTGTCCAATTAGAGGAAAAATGTCACGGAGATGGCGCAGAGAGAGAGATGAAAAGAGAGAGAAACGGGCAGGAGAGGTGTACAGAGGTGGAGAGGGAGAGAGAGAGAAAGAAAAGAGATAGAGAAAGAGGGTAGAGAGAGAAACCGAGAAAGAGTAGAGGAGGGGAGGGAATGTAGACAGAAGAAGAGAGAGTGGGGGGAAAAGGAGAGATGGTGTGGGAAAGAGGGAAAAGGGAGAGAGAAAGTGTGAGTGAGAGAGTGATAAAAAGGGAGTGAGGAGAGGAGAGGGACAGAAACAGAGAGGGGAGAGAAATAGGAGAGAGGAGATGAGAGAGAGGGAGGAAGAGAGGAAAAAAGAAAGATGCAGAGGGATGGAGATAGAGGGCAGTGAAACAGGAAGAGAGAGAGAGATAGAGGTAGAGAGAGATAGAGTGAGTGAGTTAAAAAGAAACAGAGGGGAAGAGACAGATGGATAATGAAAAAGAAAGCGAGGGAGGAAGAGAGAGACAGAGAGAGAAAAGGAGAGAAAATTATGAAGGCATAGAGAGTGGGGAGCGAGAAAGGATAGAGGAGGTGGATTCAGGGGGATTGAGGGAAAGGAGAAATGGAGAGAAGGGGTGAGAGAGGAACAATGACAAAGGAAGAGAGTGAGAAAGGGGAGAGATAGAAAGGAGAGAAGGTTCTGGAGGAATAGAGAAAGAGGATCGAGAAAGGAGAGGGGGAGAGGAGAAAGGAAGAGAGGAGAAGAGAGAGGAGAACAATGACATAAGAAGAGAGGGAGGAAGAGAAGGAGAGAAGGTTATGAAGGGTTAGAGAAAAGTGAGTAAGAAAGGAGAGAGGAGACAAGTGAAGTGAAGGGAGAGAGAAGAGGACAATGATATAGGAAAAGAGGGAGGAGGATAAAGGAGAGAGAAGGTTATAGAGGGATAGAGAGAGGGGAGAGAGACTTGAGAGGAAGTGAAGGAAAGGAGAAAGAGAGTGAAAAACAATTACATAAGATGAGAGGACGGAAGCGAGAGAGAGAGAGAGAGAGAGAGAGAGGAAGACAGAGAGAAAGGTAAGGTTGTGGAGAGGAGAAACAGATGAAAAGGATTTAAACCAATTAAAATGTTTTGGGCGCAGTGGCTCCAGTTTGCGTTTCAGCGTAAATGGCGTGTTTCATCCTGGTCGAAGCGTCCTCGTAAGTGCTTTCTTATTAGAATCTCAGTCTCAGGGCCGAGGGCAGCATCCACACATCAACAAAGAAAAGAAGACTCAAGAAGACAGTAAACAGCATTAGTCCATTCTTTGTAATGAGTGAAAGGCAGAGACACAGCAGACGAGTCAGAACAGTCCTCATATGGCGAGTATAAGAGATTTCAGGAAAGAGGAATGCATTTTACTTTTTTAGAGGAGTGGGGTAAATAATGGAAATGTATTTACAGCGAGATATGGGGTTGGTATTCTATAAAAGCAAACATTTAATTAGAGCTACATGATATAATATTTTATGTGGACCCCAAGGAGGATAGTGATTGCTATGGGGGTCCAGAATGAAGAAACGAGTATCTCGCCATAATTACACCATTTTCACTTTTCCAGATTTAGGGCTGTAGTCGACTAAAGAAATTCTTGGTCAACTAAAGTCAAAGTAAAGTTTTGTTGACTAAAAAGGGGGCGTGGCAAAAGCTCTCAAACTCTTTCGTCTGAACCAAATGGCACTCAAAATACTACAACTGCACAGCACAACACAAACGTTGTATTTCTGTATATGGAGCTATTAAAATAATTTCAAAATTTAGAGCTCCAAAGAACTGCAGTGTGGATCTGTTTTTTGTTTTCTACAATTTTTGTCTTTAGACCCAGCACACAGACTTAACTTTTAGCGGATGTGCAAGTCTCTATCTACACTCTAAACTCATAATTCACACACAAACTTTCATAGCTTACTCCATACACTTCCCTTTCTCCTGTGGTGCTTATAAATAAAAAAAAGAAAAAATAGTTGAAATAGTTGACTAATATAAATCTTGATTGACCACGACACCACTGATCAATTATTCAACTAAACAACTAAAGGACAATACAGCTCTAGATGTCACTGTCCATTTTTTTTCCATAATGTATGTTGTTGAAATTCCAAAAGCTACAGCTGACACTTAAGATTGGAAAAGTTATGACAAGTTTATACAGTACCTTAGGCCAAGGACATATCTGCATGTCACAAATTGTGATATCGCTTCAGAAAATATCCCAATAAACTATAATAATTGAAACTCCTGACAAAAGAATCCAAAGGCTGGATAATCCCATTCAACTCTTTTGTAAAAGCAAAATGTTGTTGGTACAATAAATAATAATGAGGCATATCTTTCTAAATGATAATAAAAATAACATCTTACTGCGTAGGAGTGGGCAACTTTTTTATATTGTTTATAATGTATAATAGATAATACCATAAGAGCTGATTAAAAGGGAAATACTCAGTGTTCAAATGCTGACTCTTGCATAATCTGAACTTCAAAACAACATTTATATTATTGTTGGCATTTTGATATAGTGCCCACTCCTCGTGACCACAGAAGTCTTGTAGTTATGTGGTCCTCTCCTAGTTTAAAGAGGAGGTAGTTACCGATCTGCTTGGCGGCCTGTAGGACTGTCCTGAGCTCCTGGTTCAGACTCTGCTCCTGATGTTCACTGCAGAAACTGACGATTTTCTGCCACGTCAGGCCCTCTTTGGCAAACAGCTCCTGTCGCTTCAGACGCTTCGCCTACAAACAGAGGAAAGGTTTACAATGACAAATAATCTTTAGAATGTCCCTGTTCATTAAGAAATCATTCATTTACACACAACAGCACTCATGTTGGGTGTCCATGTTTCTTAGGCACATCCCATTGACCTACATTCATTTCCTGGAGAATGAGCCTAACCTTAAGCATAGTTACTACTTGCCTAACCTTAACCTAAACCCTATTCTTAAACTACTTCAAAACCATGTTGTTGAATAAAGGATTACCTCATGTAAACACCGATTGTAGTCCTCACAACATGATAAATACATGTCCACACATTCATACAATAAGGAGACAGTGCAATGCAATTACACAGTGAGAAAATGACTCCATGTATATCATCAGAAAAACATACAAAATATAAGAGGAGAAATTTAACTTCTGCATATGCCCCATTGTTCCATGATCCAGGGGCACTCTATCAGGATTGAACAAAGGGCAGCTGCAGAACAGCACCCAGACACTCCAGATGTTGAGCTAATGTTGGTTAGGACTTGCTTAGTTGGAGGATCTGACCTGTGCATGCTTTGGGATGATGGGGAAAACGTGCAAAAGTCCCAAACGTGCAAAGTCTGAACAGAAAGGCCCAAATCAGCCCTAGAAGTTCTTGGTGTGAAGAGAGAGCACTCACCACTCAGATTGAGGGAGTAAATAAAAGTAAATTATCATATAGTACACAAGAAAAACAACACTATGGTCTCTTACATATGAAAGATTCAGGATGCTGTGGGCCGTGTGCAAAGATGTGTAACAGATTTCAGTGTCTGAGTGGAAATGATTGAGTCTCCAGACACAACCACAATAAACCATAACAAAGCAAAGTACAGCCTTTCCCGCCTTTACGTCAGCAAAAACGGAATAGAACAATAGGAACAGTCCAAGATAATAAAGAAAACGTACTTTTTGCACAACTGTACGCACCTTCTTCTTTGTATGGGCATTATTTACTATATTGACTCCCTGTCAACTAGCTAATGCAAGGAATTCTGTTGATGATGCGTCTGATAAGAGCCCATAAATGTACATAATCACCTTTCTAAATGTGCAGTTGAACAATTTTTACTCAAACATTCAATTGTTTCTAATCAGTAGGGATGTTCTGATTTAAATGTGATCCAGTAGATACATGGCCTGAGGGAAGATACCCCGGTACCCCAACCCAATACCACAGTGAGTGTATAAATGACCTGTAAAAAGGCCATCATCCACAGAGCAAATGGATAATTATGCATTATAATAAAAAGTCTGTGTTAGCACTTTTCTGTCAGGTTTTTAGCATCTGCAGTCTGTATTTACCTTGCTCTGGGCTTTAGCGCTCGATTATCCTAAAGCAGTAAACAGATGCAGCTCTCCACTTCCTCCTTTTGAATGTACAGGTATCTCAGTGGTGGATTGATTGATTGGTTTGAGCACTCAAGCTCATAGTTTGAGCTTGATACTAATATTGTGATCGGGACATCACATAACATTGAAACATTTTTAATCAAGATTTCTATAGACAATCGTCTGATGATCATACAGTTTAATGCAATGACACTCCCTTTAATTTGATGTATATGAATAAATGCAGTTTTTCTACTCTTCAAACCACTGGCATGACTCTGCTTAAGTTCCTCCATTTCTCATTTATATAACTTTTAAACAGACGGGAGCAGGCTCCTCCCTTTGCTCCAGCACAGTATTAAACCAGGGCAGGTCTCAGTGGTCAGCCGTGTATTAAGATCCTGGTTTTATTACAATCAGCACCTCTGTGTCTCCTTTAAAACTGAGCATTTCCACCCTAGCTCAGAGATAATCTGGACCACTGCAGCTGGCCCGTTTCCCTGAAGTCACATTTCTGAGGCTTAGAGAGTTTTGCTGGAGCAGAGCCAGGTAAAAAAAGCTAAAATTCTACACTCAAAATACCTCTCCTCTTTATAACATCTGAGACATTGAGCCGTAATGAAACAAAATTTAAACCATAAAGTGATAAAAATAACATGCAAGTAGTTTGTGATATATACAGTGCAGGAAATAAGTGTTTGATCCTTTGCTGATTTTGTAGGTTTGCCCACTGACAAAGAAATGAACAGTTTATAATTTTAATGGTAGGTTTATTTTAACATTGAAAGGTAGAATATCAAAAAGAAAATCCAGAAAATTATATATATCTTTCAATGTTAAAATAAACCTACCATTAAAATTATACACTGTTCATTTCTGTTTCAGTGGGCAAACCTACAAAATCAACAAGGGATCAAATACTTATTTCCTCCACTGTAAATACCTTGTTTTGTCTCTAAAAACTGCTGGAGGTTTACCAATACCTCCAAGTAGGGCTATGCAATTCATTTAACTTTGACCGCGAGCAAAATTCAATCATTTCTAATCATCAATGAGAGTTTTAAATCAAGAGTATTGAGGGTTGTCAAAAGTATCAAAAATCAGATCAGATCAGATTAGAGACAGATTTAAAACCAGATGGTAATATAAAAGAAAGTGCTATGATTTAATACTGAAAATCATATTCTATTGGGAAGGCCGTTTTTTATTATCATCGTGGTATCGGAACTGGGATTGAGTATTGAATTTATTTCTTAGTATTGAAATAGAGTTTGAACATTAATCGAGAGGTCTACAATTGGGAGTATTGTTTTGGAGCAAAGTTTGGGATTTGTTGGAAAAAAAAAATTGTGGGTTGTCTGCCTTGTTTTTGTTAACAGAAATCAATACTGAAAGGCTTTTTTATTTAAGTTTTGAAAGAAATCACATTGAAAAGAAATCAAACTGAAAATAAAGATCAATCAATATGAGAAATAAAAAAACATGATTTATTTTTTCACATATATCACCCAGCCCTATACTATGCTTTTTTTATTAGTTTGAAGGAAAACTGAGCCTAACCCAAGTACCCAACTTTTACAACCAGCGATTTTAAAAGGCGATTTTATGGACACTCAAAAGTCACTTTACATTTTATTATTCATTCAGTCTCTACACTCTGTGGTGCTAAGCCACTTTTATGACTGACTGAAATGTGGAGGCTGGCCAGTCTTTATCAACAGCCTCTGTAATCACTCACACATAACTCACACAAACCATTAATATTAAACAAGGTAGGGGAGGTGCCTTGCTCAAGGATGCAACAACAGTATGCAGTGGCTGGAGCTGGGACTAAACCACAAACTTTCACATAAAACGATCACAACTATTGAACAATTAGTGGTTTTCAGATTCAAGAACGTGATGCTGTCATAATCCCAGATAGGGGCAATTTTATTGATTACATTGTACTTTTGCCATAAAATATCTAAAAGGTAAATTCACACACTGAACCTGATCATTTCTATTAGTGACAAGACCCAAGAACTCACTGTATTGCAACAAAAATCTGCCTTTTTACTGGCCTGTAGAATGTTGGGAATGTGATCTCATCTAAAACCCAGCAATAGAAAAGAGCTGTAGGCTTTTAGATGTTGTGCACTTTTTCTGTTATTTACAAAGAATAGGGTATTGTTTAGCCCAACAGATACGAGAACCTTTATTTGTCCCACAGTAGAGTTTTTGTGCTGCCACATCAAAGTAAATGGTATGTATCTGTGGACGTGGGATAGATGACTAGACCTGGCTGTCACAATAACCAATTTTGAAGTATGATACAGTATATTGCTACAGAAAATATCACCATAAGAATTAATATTGGTCCTTTTACAAATGTACAATATAATTTAAAAATTAACAGTGATAAATATGTGGTAATACGTGATAAATATTTAGCAGAATCATGTGACAGTAACATAAACATCTGTATTGTGAACTAATTAATGCAATTGTGATACACAATCACAAAATCAGGCAATCACAATAAAGTGTAGGTGTGGAATTTACTATGTTGACAACATTTGCACTAAAACTTGGTTCAAAGTAGGAACCGACCTACAAGATTCTAGTACTAGTACCAAAAGTACACTGTTCGTTTAGTGCCATCTTTCAATTCCTTGGCTTTAAATTTCTGTGTCAATGAGCCAATAAATACACGACACTGATTTATGTAACAGGTGCTCACACATACGACTGAACTCTGAAAAAACAGATGGCACAGACAGCACATACATTTAAACATAGTCCTATATGTGTCCAGACAAAGCGCAGTGTGTCATCTGAGCAATAAAACAAAAGAGATGAAGAAACAGTGTGCAGAGCAACACATTCACTCAAAAACACATCAAGTCTCCGGTGCGAGGCCTTTACAGTGTCTCACAGTCAACGTGCATAATAATCCACATCCATTCACAGCCACAGTGTCCATGTAAAGCTAAAGCCAAACAGATAACATGAATTAAACTCCACCAACATCCTCCTCCTCCTCCTCGGTCCAGGTAAAAGCATAATTCCCAAGTAAATGTGGTGTAGTAAATTTCCATTGTGGAGCGCGTCGGTGTAAAGATGTATCCAAGCGAGTCCGTGTAAAGTTCTCCATAATTGTCCTCCTCTGCTCAGGTAACCACATATGTGCTCTGTGCAAGTGCTCTGCTGTATTTGATGTAATGTGCCATATGAAGAGAACAAACTTAAGTGTGTATCAGTCCATGTAAGGATCACCTGTGCTCTCTGGTGTGTTTTGAGTTATAACTTCAGCCATAGTATCAATAAGCTGTTGTCATTTAAGTATCGGTATTGAAAAAAAATCAAATGGTACCCAGCCCTGGCCATCCTAGGATATTTGTCAGCAAAGTAGTCATAGCTTGATATAACCAAGTACTTACGTAGTTATGTAATGAAAACTCTTAACTTTATTATATCACCAGTCATAAGAATGTGTTGAAGTAGCAGAATTGATGTACCAAGTGGGACAACAAGTCAATATAGCGCAATAAATGTATCATGAAATCGTTGTCATATCTTAGAATATTACACTATACATTTTAAATAATTTCCACAATATTTTCAGGTTTACCTTGAGATCGACAGGCTTTTCTAAGGGATCCTCCTTTTTAGAGAGTCCAGAGAAGGACCTGAGGGCTCCAGTGAGACGAGGAGGAGGAACCATCCTTCTCCCACTCATCTGCTCACACGAGGAGGACTGGCACTACACCACACTGTGAGATACAAACATGACAACTGTAAAGACAAGTCATTCAGTTATGCCCCAATAAGAGTGAGAATGCATCTTTTCTACTTGAAAAGTAGAAAACTGAAATTAAAAAGTGTCCAGGTGTTTATTGTTTGAAGGTCCTACATTACACAAAATTGATTCTTGTGAGCGTTAAGCCATGTTAGAACATTGTTACCTCTTTAAAACAGACCTGGAGTTGTGTTTTGTTTCATTCACACATGTCTGAGTAATCCTTAATTATTACTCTGTCTATATCTCCAATGCTTAAAACGCTCTGTTCCACCTTGTGATGTCATCAAGTAGTAGTTTTCAAGTTAACAGCTCCTTTTATCTTTTGTTTAATAGATCATAATGGTTCTAGTGACGATGTACGGAGGAGCTGGAGCACTTCCTGTATTACCACATGACATCACAAGGTGAAAAAGAGAAGAACACAGCCTAAATATGCAAGGTTTGTATGTTTAACATGTGTGAATGGAACAAAACACAACTCCAGGTCTGTTTTTGATGAGGAAACGATATTATAACATATCTCAAAATAGTGTAACATGGGCCCTTTAACTCTCATGTATAAAAATGTTCTGTTTTATTGGTTTAAAGTCCAGTCTGTACCAGTACCAAATGTTTAAGTATTACTCATTAATGCGGTTTATATTTGTTGTATTTGAAGTGCATTTGATTGCCAGTTTTGTTTTTGCTTTGGAAATTGATAAAAAGGCCAGAACAATTAACAGTGCTTAAGTTTAAATAAAAAAAGGATAAGTAATCACTGTCATTATGTTATGTAAACCTATAAATTATAATTAGAAACGGCCCTTTTGCTTAATGGTCCGCTTTATATTTCTAAATCCATTTTACAGCTGCATATATAGCCGGTATTACACTTTTTGACAATATATACGTGTTTATCTGAGAGTTGTATACGCGAAATGTTGTGTTTATGCAGATTAAATTGTGTGTGGTTCGTGTTATTGTTGGATTTTGTAACGCCGGTTCACTTGATGCTCAGGAAAGCGAAACTTATGGACGCTAGCTGTTAGCTTATTACATAGCATTCCGTTATGTTAGCCACATTAGCTACGGATTTCTTCATGTTTATTAAGACGTGCTAGTTTAACACGGGGCTGCTAATGGTAAGCGCTGTATAAAATAATGATAAAGCCTTCACATCTCTTGAATTACCTGTGAAAACGTTGCGCACAGTGCACTGACAGGAGCATGCAGTTCCCAGTCGGCATATCAACAGAAGTTTATCAGAGCGCGGTGGATTGTGGGTAGTGTAGTTCTCAGTTGCAAAAGAACAACGGGAGCGGATGGAGTGAAGAACTACAACATCCATACGCAGAGGGGAAACTACGTAAATCAGAGGAACCGGCATACCCACGGCCACATCACCTGTCCTGATAATAAATAAAAAAAAATATCAGGAAACGTTTAACCAGAAATCTAATTATATTATCATTGCATAATTGTGTTTTACGTTGTTAAAATATAAATAATGGAAAAACTCCGTAAAATGTAATTGTGTATAGGTTACTAAAGACAAGATATTTTGTTTCACAGAAATAGAAACTAACCATTTTTATTATTCAGTGCATTTATATTTGCTATCCCATTTAAAAACGCATATTGCAGGTTGAAATACACAGTGGAGCATTTCCTGTATTACAACATGACATCACAAGGTGGAACAGAGTGTTTTCAGTTTGAGAAAAAGAACTCAGCCTAAATATGAAGCCTAAATATTTGTGTGTTAAACACGTGTGGATGAAACAAAACACAAATCCAGGTATGTTTTGTTACAACAATACAATATTATAACAGATTAGAAAATAGTGTAATATGGGCCCTTTAAAAAGAAAAAGTCACAATATAATTAAAAAAAAAAAACATAAATACCTGTACTTTTGGAGCTCTTGGACTTCTCATTAGATTAATATCATTCCTATTAGTCATGTTTAGTTTTATTACTAGCACAGGGGTCAATTGTCTTTTATTCCACCACCAGCTCATGTAGCCTGGAGCTCACCTTTATTTGGTGATTCATCCTCATTGTAATTCACACATCACCTACAGACAGCACATCGGTCCTCCCAGGTCTGGTCCATGGACGCTGGGTGAATGGTATGCATGAGTGGAGCACGCTGAACTCTTGCTACGCCTGCAGAGACACCGGTGCGTCTGGAGCATTACACAGAGAGACAATGATTCATGATTGTTGGTATGTGAAAGGAGCAAACCACATTTAAAGCTATGCACTGGGCAGATGGGCCTAAAGGACATGTAGTTTGAGTTTTATCTGTGTGAGTTTATTGTAGTGGACTTGTCATTGCTGATTTCATAACAAAAATATATGCGCAGTGAAAAAGCAGGGGATGACTTTACCACTGGCAAAGGCAGAGTGAGACATACAGCAGTGAAAGAAAAAAGGGTTTAAGAGTTATACAGGCGTTTGGCTAAATATAAAAATAAAAATAGAACAGTTTTTTCTATGGGTGAGCTCACTTTATATAACAGACTATAAGAAACTGAAGTGTTTTAGAATGAAAAATAGGGGTGTGTGATATTGTGATTCAAGATATTTTTTGGTATATTTTACTAAATTATTTTGACAGTGTTACAATTTTGATGTTTGTTCAGAGAAAGGAAACGTGTTTGTTAGTGGTTTAACAATTAAATACTGTTGTTAAATTGTATTTGGTTCTTCATAATAGCGATATATATATCAGAATATCATGTGCAGTATATCGATAATCACATGTATTGCCATCTCGTCATAATATTATTTCGCGAGCCATGTATTGAGTATCGTATCGAATAGTGCGGGGCTCTTCAATTCCCAGCCCTCATGATAAAAGTCTGGTAAGAGTGGTATTATTTGTATTACACAGATTCAAAACTAAACAAATGGAACAATTCATTTAAAGGTGCACTATGTAGGCCAGTCATGATAATTACAATATTGACTTATCGTTCAATATATGAAAGCTTTTTTTTTAATTTGCAGTTTATTCAGTGTTCTTCTTCTTTTTCTCCACATAAGTCACAGTATATTTGCAGGTTTTTTGTTTTTTTTTCACACATAAAATTGGTAATAATGTAAAGATGCATTAAAAAAAATAAATAAATAATTAAATTAAAAAATAAAATAAAATAAAATAAAATAAAATAATAATAATAATAATAATAATAATAATAATAATAATAATAAATACATTGATTTATTTATCAATATATTAAAGCTTGAACAGTATTTTGGCTCAATATGTATCATGTGTACATTTTATTTGCAGTAGTGGGGAGATTTTAGCCATTTTTAGGTCATAATGTATAAGATTTAAGCTGTAGAGGGTTGAATTAATAACTTCTATGGCTTATTATGGGTTCATTCTGTTTTTATTTGTTGCAGCTCAGGCCTTTTAATGATACTGTATATTTTTTAAAAAGGTTTACTGGGATTTTCCTGCATTGTGTCAGTGGCAAAAAATAGTGTTTAGTGCAATATTTCCTGTTGTAATATATTGTTCTTCAGTTTTATTTATTTTATTTTATTTTTTTCATGATAGACCTAGCTTATGTGACTTTTCTATAGCGGATGAACCTACACGTGCTTGAGTTCTTATTGTTTTGCCTGGAATTTTTCAAAATAAAACTCAAAATTTTTCAAAATAAAACTTTATGGAGACATGCAGGTGACGCTACTAGGCACAGTTACAGGTTAGATCTGTGGAGAGGCGACCCTTCTTACTGTATGAATGCATGTTTTTGTATTTTTAGCAATAAAATACCTTTAATTGAGTAAATACAATATAAATTAGTGTAATGCCATACTCTGGAACATTCTAGTAAACACAATAACATCTTCCTGGCAGTCTCTTGCTCTCTGACCCCTCCTTTTCGAACTCTCTCCCTTTTTCACTATTTATCTCTGTCTTTTCGTCCTCTCTTTCACTCGCTCTCTCTCCCTCACTCAATCTCTTTCTTTCTCCCTCACTTCTCCTTTCTCTCTCTCTCATTTTCCCAAACTCTTCCTTTATTTTGCTATTCTAGTCTTTCTTCATTTCCTCTCCTTCTCTCCCTCCATCCCCTCTTCCTTGTTATATCTCTCTTTCACTCTCTCTCTTCCGCAATCAATCTCATTCTCTCTCCCTCACCTCTCCTTTCTGTCCTTCCTCTCTCTTTCTCTCTCCCTCACTCTCTTTCCCTCTCTATCTCCCTCTCTTTCTAAAATTAAAATGTTGATTCTCCTACACCAGCTAACCAAAATCCTCATCTCTGCCTCCCATTGAAATCCTCTCTCCTCTCTCTCTCTCTCTCTCTCCCTCCCTCTTTTTCTCTTTCTCTCTCCTTCGTTCTCTCTCTCTTTCTAACATTAAAAACAATGATTCTCCTACACCAGCTATCCAAAATCCACCTTTGTGGCGCCCATAGAAACCCTCTCTCCTCCTCTCTCCTCCCTCGTTTCTCTGGTGGCATATGGGCCCCATTTGTTGTTGTCATTGTCCCGCTCAACACGCCGCTAATGCGCATCCAGGACTGTGCTACGGGCCGCTCCCCCAGGGCACCCATCCATCCTAATTATTCACATTTTGAAGTGAGCTCTTCGGTGTGGGTCCTCTCCTTTGGGTGCAGCCAGCGAAGCATACATCTTAATAAGTCACCTCCCGGAAAGCTGCGGTAACGATGGTGCCACAGAACTCTTGTTTAGTGGGTACGGGACATGAGTGGAGAGGTACAGTGTAGGAGGAGGGAGGGAGAGAGGGAAGGAGGGGGAGGAGAGGCATGAGGGATTGGGGTACTTGGCAAGAAAGTAGAGCAAAAATTGTCTGGTGTTTTGTGTGTCAGTTTGGGGCGACAGTGGCTCAGGTGGTACAGTGGGAGTTGCGGTATAGGGCTGCAAGATGAATCGCAATTGGATTGAAACTGCAATTTTAATGGACACAGAGTAATAATTTTCTCCACGAACAACAAAATCTCCTGTCTTATTCTGCATACAAGCTGCTAACCCTGTAGTTTAGATCTGTACAAGCGTGTTCTCAGATGTGATTCTTGTGTTTGTCAGTTCAGATTTCAGTCATTTTGTCAGTTCTTCTGGATGAGTTTAAAATGTGAACTTCAAACAGAATATTATTATTAGAACATCACAATGCAGTATGTTACTTTTCTGGAAATACCTTGAAAGCATGCATTCTTTTAAGTAGAGTTACCATCTGCAACTTGGTCTAGAAGTGTCACGTCTTGTCTTTGTCTAGATGAGTTTATACTGTGTAACATTTCAGGCAAAGCAATAAGATCTCCATGGAGACAAGCAGGTGGAGGACCCTCTACTTAGTGCACTTCTGAGAGGACAGCACCACATTCTATCCCATGCTATTTAACAGAGATGGGAGAGGAACAATTATCATTCTTAATATGCAGATTTTATTGTCAGAATGACAAGCCTGACAGCAGCAGTTACAGAGAGAGAGGCCACTGTGTTTCAATAGAAGGTGAATTGGAGCCAAAGTCAATGGAGCCAAATCACGCCCATGCTCACTTCCTATTTGAAATGCAGCTAACGTGATATAGCCCACAGTCTATGGCTACTTCATCAAAAAAATCATAATGTTGTTTTTTGAAAGTAATTATTTTGACCCATGCAATCTCTAAACAGAAATGATCTTGTTCATCATGTTTTGATTAATTTCCAAAAACAGTGAGTCCTTTCAGAGTTCTATGGGCCTTTGCCCTGCTTCTGATGAGAATTAAGACATTGGCATCACGAACACAACCCATTCATCTTGTCTCTTCATTACTGTCACTATGGCTCCACCATGTTTCTTACAAGTAAATTTACAATATTGAATCTCCAGGTGGCTCGTCTCTACGAAAACATCATAACATCTGGGCGTCATTTTGTGATTACTTCTTTGAAAAAGTGCTCTTGTTATTTTTCCTGGTGTTGTCCTTAATTTCACTGTCAGCTTATTAAACCTGCAGCAGCAGGAATAGTTCTGTCTGCTCTGAGCCTACATCAAGAGACACTTTGATCACTGCCATCGAAATCAGCATTGCTGTACCCATTTGAAAGCACACACCTTTTCTTATATTTATGTATGCATGTTTCTTACATCTACAGTAATGTAAGTAGTCGCTATTTGAGGGTCTAAAAATAAGATGGCATTTGAAAACCAGCTCGGCGTCTCGTTGGTACAGACAGTCAAAGCAGGTCGTGAAATATGAATTAGAAATAGCACTTTGTTTAACCAAGAAAAACTCAATCAGATTGCAAAATGACTTATATTGTATTTGCTAGAGTGCCATGTTCAACCCCACCCTTGGGCAAGACACTTACCCCACCTTACCTTCAGCTTCTACTGTATGAGTGCATGTGTGGTGGAATAGGTTCTTGAAATGCTGTTTTAAGGGCTAACAGTGGAGCTAAAAAATGTATTTAAAAGAAAAGAATTTGGCTGTAGTAATGAGAAAACAAACTGGATTCATTGATCGTGTGAGTTTATGAAAGAGAGCTGAGCCAAGTGTTCTGAAAAGAGCCTGAGAACTGTGTGAATGAGAAATATTCCAAATGATTTGACCTGAGCCCATTTAGATACATGTTTGAATCAAATGATCAAACTAAACCAAGTTTCAAAAATGTGCTAAAACCATAGAGAAAACTTACATAGGAGAAGATGAACCTGAACCTGCCAGTCCTGTTGTAGTTTAATCTTAGTTTATAGTTCTTTAAAGTGTGTAGTTCTGGCTGGCTGTTTTAAAAGGCCCATATTAAGCTATTTTCTGATCTCTGTTATAATGTTGCTTCATTCACACGTTTAACACACAAACCCTGCATATTTAGGCTGAGTTCTTCTCTGACATACACCTCACTAGAATCATTTGGATAATTCCAGCCCTGGAATTGCGGATCTCCACTGAAAAACAGTAAAAGGAGCTGTTAACTTAAAAACTACCGCTTCGAGTATTTTGAGCTTTGGAGATGTAAACAGAGTAATAATAAAGGATTACTCAAACACAACTCTGGGTCTGTTTTTGTTATGATGACACGGCTTAAAGCTCACAAGAGTCAATTTTGCATAATATAGGACCTTTAAATTGTACCAGCGCCTAACCTGACTTGAAAAACATGATATTTTCTTACTTTATTTGCTTCAGACTAAACATTTGTGTGCATGATTGACTTGTGATTGTGGCTGTATTTCTATGTGTGAATCAGAGAGAGAGACAGACAGCAGGTTGGCTCTACACCACTGGATTCTGTTCAAAAGAATTGCTCTGAATTATTCACTTTCCCCCTCTCTCCTGAGACTCTACTATTTGTCTGCCTTTTAGTTTCCAAATTGAATCGTTTGTGGGCGCACTCATGATGATTCGACTGGGGAACACTTTAAAATATTGAGAAATCCATTTTAGATGAAGCCTAATGTGGCGAACAGTAAGTAAAATAAAAATGTGGTTTTGTGGAGGAGTTTGGCTGGGTGAGAGACAGTGGGTTTGTGGCTCAGTCGGTCTCACTCACACACTCCCAAATGACACAAAACAAGCTCACAGGCTGCACACCAGATTAACCATGTTACAGAGCCAAGGACGGGATGAATTACATTTACAGTTTAAGTTATTTAGGCTATATATTTCATGAGTTTACACAAACAATAGCTTTCAAATACTTCAAGTTCAACGCTTTACTTATTTTATACACTTCACAATGCCTGTTTAGAGCTCATAATATAAAATCAACTTAAAAGTGAACTGTGTACCTTTTCTATTGGAAGATCTGCCACCTATTGGTCTCCATGGAGACATTGCTGTTTTACCTTGATTATTCCACAGTATAGAAATAAATTTGGTAATTACAATGGAGACAGATTAATGGTTGGATATATGGAGAAACATAACGTATGGTAAGAATTCATGTGTTTTTAAGGTATTTTTGAGCTACAAAGCACCTGTAATTGAACAAACGGAAGGGAGATATGTTTAATGCTCTACTGTGGGACATTCCTGGCAAAGCAATAACATTTCCATGGACACAAGCAATAAGCAGAAAAGTTACACAGTGCAACATTAAGATTTGTATTGCATTAAACCATAAAGTTAAAAAAATGATAAGAGCAAAATAGGTATTCAGGTGCAGACTTATAGGTAACATTTCATATTTTTCTTCACATTATATTTTGCTAATCAATATGATAACATTGCCATTTTTTGAATTGGAATTTTTAAGACAAAATTGAATCTAAATATTAGTTAGTTACCATCTGCAAGTTTACTTGATTTTCACCAGTAGATGACAAATCCCCTCACCTGGCTCCTCCCCTTTCACCTGGCCCCTCCCTTCTCACCTGACCCCTCCCCTCTCACCTGCCCTCTCTCCTCTCACCTGGCTCCTCCCCTCTCACCTGCCCTCTCTCATCTCACCTGGCTCCTCCCCTCCCACCTGGCCCCTCTCCTCTCACCTGGCTCCTCCCCTCTCACCTGCCCCCTCCCCTCTCACCTGCCCCCTCCCCTCTCACCTGCCCTCTCTCATCTCACCTGGCTCCTCCCCTCCCACCTGGCCCCTCTCCTCTCACCTGGCTCCTCCCCTCTCACCTGCCCCCTCCCCTCTCACCTGCCCCCTCTCCTTTCACCTGCTCTCTCTCCTCTCACCTTCCCCTTCTCCTCCCACCTGGCCCCTCCCCTCTCACCTGCCCCCTCCCCTCTCACCTGGCCCCTCCCCTCTCACCTGGCCCCTCTCCTCTCACCTGGCCCCTCCCCGTTCACCTGCCCCCTCTCCTCTCACCTGGCTCCTCCCCTTTCACCTGGCTCCTCCCCTTTCACCTGGCTCCTCCTCTTTCACCTCATATGTGAGAATACAACAGGGGAGAGTCTGCTAATCTAATTACAGATGACTTTAAAAGTGGAGGGTCTACCACCTGCTGTTAACCACAAACATGTTACTGCCTTGCTTGGAGTGTTTCACAGTAGGGCATTAAAAAGACAACCACGTGTTACCACCAAGCCAGGTTAAGAGAGGTTAATCCGCTCACAGTAAAACTTTTTCCCTTTGTTTTGGAGCAATAAAAATACCTGTAATTGAATAAAATGCAAAAGCAGTTTATGCCATACTGTGGAACTTTCAAGACAAAGCAATAATAGCTCTTTTTTATCTTAACTAAAGAACAACAAATCATACTCCAGATTAAACGTATTAAGAGCTCTATCCTCTCCCTAACAAACCAAATCCAGTCTAAACAAAACAACACACATATTTGGAATTCAAGTCATTTTCGCCAATGTAGATATTCATTTCTGCAGCGTACTTATGAATACACTTCTGTAACTTTGTTGATAAGTATTTAGAATTGGTCTCCTCTGTGCAGCAGGTAATTCAATTGTGTGCGTACGTGTGTATGTATGTGTATGTCTTTGTGTGTGTACTTAAGAGTCTTCACTTCTTGAACCTTTTATCAAATTTAGCGTCACATTTGTCTGAATCCAATCTCGTGGAGCTGCTTTGTGATTTTACATCTCCCCAAACCTCATTACATTATGTACAATCAGGCCCGGAGAAAGTCTTCTCAACTACTGAACGCTTTAACGCTCACAAAAGATACGCTCGCTGTTATAAATCTCTATTACTTTATAATGTCTGCAGAGAAAAATGGGAGGTTTATATACTTTTTATATTTTTAAGTTTTGAATCCACAGAATCCACATTACACTGACATTTCTGCAGACAAACTAATTTTATTATTCATGGTTTTCAATAGACAACAGTTAAAGGTCCCATATTACGCAAAATTGACTCTTGTGATCTTTTAGTCATGTTATAATGTTGTTACCTCATCAAAAACATAACCGAAGTTGTGTTTTGTTTCATTCGCACATGTTTGAGTAAACCCCAAAGCTCAAAATGCTCTGTTCCACCTTGTGATGTCATGAAGTGGTAGTTTTCAAGTTAACAGCTCCTTTTACCTTTTAGTTCAGTGGAGATTGGCAAGTCCAGCCCTGAAATCATCAAAATAATTATAGTGACTAACACAGATGAAATAACAAGATGAAATTGCACAGAAGTTAAACCTTTAAGCAACTTTTAGGGCTAAAAGTTGCATACTGTGGCTTTAACCAATTTGTGATTTGTGGTGCAATTAGTAAACGTTAATAGTACTGTATTTTTTAATTCCTGGTTCCATAGATTAAAGATTAAATGCACCATGTAACATTTTTCGTGTAAGGTAGCCACATCCTTGTCTCTATGGAGATGTTATTGCTTTGTCTGGAAAGTTCCACAGTATGATATTAAACTTATTTAAAGAGCCAACTCTACTTGTGCATGTATTTCAAGGTATTTTTAGCTACCTGCAATCTTATGAATTCAGAAAAGTATAATGCCCTACTATGGAATATTACAGTCAAAGCAGTTACATCTCCATGGAGACAAACAGGTGGCAGGCCCCCACCAGAAAAGTTGCACAGTGCACATTTTAATGAAAGAGTTTGCTTTGATCCATTCAGTGAGGGAATAAACTTGTGGCCTTCTTTAAACAAAAATGAACAAATAGAAAATCCACTTTCTTTTTTGAAATTCAAGGCCAAGTGTTTATCTCAAGTGGCTTTAGTAAGAAACTCTGGTCAAACAATTGGAACTAAAATGAATCATGCTCTGTTCAGTCAGTAAAGATGTTTTACAAACTCAAATGTGGAGTTAATTCATGTATGTTTGAACGTGTATAGGAACTTAGAGTGAGGGGTCCGCTACATGGAGAGCAGACTATTACACTTCTGGGATATTAAAGGTTGTATGGAGGATTTTTTTTTGTTTCAAATTGTCAGTGATAGCATTATAGAGATGCAGCAGTCTTGTAATTATGACCCAAAAAAAAGAATGAAAATCTATCAACTGTGGACGTGGTGGGGCCAGATAAAAATTATCCAATAGATAACAAAGCTACCTCGTTATCTATTGTCAATCAAACTCCCTGCGTTTCTAGCATAACTGACTCGCCGGCGCGCTGGGATTACGTGGTTTACGTTCGCCACTCACGCATTCCACATACACAAGACGCTGTTTACTCAACCAACGCAGCGGTTCTTAGCGGCTTTTTACAGCTGTAGTTTCCTCACAGTTTACACAAAGTTTGTTGTGATGGTAGACAAGAATCCACTACCAGTTAGCCGTAAAAGAAAGTCAATTCTTAAGGTCGCTGAAAGAAGGGGAAAAGGAGCGAAGCCAAACTAAGGTGATTCTCTGAGATTCCTTCCAGCGATGGCGTGAGCTGAGGCAGAGGGTCTAAAGACTAAAACATTGGTCACTAAATTACTTCTGGACAGGAAACTTCTGCTTATCATTTGAAAACGTACAGTATAGTTACAGCAGCAACAGCGATTCTGAACGCTCACCGGCTGTAAACAAACATGATTTCTAGTGTAAGGAGGAGGCGGGAGGAGGCGTTTCTACTTAGGGAGCTGTGGAGGAGGAGGTGATTTCACGCCTGAGGAACATTTGAAAAAGGACAAACAGTTGCTGGATTTCTCGTTCCTTGGAAAATCCTCTATACAACCTTTAACTGGTAACACATAACATATTCAGATCACCATCTTACCTTTTATTGTTTTGAAAACTATATTACTATAAAACTATATTCGCCAAGACACTCCCCCTTCAGAGCGCTATCACATTACAATCAGCATGCACCCTGCTAATGACACTACTGCACATTGCATCAGGTTTGCCAAGTTGCTGTGTATTGATTTGTATCCTGCTTTTGTATATTTATTCCAATCATGTTTTTGATTAAGGAATGTTATATCACAGTAGAGATCTACAAAAAGTCAATTTTGCATAAGACCCCATCTTTAATAATTTACCTACCTGTAGTGGACCAAACAAAAAGGCAAAGACAAGGTATAAATATGTTTAAATTTAATAAAGTGAAACAAAAATGTAATTTAACAAAGGCTCAAATGAAGTAAATCATTAACAAAAAGTCAGGCCCAACTGGGGAAACTTAAATCCAACTAAACAGAACAAAAACCTAACCGAGACAGAACAGGTGCGTTTAAATAGATGAGGGCGACTAAACTGAACACGAGAGAGGGGGAAATTACTTTAAGTTAGTAGCTTTAGTTAATTATTTAATGTAACAAAAAAACAAATACTTATAATACAGAAAACAAACAATAATAAAGTAACCTCAAACAAACTAACTTAGCAAAATGAACTAAATAGTGCTCCCCCCTTTGTTCGGCATCACTGGTCTCCTCCAAAGGTCCTCTGCCCGGCCCCTCAAACAAAAAAAACAAGTGTAAGTAATAATTCAGACTTATTAACTAAAATGTGTGCACCCAAAATTAGAAAATATAAGTCTAAATAAAGGATTAAAGGATGAAATACTAACACTATGGAGTGGTGGCAGACGTATCCACCACACTACCCCACTGATGAATACTGCCACACCAGCTTATCAAAGGCTTGTCAGATCTCAGACATTAACCAACGCTGGGCCTGGGTAGTACAATGAGGTGACAGTATCAAAACTGTTGTGTTCTTAGGCAAGACACTTCACCCACATTACCCAGTAAGAATGTGGAGTGTGTGTGAGTGATGGTGCAGATTGGCAGCTTTGCTTCCAGCAGTCTGACCCAGGGCAGCTGTGGCTACAGTAGTAGCTTACTACTATGTGGAGTGAATGAGTAATGCACTAACCGCTTTGGGTGTCATGAAAGGTGCTACATAAATGAAATGTTTAATTAATTCAAATAAATATGAAATGATTAATTAATTCAAATAATAATAATAATAATAATAATAATAATAATAATAATAATAATAATAATAATAATAAATAAGTCCATATGTTGTACATATAGATTTTCTTGTAACCAGTCAGAAACTTTTTGACACACCTCTGCTGGTGTGCCAGATTTTCAGGTTTTAATTATAGCCTACTAGTGTTGTCACGATACTAAAATTTCTCGATTTCAATACTAAGGAGTAGACATGATACTCAGTACATGATGATAATAAAAAGAAGCTCTGTTTCTTTAGACAATATACTGTCATTTTCAACATTAAACCGTAGTACTTTTTTTTTTTTATTTCACCATGTGGTTTTATATCTGTGTAAACCCTCAGTGGTCCAGGTTGGTTCCATAGTGGTCCATGTGCGTATACTCATCCATGTGCTCATATACTTGTTCTGATACAGCCCAAGGTCATTCTACAAATATTCATGTAACGTTGTTTAGTATCGATAATTGCTCAGATAAGTATCTAATTTTGATACTTGTTTTAGCATCAATCCTATGGTATACTACAGTATATAAAAATAGCAGTGAGGTGAAAATATTGACACTGAAAGACTTTGTTTTGTAGAGAGTGAGGAGAGCAGGTCATCCATCTACAGTGGGGGTGTAACATCCATAAACGTGCTGTGGGCAGATTCAGAGCACCAGGATAAAGGACAGGCCCCGAGCAGGAGACAGCTGAGGGCCACAATCACATCAGAAGACTGAGAAGGAGCGCTGGAAATAGGGTTATGTGACGTACCTGTGATGAGTGGATGAATCTCTCTTTGTCAAACTCTGAGCAGTAGTTTCCCTTCATATTTGTGACCATAACCAACATGCTGTCGCTGAGTTACACAAGATCGATTGCTTTGTTAGTTTCTCTGCTCATTTATCCCAGTCAGCAGTATTCATCTGATCCTCTCTGTACAGCTTCAAGTTTCTGAAGAACGCATGTGTGATGTATAATGTAGTAAAGAGACACAGTGTCTGCAAACTCCCACACTTCTACTCACAAACACAATGCCAAACGAAAACAACTGCTAAAGGGCAAAAAGTGTTAACTAAAATGTACAAGTTGCCCGGACCCAGAGGATCTGGAACTGACAGAACTATAAAACATACTTTATCTTAAAAAAATATATATATATAAGAACTAGTACAAGGAACTATGTAATCAATTGTGAGTAATAGTGCTTGATGTGTTATAAAAAAGCAGATTTTTATGTCTTTATGATGGACTGATGTGTGTATTTTCTGTCTCAGGGTCCTTCTGTAAGACTTTGATAGAACTGAATGAATTATGTTTGTAAATTGTTTTGTTAATAAATGAATAACAAACACAGTGTTTCCTGATGGTGTTCAGTCAGTGAAGAACTCATAACAACACATCTGGTCCTCCTGGAGAGACAGCAGCATCTGACTGTCTCCAACACACTGTGTCCAACATACACTGTGTCCAACACACTGTGTCCAACGCACACTGTCTCCAACTGTCTCCAACGCACACTGTCTCCAACACACTGTGTCCAACACACTGTGTCCAACGCACACTGTCTCCAACTGTCTCCAACGCACACTGTCTCCAACACACTGTGTCCACCACACTGTGTCCAACGCACACTGTCTCCAACTGTCTCCAACACAGTGTCTCCAATGCACACTGTCTCCAACATACACTGTGTCCAATGCACACTGTCTCCAACTGTCTCCAACGCACACTGTCTCCAACTGTCTCCAACGCACACTGTCTCCAACACAGTGTCTCCAATGCACACTGTCTCCAACATACACTGTGTCCACCACACTGTGTCCAACGCACACTGTCTCCAACTGTCTCCAACGCACACTGTCTCCAACACAGTGTCTCCAATGCACACTGTCTCCAACATACACTGTGTCCAATGCACACTGTCTCCAACTGTCTCCAACGCACTCTGTCTCCAACTGTCTCCAACACAGTGTCTCCAATGCACACTGTCTCCAACATACACTGTGTCCAATGCACACTGTCTCCAACTGTCTCCAATGCACACTGTCTCCAACTGTCTCCAACGCACTCTGTCTCCAACTGTCTCCAACGCACACTGTCTCCAACTGTCTCCAACACAGTGTCTCCAATGCACACTGTCTCCAACATACACTGTGTCCAATGCACACTGTCTCCAACTGTCTCCAATGCACACTGTCTCCAACTGTCTCCAACGCACACTGTCTCCAACTGTCTCCAACGCACTCTGTCTCCAACTGTCTCCAACGCACACTGTCTCCAACTGTCTCCAACACAGTGTCTCCAATGCACACTGTCTCCAACATACACTGTGTCCAATGCACACTGTCTCCAACTGTCTCCAATGCACACTGTCTCCAACTGTCTCCAACGCACACTGTCTCCAACTGTCTCCAACGCACTCTGTCTCCAACTGTCTCCAATGCACACTGTCTCCAACTGTCTCCAACGCACACTGTCTCCAACACACTGTCTCCAACGCACACTGTCTCCAACTGTCTCCAACGCACACTGTCTCCAACTGTCTCCAACACACTGTCTCCAACGCACACTGTCTCCAACTGTCTCCAACGCACACTGTCTCCAACTGTCTCCAACACACTGTCTCCAACGCACACTGTCTCCAACACACACTGTCTCCAACTGTCTCCAACACACTGTCTCCAACGCACACTGTCTCCAACTGTCTCCAACACACACTGTCTCCAACTGTCTCCAACAGACTGTCTCCAACGCACACTGTCTCCTGCACACACTGTCTCCAACACACTGTCTCCAACACACACTGTCTCAAGTTACCATGAAATTGAAAGGCTTCTTTTTTTTTTTTGTAGTGCAGCTCACACCAACGTACAAATTCCACTTCCACTTCAGAAAGTCTTCGTGGGTTTCATGCTCGGGCTGGCTGGGACTAACCCTGCACAACAAGATGGATTCTCACCGTATTTTTGAGCTCACACACTTATAAAAATCCATGTTGACATCCTCCCATTGCACAGACGTACTTCAGACTATTTTAGCAAAAACATGGACTATTGTAGAGGTGAGCACAAATCATAGAGGCAGATGTCTATGATTTTAGATGTAGCAAAAGTGTGTGTGTTTTGGACTTTTTATGTTAATGTTTTATATTTTTTTTTGTATGTTTTGGACTTTTAATAGTACATCTATAATCCACACTGGGGCAGACTAATTCCTGGCAGTGTGCCCTATTGAAGACAGGTACAGACTAAATCCTGGTGTGTTTACTGTACAAATAGGAGTCCAAACACACTTATTTGAGCAGATCCTTTGTGCCGTGTGCTGCAGTTGCTCTGTTGCCTGGATAAAGGTGATTAGACAGGACTGTGTATGTGGTCAGGTGCACACACTGGACTCTGCTGTGGTCAGGTGGAGCACTATTAGAGGTGATGTGGGGAGTTTTATGATGACTGTTTTGTTCACGGTCTTCTGTGGTTAGTCCATTTGAAATATTTGTAATCATGATTTTCAATGTCATTTCACAAACTGTCCAACATTTTCTCTCCTTGTGAATTTCAAAGTTTACTGTCACATATTCATATGTCCAAATATGCAATAAAACAATCCCTTTGCTTATGTTTTTTTTATTTTTTTATTTTTCTGTGATACAATCTTAGTCAACCACACAGAACATCAACATAACAATAAACACAAATTTAAAAAAAAAACAAAAACAAAACAATAACGAGATTCAATAAAAAATTAGAACCAAAGTTTAAACTATAGTGACAAAAATAAAGCAAAATATAACAAAAAACAGGACAAACAGGTAATCCATAAAAAGACAAAACAGACAAAAACACACAGACGGAACAGACAAAACAGACTGAACACAGGCGGACAAGACAGACAAGACAGACAAAACAGACAGAACATGTGTAACAAACAAGACACACAGAAATCCCTTTGCTTATGTTTAATGTAAAGTGCTTTGAGTGCCTTGAAAGTGGAAAAGCGCTGTATAAAAATGTGACCGTTTACCATTTAGCAGTACAAAACAGAAATGTCAGAATTTTATAATGTAACTTGCTGTTTATGTTTGTAATTATCAAAACAAAAATAAAATCTAGCTATGCCTCCCTTTCATTTAGACAAATTCACTCTTTATCACTGACATAACTCATCATAATTGCCAGAGTCTTTGGTTAACAGTGGAAGCTACAGTATCTGATTTACCGTCACTCCCTCTCTGTGAAAAAAACGCGTTGAAAAACATTGAACAAAGCACCGCTCTGGGCTGTCTCTTTAAACACATCCATGCATTCGCTTCACCTGAGCGCGTCTGCAAATCCCAAATGGTACCATCCTTTTGCTTAGCTCCTTTCAACGCGCTACGATAATCAAACTTCCAACTGTCAATCACCCGATATCAATTTCAACATATTATTTCGTAGACGTATTCTCCGTCTGTGACAACAAATTTGAGAGAGACAGAATTTATTTGAGATTAATTTTGTTTCATGCATCAGTTGTCACAGCCGGCTTCCTCTGCATAAACAAAACCGCTCTGCCAATTAGATGAGAATGGCATCTTTCCCAAAACCCAACATGGCACCCGATTCCCCTCCGAAACACATATAATATTTGGGTTTTTCCACATTTCATGAGAGATTTCCTCATGTTTTTGGGCTGCACATGAAGCACTGTGGTTGTGAATGCTTCAGGAGACAGTAGTGATTAAATCTGTTATAATGTGTTTTAGGCTAGAATTTTAATTTTCAAATATGGCGTGTGGCACTTTTGACTGTTGTTCAGTCAACTGTGAAATATCAGAGTTACAGCCAAATGAAAATTAAAGATGTATTCACTAATTTGTTCAACTTTATTTTTTAAAGTTTTATAAAGTTGAATGTTGATTACGTCATTTCACTGTTTACTTTTAAGTGTTAAAACTGGCTCTTCTGAGTGCTAAAATAGGTTATAATGTTGTTACCTCATCAAAAACAGACCTGCAGTTGTGTTTTGTTTCATTCACATGTTTTTGAGTAACTCTTTGTTTTAGTCTGTCTCCATCTTCAGAGCTCAAAATGCTTAAAATTATCCAAATTATCCTAGTGAAGGTGTATATGTGTTGAAGTTATTTAAAAACACAGTGGAGCACTTCCTGTATTACCACATGACATCACAAGGTGGGGCAGAGTGTTTTCAGTTTGAGAGAATTTCTCAGCCTCAATATTCAGGGTTTGTGAGTTCAACATGTGTGAAAGAAAAAAAAAAACAAAAAAACAAACAACACAATTCCAGGTCTGTTTTGGAACAAATAGATCAGGAAATGGAGTAATATGGGCCCTTTAAACTATACCTACTTACCTTTGTGTATGAATACTACTACTACTACTACTACTACTAATAATAATAATAATAATACTAATAATACTAATACTACTACTACTAATAATAATAATAGAGACATTACTTTTAATTATAGTTCACCTAATATTTATTAACAAAAAATGCTACAGTCAGTTGAATTGAATCAGCCCTGGCTTAAATTGCAATAAACACTAAAGTTCAACCTGTCCTGACAGAATGATGGAATTAGCCTGATGGAATTAGCCATTTCTACATAACTAAAGGTAAAACGTAGCTGTAGTTAACAGCTACATTTTGAAAACTACCTCTTCATGACATCACAAGGTGGAACAGAGCATTTTGAGCTTTGGAAATAAGATAAGATAAGATAAGACTTTATTGATCTCACAGAGGAGAAATTCAAATTCAAATTCAAATTCAAATTCAAATTCAAATTCAAATGCAGACTAATAAAAGGTTACTCAAACATGTGTGAATGGAACAAAACACAAATCCAGGTATGTTTTTGATGAGAAAACAACATTTTAACATGACTTAAACCTCACAAGAGTCAATTTTGTTTAATATGGGACTGACACAAGATGATAAATTAATGGATAACCACCTGATGATGTCATGACGATGATAATGTTTTTATTAATTGATGTTGTGTAGGAAAAATATGCTTGTTATTCTTACTGTTTTACCTTCTGCAATCAATGCAAGAGCATCTTCAGACCTTTACACTACGGTAAAATGTGTTTAAAGGGTTATTTTATATTTCAGTTATGTCTAAATCTTGTCTCCTTGCGTCAAAATGGCAATGAAAGAACCGGCTCCTCTTCCTCACATAAACCCGCTATCTGTGTTATCTGCCACAGGGTTAGTCACTCCTGAGACAATATGTCTTTGAGAAGGACCCACAGCTCTGTCGTAAAGGTTTAGGGCACAGGAGAAATGAAGCGATTTTACTCTCACGATATTAGCAAAGAACTTACAGATGCTGAGATATAAAGTGTGCTGGATATAAAATTAAACGTATTCAGAAAGTGCTTTGGGACTGCTGTTAAAGGCCCATATTATGCCGTTTTAATGTTGGTTCCTCATCGCAAACATACCTGGAGTTATGTTTTGTTTCATTAAATACAAGTTTAACACACAAACCCAGCATATTTAGTTTTTCTCTCAAACAGAACAAACTCTGTTCCACCTTGTGATGTCATGTGGTAATACAGGAAGTACTCCAATTCCAACGCTGAAGTGCTCCTTTCAGTGTTGGAATTTCCCATCTCTACTAAACAAAAGGTTAAAGCTGCTGTTAACTTGAAAAATAAGGTGGAGCAGAGCATTTTGAGCTTTGGAAATATCAACAGACTAATAATGAAGGATTACTCAAAGAAGTGTGAATGAAACAAACACAATTCCCGGTATAACTACTTGGGTTCTTTTTTAAGACAATACAGTAACGTGTATTTACCTTGTTGACATGTTTCTGCTGCTGCATCTTCAGAACTGTCACTGGTGTTGGTGGTGACGTGTCATATATCAGCTGTTGTTACTTCCTGTAGGCGTGGTCAGCCTGATGGACCTGGCAGGTCGCTCAGACTGATCACGCCTCCCGTCGCCTGGTGGTCTCTGGAGGAGGGTGTCCCAGGTGTGTTGAAACAAGTTCAAACGCTGGATCAGGGAGGCCATTGAAATTAGGAAATGAGGCACAGACAGCATCAACCGTGATGACGGAGCATTTCTCCTTTCACACACCTGGGACACCCTCCTCCAGAGACCACTAGGCGACGGGAGGCGTGGTCAGTCTGAGCGACCTGCCAGGTCCATCAGGCTGACCACGCCTACAGGAAGTAACAACAGCTGACCACGCCTACAGGAAGTAACAACAGCCGACCACGCCCACAGGAAGTAACAACAGCCGACCACGCCTACAGGAAGTAACAACAGCTGATATACGACACGTCACCACCAACACCGGTGACAGTTCTGAAGATGCAGCAGCCGCAGCCGAAACATGTCAACAAGATAAATGCACGTTACTGTATTGTCTTAAAAAAGAACCCAAGTAGTTAAAGTACATAAGAAAACAAAATGAACATCTTCGGTTTAACAATTCCAGGTATGTTTTTGGTGAGGTAACATTTTACTAACACGCTGAAAGCTCACAAGAATCAATTTTGCACAATATACAGTAGATCCTTTAACCTTTGACTGCAACAGCTGCTGCAGTGGGGTTATGTTAGTCCACGTTTTATAGGCATCTCTCATAACAATATAGTTTTTATACTATCAGCTTAAAGAGGGAGTATTATGCCTGAAGTAGACTGTACACTGATGGTGTTGTGATAGTGCTCTGAAAGGGGAGTGACATAATGCAGGTAGCAAAGAGAGGAGAAACTCAGAGTTTTCTGCCTATATAGCATTTTCAAAACAATGAAAGGTATCATGGTGATCTAAATATGTTATGTGTTAGCAGTTAATACCCCACTGAAGTAAAATAGTCCCTCTTAAAGACTCATATGAAACTGTTATAATGCACGGGAGTAGGACCCAAAAGCAGACCAGAACGCAGGTAAGATTAACAGGTTTATTGTACAGATGGATATGGTAATGTGCAAAAAGAGTCCGGTGGAGGCAGGCGGGCACAAGGCAGGGGGGATCCGGAGGAACACGAGCCACGAGAAGAACAGGGGAGCCAAGAGGGGAAATCCAGGGAGCACTGGGAGCAGAAACAACAAAAAACTACAAAAAAGGTCTGGGAACAACCATAAAACAGTTTCAAAAACAAGTTCCAAAGAAGCATGAGCCACGGGCAAGTTATCAGTGTGGTAAACTGATGAACTGGCAGGGAGTGGAGGAAGAACCAGGCTGATATGGGCAGGAGGAGATTGGAGATGGATCTCAGGTGTGATGATGACCAGGAGGCTGCAGCTGGTGAAAGGCGACTCCTCCCAAGGCAAATGACACAGAAGGAAGGGGAAAAGGGAGAGACTGGAGGATCATGACAGAAACACTAGTTTGAATCAAGGTCTAAGTTCCTACTGCTGCGGTGTGCTTCGTTATACAGATGTTCATTATTCAGGTGATAATATGGAATGCATGAGAAATGTGCTAAAACATGCCCCTGAATTTTGCTGTTGTGGTACAAAAACTGCATAAAACATGAATGAAGTGAAAATAACCACAAAAGTAGAAATCACTTGTTTTGGCTGATTAAAGGTACTATAAACTTGATTCTTGTGAGCTTTACACCATGTTAAAATGCTGTTACCACCTCAAAAACAAACCTGGAGTTGTGTTTTGTTTACACATGTTTGCATAATCCGGCACTATTAGTCGGTCTACATCCTCAACACTTAAAATGCTCTGTTCCACCTTGTATGTAAAATCCCTCAGTCGTCCAGGTAGAATCCATGGCAAAAAAGGAGAAATTTAATTTGTGAACTAGAGTTTATTTGGTCGAATACGTTTCGCAGCTCATCCAAGCTGCTTCTTCAGTTCTGGTCAGATGCTGGCGGACACTGCTTTATATCTGCTTGAAGGGAGGAGCTAATTACAATGAAAATTACTCTGAGACAACACATATTTAAATACAGTTTCAGTTGGTCAGGTGATACAATATGGAGTTGTTAACAGTTTCTGTTAGTCATGTGAGTCTATTCAATATGGAGTGGGAGTGGGGGAGTAGTTAGCATATCCATTCAGGGCCATGATGGGTGTTTTCACACCTCTGGACCTGACCTGGCTAGTCCCATTGTTTTCCCAGTTTGTTTTGATTTAGGTTTGAGGATAGAGTTATAGATGGGAGACAAATGATGTCTGAGACCCCCATTTCTGTTCAAGGAAGGATTCTCTTTCTTGACAAAAATAGCTTCTTTAACTCCCCTCTCAAACCAGTTCTTTTCTCTGGCCAAGATCTGGACCTCGCTGTCCTCAAAGGAGTGGCCTGTGGCTTTTAGGTGGAGATGTACGGCAGATTGCGGCCCACCCTGGTTTTCCCGTCTGTGTTGATACATCCTTTTGTGAAGTGGCTGTTTTGTTTCTCCACTGAATGGAGTAGACCACATTGCTTTTGTTTGTGGCTCGGTGTTTTGTCCTTAGGATGGACCAGTTTTTGTCTTAAAGTGTTTGTGGGTTTGAAATAGACTGGGATTTCATGTTGTCTGAAGATAAGGAATAGTTACACCCCTTCTCCTGGGCTCTGGTTCTCTGTTGTCCTGTTTCTTTGCTCTCTTCGTTTTATTGAGAGCCCATTTAGGATATCCACAAACAGAGAGGGCTTTCTCCACGTGTTGTTCTTCTTTCTCCTTTCCCTCTGCGCTTGTAGGAACCACTTGGGCTCTATGTTGTAATGTCCGAATGACTCCCATCTATAACTCTATCCTCAAACCTAAATCAAAACAAACTGGGAAAACAATGGGACTAGCCAGGACATGTCCAGAGGTGTGAAAACACCCATCATGGCCCTGAATGGATATGCTAACTACTCCCCACTCCCACTCCATATTGAATAGACTCACATGACTAACAGAAACTGTAAACAACTCCATATTGAATAGACTCACCTGACCAACTGAAACTGTATTTAAATATGTGTTGTCTCAGAGTAATTTTCATTGTAATTAAGCTCCTCCCTTCAAGCAGATATAAGGCAGTGTCCGCCAGCATCTGACCAGAACTGAAGAAGCAGCTTGGATGAGCTGCGAAACGTATTCGACCAAATAAACTCTGTCCAGTTGACAAATTAAATTTCTCCTTTTTTGCTCTGTTCCACCTTGTGAAGTAGTTTTCAAGTTTTCTGTTTTGAGAGAACAACTCAGCCTAAATATGCATAATTATTGTGTTAAAGTTTGAATGAAGCAAAACACAACTCCAGGTATATTTTTGATGAGGAAACAACATTATAACGTCAGAAGAGATTAAAAAAAACAAAAAACAGCGTAATATGGGCCCTTTAATGTGCATGTTTCTTTAATTTTCAATCAGCACTTATTTTTCAGTCCTTTTTAGATAGTTATTAGACAAGAGTAAATATTCAAATTTAGCTCCAAAACAACACTTGCTATATTAGGTATTTTTCAGAGGTAGTTGGCTCAAATTTGCATATCCATGTTATTGCCAGTCATAGTGCAGTAGCTGATTGGCCTCACAGACAGAAGGCTTCATGTTTGATGCCCTGGTCTTTCTCTGCGGAGTTTGCATGTTCTCCTTGTGTCTGTGTCTGGGTATAGATTTACTCTCTGCACTCTGGTTTCCCCCGTCAATAATAAACATGTACAATAGGTAAAGTCCTCCAGTTAAGGTAGTCCTGACTAAGACTAACTCAAGATCTGGAGCTGGGTCCCCCTGCTCCTCACAAGTTGCCCCTGCAACACTGGGTCAAATGCAGGAGACAGATTTATCTAGCTTCCCTAATTTTAACCTTAAACTTCAGGGCAGCTGTAGCAGAACAGACTTTCTACCACAGCAAGCGCAGAGAAAGAATGAAGAAATACTGTAGCACTGTCAAAAGTTGTTGAAATCTCTAGTGTCAGATCTTATTGCGTCTTGACTACTGACCACTGCAGAGACTCCATAAGAGCTGCAATAAACCAGATCTAACCCTGCACTATTCTACATCTAAAGTTACCTGTGATCCAGAATACTTCTCCAATACTTTACAAACTAAGACAGATCTCACAATACTATAAAGTGAGATCTGTTTTCAGATGGTTGATTGGCAGGTGGATTAGCCACTCAGAGACGCACTCGGTCCATCTGTATCCAAACAAATACGGCTGCTTATGAGGAAAATGTAAGGAATTTTTTTTTTACATTGGTCAGAATCAATGAGTGAAGCACTAAACTGTTAGTCTGAGGTGAGAGAAATTTGATTTTGACAGTGACCAATGAACTAATTCATTTCACACATGTCACTGAAATAAACAAATCTGACCAGATGATCATGTTTGGTTCTGGCTCGAGGAGAATCATAGTGAAGGAGAGGTCCACTTCCATGGACAGACAGTCTGAGATGTGTCCAGGACTAACGCACATCCATTTGTAGATCAAATTTAAATCTGCAGGGCCAGAGCCCACTCAAGACAAGGGTGCATTCACACTAGGACTTCAGAACCGTGCCCAAGCACGGATCACCACTAAAGTGTGGTACGTTTGTCCAGTGTGAGCGCAATCGTACTGTGCCCAGGCACAGCACGGTTGGGACTTTGGTCCGGTTACTTTACAAACCCTGTCAGGTGCGCAGCTGTTACTCATACGAGGAAAACAGTGAATAAAGTTCACTCCAAAACATACGGCGAATCCGCGCTGACCTTTAATAAGGACTGTGGACAGTGACAGAAGTCGTCTCCTCTGTGCTGTTTTTATATGTATAAACTCATGGAGGAGCGTATCGCAGCAGGACACATATCTGCCTCACTATTTAATAGATATTTCATGCTGCTGGACTTATTTTCTCCACTAAAAGCGTTAGCTCTGCTGTGCATCATGTAAACAAACAGCACCGTGTGATGACGTCATTGGGCTATGGCCCGGTTCGATTGTGCACGTGTGAGTGCAGGACATAGAACCCTACGCAATTGTGCTGGAGCACAGCACGGTTCTAAAATCCTAGTGTGAGTGCGCCCTAAAGGACAGAGGAGGGTTCATCTAGAAGAGGAGTCAGGGGAGAGGTGGGAAGGGCAGAATCTGGTTCACAGAACAGGATCAGGGCACAGAAGGGGCATCTAGGGTCCAGTCATCACTGGGTAACAGGCATCTGAAACAGATGACAAAAATAAAAGTTAACATTAGCTTTGAGACACAGTGAGCTGGCCTGCTGTGAGCCTTTTGTACGACGGTGTTTGAGCCTGGATTGAGACATGACTGAAGGAGTGCTGACCAGACTGACATCCCTCTGTACAAAAAAATACTGAGATATCAGTCTGGACTTGCCAGGCAACTAAGACAGTTCCCTCAATCTGTCAAACTCACTCTTCTTACCATTTTTTTTTTTGCTTCTCACAAATCAATTTTGAGGAATGAATGTTCACTTGGTCCCAATATCCTAAGCCCTAACTCTGATGCTTTATCAAAGAGAAGTCTTTTTATGCACTTAATTTACCCCAAAATAACTTGCATCTGGAGCCATTACGAGATGGAATCATTGCCTTGGATTTGACTAAGGTTGACTGAAAATATATTTTAATTTTAATAACTTTTCCCTTCAATTTTTCACAATGATGCACATTCTTTGGAGGGGTATTTTTGTAGTTTTCATACAATTTTGCCCATTCTTGAAATCCCTCCTCCGCGTGTCTCTAACCACACTTCCCACTGAGTCCTTCTTACTTTTCCATTATATTCCGATCCCATTGGCCAATGTTACACAGCCGCCTGAAGCACCCCTACTCGGCTGCGAAACAGAAATCCATTTGACAAGAACGCAGCACGTAACCCAGCGATTATCCTTTCACCATTATGGAAACTAGGGCTTTCAGTTTTTCACCGTTTGAAATTTGCCTCACAGATTTTAGTGCAAAAATATGCCAAACTACAGGCTCTGTGTATGTTTGGCTTAAGTGGTTGCATTTAGAACTGTTATAGTCTTATGGGTAAAGAAAGCCATCCATGGACAAGTTGCTGACACATGACATCAAAATTCTCAGGAAACGGTGACTAAACCCAGAACTAAACCAAAACTAAAGAAAGAACCAAAGCAAGTCTACATCTGGACTAAACTGGGATCAAATCAGGATTAATTAACATAAATAGACCATTTTTGAATACAGTCACATGTTTTCCCCTTGTTTTAGGCGCCATTTTGTGGACTTTATACTGTGAATTGCTTATTGTTTAACTGACAGACTTTATGCAGTATTAATTTTGACAACCAATTTTCATTTACATTTTTCTTCAATTGTTTTAGCACATTTTTTGAAGCTTGGTTTAGTTTGATCATTTGATTAAATCTAAACAGGGGCTCAGGTCAAATCATTTGGAATATTTCTCATCAGCTCACACAGTTCTCAGGCTCTTTTCAGAACATTTGGCTCAGCTCTCATTCACAAACTCACTTGATCAGTGAATTCAGCTTGTTTTCTCATTACTACAGGTTTGTTCACACATGGTAAAGGATGATGGCCCAGACCCTTTCAGTGTAAAAACTCAAACAGGACACAACAGGAAAAAGCAAATTTATGTGAACACCCAAAATACTGTATATCAAGAAAGGATTTCAAGTCAAAGTACAGACACAACCTATGGTAGCCTGTATAGGCCATATATCCTGTGTATTGTTGGTGTAAATGTCATGTTTGATTTTCCAGAACGCATACTTACATTATGTATAGCAGGTGCTGATATATTTGCTAATCTGACATCTCTCAGTTTCCTTCATCATCAGTACTTGGATAAAATACTGTAAAATCCAGTGTGCAAATCAGTAATATATACTTTTGTCCTGAGGGCTGTTAGGGCCTTAACACTGGGTCTGGTGACCCTACCTGTTGAGCAGTACTGAAACTTTAGTTTGAGCTTTCTATTATCATTATATTTTACTGCTCAGTGCAATTGAATGTAGTTTGAGTTTTAACTAAAATTAAATCTGTGAGTAGTGCATGTCTGTGTCCATCGGCAAGTTACTTTATGCATCTGTACATGCAAATGTGAGCCGTTTGAAACAGCCCCCTGCCTGCTACAATAGAGAGCAGGGAGTGAAGAGACAACCTAATGTAAAATGTCTGAAAAAGCAAAGTATGAATTAAATGCATCTATAAGGCCTTTGAGCTGCCCTATTGCTGAATGAAAGATCAAGAACAGCTCTAACTTCTGAGCACCTTGTTTATTTGATTTCTGATGTTGTTGTGTTCCTTGGGTCGATATCCGTGTGGTATTACAAGTGCTGGACTAAATATGATAGATTTGTTGATAATTTGAAGGCGACGTAGACTTCTTAATCCTCTCCTCCTCTCCTCCCGGCTGCAGCGTCTCCTCTGTGTCCCTGAATTAAACATGGCCGCCTGTATTGCAGTGGTCCACTGCACAGGCCGGTCGATATGAGCTTTTAATCCCTGTTCCAGCTCTGCTCTCATCTCCATTCTGCTGCCGAGTCTACAGCTAAAGAGCTCAGCGTCCTTCAGATTATCCACAAATATTTTTCCTAATTATTTCAGAGATGTCCAAGATATCATCTGTTTTTGTTTTTTGTGTAAATCGTGAAACTAAATTATGCATGTGTCTGCAGGTATACTCAGTGTCTATTGTCTGTGTTATTATCATCTTTTATCTACAGTAATGTGGTTGTTGTGGGACTGTTCTGGTGAAGAAGAGTTGAACTCAAAGGCAAAGCTCTCATTTTACCAGTCAATCTACATCCCAGCTCTAGATAAATAGTTAAAATGGGATATCCTTCAAGAGCAACTAATCTGTCATCCTCAGAGAGCCTCATCTGCATCCAATGTGCGAGTTACAGTAAATGGTTGAGGCCAGTTTATTCATTTAACCTGCCCCTTAAGTTTAAATGACTGAGGGCAGCTCCTCTCTGGTCTTCTTGTTGTCCATCAGTGCATCATGGCGTCTTCTTCTCTGGTACCTGTTTATGTCACTGGCAAGAACTCAAATACTCTGAAGGTTTTCTGGATCACTGTGGTCAACGTCAGTGTACGAGTGACATCATCAAGAACATCCTACCTGACATTCTCGCCAGGTATTCACTTTATTCAGTTGTAGGTGCAAAGCAAAGGTCACACCTACAATATATATATTATAAGTATATGAATATTTAATAAATATGTACTCTCTACTTCAGCAGTGGCAACGGAAAGTCACAGTTAAATGTCATTGGAGTTGGAAGTGGAGCAGGTAAGAGCCCAAATCCACCGTAATTAAGTTTTGTGACAAGACTATCAGACACGTCAGAGAGCGCTAGCACCTGTCCACATTTTGATTTAAAATGAGTTTGAAAATTATTGCAACAAACTAAGGAAAAACATTCAAAGAAGCACCAAGTATTCATTAGCTGTTTCTATCTAAAATCCGTGTCTCTTTATGCTTTGATCATCCGTAATGACTGACTGTTTAACGTTGACGTGGAGATGCTCAGCCAACTGCAACTGAAGCATCCCAGGGTGTTAGTGGATAATGAAATAGAGGAGCCCAGCAGCCATCTGTGACAGGGGTAACTGGGTATCGTTCCTCCTCCTCCCCGCCACTTTAATTGGGTGTGGTTTCTTTCCTTGTGACTTTTCCTTGTTTGGTGTGGGTTAATTGCCATGTAGTGGCAGCTGTACGGGGACGGTGCTTCCTGCTTAAAAACCCTGTGTACCTTCACTCTCTCTCACACCCTGTTGTCGTCTCTTTGTCCAGGTTTGTAGTAAGCAGCTCACCACATGGCACTTACGGGAGGCACTGAAAATATTAAAGGGATGTTAATGTTAAATTGGGTGTTATTTATTATTAATTATTTCATTTTGTTGTTTGGACTGAATATCTCTATTATCGAGGCTTCGAAGTGTGTGCCGAGTAGGGGACGGGGCGTTTCTGTGATGCGCGTATTGAGGGTCGCTTCATTTAGAGGAGGAGCTGAAAATGATGACGTCAGAAGCCTCGTTGTTCGGCTGTACCACGTGACTGATTCAGGAAGTGGTTCGGATTTTGCTGCAAGTTTTGACAGCGATATAAACCCCTCAGGCTCCATTCAAAATGTGGGTGTTTGATGGAGAGTTGCAAGTTGCGGTCAGTGAGAGTTTGGAGACAGTTTGGAGACAGTATGGAGACAGTTTGGACAGAGTTAGAGATAGTTTGGAGAGAGGTAGAGATAATTTGGAGAGAAAGATTTAGGAGTGAGGAGACAGTCAGGAGAGAATGGAGCCAGCTAAGAGGAGGATGTCCCCTGTGTGGGAACATTTTGATCTAATTTCTCCCAACAAGGTATGTACAGTAATATTACAGAAGATTTTTTTTTTTCATAATTAATATTGATTGTGCAATGCAATTTATCTTCAGCTTCTTTACTTTTGTACAAGGTGAAGTGTTTGCCATGTGCCAGGGAGCTGGGGTATAACAACAATCATTGTCCATACCCCAACCCCAACCCCTCTCACCTCACTGTAAATGGTAATTTCCATTTTCATCATTTCCAAATAATCATTTTCCATACTGCAGTATATATATACACAGTATACTGCCATCACTACCATGTTTTGTATACTTCTTTATTTTGCTGACAGTTTTATTCACAGGCTTTCTGCAAAATGCCACACCTTCAAATTCATGCCAACTGATATTTTTGCGTCCAGTAGAGGTCCTACTAGAGCAAATGAAGCTTCAAGAAGCTTTGGCTGGAGTGAACCAATTGGATGAAAGGCTTCAATGTCCCGTCACTAGTTGTTACGGGTTCGTACGGACTAAATAGGGGAAAAAACAATGGCTCAGTCGAAAATTTTTTATTCACACTACAGCCCAACATGCAACATGAAACCGCAACAAAAAGTCAAAAAAAAAAAAAAAAAAAAAAAATTTACAGCAGCACTCACACCAAACCAGTACCCACACAATCAGGCCAAGGACAGACAACAGATGAGCAGAGCTCTACCTTATATACTCCTTAGCCCCTCCCCCTGGGCTAACCAATTGACAAAATAGGGTTTAAGGTTTAAGCATAGGCAAAACTACACTCATGAATATAACTGTAAATAAACTGTAATCCAACATATCAAAAAAACAAACTAAAAAAAACAAAAACTTAAATAACCCCCATATGGCTAGACTTTAGATGACTAATAAACTTAAGAAAACAGAATAAACACACAAATTAACAGTAATGGTTGAGTCCGTGGTCATGTGACCTCCTTTAGCGCCACCACGCGCTATTTATGGCACAACCAGGAAGTGTTCTGGTTTGGCCCCTGAACCAGAGAGCGGCGTGGAGACGGCGGAAGGTAAGGAGCGTGTGGACCCTCGAACGCAGTAGGGGGGAACAGAGTCCAGGCAGCGGGGAAACAGTTTGTGGGAGTACAGGACTGCGGGACATGTAAGCGGCCCTGCGGGGAAACGGTCTACCGGAGCTTGGCTCCGGAAAACCAGGGGACGCGCTCCACGCGCCCTGCCGGCTAAGGCGCGCTCTCGGGCCGGAGAAAGACGCGCGGGTCGCGGAATGACTGGGCTACTACGGGCGCTCCGTCACAGTGAACATTACAATTTAAAATATTCAGATAATAACATAATGATCCACGGAGGTCATAGAGTATAACTATATTGCAGACACAAGCACAATACTTGTTTACCTAAGTTTTAGTGGAATGTGTTGGGGAATCTGTCATATGCACTCTAAGTACAGTACTCTTGGTACTCTGTACTGTTGTTATGTAGAGATGGTCAGTCAGAACTCAGATTTGATTTTGTCAAGTTTACCTGGAATGAGACCACTGAGTTTGAGGAGCATTGGAAACAGAAGAACATCACCAAGAAGGCTGATTTCATCCATATGGTCGAGGTCTGTGCACAAGCCTCTTATTGTTTTGGGGTTTATAAACAGAAAAGGGAATGGGAGTTTTTCTTCTTCTCACTCCCTTTTGGGCTAATTGGCAAAACCACATTGTAATGATTGTTAAATATATTGGGGATTCATGGTGGATGTTAAAGGCCATGGATCTGATTTCAAACAATGAGCCAGAAACATGTATTAGTTTGAACCTTTAGCCCCCCACTTACCTAAAACAGGAACAGACCCTTTAACTATTGTATATGTATGTGTGTATGTATGTGTGTAAACAGACAACACAACTCTCCTGTGCTCACTTTCAGTGAGGGAGGTAAAGAAGTACAAGTAGTAAAGTACTGTACTTAAGTATAGATTTTAGTTTAATTTAGTATATTTTACAGGGACCATGTACAAAGAAACATTGATGCTTTGTATAAGACTGTGTCTCTAGGAGCTGAGTTCATCTATAGTCCCTGAGACAGACAAAACATAGAATACAAAAATAGCATAAACAATGCAATCTATATACAAACAGGTATACAAAAATACAGTGACATTAAATATCTCTTTACATCCCTGCTCCCTCTGTGCCCTTAATCAGGTATCATTTGGTTGTTAGTTAATGTTGTGACGTCTGCATTGTTAAAAATATGTCCTTAATTCAGCACTAAACAGTATTTAGGTATCTGCACTTTACTCTAGTAATTTTTAAAGTGGACACTTAAATTTGAGATAAGGTATCAGTACTTTCTACTCGACTACATTTTTGAACTGGACTGAAACTTTGATATGATTTTAGTTGTTATTTTTATCATGTTCATGGTAGCATCCTGACTAAAAGGATTTAAGTTTAAGCTTTAGCTTTCAGCAAAGAAAAATAAATATACACAGTTCATCAGAAAAGTTAAGAAATTGATTTGTATTTGAACTGTTGACCAAAATCTGTATAATTTTTAATTAATGTCACTACATTTAACACTTAAAATCTGTGTGAAATACTTTTCACACTTATACACATTTTTTTTTAACATATTATTTATCTAAAAGTAGATTTTTTTTCATGTGATACTTTTACTTGAGTAAAGTTTTGCCTCTGGAACTGTACTTAAGTAACAAAAGTGTGTACTTAATCCACCACTGTTCACTTTTTACCATGTAGATGTCAATTAAGTATAGTTATAGCAGTAGTTTTTGTTGCAGTACTTGTGAACATTGTAAACAAAAGGTGTATATCCACTTCTGTTCATAAGTTGATCAATCAATAGTCCAGCACTATAATAAGGTGTGACCAGTGTGCTGTCTGTGCTCAATCCACAGATGCTGTTCTATGTGAAGGATCCTGAAGCCACCATCAACTTCTTTCACAGTCTCCTCGACAAGAACGGAAAGCTGCTGATCATCTTAGAGGAAGGTAAGAGAATCTGTCACATCCTCCCTTCAGTCTTCCAGGAAGAAGTTTATTTGTGTAGCACAAAGTAATTCAAAGTGCTTTACATAATAAGAAAGATATAAAAATCATTATACAAACAAATCCAAACATAAATAATCATAATAAAATTTATATTATATATATTATATTATTATAATATCATATAATATTAGAGGAGGATAGTGTGGAATGAAAATCGTTCAGTCATATGCACAGCTAAACAAAACCGTTTTGAGGCTGGATGTCTCACATGTTCAGACTGTTTCAGGTTTTAGCTGCATGAAACGGAAACACAGATTCCCCATGGCTGCCTCTCGGTTCACATAGTGATTTACGGGACATATAAGGCTGAATATAGTGTGTTTTTACTTTAAAAAAGCAGATGGGGTGTATTTTTAATAGTTACTCTATCTGGTAAGTAGTGACTTTCATCACCCAGTAATGCAGTTATTAACGAAACTTTGGGGTAAAAGTAATGAGTAACTATAACTAATTACTTTTTTGAAGGATCTGTGTGGCACCCCCCCCCCAAAAAAAAACAACAAAAAAAAAAAACAAAAAAACAAAAAAAAAAACCCTCAGTTATGCTCACAAATCAAGATTTTTGTCAATATATTTTTTGAATGTTAGATTACCAGAAAGCAGTGTTAAAAAAAAAAACTTTAAGGGGCAATTAAAGGTCAAATCCCGGACCAATCTTCAGGTCATAGATCCCTGGCCAAACTCAGAGCTACCAGCTGCCGTCTACTGTGGACATCACAGACTGTTTCACTGAAGGACATGAGACCGGAGAACTGCTGCTGGATTTTCTCACTCAGGTGCAGGAAAAGAGCCTCTCCTGAGTCAGACAGGAGGTGATAATGGTGCTCAGAGACTGCAGTGCAGAGAAGGACGGAAGAGTCATGGCTAATGATAGCCATAATGTCTTAATAATGTTTAATAATGAAAGTTTAAGTTTATACGGTCTATTTCTCTCAAATAAAGAAGTAAGTGTCACTATTACTATGCCTTTTTTGCCAGTTTATGGATTTACTACACAAGAATCTAATTATCTGAATTTGTATTGCTACAAGATAAGATTAGATAACCTTTATTTGTCCCATAATGGGTAACAGCAGGAGAATGGAGATATCCAGCTGACCCATCTTAAATGTTTAGGCAAAGTCCTTGAAAAAGCTGTTTACCAGCAGCTTACTAACTTCCTCCAAAGAAACAATTCCTCTGGTGCTTTCCAGTCAGCTTTTAGAGTCCACCAGAGCATTGAGCTCTTATCAAGGTGATGAATTACATCCACCTGAACACTGAAGGAGGCAAAGTCTCACTGTAAAACCAGTAATGATAAATGAACAGTAAATCACAGGCAAATAGGCTGCCTGTAATTAACTGTAATAAAACCAAAATTTGTTTACAGTAGCAATAACTGTACTTGACCGTATAGCGGTCTACAGACCCTGAGTATTTGGAGTGTAGATGTTTTTATGTCAGTTTAAGGCAACGTGACGTTTATCATTTTCCTGCTGAATTACTGTATTTTCACCACACACACAATCATAAATGTATCTTTTCTAATACATTTTTTATTATGGCAACAGCACCACCTGCAAAAGGCAAAATACATTATGCCAATATCATAACATAACACAACAAAGTCAGTAGAAGGGCCATGAAATGAGGTACACGTTTCAGCTTGTTAAGGCAAACAAAAAAATATTATGAGCACGCTCCTGACAAACCAGAAGATGCCATCTTGGATCGAAAATTTCAAAACGCTGAGTCAGCATTTTTTTGTTGTTGAAATGTATACACATTGTGAAAGAAGCAAAACTGGCGCAATAGTCATCACCGTCCACTCGTGCCTCCATGTTTGTTTTGTTTGGTGTAGGCCATAGACTGTATATATAAGATGCTATGAAGCGCTTCAGCTCTTCCAATGAGTGTGGACTTTGTCTGTATAGTGACATGTACCCGTGAAACCACCATAACACAGACAAGTTGTGCGCCAGGGCCATTCTCAGGGAGTGGCGGCTCGGCTGAGTGTGAAGCACAGCCCACGGGCGCCATTCGATGCCGCGTGTGGCTTTAATTTTCTGTCTTTTTCCAAATGAATCTAATCAGTGCCTTGCATTTCCACTGCTCTGATTGGGTGAGAGTCTCTCACATACACACTCAGTTGAAGCTGGGGAAGAGCCAGATGCCCTTACGCCTGCAGCAGTCACACAGCGCTGTGTGACACAGAGAGGAGAGGAGCCCCGCCTCAAACACCACACTGACATCGGCAAAGTTATGAGCTACGTATTTACAAAACTAAACACACTTTTAAAACTGTTCAATGTCAACAACATTTATGACAATTGTAAATTTAAAAAGACATTTTAGGGGAAGCTTAGATTCCCTTGTAGCCAATGAGAAATCACCACTGTTACACAAATGCTTGTCTCCATTGATGTATCTGTTTAATGCCATACTGTGGAACATTACTGCACATCGATAATATCTCCATGGTGGCAAACAGGTGCTGGATAGAGTTGGAGAGAGGAAGGGAGAGAAAAAAGATGTATAGAGAGAGAGGCGACGAAAAGAGAAAAAGAGGGAGAAAGTACAGGGGGAGGAGAGAGGTCAGATAGCAGCCAGGGAACCTCTGCCCTTCCCAACCTGATTACCAATTAGCGCTGGGCTCTGCTCTGAGGGGCTCTGCTCTGAGGGGCTCTGCTCTGAGGGGCTCTGCTCTGAGGTCTGGAGCTCATCGTAATGAGACGAATGTGAACCTGCAGCGTCCGGCAAGAAATGCGAAACACAATGGGACATCTTTGTCTAAAGCATGTTGATGTTATGTTATTAGTATTACTTGTTTTGTATTTCAGGTCTCGTTTTGAGGGGTTGGTCTTCGTTTTCTTATGTACTTAAATTCCTTTGCATTTGACCCATTATTTCATAATGCAGTCAAATATACAACACAAAGCAATAGATCTATAAGGTTAAAGATGCACTGAGTGGTTTGCTTCCACTTGACTCCATTGGGCTGTTATTGAGTAAATGTTCCGCAGTATTGCTTTGAACCTAAATCTTGCATGTATCAAATTACAGGCATTGATAAAAATAACTTGAAAATCATGTGTTCATACAGTGAATGGGCTTGATTCTCCACAGATGTGACCTGTAAGTTGGTCAGGTGACACCACGGCTTGTCTTTTTGTCTTCTGTTTAAAGGGCCCATATTACGCTACTTTCTGATTAGTGTTTTAATGTTATTCGTCATCACAAACAGACCTGCGGTTGTCAGATGAAGAGAAAAGGTTGACTAAGTAAAGGTGGAGTAAGTAAAGTAAGTAAAAAAAAACAAACAGTACAGGTGCTCTACAAGTGTTAAATTTTGAAGTCTTACTGGAAAATGTAAAAATGGACAAGGTACAAACCCGAGGCACACCAACTGAATATATTAAAAGTTATTTGAGGTGAGAGAAATGTGACTGCGTTTGGCTTGATCCTCCTCCTGGAACACTTCTATAGAGAGACATGTGCCATACTTCTACTTCTAAATCGTATGACTTCTCTCGTTTCTGTCTGCATAACGGGATGTTCGTGATACTGGAACACTGAACATACCTCCCACTGGAAAAGATACTCAGAAGGGCTTATACAAGACTGATCTGAAGAAAATCTCATGTCATGGAGATGTTACTGCTTTTCCCTGAATGTTCCACATGACATTAAACATGCCATTAAATCTCCATGGAGACGAGCAGGTTATACTATAGGCCAAGTTACAGGACGAGTCTGCGAGGAGACATTTATGACATATAAAAACTTGTAACTGAGTCAATATAAGGGCAACGCTTTAAAATAAGAATATATAAGACTATAATAAGCATTTGTCATTTGTCTATAAGCACTTACAAAGCATTAACTATTATTTGTAGCGTGATGTCATTTTCAGTGTACTTCCCATCCATCTGTGGAGCAACTAGACATGAATGCCAGTTTAGGGTTTGATCAAAACTTGCTATTAAATGTAGTTTGAATATGTTTTAAGTTTTGTGTCACGCAGTTCATCCAGAAAGCTCAGGTCCTCCAACTTTGTGGAACAGGAGGTTTTCCATCAACTCAACAAAACAGAATGAGTTTAAATATCCTCTTAGCGTCTCCCATGGGCAAACAATTATCAAATCAGGGTTTTAAGGTTTTACTAAACAAAATGCATGAATCGGTAATATTTTTTAACATTAACAAATTAACCAAACAGTCCTCCATAAGGCCAATATGTTTTATTTAAAAAAAACATAGCAAATCATCAAATAATACACAAATTCATTGCAGTTTTTTAGTCCATTTTGTAATACCCTAGGGCGCACCAGCACCACTAACCACTTTTTATGGCAGGACTACTGCTTGTAGCCTGTAACATTTTAGTTTGACGCTGGATTTTAGATTTGAATATCACTGTGTCCATCTCACAAATCTGCGTTCATGCTTTACTGGGTTCATTCAAAGTTTACACATGCTTAGAAACAAAGACTAGTGCTTATTAATTAGGAACCTTCAATTAAAGCATCACCAATATAAGAATATATGTTTAAATATACACGACCAGTCAAACGTTTGGACAAACAATATTATACTCGTTCAGTATTTTACACGTTTACTACTTTCAACATTTTATATACATACAGAAGACATCAAATATATAAAACGCTAAAAGATATATTTTTTTCTTTACTAAATAATTCCATGTATCTTGCTTCATATACATCATGTCTTATGCCGTATGAAGCTAAAAACTAGAAGTAGTAAGAAAACAAAAAAATAAAGGTTCACTTTGTGTGGTGGACACGTCTGCCACCACTCCACAGTGTTAGGATTTCATTTCATTTACATTTTCATAAAGTTAATTATAGCACATAGTTGAATTTAATCCTTTATTTAGACTTATATTTTCTAATTTTGGGTGCACATGTTAGTTAATATAAGTCTGAATTATTACTTACACTTGTTTTTTTTTTTGTTTGACCCTTGGAGGAAACCATCGATGCCGAACAAAGCAGGGGAGCACTATTTAGTTAATTTTGCTAAGTTAGTTTGTTTGATTTTACTTTATTATCGTTTGTTTTCTGTATTATAAGTATTTGCCTTTTTTTACTTTAAGTTAGTAGCTTTAGTTAATTATTTAATGTAATTTCCCCCTCTCTCGTGTTCAGTTTAGTCGCCTTCATCTATTTAAACGCACCTGTTCTCTGTCTAGGTTAGTTTTTTTGTTCTGTTTAGTTGGATTTAAGTTTCCCCAGTTGGGCCTGACTTTTTGTTAATGATGTACTTAATTTGAGCCTTTGTTAAATTACATTTTTTTTTAAACTTTATTAAATTTAAACATTTTTTTATACCTTGTCTTTGCCTTTTTTTGTTTGGTCCACTACACTTTAACTGTAGTGTATATTGTTAATATTAACGCTAAACTGTTGAACATTCCCAGCGAAGGAAAAACATCTCCATGGAGACGAACCCCCGTGAGAAAAGTTACATAGTGCCTCCAGTAAAGTGCCAACAAAATCAGCAATCACTACAAATTCTGTACAGAGTAAACAAGTCAGTCTTACATGTTTGGGCCAGTGTGTTATTTTGAGTCAGTTTCCACACCTCCTCCATTGTCTCCCATTAAGAAAACCATTATTAGCGGATGTGTAGCAGGTCAGTTCAGCACATTACAAAAGGTACAAATCAATGTGAGCAGGTCTGCAGCACGACGTTAGGTAGCTCCCTGTTAGCCCCCATCCCGCCCCCCTCTGGACACAATAATTACGTCAAAATTGCAGGTTGTGGAAAGGCACTTTTTGTAGCTGATTGCGGAAAGGGTATTTTTTATGTTTGCTCCTCCAGCACACGCACGTCTCATTAGGACTGAATCACAGAGGCCAGGCTCACAGACACACACTGTTTTGGGATGAATTACACGAGTGAGTCACACCCCCCTCCATCCTCTATCCACAAACTTTTATAGTCTTTCAAAGCACGTTTTCAATTCACGGTTTTCAGATGTGAGGAATTTTCGCCATTCAAAAGAGAGGATATTTTGTTTGTTATGGTCCTAATTTTCCATCATTCTGAAACCCATGGATAGACTATGCAATTGGTGTTTTTTTTGTTTCTAGAAAGTGATAATGTCATAATTCCTTAAGCTTAAATCTTAATCTTATATTACGCGAAATTGACTTTTGAGCTTTTGGCCATGTTATAATGTTGTTACCTCCTCAAAAAACATACCTGGAGTTGTGTTTGGAGTTTTGTTTCATTCACACATGTTTGAGTGATCCGGGTTTATTAGTCTGTCTACATATCCAAAGCTCAAAATGCTCCGATCCACCTTGTGATGTCATGCAGTTGTAGTTTTTACATTACAACAGCTACTTTTTACCTTTCGTTCAGTAGCGATTGTCAATATCAGGGCTGAAATGAATGATTCGAGAGAAAAACTCAGCTTAAATATGCAACGTTTGTGTGTTAAACATGAGTGAAACAAAACACAACTCAAGGTCTGTTTGTGATGAGGAAACAACATTATAACAGATCAGAAAAGAGAGTAATATAAGCCCTTTAATTACAGAATCATAACTCACATGCCGTACTTTTTACTTCAGTTTTCCCCTTTCTCGTCTGTACACAGGACACATATGGCTGTGTTTTGGTCATTTCCGTGTTGTCTTGTTTCATTATTCTGTCCTGGCTCCTCTCAGTTCCAGACAAAAAATAAATAAATCTCGTCCTTGGATCACACTCTCCTATGTCCCTCGCCCCCTCTCCACCTCTTCTCCTCTATCCCCTCTCCTCCTTTCCTATTCTACATCTCTCCTCCTTTCTTTTCTTCCCTTCTGCTCCTCCACGTTCCCTCTCCAGCTCTCCACTTCCTTTTCTCTTATCCTATGCTCCTCCTTCCCTTCTCTCCAGCTCTTTCCCTCTCTCCTCCTTTCCTGTTTTCCACCTCTCCATCTTCCCTCTTGTCCTCCTTCCATCTGTCCACACCTCCTCTCCTCTCTTTCCATCTCTCTGCTCCCCTCTCCAACTCTCCTGTGCTCCTCTCCCCCTCTCTATCTTTTTTCCTTCTCCCCTTTCCCATCCCTCCTCCGCTCCTTTCCACCTCTGCCTCTCTCCACATCTACTCCTCTTCTTCTCTCGTCTCCTCCTCCCCTCATCTCTCTTCACCTCTCCTCCCCTCCTCTCCCTCCTTCCTCTTCTCTCCCTCTCCACGTGTACCACAGTAAACTCCAGTGGCAGAGCTGGAGCACCATACAAATGAACAAACCAAGGCCTAGAGCTGGAATACAACAGGTAAACAACACAAGGCCAGAGCAGAGTCACTGTGGAGTCCAGCCATGTTCTGCCAAGACACCATCTGTACAAAAAGAAGAAGAGTGTGGGAGTGTGATGCTAACTGAGGCACTGCTCTGTCTGAAGCTCTGTTACTCAAATTAGACTTTAAACTGCCCATATTACTCTATTTTTTGATGTTTGTTGTAATGTTTCCTCATCACAAACAGACCTGGAGTTGTGTTTTGTTTCATTCACACATGTTTAACACACAAATCCTGCAGATTTAGGCTGAATCAACAGAAAATATTTTGTTCCACTTTGTGATGTCATGTGGTAACACAGGAAGTGTTCCACTGTGTTTTTAAACTCCATACACCTTCACTAGAATCATTTGGATGATTTCAGTCCTGGAACTGCAAAACAAACAGAATTATAAAAATAAAAATAACAGCAAGGGGCTGTTATTACTGAACAAATGCCCAGGAGAAATGGTGTGTTTTGAGCAAGGATTTAAAGTGCTCCAGTGACTGTGCAGTTCTAATGTGCAAAGGCAAAGTGTTCCACAGTTGTGGACCGACCACAGAGGGGGCCCTAGGCCCTCCTCTGGTCCTCAGCCTGGTCCTGGGGACAACCAGGAGGTGCTGGTCTGCAGAGCGCAGACCTCTGGAAGGGACATGAGACTGGAGGAGTTCAAATAAATAGATTAGATGACTCTTTTCATTAAAATGTAACAGCGTGTAACAGCATTAGATGTTACTTAAGAGCTTACCTAATCTTTTATTTTTGTGTGTTTATAATTTACCTTCCTATTTGGACAGATATGACAGGTAATTCCATAACTGTAGAAACCATGCTGTTAACAAGGGCCAAAACTGGTCTTAATTGCTCAGAAAACAGCCGTTACCATGGAAATCCGCCGTGTTTGTGGCAGTAGTGCAATAAAGAAATATATTAGTGAAAACAAAGTTAAAGTTGGACAAAACACAAATCGAGCAAACGGGGCAGTACCTGGAGGATTGAAGGCGAGATTGAGGGGAGAGGAAGGGTCTGGAGGTATAAGGAACAGAGTGATTGGTCGAACACTTCAGACTGCGCCCCTGCAGCCAGGTTTTGTCATGAGAAACACCTGGCTGCAAAATCTCCATTGATTTAACATAAGACTCAGGTGAGACGTGAGACTGAGGTGTGACGTCACAACCCCAAGCTCTATAGTCGCATTTAGTTCAAATGTAATTCCAACTTTTTCACATGAGTTTTTCAGTCTTTTTTGTTGTGACACTTCCTTGTTTATAGATATGGAGGAGCAGAAATCCTCCACGGACTTGAGATGTGACTAAAATGATCAGAAACATGCAAACTAGAGCCTGAAAGCACGATCCCTCCACAGCAGAGGCAGGCAGCAGGATACACGCACAAAAGGTCAGCATTGATTCAGAGGCTCATTCAAATCCACTGTGTGATATTAGTCTGCGTCTGTCCCATAGTTTCACAATATGGGCTCTGTGAGAATATTACAATATATTAGATGAGATTTTTTCTGCTTTTGTAATACAGACATGTTTTTGTGTGTGGTGTTGTTATTTTTATATGCAAAGATTATGTATTGTGTGTATGTTTAAACCAAAATTACAAAGAGTGAGCAATGGATAAGATGTAAATGTTACTAAAATATGAATAAACAATTGCAATAAAATATAAATATGCAGCAAGGACAACTCAGATCTATGGAGAGGCAAGCCCACAGTTATTCCAACATATTATAATATTGTTAACACCTGTATTAGATTAAAAACAAGATAGAAAGGTTTAATGCCTTAGTTTGGGACATGACACTGTGCACCTTTAATGTGACAGGGAAGGTATTTTAATGATAAAAACACCTGTAAGTGAATAAATAAAAGACACTAACTTTAATTTAATACCATACTGTGGAATATTCTAAGCATAACCAGGAAGATCTCCATGGCGACAAGCAGGTGACTGACCCTTAACAAAAAGGTCATATAGTGCAATTTTTTTTAGCTTTCTACCAAGAAGAAGAAGAAAAAGAAGAGGAGGAAGGTTTTAGAGGTTTTTTAGATGTTATCCATGCATGTTTCAGTAATTTAGTGATCTCTTGTCCGTCCTATTCGAACACTATTCCGCCCACAAGTCTACGTCACCCACGCTCCCACACGACAATTCTCCATAAATATACAAAAACATGACACAAAACTGCACACAACAACTTGACAAACCTGGTGTGATGTGCAGTAGTTTCATGCGTGCTGATTGTAACGTGATAGCACTCTGAAGGGGGAGTGACTTAGCATCGAGAGCAAAGGTAGGAGGAGACTCAGAGCGTCAACAATAAAAATTAAACTTATAAAACATGTTCATATGTTGCTTTCGGTGAATAAAAGGTAACATTGTGATCTATAATACCCCGTAGAGTAAAATACCCCACATTTTTAATATGACGAGGGATTAAATGCAAGAAGTTAAAATAAATACTTATGGTTTTCAAATATAACATTGCTATCATGTTTTTTTTTATCTGGATATGGCAGTTATATTGTAAAACACAAAAATATTTGTCACCCCCACAGATTTGTAACCGTGTTTTTGTGGATTTTTCTCTCATGCTTCCTGCGGTGAGATTTTGAAAGCCCAGTGATCCTGAACTATTCAAATGTGACCCCTTTCAACGAGTGATGGTGGGGGGGCTTTTACATGTGGAGGAGTCAGGGCAGCGAGCAGGGGCATGGAGCGCGCAGAGGAGGAAGAGGAGGAAGAGGAGGATGAGGATGGAAATGTGCAGAAAAGAGCGCTTGACCCAATGAACTGTAAAATATAGTAACGCCAATAGAGATTTCAATGGGACAGGCTCAGCGTGTTATGTAACAAAGTGTTAGATGGAAGTGGTTTGATCTGGTGCACTGCTATCCTGATACGCGCTCATGTTATAATGTCAGCCAATTAGGTTTTTCTATAAGTTTTTAAAGGGCCTATTGATATTTTGCAGAGACATCACGCTGGGGGTGTTCTATGTGCATCTCTGTTTGTTGGAAAGTTTTAAAATTGTCTGAAAACTCAATAAAAAATGGATTTAAACACATTTTCATGAGCCTGTGATCAGTACGCGCTCATGGTCTTGTTTAGGAGTTTGATTTGATTGATTTGATTTTCAGCAAATAGGTGAGAGTGACTATGTGGCCACAGCAGCTTGTCAAAGCCTGATCCCGTCAGATCTCAGAAGCTCAGCAGGATCGGGCTTGGTCAGGACTTGGATTGGAGACCGCTGGGAAAATCAGGTGCCACAGGGGGGCGCCAGTCGCAAAAAAAAAACAAAAAACAAAAAAAAAACTTATTATTGTATCCTTAGGTAAGGCACTTCACCCACATTGCCTAGTATGAAAGTGGTGTGTGCGTGAGTGATGGTGGTGGTCAGAAGGGCTGATGGTGCAAATTGGCAGCCTCGCTTCCGTCAGTCTGCCCCAGGGCATCTGTGTCTACAATAGTGACTTACCACCACCGGGTATGGGGTGAATAAATAATGACCCGTAAAAGCGTCTTTGTGACATGTCTGTGAAAAGCTCCATAAATAAAAACTTACTAACTGAAAAACTGTTGGCTAATGCTAGCAGCTTGTGACTGTCATATTATGTGAGAGAGACGTGTATAAACGCACAAATCGTCTCACCTGTTGTAGTTCCAACCAGATCAGCTCTTTCTGGTCAGATTATGTTAAAATGAAGCTCAAATTAAGTCTAATTTTAGTAACAGATCTTCAGACAGAGTAGTGCTTTCAGTTACCTGGGGTGACCAGATGAGGTTATCAAAAAGGAGAACACCTGGTTCGGGGGTAAACAAACTGCAAATTTAAGTTGAATGTGAATGAATGTGTGGCAATATGTGTCTTGTGTAGTGAATGTGTGGTAATATGTGTATCGTGTAGTGAATGTGTGGTAATATGTGTATCGTGTAGTGAATGTGTGGTAATATGTGTATCGGGGGGTCCGGGGTCCGCCTCAGGGTCATTTCCTGTTTGTTTGACTCAGAGTCTCTCTGATCTGAACGGTCACTCCCTAAACCCCGGCACCTGCACCAATCATGAGTCAGTGCTAGTGCAGCCTCTGCAGCTCAGTGAGTGAATTCTGGAGGTTCTGAGCTTCACATGAGGCCTGGTTTGTCCATAAACTGAGAATGAGACAAACGTGTGCGTGTCCTCGGTCTGCAGGTTTAGGCAGTGGCAGCTCAGTTCCATTGTGATGGTGGTAGTTTTTGCAGTAAGAGCTACATACAGTTCCTTTAACACAACTTTTAACAGTGACCTTGCTGAACGAGGATATAAATGAAACGAATTTAAAAATGTGATATTTCCTATTGAAGCTCATGGAGGTGTAACGTTGAGCAGACGCTGGAGCAGCCTGTATCAGAGGTGACTTTGCTCTGGGAGTCCAGATTCTGTGATCACATCGTGGGCTGAATGTGTCTCATTTTGGGACTCTGGTCTCGCTGAAATAAAAACCCTTTTAATTCGTTACAGAGTCATTATAGCAGCACAGGCTTTATCTGAGAGAGGGAGAGGGGACACAGAGGGAGGGCAAGAGAGAGGGAGAGGAGAAAGAGAAGGGTAGAAAGAGAGCGTGAGAGAGGGGAAAAGAGAGGGAGAGGGGGATTGGGAGGAATAGGGGCAAGGGAGGGAGAACGAGACGGAGTTAAAGAGGGATGGGGAGAGGAGAGAGTGGGGGGAAAAGGAAAGAGATGAAAACACAGACACAGAGAGAATGACAGATTTAGGGAGTGACGGAAAGGAAAATAAAGAGAGAGACAGGCAAGACAGGAGAGAAAGGGAGTAGGAGGAAGTCACGAAGAGGGAAGTAGAGTGAAGAGATGTACAGGGGAGAAGAGGAGAGAGAGGAAGAAAGGAAAAAGAGAGGAGAGGAATGAGGGAGGGAAGGAGTGAGAGAGAGAGGGAGAATGGGAGAAAGGGAGGTGAAGAGAGTGGGGCAAGACAGGAGAGAAGGAAAGTGAGAAGGTGAGGGGGAGGAAGGGAGAGATGGAGGAAGGAGATAGAAGTGAGAACATGGATGGGGGAGAAAGAGAAATGAGTGTGAGAGAGAAATGGATGAAGAAAAAGGGAAAAATACTTTTGAGCAGACTTCTAAAAATAATTTTTTTTTGTATCTTCTTAGTGTGAGCGTTGTGTGGAGGAAACTCGTCAGGAGCCGCTGGAGGTTCGATCCTCAAAGTCTTTACTCATTTGGCTTTGGCTGGAAAACCGACATATTTGGACCTTTGTGTTGTTAATCATTTTATTCATTCAATCCAGTCCAATCCAACTTTATTTTTAGAGCACATTTTACCAAAGTCTCCACAGTGCTGCACAGAATAACTGCAATATAAATTAACACATTAAATAAAATAAAGCATAAAATAAATATAAAATAAATAACAAAAATAGAAAAAAAGTGAATAAAACCACACAATTCTCATGCCGTGTTAAAAGCCAGTGAGTAAAAGTGTGTTTTTAAACGAGACTTAAAAGAATCGACTGAAGATGTGGTCTTAATGTGAAGAGGAAAGTGTTCCAAGTCTCCAAGTTGAGTCTCGTTTTTGGGACGAGAAGTTGGAACTGGCCCTCAGACCTCAGAATAAACAGTGTGGCTGATGTGAAACGAAAAACTATAATTTACAAATGAATATCTGTTCTTGGTGTAGTCCGTATACGCTCAGACATCTCCAGGGAGGCTCCACTATGAAATGTCTGCATGTTTTAAATTTAGTTTTGTTTATAGACTATTGATACTTGCAGTGACATCATGCTGGGGGTGTTCTATATACTGTATATATGTGCATGGTGGAATGTTCAGCAGTTGCCATGGTGACACAACACGCACATTAGCAAACACTGCCCCAAAATGTTTTAAACTAGTCTGAAACTCAAGAAAAACAAATACAAAATGGATTTAAACAGCACAATTTTAGGAACCTGTGATAAATACGAGCATGGCAGTGCCTCCAGTTAGCATCACACCCTCGGGGAATGTTGATGACATCATCTGCAAAGTATCAACATGAGGTTTTAGGTTTTCCATGGCAGTGCTCACATAACATGGATTTTGGAGCCTTTTAACTGTGAACCAGTTAAAGATCCTTCAGATGGAACTTGGACCGCTCCTCCATTTGTGGGTTGACTAATTTAAAGTTAATTTTATCCAATTTTCTGTCCTTTTTTGGATAACATCTTGCTTAGACGTACACTGGAAATCATTTAATTCACTTTAAGATCTGGTTTAGCCCTAGATTAGACCTGCAATAGTCCTATTGTAGACCTGGTTTAGATCTGGTAGTACTTTGGTGGATAGTTGCATTTTTTTCATTAAAGTATAGGACATTAGTTATTCTCTTTACCTTTTTGTCCACTCATGGTCACCTGTTAAATAAAACACTGTAATATATATTTCCATTGCGTTTTTATTACTCAAAAATACCTTGAAAAGTGTGTATTTTTACTGTAAATGGGCTCACGTCTCCACAGATATGACTTGTAACTTGCCCTGGTGTTTTCACTTGCAATCTTACATAAAAACAGACAAGTTAAGTGCAAAACAGCGCAAAATATTTCAGGCACAGCAATAGCATCTCCATGGAGACAAGCAGGTGACAGAGAAGTTACATAGTGCGTCTTTAAATGAAGGATTGTACAGCTACATGTTAAATATACTTGGAGGGTAGACCGATATATGAGTTGGCCGATATATCGGGCCGATATTTGGACTTTTTACCATTTTGGCTATCAGCGTTAAGGGAGCATTGTGTAACTTTTCTGGTAGAGGGTGCGTCAAATGCTTTTCTCCGTGGAGATGTTATTGCTTTGTCTGGAATGTTTCACAGTATGGCATTAAACCTTTCTATCTTCATGAAGACCAAACCAGACCAAGTTACCGGTCAAGTTACAAGTCAGATCTGTGGAGAGGCGACCCCGCTCACAGTCAGAATACCTGTTTTTCTAGGTATTTTTGAGCTATAAAAAACATCTGTAATTGAATAAACGTAAGGTAGAGCTGTTTAATGTCACACTGTGGAACATTCCAGGCAGAGCAGTGACATATCCATAGAAACAAGCAGGTGAAGGACCCTCCACCAGAAAAGTTACACAATGCGCCTTTAAATCCATTATAGGCAGATGTTTAGTTTTGGAGATGATTTATTTTAGCACTTTTTTTTACACAAGGACAAAGCTGCACAAAACATGACAACACGGCTCTCTTAAAGGTTTGTGGTGAAAAGGGCTGTGGGTTGATCTGTATTCTAAATAATCGGTATCGGTATCGGTCATGAAAAAACTGTCGATCTCTATTAGGTGGCTTATATATCCTTATTTATTTTGTCATTTCTTATAGCCATACACTCATACAACCCCATGCAATCCAGATTGACATTTTGATTCTTTGTCAGATCTATATTTTGTCACATGATGTTGTGATGTTGTGTGTAAGTGTGTGTGTGTGTGTGTCTGTCTGTCTGTGTGCGTGGATGGGAGCACAGAGACGTCATTCACTATTTATGTGTGGGGCCACATTTCAGACACTATCACTCTTCATGCTCTGAGAGAGAGGGAGGGAGAGGAGGAGAAAGAGGAGAGAGTAAAAGAGAATGATAGAGAAGAGGGCAGAGGTAGAGATAGGGAGAGAAAGGAGTAGAGGGGGGGGGAGAGGGAGAGCGTGAAAGAGAATGAGAGAGAGAGGGTAGAGGGAGAGAGGGAGAGAGGGGGAGTGGGAAGGGAAGAGGAGAGACAAGGAGGGAGGAAGAGATGGAGTGAGAGGGAGAGAGAGAGAGAGAGAGACAGAGAAAGGGAGGGGAGAGAGAAGAGAAAGGGGGTGACTGAGAGGAAGAAGGAGAGAGAGTGATGGATTGAATGAACGAGAGAGAAGGAAGGGCAGAGGGAGTGGGAGAAAGAGAGTGAGAGAGTGGAAGAGAGAGTGGAGTGAGAGAAAGGGAGACAGGGAGAGAGTGAATGGGAAAGAGGGACAGAGAGAGAGGGAAAAGGGAAAGAGAGAGAGAGACAGAAACAGAGAGGAAAAGAGGGAGAGAGAGGGAGAGAGCTAGAGGCAGGATCAAAGCAGCCTTTCACAGACCAGGACTGGGACTGGACCAGAACCAGGACTAAACTTGGATGTGATTCGGAGACAATAAATCACTTCTGACTGACGCACAGACTGGACCATAGCCTGGTTCAGCCCAACACATACAACACATTTACATTAAACATCAGCACGAGGAAGTACAGATACTCCTGCTTTTGTGGAAATCTGTTTTTGTTTTGCTCATTTAACCCAAACTCTTTTACAAATACACTTTTCTCTCCTCTCTTTTCTCACATCACTGACATCTCTGGCTGCCAAAGTCTGTTATTGCACTAAACTACATCCCACCTCACTCAGTCCTTCCTGTTTTTAGAAAGATTTTAAAATTGCAACGTTTTTTCTGTCCCATATTACACAAAATTAACTCTTGTGATCTTTTAGCCGTGTTATAATGTTGTTACCACCTCAAAAAACATACCTGGAGTTGTGTTTTGTTTCATTCACACATGTTTATTATTATTTATTATTAGTCTGTCTACATCTGAAAAGTTAAAAATGCTCTGTTGCACCTTGTGATGTCATGAAGCGGTAATTTTCATGTTAACAGCTACTTTTTTTACATTTAATTCAGTAGATTTTGGCAATTTCAAGGCTGAAATCATCAGAATTTTTCTAGTGAAGGTGTGTGGAGTTTAGAAACACAGTGCAGCACTTCCTGTATTACCACATGACATCACAAGGTGGAACAGTGTTTTCTGTTTGAGAGAAGAACTCAGTCTAAATCTGCAGGGTTTGTGTGTTAAACATGTGTGAATGAAACAAAACACAACTCCAGGTCTGTTTGTGATGAGGAAACATCACAACAGATCAGAAAATGTCTTTAATGTCGAGCCATTTTCTTTCTACCATTTATTTAAAACTCTTTCAGTGTAAATTCATCACTCACTTATCCTTGAATTTGTAATTATTTGGCTGCCACTAATTAGCCACAATTAAGTGTTAAATGATTTCCTGTGTAAAAGTAGTCATTTGGAAATAACCTTTTGTTCAGAGTTTATTTTCTTATCCAATTAATTCATTATTATTTACGTGGAATATTTTAGATTCTGTCCAATTTTGTTGTAACATTTTCTTTTCATTTCTAGCTCCTTTAATCCAAATGTATCACAGACTTGCCTTTGAATTTAAAGGTTTTATTTCCTTACAATTTTAGCATTTTACAACCCCCGTTTTTAAACCCCTGATCTTGATTTAAAGGTGCATTGTGTAACTTTTCAGATAGCTGGTCTGTCACTTTTTTGTCTCCCTGTCGATGGTGTTATTCTGTCTGAATTGTTTCACAGTGTGGCATTAAACTTATCCATCTTCCTCTGCGCAGATCTGACCCGTATCTTGGTCTGGTGGCATCTCCTGCTTGTTTCCGTGGAGATAGTTAAGTTTAAAACCATACTATGACACATTCCAACCGAAGCAATTGCATCTTTAAATGATGCGAACTCATACTATAGTAGATATTTCTCAAATTATGTCAGCTTTTATATTTAGCCGTTTTTGTGATTCTGTGTGAAACACTTTGAGTTGAATTGTGCATGAAAGCTGCTCTACAAATAAAACTGACTTGAAACTGACTACATTACATTTTTTTTTCTGTTTATCGCCCTAGTTTACATCGCATATCTGTCACTTTTCACTCTTCATTGTCCACTCGTGTCTTGTTTCACCGCCTTCCCTCCTCCCTTCTCCGCACTCTCCCCTGTCTGGCTGCAGTTCCCCTTTGTACCGACAGGGGGCGCTTCTCCCCTTGCTCCTGCCGCTCTCCGCTTTCGAGACGCGAGCATCTCCTCACCCTGTCTATACTTCTGCGATACGGCTTTCTTCCTCTGCTCTGCGCCTCCGCAAGGTAAGCGCTTCTTCGTACTAAAACCGAATATTTCACGGCTTAAAAACGCACTGCCCTGTGACACATTTTGACTCTTCGCCTTCTCATTTCTTCAAGTTCACGTTTGAGTTTTAAGGACGAAACGGGTTGCGTAAATCCTCCTCCTCCTCCTCTTCCAAAAAAAAAAAAAAGAAAAAGAAAAAAAAAAAAAACGCCCCTAATTTACGCAGACCTTAACCTCTTTGCGTCTTTGGCACGACCTCTACTTTGGACACTCGCCCCCCTCTTTCCCTCTTTCCCTCTCTCACGTCGCCGTGTTTTTTTTTTTTTTTTTTTTTTTGGACTCCGTTTCAGTTTCTCTGGAGGTGCATTTTAATTAAGCAGCTGAAGACGGGGGACACGCTGGCTTTAAATCAACTTTACCGTCAGCTCCAGGCTCCCTTATTTTACGCTCACAAAGGGACATTTAACAGCCTCGCCAGCCTTCCCTTTAACACAGCGCTATTAAAACACACTCCACTTTATACGTTTCGCGGAGACTACTTTTATGGCTTAATTCTCCTCTTTTTTGAGCAGTCTATTCGTAAACTCAAGGAAAATCGTCTTGACTTTCCTTCGAGGAGTTAAACCCGTGCGTAACACCAAGTTCTGCCCTCAGATGACAAACTTCGTCTCGTGCTATTGCGTTTGAAAACGTGATCTGAACGCGCTCGGTTACGCACTGCTCCTCCGTGCGCTCGCCCCTGGACCAAAGCGCAACCGTGGTTTTCATTAGACATTTTCCCCTGTAATGGTATTGAACCGTTGCCAATATTAGTTCCATAAATGTCCCTTACAGTAGGCCTACTTTCATACCAGCGTAAACAACATGCTTAATTAAAAAAAATATTGCATTTTTACACGTGGATCAATGGCACGCAAACCCCCACAGTATCGTCACATCTGTACATTAAAACTGCAGGCATTGTCCTTGCTTGTAAAGTCGTTTTAAAATGCATTTCTTTTCTACCACACTCCCTGCTCCCCTTTAATACACGGACTTTCTATACACTCCACACGGTCTAATAATGATTTATGGTGGTTGAATGGAACTGGACAACTGCTGGCTGTACGTATGACGAAGCGTACACTGCTGGGGAACTGTCCGTGGTGCTGAAAGCGTCCCGGCACAAGGCTTTTACGCACGGAGCTGTCCACGGTGCCAAAACGTACACGACGTAAATAGGCAGCGCTGGCCTCTTTGTAATCCTGCTATTCTGAAGATTAAATTTGACTTGATTTATTGAATGCATATCTTGGTGTAGCTTGTCTGTTTACAGTGAAGTTAAGGCATTTTACACGTAACTTCTGATATGTCCAAGACGTCGTTTCCTCTAATAATGCTACACTTTGAAACATGACTTGACACAACTGTCCAAGTCTATTATGTTTTGGCAAGCTTGTTAAATTATGCCAAATTTTCTATATAACACACTGCATACATAGGCCATAACATTCCTAATTTGTATATATGAGTACTTTCTAGCTTTCTGTGTTTTTGTATGGCTTTGTGTGTCTGTCCTCCATCTAAAGTTACCTCTATGAATCATAAAACAGAAAAGTATATTACATTTCTTAGATAATAAGAGACATTCCTAATTTAAAGACATGTTACACAGCGGCGACCTCCAAAAAAATGCACAGAATTCTGTTTTATTTCCAGACAAAACCGAAAACCTTTCACAGAATGAGCTATTTAGAAATGTCCAAGGCTGCGTCTGCTTTTGCACCACGTGATTTCAGTCCGACCTCCGGAACCCATAAATTATTCGACTCACAGGACGAAGGCTGATGAGGGAATGTCATTTTATATTAGCGCAGGCATCCGGGACAGACAGGGGCAGACTGCTCCTCTGAAAAGCCGTACCACCCTCAGCATGATTTCAAATGCCATGAAATATTGAGTTTTATATGAATTTGTGTATGCATGTATTTTTCAAGGTGCTCTGCTTGTTTACACGTATCTTCCCTATTACTTACATATTTGTTATTCTCAACCAGTAAAATTAAGGGCTTGCTAAACGACCACAATTCTGCTTTATAACACCACTATACATTGCTATATATGTGTACATTTAAAGCACAAAATGGACAATTCTAAGCACGTTTTAATATGTTTTGACTGCGACATAGAAGCAACGTGTGTGTAATTGTGTGGGGCATGTTTTTATTTACTTACTTCACCTGTAATTTACATAGACAACACAATACCAAAGACAGCTCTCTTCGTTCTTGTAAACTGGCTATTTGGGAGCAATTTGGACGAGATTTGTATAGACAAATATTAAGACATTGTAAACTATTTAGTGTAAATAAATAGTAATAATAATGCACGGTATAAAAGTCAGTGGTTCTAGCGTCGTTACTCCAAGGTCTCCAGTTTAAACGTGCTGTGCGTAAGCGTGACATCGAAAAGTCTAAAATGAACAAAAAGTGCGAACTGTCTGAAAAAGAGAGAGACAGATGAGAGTGCGAGAGAGAGAGAAGGCGCGAGACAGAGAGAAAGAGAAAGAGAGAGAGAATGGGCTGCGTGAAAGGGGGTTATCCATCACGTTGCGCCGCTGACAGCTCCGGCTTCACGGACTCCCGAGCAGCGGCGCGAAGTGGGGAGCGATCAAACGCCGAGCAATAAGGCGATTTGAGACCCAACTACTGCTTGTATGGGCTTTTATAGTGACTGGAGGAGACAGAGGGGAGAGAGACAGCGGGGGAGAGGCTGTAGGACGAAGGAGCGCTCGTAAAAGGGGAGCAGGGTGGGGTGGATTTCGGGTTGGACATGGAGGAGACATCTAACGTGCTTTGAGAAGGGGGAAACCCAGTAAAAAAAAACTACTTTGAAATGTTTTGAGACCCAACAACTGCGTGTATGGGGTTTTATAGTGAGTGGAGGAGACAGAAGAGGTGGAGACAGAGGGGGAGAGACGTGAGCGCGCGAGAGAACGAGGGAGGACACGTGAAAGGGGAGTGGGTGGGTGGGGTGACGATGGTTTGAGAGGCGGGAACCCATACAAATAACTATAAAATGAGATAATTTGAGACCCAACTTGCGTATGTGGGCTTTTATAGTTAGATGGGGCAGAGACAGTGGGGAAGAGACGAGAGCGCGCGATAGGACGACGGAGGACACATAAAAGGGGGGAGTGGGTTGGTGGGGTGACCATGATTTGACAACCCAGAAAATTTGGAACCCAGAAAAAAAACAAAAAAACAAAACAAAACAATGAAATGAGGTGATTTGAGACCCAACTATTGCGTGTATTGTGAGAGTGAGGACAAAGAGTGAGGGAGAGCCGGGAGCGCGCGATAGGACGAAGAAGGGCACGTAAAAGGGGCGAGTCGGTGGGTGGGTAGGTGGGTGGGTGACGGTGATGTGAGAGGGGAAACACAGGACATCAACTATGACCTGAAGAATAGCGCGTTTTTGGAACAGCCGATGTGGTCTGTCTACGTTTGCGCTTTTTACGCATGGCAAGTGTAGGTCTGCACACAGAAGTCCACTCAGATGTTATGTAAATGAATGAGTCAAGTGGTTAGCAATGTGTGAAAATGGCACAGCAGACAGTGGGTAGGACGCACGAGAGAGGAGTGTGAAGAGAGTGACGTCTGGACATATGCGAGAAACATGGTTCAAAATGAAGGCATCTGTAAAGCACCGGAATTCGGAAATAACGCGGTTTAGCGAGATTTGAACTGACTGAACAGAGGATTTCACGTCAGGAACCGCGTGTGAATTGATGTATAAGAAGAAAACAAACAAACAACAAAAAGACGAACTACTTTTACGCACAGTCACAATTCAAATGGACATATCAATACAGAAATGACATGGTTAAATCACGCTAGAGGCGAAAAATACATTACAAAAGTCTCTCTTTGGTAAGTGCCATGCCCCATAGCTACATTACGCACATGATAGTAATTTTCCCTAGGTTACGCACTATATACTTTAACTATATTGCTAATTTAGATCATATTATACTCAAATCTTAAATAGTAAATGTACAGAAACAGTTTGGGTAGACGCGCTCCAATATAATCTCAAAACGACACAGCAATAACGCAAACCACTTTAATTTAGACAGCACAACTCTGTAGCCTCTTTTGTGGACGATTGTTATTTAGATCGTAGTACACTCAGATCTTAAATCACAAATCTATAAAAAAACAGTTCGGATAGACGCTTTCCAACATCTTAAAATGACCAAACAGACTGGCAATAACGTTACGTCCTTAGCGCAAAGCAGTGACCACGTTAATTAAGACATAACTCCGGAGCCTCTTGTGTGGATAAAATGGACATTACAGTGCAGGTGTTTAAATATAATCATCTATTCTAGTTAATTATTGCTTTATTGGTGGTTTTAGCTTTACAAAGTCGTTCACGTGTGCAGTTTTCAATGGTTGACCGATTCTTTTGGTCCGGTCCATTGTAGTTGAGTATAGGAGCAGCAGCGCGCGAGTTCAGCCTCGTGCCTCGACGTCAGAAGTGCGGCAGAGCGGCGGGAGGAGCTCGGACTAGTCTATCACTACCGCTCCGATCAATTCACACATATCCCACTTTCCTTGCAAAACACCCGGGAATTTAACCCTCAACCTCTGCTGTTTCTCCGTGTCTTGCAGTCAATGGACGCCTGCCATGGATAACCCTCCAGTCTTGCCTCCGCCACCTGCTTCTCCGTCTCCTCCACAAGCATCTATGTCCAAGGCTGAGTCGGACGCGTCTCTCTGCTCGTTGCTGGCGCAGTAGAGCGATCCAACGAGCTTTCTACCCTCCTCGCTTCTTTCTTTGTGTTTCTCCACCTCGTATTTTTTTTTATTTTAACATTTCCGGACCTTTTAAGTATGGATACTATGTGGAACGAGCGCACCAGCTGTCAGAGCATGCCTTGACGCTTGGATTTTTTATTGAGAAAACGAAACGTGAGAGAGCGAGACAGAAAAAAGAGTGTGTGAAATCAAAGCTGGGGAGTATACGGCGTTGACTCTACAATTTTCGTATCAGGGAATTTATCCGCGAGAGAAGCAACATGAAGATTAGCTCCCTTTTGGGTTTTAACGCGAGATTGGGGTCCTTCCTATGGCAACTACCGCTGCTATTGCACTGTGTGGGTTATTGCAACGGGATGCCACACGTACTAAGATTTGGTAAGTACCCCCATCTCCTTTCTTTCTCAATTTCGAGCTGGAAAAGTTTGTTATCGAAGCGGGATCGTGTTAATCTGTGCGTAATTTGGGCATTTTGAGGCTGAAATTCCCGTGTGTGGCGTGTGTATGAGTTGGCTGAAAGAGGGCGTGCGTGAACTTGTTGCGTTGAGGAAAAACGTCTGTATTCCTGACAGTAAATTGGTTTGAGTAGGATTTCTGTGATTGTTGGCTTTCCAAATGTTATATCTTTTCACTGTAGCGTTTGGTCCAGCTGTCACCACAATACGCAGAGCTGTTTTTTCCGATCGTTTATGTTGCGATCTCTTTAACCGGTTAATCTTGCTATCTTTCCTGGCTTGCGTTCAAAACCAGTTGTGATCAGGGCCCAGGTTAAGATCTAATTATTATTCAGAATATATTTAGTCCAGCGTGATTAGAAAAGCAATAAATAATCCCTGCTAATGAGCTAATTCGTGATTGTATCTTGTAACATGTTTACACCATTTACACATTTGTACATCTTGTATTGTTGAACCCTTGATTGGCAAATTATTAGATTAATTCTTTCTCAAAGATGCACCAGATCCTAAAATTCTTTGTTGAGCAATTGTATTATTTCACCAGGCTTTGAAGTATATTATTAGATCAGGATTATGTACCAGATCCTAAAATTCTTTCTTAAGCAATTGTATTATTTCACCAGGCTTTGAAGTATTTTGTTAGATCAGGATTACGTGTAAATGTTTTTGGTTAAAGGTGAACTGTGTAACTTTTTGGTTGAGGGGGTCCATCACCTGCTTGTTTCTATGGATATGTCATTGCTCTGCCTGGAATGTTCCACAGTATGACATTAAACAGCTCTACTTTACATTTATTCAATTAGAGTTAGTTTTATAGCTCAAAAACACCAAGAAAAACTGACATTTGGTCTGGTTCGGTCTCCATGAAGATAGGTTTAATGCCATACTGTGAAACATTCCAGACAAAGCAATGACATCTCCATGGAGAAAAGCATCTGACGGACCCTCCACCAGAAAAGTTACACAATGCACCTTTAATATAGAAACGAGTGAAGCTTGTTGTCCGTGAGTTGTGGAGTGGCTGGTATCTGCGTTCAAGTCTCTCTATTGTCTGTGCTGTTTTTATTTTTATTATTTGTTTAGTGCTCGAGGTACAGCAGAGGTTTTAACAGTGTTTTCTAAGGTAGACCTATGCTGCAGGGTTTTATGGGTAATTTTGGGTCTTTGTTTCGATTTGATAGTTTTTACATTTTGACTTATTGTTGGCTACAGTGGCAGTTCTGTGCAAAAAGAAATCTAATATAATGTATCTGATTGTGAATTGCAGTAATCTTAAACAACAAATTATTGCTTTTATGAATACATATTGGTCAGTTATAAGTTTGGAAAAGAAATTGTCTCAAACTGTCTCAAAAATTATGTGACTAGATGCTTTTTAAAAATTAAAATTCATATACTTTGCTTTTTGTGATAAGCCGTGTTATGCTTTCTCAACCATGTGAAATCTGTACTAGGCCTGTCATTTTGAAGTACAATAAATGGTAAATCACATTTTTATACAGCGCTTTTCCACCTTCAAGGCACTCAAAACGCTTTAGATTCAGTGGATCTGACCGCTCAGCCAATTATGTTTGAACTGCCAACCTTCTAATCAGTGGACAAACGCTCGTACCAACTGAACTACTGTCGCCCACAATAATCACTAAACAGAAATACTGCGATAAATTATAATATTGAAACTACTTTAATCCACCATTTAAAAATACAGAATCATAAAAAAGCCATAGAAGTGACTTATTGTACCTTCTACAGCTCAAATTCTATTGTATTACAACAAAAATAACAAAAAATCTTCATATTATTGTCAATTATTGTATACACGTTAAATACTAAGCCCCAAAATATATTGTTCAAGCTATCATAAACAGTAAGCCAATATAATATAAAATAATAATATGTCTATAATAATTATCATGACAGAAACCCCATTCATTTGTATTTTTGTAAATAGATGCTTACACATGTTAAAATATTGTCTGATTAAGCGAAAATGCATTAGAGAGATACAATTAACTAAGTCAGATAACGTGACGAGATGCTTTTGGAAAATTAAAACAGTTCACATTTTATGGTAAGAAATGTAATTCTTATGTGAAATCTCCACCGTTTAAAGCAGAATCAGAAGCACCATTCATTTGTATATGCGTTTGACTCCAGCCAAATGAAGCTCAACGAGGCTAGCGGTTATAAGAGCGAATTTGGAGGAATAGGAATTAATTTACAGACAAAATAGCGAAATAAAAACCCCAGGATCATGTAGAGCGGGTTAATACGAACATTTTAAGACCAAAATGACGAGGCTCACAGGAGCAGTTACAGAGCGAGAATTTTTTAGTCAGTTGGTGCTAGAGTTGATGGAGCCGGAAGTGCCCCCATGCTCGTTTGTCTGAAAAGGTGCATTGTGTAACTTTTCTGGTGGACTAGCCATCAAATGCTTTTCTCCATGGAGATGTTACTGCTTTGCTCTGTCTGAAATGTTTCCCAGTATGACATTAAACCTTTCTGTCATCATGGAAATCAAACCAGACCAAGTTACAGGTCAGATCTGTGGAGAGGCGACCCCGCTCACAGTCACAACGCCTGTTTTTCTAGGTATTTTTGAGCTATAAAACCACTTGTAATTGAATAAATGTAAAGTAGAGCTGTTTAAAGTCACACTGTGGAACATTCCAGGCTTAAAGGGACATAAAATGAACTGTAAAATAATTGACGTCATGGAGTTTTTCCTGATAAGCAATGCAATCGTGTGAAATCTGTCCCACTCACAGCAGAATCAGAAGCCGTATTCATTTGCATATGCGTAGAAACATTACTTATACGCCGTCTATTCTAACCCATATGCTCTCCTCTTGTACAGTGTGTGGCTTTTCCCGATGCTTCCCTCCCACACACCACTTTACCGCTGCCCTCCTCCTTCAATCTTTGCAAGAAAAGAGAGAAAAAAAAAAACAAAACACGCTTCTTTTCTTCTTTTTCAAATCAAACTCGTCAATATTTGAAAGCGGACAATGCATATTTCATTCACCTGTAAGATGCTGGCTCAGTGTGAGGTGATTTTAAAGGTGCGCTGTGTAACTTTTCTGCTCGTTTCCATGGAGATTATACTGTCTTGCTTTGCCGAGTGTTCCACAGCATGACATTAAACGTACATATCATGCGTTCATTCAGTTTTTATTACTCCAAAACACCTGGAGAAACCTGTATTCTTACTGTAAATAATTGTGTGTGGCTTGCCTCTCCGCAGATCTGATGTCTAACTTGGTATAATGGTGTCACCTTCTTGTCTCCGTGGAGATAGACTAGTTTAATGCTATAGAGTTGTTAAGGCCATTGGTTAAGTCAATTAAACAGTTGATAAAGTTAATCGATAAACATTTTTATAAATAGGATTGTCAAAAGTATTGAAAATCAGATACTAATTGATACTAAAAAATAGAATCAAAACTAGATATTCATTTGAGCAGGTATCAATACTAAAAAAGTCACATTTAGAATCATCTGGAGCTGTTTCAGAACAAGTATAAAAGCACATAGACGAGTATATGCCCATGGACCACTGAGGGATTACACAGATATAAGACCTTTTATTCTTTTATTGGAAAAATAAAAGAAAGTACTACGATTTAATGTTGAAAATCACATTCTATTGTCTAAAGAAAAAGTGTTTTTATTATTATTGTGGTATTGGACTCTGTATTATTCTTCAATATCAAAATCAAAAATGATTTATACGGATCACAGCAGAACCTGGAGTGTCTTAGTTGGAGATTTAGGAGTGAATTGTGAGTTTAATGTTTAGCTTTTTATAGATAAATACAGTGTTTATAGTAGTTGTTTGTATAAATATTTTAACTGTGGAAATTCCTGTGATTCCTTGTGATCGATATAACAACGTACCAATATTGATCGGTTGACTTTAATCACATTTAATACGTTGTCTAAATCCCCTCTGATTTTGACCACCACAGACCAGAATACCCAAGTGCTGCAGTAAACCAGGTCTAAACTAGGTAAAACGGGACTAATCAGAACTAAACCAGGACCAAACCAGATTAACTCAGGACTAAATCTGGTCTGAAGCACCTCTAGCTGCATTCACATTTGCACAGACCCTCAAAATGGGGACTAAACCTGGACTAAAACAGGACTAAAACTGCCTATACCCGATATTGACCGATACCAGTGTAGAAATGGAAATGGCACTTATTATTTCCTTTAAATACAGTTTACTTATTACACAAGAGATCAAATTGTGAAATGCAATTGTTATTTATCCTTCAAATAACGACTCAACAGCTTTGTGTGAGTACAAGTTCAAACTTTATGAGGCATTCGAGGCCAAACTCAGCCCGTAAATAGCCTTATTCAACGAAATTAAATGCCCAAGCAGATATCGGCTTTAGCGATATCATGGAACCGATACCTGATCCAGTACATTTTTCAGTATTGGCGCCGATTTTTTATACTAGTGTCTGTTTTGCCAACACAACACATTGCCCCCTTTAGTCAGCTAATTAATGCAAGAATTTCAGCCCCAGTGGATCACTGGTACCTCCTTGAAAAATGTTCCACAGTACAGCTTTAATATCTGGATACGTTTGGTACGTGGTGAGACAGTTTTTGGCTGGGTGAGGGAACAGGTGTTGTCTCTAATGTGCTCTGAATGAGTGTGTGTAACATATGATTCTTAATGCACCGCGAGCTTCACACGGGTCAAGGCCAGAGTCTGGAATCCCCCGAGCAGCTGCCGCCACACAAATCACAAGAAGAAGAGACAGACACACACACAGACGCACACAGACGCACATGGCATAACACAGTGTTCTGCTTTCAATGTATTTAAAAGGTATGTGTTATCTCTGAGGAAATTCAATATGTGGACAGGAATTTGGTGTTACTACTAGAGTCTAATGTCCTTGCAATTGACAAAACAAGGGACAGTCTATAAAAGCACAAAACCAGGACTAAACCAGGACTAAACCAGAGCTAACCCAGGACTAAACCAGGACTAAGCCATGACTAACCCAGGGCTAACCCAGGTCACCTCTGATTTTCACCACCACAGACCAGAATACCCAGGCGCTGCAATAAACAAGATCTAAACCAGGTAAAATAGGACTAATCAGAACTAAACCAGGACCAAACCAGATTAACTCAGGACTAAATCAGGTCTAAAGCACCTCGAGCTGCATTCACATTTGCACATACCCTCAAAATGGGGACTAAACCTGGTACTAAACCAGGACTGAACAAGGACCAGTGCAAACCCAGCCTTTGAGAGATACTGACCAATGCAGACCAGGAAAACCCCCAAGACCTGTGCTAAACCAGGACTACCCCAGGACTAAATCAGAACTAAACCAAGACTAAATCACAACTAAACAAGGACTAAACCAGGACTACACCAGGACTAAATTAGAAATGAACCAGGACTAAATCACAACTAAACAAGGACTAAACCAGGACTATACCAGGACTAAATCAGAACTAAACCAAGACTAAATCAGAATTAAAAAAGACTATATCAGAACTAAACCAGGACTAAACAAGGACTACATCAGAACTAAACCAGGACTAAACCAGGTCTAAAGTCTATCTAACACTGACTAATGCAGACTGGGAGACATCTTAAGACCTCTTCTAAACCTGTTCAAAACTAAACCAGAACTAAACTAAGACTAAACCAAAACTAAAAAAGGACAAAGACTTCTAAACGTGTCCATGTAAATGTATGGAGTGTATGAGCTGCATCCTCCTTATTCTTCAGCCCAAATCAGACAAACACTCCGGGGCATTTGCATAATTTGTGTTTGTGCAGTTGTTTTGTGTGGAGCCATCCTCTTTGATTACATTATGCACACATATAAATAACGTACATTGATTAGACAGCGCCAATGTGATTTTTACACAATAATTATATATAATGACAATAGTATATTTTGACAGTCTTACACTACAAAAGACAAGCATGTTTAAAGCAAACCTGGAGTTGTATTTGTTTCATTTATGGACATTTTTAATCTTTAAAATGACAATACTGGGGCGAGTGTCTCAGTGATTAGAGCACGATTCCTGTTCTGTGGTTGTGTCCTTAGGCAAGACACTTTGCCTAGTATGAAAGAGCTGGGAGAGAGATTTCGACAAGCCTATAAAGCACTTTAGGTATTATCAGGCATATTTTTTTTACTAATATTACGGCAGTCTATCAGAAATCTGCTCAAAAATACCTAGACATGTTTTGATGGAGATTTGACTATTAGATAAACAGTGAATGAGCTGTAAAATGTTCTGAATACTTGTCACGATAACAACATTTAAAATAAATATATAGAGATGATAAACAATAATAATGAAACCAAACAATAAAGCAGGATTATCTCCAAAAACTATTCTAAATGTGCAATTTAGGCTCTAGAAAGACGTTTGGAAACATGTGGATGACGACTTCCGGTGTATTTCCCGACACTGGGCATGTGATAAAGCCGTGGATTCATCAGCAGCATCTTCACAACCTGCCAAAGCTTTCCATTTTCCATTAATTTTGATCAACAAATTAATAGGCAATTTATAAAAGGAAAAAAGAAAGAATACATCTGGATGAAGAAAACTGGGCCATTTTCTCAGTTTTCCCAGATTTTCCCAGAGTTACTATCGCCAACAGAGCCCATAGGAAGTCGTCATCCGTATGTTTCCAACCTTCTTCCGGTTTCGTGACGTAAACGTGAATAGAGCCCATTGTTCAAAAACGTGAGCTTCCATAAATAAACAAAAGAATGCAATATTTATGTATTAATTGTACAGTTTTGGTTCATAGTTCAACCCTCTACAGCTCAAATATAAACATACTGCAGAAAAATAACCTTAAAATTCCCATTAGTACAAATAAAAAAGTACTCACGATAAATATTGACCCCCAAAAATGAAGTCAATATAGTAATTATCGTGACAGGCCTAGTATACTCTTGGTTAAAATATTACACTACAAGTTTTATTCTGTATTCTGTATGGACCAACTGTCTTAATTTGCAGCCTTTCTGATTAGTTTACGTGACACAGTTATGACAAAAACAGCTCAAAACAACGTATAACATTGTATATCTGTCTATATCTTTTTCCTTTATGATCCAAAGGTCATTAAACAGCCTGTATTAATGGCAGTTCACCTTTTGTGTGAGAAGACAGTGGTGTGTGCCCCTCTCATTACGTGACTGTCCCTGACCCTGTACTTAAGCTTAAATAGGCTCTGATTTGATGACATGAGACACAAAGAGAAGCCTTCTGTGTGTGACTGAGAATAGGCGATGATTAGAGGGTTTTTTCAGTGATCTGTGACTGTACACGGACAATGGACACGACGGTTATAACGCAGTTACATGCAGAAGAACTTTTAACTCAAAATACTCATATCATGGAAGTCTGTGTATTGTCCACGTTCTTAATAGGGCTGCAATGTTACAAAAATGCTCATGCGATTGTTAAAGGTGCATTGTGTAACTTTTCTGGTGGAGGCTCCTTCAAATGCTTGTCTCCATGGAGATTTTACTGCGTTTGACACCTGTCTCTTGCTATGTTTTTGCTATATCATTTATTTTTGTTACTCTCTGTTATTATATTATATTGTGATGTTTGAGCTACTGTATCCAAATAATTTCCCTTGTGGATCAATAAAGTTTAAAAGTCTAAGTCTGGAATGTTTCACAGTATGGCATTAAACCATTCTATCTTCATGGAGACCAAACCAGACCAGGTTACAGGTCAGATCTGTGGAGAGCTATAAAGGTATAAAATGTAATAAATGTAAAGGTAAAGCTGTTTAATGTCATACTGTGGAACATTCCAGGCAGAGCAATGACATATCCAAAGAACGAAGCAATAACATCTTTTGACAGACCCTCCACCAGAAAAGTTACACAATGCACCTTTAATTACCATTGTTTTTAAAGCCACAATATGCAACTTTTTAGCCAAATAATACACTATAATGAAAGCTTGTTTTTTGTTTTTTAATTTTGGTTTTGTGCATTGAAAAACTTAACAAAACATGCATCCTTACTCTGTGGGCTTGCATTTCCACAAACCCGACTCGTATCTGGCCTGGAGGAGGGCCTAAACCTGCTTGTTTCCATGGTAATGTTGTTCCACTGGCTATAATATTCCTCACTATACTAAACCTCATCTATGTCCATGGAGAATGTTCCGAAGTGTGGTTTTAACTTTCTATTTCTGTGGAATCATGCAGGTGAAAAATATATAACTGGAAATTTTTGACAACAGTGTGATTATTATTATATCTTTTTTTTTTCATTATTTGTTCAAAGTTCAGATTTTAAACACCTCCAGAATAATTGACAAAAGACTGAAATATGAACAAGCACAGACAAATCAAGACAATAAAAGATAAAAGATACATTAAAAGTGTTAAATACATAACGCGAAAAAATGTATAATTATAAAATGAATAAAATCAAATTATTACAAATCAAAATTGACTCTTGTGAGCTTTAAGTCATGTTATAATGTTGTTATCTCCTCAAAAACATAACCGGAGTTGTGTTTTGTTTGAGTAACCCTTTGTTATTAGTCTGTCTGCAGCATCAAAGCTCAAAATGCTCTGTTCCACCTTGTGATGTCATGAAGTGGTAGTGAAGTGGTGTGTTTTTTGTGTTTGAGAGAAGAGCTCAGCCTAAATCTGCAGGGTTTGTGTGTTAAACATGTGCGAATGGAACAAAACACAACTCCAGGTCTGTTTGTGATGAGGAAACGACATTAAAACGTAGATCGGAAAATGGCGTAACACGAGTTCTTTAAGACGAGACTTAAAACAGAAGATTATGATACTTGAAAATTGCAGTAATTGTGATTTTTTTTTTATTGTGTCCATTCAAATTGCAGCCCAGACCTCCCTCCATCTTACCCAAGTTCTACCGTATCATCTCTTGACCCTATAAACCCATGACATTACGTTCTAATGTGTAAAAATCGCCGATCGATAGCTCCTTCCTGGCTCCTCATCGGACCGTTTTGGATGTTGTCAGTGCATCCATAAATGCACGTGTATGTACTGGCGTTGATTTGAGCTGAGGCCGTGGAGTTGGTATGAAGGTCAGTGGTAATGGGCCCAAACAGAAAAACTCCCCTCGCAGAGCAGTCTGTCGATATCTGAACTCAAAGCCTGACATTACATCCTCCAGATTTGAGCTCAGCGTGTGGACTAAACATGAAGGAAAAACTGATTTGGGCGATGGACAGGTCAGAAAGTCCATCTATGTTTGTACACGGGGAAGGATTGTTTGTGTAGTACAGTTTCAGAGTTTATTAATACAGCGTTTGCGTGTGTGTATTTACATTTTAGGCTTGCCACGTCATATTTACAGAGTTCCAACCTGCTTTTCCTTTTCATATTTTGAGTTCCCTTGTATCTTGGGGGATGGGCAGCTAACAAGGTGTTGTACAAAACATAAATAAATACACAAATACTTAAAACTACTCACTGTATCCATAATATGAACGGTTTGCTACCTGTTTGTAAGCCTTTTTTTTTTTTTTTTTTTTTCATTTTGTGGTTATGTACACCCTCTGCCTGGAATGTTCCACAGTATGACTTTAAATAAACAAATCTGACATAAATTTGACATTAAACACCTCCACCCTGATTTGGTGTTTTACTTTTGAAATGCTAGCAATGAAGTAACATTAAGTAAAAATGAATCGGATTTTTTATCGTGATCTTATCCCTACGTTATGCTTCTAAATTAGTTTAGTAATTCAAATTTCAGTCTTCTCTCGGACATTAAAAAGCCCGTATTATGCTATAGTTTAATCTGTGTTTTAATGTTTTTTCCTCAACAAAAACAGACCTGGAGTTGTGTTTTGTTTTATACACGCTGCATATTTAAGCTGAGTTCTTCTCTCAAACAGAAAACACGCTGTTCCACCTTGTGATGTCATGTAGTAATACAGGAAGTGCTTCACTGTGTTTTTAAACTCCACACACCTTCACTAGAATCATTCAGATACGTTCAGCCCTTCAGAACTTCCGATCTCTACTGAAGTAAAGCCAAAAGGTAAATGCTAACTAGAAAACTACCGCTTCATGACATCACAAGGTGGAACAGAGCATTTTGAGCTTTGGAGATGTAAACAGAGTAATAGTAAAGTGTTACTCAGACATGTGAATGAAACAAAACACAACTCGAGGTCTGTTTTTAATGAGGTAACAGCATTATAACATGTTTTAAAGCTCAATAGAATCAACTTTGTGTAATACAGGGTCTTTAAAGCAAAAAAAAAAAAAAAAAAAAAAAGTAAAAATGATATTAAATATGCATAGTGTGTAATTTATTTAGCTATATGTAGATATTTGTAAAGTTTTGTGATTAATGTACATAAACAACCACATATTTTTGAAATTATGTCATGAATAGGGGTGGGTTAATTTAAGTTTTTCTTCTCACTCCTTTTCGAGAAATGTGGTTACAACGTATATATAAAATGTATATGGTTATTGTTTCTCTCTTGGCACAAACTCGAAATAAATAGTTTAAACTTTGTAAACATAATTGTACAACTCTAAACCCAACTCAGTGTATTAACATGCAGTGATGGGAAAACTACTGAGGACGACTGCATTCGGTTTTGTTGCATTTGACAATCGCACCCACACTTTCGGTTCAGGAAGAGACGTGAGCTAAGCATCCATTTTAAAAACCATCTTGTGTGTTTAGTTTTCATTTCTATGCAAAGCCCAATCTCCTTTCCTGTTCGATGGTGCCAGTGTGGGCCCCCGTCAGCTCCACTGCTCCACATATTACGCGCTCCCTTTAGCTGGTGCTGCGTCGTGCATTTCTGTTTCACTGCCTTTTTTTTTTTTTTTTTTTTTTTCCCTCCTCTCTCTATCCGAAACACAAGCTAAGCTAAATGTGCTCGGAGTCTGGTGCTGACAGATGGCTCAAAGATGCTGGAAAGTTTGATAGAAAGATCCGTCTGCTGGTGTCCCTCTCCTGGGTTCAGAGGAGGAAGAGGAGGCAGAGGAGGAGGCAAAGGCAGAGGGGGCTCGGTTTTGAGAAAGAAGATGTTTTTCTACCCCAAAAAAACAAGTTTATTCAGGTTTATTCAGGTATGTATGGAGAAATCAAATTGAAAAGTAGAATATGTGGATTAAAAGGTGCATTGTGTAACTTTTCTGGCGAAGGGTCCGTCAAAAGATGTTATCGCTTTGCCTGGAATGTCCCACAGTATGGCATTAAACCTTTCTATCTTCATGGAGACCAAACCAGACCAGGTTACAGGTCAGATCTGTGGAGAGGCGACTCCGCTCACAGTCAGAAAGCAGTCAGTTTTTCTATGTATTTTTGAGCTATAAAACCACCTGTAATTGAATAAATGTAAGGTAGAGCTGTTTAATGTCATACTGTGGAACATTCCAGGCAGAGCAATGACGTATCCATAGAAACAAGCAGGTGACGGACCCCCAACCAAAAAGTTACACAGTGCAGCTTTAAAGTAGTGCAGATAATGTTGGAAATAACTCAATTTTTGATACTAAGGAATAGACTTGATACTCAATACGATTTCAATACAAAAAAACAAACAAAACAGAACAAAAAAAGCACTTCTTTAGACAATAGGACAATAGAATGTGGTTTTCAACATTAAATCATAATATTTTCTTTTTTATTCCCATGTAGTCTTATATCTGTGTAATCCCTCAATCGTCCAGTAGGTTCCATAGTGCTCCATGGGCGTATACCCGTCTTTATACTCTTTTATTTGTTCTGAAACAGCTCAAGATCATTCAAAAGCTTCAGGAAAGGTTCATTTCTGTCCTGTAAATGTGACTTTTTAATATCGACACCTTCTCAAATGAGTATCTAGTTTCAATACCATATTAGTATCTATTAGTATCTGATTTTCAATATTTTTGACAACCACATTCTGAATATTTTTCCGTGATTTTCTCCCCCCGTGATACTTGCTCCTAGAATATATTCACCAACAGTAAAACAGCTCATAAAGAATCTGTTTTTGGAATAAAAATTTAATTATTATGACGTATCTTGGAGCATAGTTCAGATTTCAGTCTTTCAAATGTTAATGCCCCTCGAAATTAGAATATACGGGGTGTATATTGTAATATATGTAATAATATATTGTAATAAATGCTTCTTTGTAGCTGATGTCGTCAACATTCTCTGGGGATGCCACGCTAACTGAAAGCACTACTCTGTCAGAAGACTTAATTTGAGCTTTATTTGAACTCAAAAAGTCAGAAAGCACTGACTTTTTTTTTTTTTTTTTTAAGTGGCAACCATTTATTGACTTTTTTGAAACTATCTAAACCCCCGTTCTCCCTTTTTTTGTTATTTTTTTTAAATTAAATTTATTTTTTAATTTTGTATGATTATTATTAATAGTAGTGGTATATTTGTTCTCATTTTATTTTTATTATATTGTGTGACTCTACTTGCATTTCTTTGTATTTACTTGAGGTTTGAGTGAGTGTTTATTTTATTTTTTTTAAGTTATGTTTTTTCTGCTGTCTGAATGACAGTTCTATATCTGTTTACACATGAATAAAAAATATATGAAACCGAGAAAGCGCCGACTTGGATGGATTTACGACAGGTGAGCTGATTTGTGCGTTTAAACAAAGTCTCCAACACATAAAATTAGTTTGTCAGTTCATCACTCGCCTTTTTGTTGAAAATCAAACTCCTAAACAGGACCATGAACGTTCGGACTGATGACAGACTCCTGAAAATGTGCTGTTTAAATCCATTTTGTATTTTTTCCATGGTAACTACTGAACATTTCACCAATAGAGACACATGTACAACACCCCCAGCCGGTCGACAGCGCAAAATAATAAATAACAATACATAACTGTACTTGTTGAACTGAAACATGGGTGATTCATTGCACAATATGTATTTTTCCACACTGACACAACCTTCTATAGAGCGTCTGCGATGGACTGATTAAACCACAGAAGAGGAAATTACAATCACGACGAGCTGGACCGAGCGCGGATCTAAACCGGCGCCATCCAAAGAAATGAACGAATGGACGACGTGAAAGTAAATCAAACACACAGAGGCCTGATCATGGGAAGAAGCGGCAGGTCTGTGGAGAGAAAGGCTCTGTAATTTACTGTGCGTGAGTCCAGACTGGAGACATTGTTGTGTTATGTTGATAGTGTGAATTGTGTTGGCTTTGCTTTGTCACAATATAATACAGATTGTGCCGATGTCATTTCGCACACAAGAAATAGAGAGTCGCTTTGACAATTATATATGCGGGGTGTTTCTTTTTATCGCTATAGGATTCAGACGGCTTTATTATTACATTAGTGGCCATTGGTCTGAGCTGTGAGAAAGCAAATAGTGAACAAATGGGGCGGATGATTTCGGAAAAACATCAAATTGGTGATTTTTCCGATAAGAAGAAAAAGAAAGAAGAAGAAAAAACACAACATAAGCACTGTAGTCAAACCATACACAAAACTCCCACAAGAACAAAAATGCAGCGCCATCTATGAAATACAATGCAAATCATGTAATAAATCGTACATTGGGGAAACGGGCCGGGCTTTTCACATCCAAAAAAAGGAACACCAAAAGGAATGTGAAAAGGAACCATCAGGGCGACTCACCAGAACACAAAAAGATAAAGCATTTCAGGAAAACCTAAAATCCGCCATATCAGACCAGTGTAAAAGAAATAACCACATTATGGATTGGGACGGGGCGCGGGTCATTGGATCGGAAAACAACAAGTTCAAACTCTGGATCAGGGAGGACAGTGAAATCAGAAAATGATGCACGGACAGAATTAACCGAAATGACGGAGCATTCCTCCTTTCACACACCTGGGGCACCCTCCTCCAGAGAGCACCGGGCGACGGGAGGCGTGGTCAGTCTGAGCGACCTGCCAGGTCCATCAGGCTCACCACGCCTACAGGAAGTAACAACAGCTGACCACGCCTACAGGAAGTAACAACAGCTGACCACGCCTACAGGAAGTAACAACAGCTGACCACGCCTACAGGAAGTAACAAAGGTGACCACGCCTACAGGAAGTAACAACAGCTGACCACGCCTACAGGAAGTAACAACAGCTGACCATGCCTACAGGAAGTAACAACAGCTGACCACGCCCACAGGAAGTAACAACAGCTGACCACGCCCACAGGAAGTAACAACAGCTGACCACGCCTACAGGAAGTAACAAAGGTGACCACGCCTACAGGAAGTCACAACAGCTGATATACGACACATCACCACCAACACCGGGGACAGTTCTGAAGATGCAGCAGCCGCAGCCGAAACATGTCAACAAGGTAAATACAAGTTACTGTATTGACTATAAAGAAGAACCCAAGAAGTTTAAGAAGAAGAAGAATTACATTACAATTTTAATAATATTTGAGTTAGTTCCATTCCACCTTGTCAATGTCCAATCTCACCTGACCTCTGGATCTAAGCAGTTCATATTTGGATAGAGCAGTGGCTTTAATGCATACTGTCTTTGTATCCTTGGGCAAGACACTTCACCCACCTTGCCTCCAGGGTCCATGTTTACTAGTGTATCAATGGGTTTGCACGAGGGAATGTAGGATGGATGAAAATTGGCTCATATAGCGACAGTTCCGCACGTTTATACTGAGACACTGTAAATGTGTAGCGTTTCTATTTGTCTAGATGCTTTTCCTCCTGATTTCTCTGTATCTGTTGTTGTTTCCTCCTCTCTCTGCCCCTCTTCTCTTCCTTTCTGCACCCCTCCCTCTCTCCCTCTCTCCCTCTCCTCCTCTCCTCTCACCCTCATGTGCGGCTGTGTTTGTTTTGTTTTGCTCTTTGTAGTTTCTATCACTCACGGCCGCACACTGAGCCCTGTCTGCCCCCCTTTCTCTCATTCTCACCTTTCTCTCTCTCTGTTTTCCTTTCCCTCTCTCTCCCTAAGTCTCTCTCTTCCCTCATCGCTCATTCTCTGCTTTCCTCTCTCTCCATTCCTTCCTCTCTCTCCCTCTGTCTCCCCTTTGTTTTCACTCTCTCTCCTTCTTTCCCCCAATGCTCTCTCTGGCTCTCTCTTCCTTTATCTCTTTCTCTCCAACTCTCCATCCTTTCCTCTTTCCCTCCCTCTTTCTCTCTTCTCTCTCTCCCTCTTTCCCTGTCTCTCTGTCTCTCTCTCTCCCTATTTCCCAAAATCTCTCTCCTCCCTTATCTTTGTTTCTCTCTCTCTCCTTCCTTTTCTCTCTCTCTCTCTCTCTTTTTTCTCCCTTCTTCCTCTCTTTTTTCTCCGGGAGTGCTGTAAACAAGCGTTGGTCTCACATTTGCACACAGAGGTGACGGAGACAGTGCGTCCCGTGGGTTTGTGGTGTTTACTCGGTCCACGACCACACAGATTCTCCACACTGAAAATAGATGTACTTTAAAATCATTACTCTCAATGCTCTGCTCATCTGCTCAAAAGACGACATCTCTCTCTTTTTATGTTCACTACGATCTCAAGTCTGTTTTGTAAAATATAAAATTCCCAAGGCCACAAATCAATGCTAGTAAACATATACTGGAATACCATAAAAGGGAATGTTTATGCACAATAACATGATGGTAGTTGCAAAGATAAAGCCACTATAGAAATGTACTTTTTATTTTTATTTATGCAAAATGATCTTAATGGCGCCACATCTGACTTAAAAATGTAAAAAAAGATACCTACTGCTGATTTTGGTTACCTGCTTGTTTCTGTGGATACGTCACTGCTCTGCCTGGAATGTTCCACAGTGTGACATTAAACAGCTCTACTTTACATTTATTCAATTACAGGTGGTTTTATTGCTCAGAAATACCTAGAAAAACAGGCATTCCTGACTGTGACTGTGAGTGGGGTCGCCTCTCCACAGATCTGACCTGTAACTTGGTCTGGTTTGGTCTCCATGAAGATAGAAAGGTTTAATGTCATACTGTGAAACATTCCAGATAAAGCAGTAACATCTTCATGGAGAAAAGCACAAGAAAAGTTACACAATATGCCTTTAATATGCTGTAAATGCAGATAGAATATATATATCTATTTTTTCCTCTTAAATAAATAATGAGGCTTGTAATGTGATGTGTGTTTGAATTCGGTATCTTTCAAAAACAGAGATGGATTAGAAATGCTATTGGAGCTACATCAAAGCTCAGTGAACCAATTATAGAGTGTACTGTGCCAGGCTTATTTTAATACGAATCCAAGGCGCTGTTAAAGATTCAGTGGGGAATGTTAAAACTATATAAGAGGCCTCGGGGGAGCGAAAACACAACACTGAAATACAAGCTCAAAGACTGAAAGAAATGTTGGAAAAGAAAGGAAAAGACATGTGTCAGGTTTGAGAATTTGTTTTTCTGTGAGAGGAAATTCTGGAAAATACTGACGATAAATAATGTCGTAAAGGATTGCGTAACTTTTCTGGTGCCTGTTTCCATGGCGATGTTATTGCTTCGTCTGGAATGTTTCATAGTATGGTATTAAAGGTTTCTATCTTCATGGAGACCAAACCAGGGCAAGTTACAGGTCAGATCTGTGAAGAGGCAAACCCGCTCACAGTCGAGGTATTTTTGAGCTATAAAAGCACCAGTAATTGAATTTGTGACTTTGCAATAAGGTGTTATTTTGCTCATATGAAATAAAATAAAATAAAATAAAATAAAATTAAAAATAAATAAATACAATAAAATAAATAAAATAAAATAAAATAAAATTATAAATAAATAAAATAAAAAATAAAATAAAATTAATTTAAATTAAAAATAATAAAATACAATAAAATACAATTATATTAAATTAAATTAAATTAAAAAAAATAATAAAATTAAATACAATACAATAAAATACAATAAAATAAAATGAAATAAAATTGAATTAAATTAAATGTAGAGAGATCAGACCTGTAACTTGGCCTGTGCTTTCACTCGTCTCCGCGGAGATGTGATTGCTTTTCCTGGAATGTTCCGCAGTATGGCATTTTAATTGAATGAACCATGTCTATGCCGCATGCTCTTCCTCTTATGAAATCACTTTTCATAATTAACATAATAATATATTGTAAAAATGGGTTGGATCCTATTGAAATTCTGGATATGTAGCTGTTTTTTAAGGTGCACTATATTGAATGGAAGAAAGAACGCTGTGCACTTTGGGCTTCTTGCATTTTGTTCCCGATGTGTTTTTTATAATGCAAATAACAAACAAACAGAGACTGAAATGGAACCTTTCATTTGGGAATGTCACGTTATCAAATTTTAGAGGTACAATAACTGTGGGAAGAAAGATCACAATTTTAAGGGCCCAAATTACTCTATTTTCTATTAATGTTATAATGTCATTTCCTTGTCACAAACAGACCTGGAGTTGTGTTTTGTTTCATTCACACATGTTAAACACAGTGTTCTTCTCTCAAATTCTCCCAATCTCTACTGAAATAAAGGTAAAAAAGGTAAATTCTAACTAGAAAACTACCACTTCATGACATCACAAGGTGGAACAGAGCATTTAAAGACAGTTTTGCGTAATATCGGACCTTTAAGTTGATGTTTCTTGCCTTACTTTTCTCACTACATTTAGTAAATCTGTAATATACGTTTGTCACATTGAAAATCCTTCCTCCAGCCGTCTGCCATTGTTTTGCTAAATTATGACGGACTTCTTTTATCGTAATTTATTTTCATTTGAATCCTGTCTGTGTGTCTGAACCAAAGTCCTATTTGTCCAACATTTTCCGAACACGGGGTTAATTAAATTCCCTCCAGATCGCTTCGTTTGTCATTTATTGTCTCATATAATGGGCTTTCCTAATTAGTTTTTTGCAGACATAAATAATCCTTCACTGGGTCGGTATTTGAGCGCCTCACTGAACTGGCAGCTCCACACTGGACCATTATCTCCGGGATGTGGGATTGGGATGGGGTTCAGCCTAAATCTCCACGGCAAAAGTCGCAATAAATGTACAAAGATGTGTTTTGGAGACAGACCGCTCTCTTCTGATAATTGATGCGTTTTGGGTAATTACAGTCGTCCCATTCTCGCCATATTGCGGAACATTTTAAGTAAATCGATAAAATCTCCATGGGGACAAGCAGGTGGTGGATCTTCTACCAAAAAGGTGACATAGTGCATCTTGTAGTGCAAGTTGATGGACTTTAAAGCAACATCACGTAACTTTCTGGAGGTAGCACTTCAGCCGTGTGTTTCCTTGGAGATCAGAAAGTTAAAACCACATTCTGGAACATTCTCCATGGAGATAGATTTATAGTTTTATGTGATATTGTGGAATATTAGAAGCCAAAGGTCAAGTTTGTGGAAATGTGTGAAAAATAGAAACAAAAAAAACATGCTTTTTTTGGATTTAAAAAAAAAAAATATATATATATATATATATAATTTATTTTTTATTCGCAAAAAAGTGGGGCTTTAAAAAAATTGTTAAACCCAATTCCTTCTGCTGTGTGTAGGTTTCATTGTAGTCTGGCCTCAGAAGAGACTTGTATTTTCTGCATATCTTCACCACATTGTCCTCTTTCATGCTCCACCATTCATCCATTTTCTCCTGCTCTTTCTCTTTCTTCTTCCCTTTGTCATCCCCCTCTCCCTCACATCTTCCCTCTTTGCTTTCCTCCCTCCATGGTTACCGTCTCTCCTCTCTTTCCTTTCCACCTTTGCAACCTCTCTTTGCCTTTTCACCTCCCACACACACTATCCCTATTCCCTCTCTCCCTCCCTCTCTCCGTACCCATTTTCTTTCTCTCTTCCTCACCCTCCCACCCCCGTCTTCCTCTCTCTTTTCATCTCCCCCTCTCTTCTTTCCTCCCATTCTCCCTACATACCCCCATATATTCTCATCCTCTCTCCTCTAACCCTGCTCTCTTTCGCTCTCTTATTATCTCTCCCTATGTCCCTACGTACCCCCTATACATTTTCACCCTCTCTCTCCCTCTCCTCCTCTCTTCCTCCCCCTCTCTTTCTCTCTCATGTCATCTCTCGTTCTCTCACTACATACCCCCTATATATTTTCACCCTCTCTCCCTCCTCCTCTCTTTCTCTTGTCATCTCCCGCTTTCTCCCTACATACTACTGATATATTTTCATCCCCTCTCTTTCTTTCTCTCCAGTCCTTTACCCCCTTTCTCTTTTTCTCCTTCTCTTTTCACCCCCTCTCTCTCCCAACATACCCCCTATATATTTTCACCCTCTCGCTTTTTTCTCCCCTCTCCCCCTCTCCCTCCTCCTCTCTTTCTATCTTTTCATCTCCCTTCTTTCCCTACACCTTCTCTCTCCCTCCCTGCTCTCTTTTTCTCCCTTTTCATCTCCCCCTCTCTCCCTACATACCCCCTATATATATTTTCACCGTCTCGCACCCTCTCTCCCTTCCTGCTCTCTTTCTATCTCTCTTTTTATCCCGCCTACATCCCCCTATATATTTTCACCCTCTCTCTCTCCCTCCTCCTGTCTTTCCCTCTCTTTTCATCTCCCCCTCTCTCCCTACATACCCCTTATATATTTTTACCCTCTCTCTCGCTCCCCCTCTCTTTCTCTCTTTTCATCTCCCCCTCTCTCCCTACATTCCCCCTATATATGGTCACCCTCTTTCTTTGTTTCTTTCTCTCCCTCCTTCCATAACCCCCTCTCTCTCTTTCCTCCCTCTCTTCCTACATCCCCCCTATATATTTTCACTCTCTCTCCCTCTGTCCCTCCCTGCTCTCTTTTTCTTTCTCTTTTTATCTCCCAGTACATACATCTCCCTACATTTCCCCTATATATTTTCACTCTCTCTCTCGCTCCCCTTCTCTTTCTCTCCCTCTTTTTATCTCCCGCTCTCTCCCTACATTCTCCCTATATATGGTCACCTTCTCTCTCTCCCTCCCTCCATACTCCCTGTCTTTCTTTCTCATCTCCCACTCTCCCTACATACTTCCTATATATGGTCACCCTCTCTTTTTCTTTCTTTCTTCTTTTCTCTCTCCCTCTCCCCTCCCTCCATACCACCTGTCTTTCTTTCTCTTTTCATCTCCCACTCTCTTCCTACATACTCCCTATATATGGTCACCCTCTCTCTCTCTCTTTCTCTCTCCCTCTCCCCCTCCCTCCATACCACCTGTCTTTCTCTCTCTTTTCATCTCCCACTCTCTCCCTACATATCCCCTATATATTCTCACTCTCTCTTTCTTCCACTCCCTCTCCTCTCCTCCTCCCTCTCTCGTTCTCAGTCAAATCCTCTTTATTGAAGCGTTGGATTTTCCGGTGTCTTGTTTACCGCTCCACATCTCCTCCTCTTGAATTAAGCCGGAGCTGAATTAGACCAAGTGTGAGAAGTGAAGGTTATAGAAAAACACGCGCGCCTCACTCACGGTTTCAATTAAAAACACACTCTGCTCTGCGTTTGACCCCAATCGCACTAACGTCTTCTCATTTGATGAAACGAACGTGGTGGAGTCTTCAAAAGGAAGCCACCTAAGAAAGAGGAAGTCAATCTGGGCACTTGTCTGCTCTTTTGGAGGTGGAAAAGTCTTCTGATGCACGCTTATTAATGGTCTTTCAAACCCAGGCGTGAGTGAATGAGGTGTGTTTCACTAAATGCAAGATTACAGAACTGCACGAGTCTGTCATTTAGGAGCTTTTTTCTGTAAATTGTACATTGAGTATTAACTAAGACTGAACCAGAAGTTAAATCTGGACTAGACCAAGCTAAACCAGAATTATAACAGGACTAAATCAGGACTAAACCAAAGAATAAACCGGGAATAGACCAGACTATACCAGGACTATAACAGGACTAACACAGGACTAAACCAGAACTATAATAGGACTAAACCAGGACTATAATAGGACTAAACCAGGACTAAACAAGGACTATAACAGGACTAAACCAGGGCTATAATAGGACTAAACCAGGACTATAATAGGACTATACCAGTATTAAACCAGGACTATACCAGGGCTAAACCAGGACTAAACTAGGAGCATAATAGGACTAAACAAGAACTATAATAGGACTAAACCAGGACTAAACAAGAACCATAATAGGACTAAGACAGGACTAAACTAGGAGAAAACAAGTACTATAACAGGACTAAACCAGGGCTATAATAGGACTAAACCAGGACTATAATAGGACCAAACCAGGATTAAACCAGGACTATAACAGAGCTATACCAGGACTAAACCAGGTGTATAACAGGACTAAACAAGAACTATAATAGGACTTATAATAGGACTAAACCAGGACTACACAAGGATCATAATAGGACTAACCCAGGACTTAACCAGTAGTAAATAAGTATTATAACAGGACTAAACCAGGACTATAATAGGACTAAACCAGGATTAAACCAGGATTATACCAGGGCTAAAGCAGGACTACACCAGGACTATAATAGGACTAAACAAGAACTATAATAGGACTAAACTAAGACCATAATAGGACTAACCCGGGACTAAACCAGGAGAAAACGAGTATTATAACAGGACTAAACCAGGGCTATAATAGGACTAAACCAGGATTAAACCAGGACCATACCAGGGCTAAACCAGGACTAAACTAGGAGTGTAATAGGACTAAACAAGAACTATAATAGGACTAAACCAGGAGTATAATAGGACTAAACAAGTACTATAACAGGACTAAACCAGGATTAAATCAGGACTATAACAGGGCTAAACCAGGACTAAACCAGGACTATAACAGGACTATACCAGGACTGAACCTGGACTAAACCAGGACTTAACAGGGACAAAAATGTGGAGACCTTTTTTTTGTGATTCTTAACCACAGCAGAGTATTTGAAGACATCAGTATCGGCCTCAGTAATTACAGACACCTGGATTCTAAGGTTGGGGGTTCAGTACCCACTAATAATATTATAGTTATGTCCTTGAGCAAAATACTTCCCCCACATTGCCCTTTGTGAGTCTGTTCCTTTGATTGGTCGGAGCCGCATACAGGGGAGATGTGTGACTTGTCTCCATGGAGATGTTATTGCTTTTCCTGAAATGTTCCAAAGTGTATCACAGGTATTTTTATCAATGAAAAATACTGTTTATTGAAAGACATGCAAACAGAACTGGCCTTATTTGACTTGCTTGTATCACCTGCATATCTCCATCTGATAAATACGTTCAATGTCGTGTTAATTTGAAGGTAAAGCAGTAACATCTCCATGGAAACAAGCAAATGGCAGACCTTCCATCAGGACTAACCAAGGACAAACTCAGGACTAAACCAGAGAATAAACCGGGACTATAGCAGCACTATAACAAGATTAAACCAGGATTCAAGCAGGACTAAAGGATTGCAGAAAACTCAAGTTAGAGTACGAAAAAGTATTTGGGAAAACTGCTACTACTCAAGCAGCATAATTGTGAGAGTGGCTGTCTGAACATAATACGATTTATAATTTGAAGGTGATTTGAAGGACAAAACATAGTGTTCTGTTTTAGAACTCAACGCTACTTCCTTCCTCCCTTCCTTTTTTTTTTTTTTTTACTTTTCTCTGCCATGATGTAAAGCACAGGTACTAACACCCCTACGTCCGAACAGCCCCAATCAACAGATAAAAGAATAATAATAAAATCAATGAACAAAAATAATAATAAAGGCAGCAATAAAAAAAAAAAAAGATAAAAACAATAAATAAATAAAACCAATAAAATAAAACAAACAGAGGACCACACAACTCACGCAGTAATAAAAGCCACAAAATAAAATTGGGTCTTAATTAGTTTTATTTATTTATTGTTTTTATCTAATTTATTTTTTTTAGTAGTGCCTTTATTATTATTATTATTGTTCATTGATTTTATTATTATTCTTTTATCTATTGATTCTATTACTTATTTTTGTTTGGAACATAATTCTGCTGACTTTTTAAAGTGAAATGTTTTCCATTGCTATGTTAGAAACTGTCTTGTTTATAAAATGTGCTATACAAATAAAGTTGGATTGGACTGGAAACCAAATAATCATTAGAAAAACATGAACATGCACTTGTTTTATGCTAAGATCAGGCCCATTGACAGGAATTTAGGGGCCCGGGGCAAGAAGCGTCACATGGGCCCCCCTCTAATATAAATTAATAGAAAGAAGATCCAATTCTGGGCCCCTAAAACCCTGGGGCCTGGGACAACAGACGCCTTTATCCCCCCCTGGCTAAGATACACAACTAGCTTCCACTGCATAATATTTTCTTTTACATTCTATGCTCATTAAACTCAAGATAACATACTTCTTCATGACATAACATTCTGCTGTTGTCACACTTTACCCTTCTTTACCCTTTACATTTCTCTGTGTAAATGAACGTGGACAAATATAGACCCTCACTTCCCACACTAAGATCTCCCCCAAACCGATCCATCGCGCTGACTTCATCTTTTTGCATCTAGAGCCTCAAATTCTCTGCTGTTCCACCTTGCAATACCGCCGTGTTCATTAGACATTCCTTCTGTGCAAAAAACTCTCCCCCACTCAGCACTTTTCACATTAGAAAGTGCAAATAAAGGTCCCTCAGACATGTGAATGCAGACCCCAGCAAACAATTAGCAGCACACGCAAGGCCCGGCCACTTTATCATGTGAGAAGACAGTCTGTTTCATACGAGAACCAGAGCTTTAAAGGGTTCTCGCATGTGTTCAGAAATGCAGTGACAGCAGAGAGGTCTGTACGTCGCAGTTGGCAATAAATATTAATATTATACATGATGCAAGGCTTGTCAAGTGTTGGGAAAGGCTGCAGGGAGCTGAGGCATATTTGGGTTCTGTGTTTTTGGATGTTTTGGAGGTTGAATTTCGGGGAAAGCTGGTGTGTTTCCAGGTTATTGGCAGAGGTGCGTAGAGACAAAAATATACAGTCACTTCAAAATAATATTACTCAAGTAGAAGCATATGTGTGTCAAACTTGATTTCTGTATTAAGGATTATACTCGATACTACTACTGCTACGATATTTAGACAGTATATTACTATATGTGTCCTTTTTATCTGTGTAACCTAAGTTCCGATACTACTAGTAGAAATTACTCAAGTAAAAGTAAAAAAATAAATAATAATTAGGAAAAATACTGCCTATGTAAGAGTAATTGTCAAAGTGGCTCTCTGGACATAATGTGATTTAGAATTTGGAGGTGATTTGAAGAACAAAATCAGGTATTTACAAAATATAAACCACAAAAATGAGACAAAATGAGAAAATATGGCTGGTAAAAATCCATATTTTTACCAGCCAATCACTTTTTGTTTTCTTTTGTTTTCTTTTCTTTTATTAAACCAATGAATGATCAAGTACACATAAGAACATTTTTTTATTTTTTATTTATTTATTTTTTTTTTTTTATTTTTTTTTTTTTTTACAAATTTGAACCAATTTATTTATTTTTTGCAGTCCTAGTTTACAGGGGTGTTGGACTACGGGGGGATAAATTGGTACAAGGCCCAGTGCAAGGAGGGGGCCCTTCACAAAATCAAGAATATGTCATTTTTATATATATAATATGTAATACGAGATGATTTAAAGTCAGGGCCAGAATTTTGCATTACACCCCTGCTTATTTATCAATGTGTCTCGTCATAGAAGAAGAAGGAGGTGAGTTTTTCTTTGTTGTCATACTTTCTATACATTTATAAATACATTTCCCCCCTTATGGCTGAGAGTGTGGAGTCTGGCTTTAGTGCAGTGCAGAGTTTGATCCCTGGCTCGGAGCTGGGGACATGTGGTCAGACATGTTGGGCGTGTGGTCAGTGGGACAGTGCCAGTGGTTAACATAATCATCCACTCACTGAACTGGGCTCTGGACTCTGGAACTCTGGGGCTCTAGGGGCAGCCCAGGCCCAAACAGGAGATAACATGGAAAAGGACTGCAGGATTTTGGAGGAAAAATAAATCCTAACTAGGATTCTAGATATAGGCCTGTCACAATAATCACTACATTGACTTAAGTATTTGAAAGCTGGAACAGTAGATTTTGAGGGTCCATATGTATCAAGTGTACTATTTCTTCGCAATAGTGGATTTTAGACACTTTTATGTAAAACAGTATGATTTGAGCTGCAGAGAGTTGAATAAATAACATCTTTGGCTAATTATCAGTTCATTCTGTTATGTATTTGTTGCAGCTCGGACCTTTTAATGGTACTGTATATTTAAATTGCAATTATCCTGCTTTGTGTCAGTAGTACAAAGTGGTTTAAATATTAATGTTTATTGCAATAACAACAAAATGTTTTACATGACAGGCCCATCTTTATTTATTTTATTGTAATGCCTATTAAGATGTGCCATCTTGTTTTCAAGGGGGTCCAAAAAACACAAAACATGAGTAACACACAATACAACAGACTGAATGCAAAACTTACAGGTTTAAAATACAAAACATACAGACAGACTCCTGCTACACTACATGGTTTATAAAAAATAAAGTAGACATTATATCGTAATGGTATGTACAAATGGGAGAGAAAAAAGAATAAAAAGGCAAACTAAAAACATAAAGAAATATGAAAACAAAGAGGATTTAAATGAATTGAAAGATGTATACTACAAGTATTGTAAACAGACTTCACATTGTTAACTCCAGGAGCATTCACATTTAAGAGAAGACTGAAATCTGCTGCTAAAATCCCATGTATTTCAGAACATTTTTCTAGCTTTCTAAACTACAGGGAGACTACAACTGGTAGAAATCTTGAATTTTCCCACACAAACGTGAAAGCAAGAGCAATCTGTCATTTTGTCTTTTATTTCGCAATTTTCTACTAAATTTTGCTTTACAGTTTTGGTGCATTTTTCCTTGTTTTCTTCACACTGACACGGTAGTCACATTTGAACGCACGGTGGATAAAGTGTCTTGCTCAGTGACTCAATGGCAGCATTCGTGCTTATTGTAAAATCCAAATACACATTCTTGTAAAATAAAATAGACCCGTTATTAAACCTTTGTAATACTCTGTTGAATCGTAAATGCCTCAGCCCCGTGTCTCTCGCTTTTCACTTAGTTTCCGACGCAGTTACGTTTCTACGGCGACCAAATACCTCAGCACCTCGTTAGCGTTTAATTAACTCCGCTCTCCATAACCACATGTAGCTCTTCTGTTGTCTGGACTTCCATTTTGTTGGTCTAAAGCAGTTTTGTGTGATCCGCTGGTCTAATTGAGAGTGCATGTGCAGGAGTGGACATTTGTTGGTGTTGTTGCCGTGGCGACCTGCTGTAGTGCTCGACGGTGCCCCCTGCGGAGTCTCCCCTCTGTGCTTCCTGCTCTCAGCCCTGAGTGGCTCGTGTCCAGATACAGAAGACTGCCAGAGCGAATGTGGAGTTAGGCTCAGAGTGGACGATATCACAAATGAATCTGTAAATATTTCTGGAGTAAATGCCAGTTATAAAGCAGTATTAGGCCTACTAAAATACTAAAATTTCAAATAATTTCTGATCTTTATACAATAGAATCTGATTTTCAACATTAAATCCTAATATTTTCTTTTATAATCCCATGTGGCCTTATATCTGTGTTCATTTCTGTCCCGTGAATGAGACTTTTGTAGTATTGATACTAGTTTGAGTATCGATTAGTATCTGATTTTCGGATTAAAAATCTGATTATTGAACAGAAATTCATGTTATGTGTCTTTAAAAGTATTACTTGAGGTTTTAGTTTCAGACAAATGTGAAAAGAAAACACTAAATCTACTGAAATCACATCCACATTTCACTTGTACTTTTTAGAAATTTGAAACTTTCTTTGGTGAAAAAACAAACAAAATATACATAATAACATGGATATGGATTGTTTTTTGAGCTGGAAGGCTGCAGGAATGTGGTCCACTGAAAAAAAGGAATATTAAAGGTCCTATATTACGCGAAATTAACTATTGAAAAGCCTAGTCAGAAGATAATTTGGCAATCAAACAGAAATCCATGATATGTGTCTTTAAAAGTATTACTCAAGGCTTTAGTATCAGACAAATGTGAAAAGAAACCATTTAAAAGTAAAATCACACACAACACAATTTAAGCTTAGACTTAGACAAACTTTATTGATCCGCAAGGGAAATTATTTGGATACAGTAGCTCAAACATCACAATATAATATAATAACAAAAACAGATGGTATAGCAAAAAAGATATCAAGATATCAAGAGTTTTATTCACGATATTCCCTTTATGCATATCTTTAAAACAACATTCGCAATAATTCAACTTCATTACAAGCTTTTCATAGTCCGTTGATGAAATGTGTGAAATCCCAATGCTTAGGAACCAAAGAAGTCGTAAAAAGCGCTGTTTTTACCGTCTTTAAAACATGAAAACAGACCTGGTTCATTTCAAACAGTTTGCAGTTGTCCAAAATTATTCCTCACTTACCTTACGCATTCTGACCATCTTAGTTTTTCCCCACGATGAGTTTAAAAGCTTTTCACAACTTTACCAAACCAGAGTTATCACAGTAAAGCTAACAACAACCAGCAACAAAAACCATTCAGACGGTACACAGTAGAATTATTTTAACCCCAGTAGCTGCTTATACAACATGTCTGTACTGGGGCAAGACAAACTTTGCTCAAATACATGAAAATAAATCAGGTACAGGCCCTTTAACAAATGAATAATTTACAATAGAGCATCCTTTAATACCTCAGTGACACAGGTGAATTGAAGTAGTGTCTTTTAGCCCATCTATAACGCGACCATTATCCAGTGCATTGGAACCTGCCTGCCGCCTGTGGCCATGTTAACTCGTCCGGAAATAAGCTTTTCACAGAAGGACCTGAGTCTCTCCATCATGGTTCATTCAGAGCAGCTCAACCATGTGATGTGTCAGTGAGTGTGTGTACGCCGGCGGACACTGCACTGTCTTCCCCTCCGCTCGCTCTCACACTTTATGGGGTTTCTTACAAAGCAGCGCGTCTGCAATGGCCTTTTTAAACAGATGTAGAGCGCGCGGGGCATGTTTTTATTACCCTGAAGGATTAAATGAGCCGAAGATACACAAAGAGGCCATAAGATTACGACTACTGATAGGTGGAAGGGATAACATATATTCTCGTGAGGGAGGAAGAATGCAAGAAAAAGTTTTGTAAAATAAATTGGGATTATAAACTAGGGTTGTCAAAAGTATCGTAAATCAGATACTAATCAATACTAAAACTATACTCATTTGAGCAGGTATCGACACTAAAAACTCACATTCACAGGACAGAAATGAAGCTTTTAGAATGATCTTGAGCTGTATCAAACCACATTGATTAGTGAACATTAGTTACAGGTCAGATCTGTGGAGAGGCGAGCCCACACACAGTAAAAACACATCCATTTTTCTTTTTTTTTACCAATGAAAATTGAATAAAGGCAAGACAGAGACAGTGATATAGATAGATATCAAACATTATTATTAAAAGTTCAGTGTGAAACTTTCTAAAACTATACTTAGGGACAGTTTCCATGGAGATAGATAGGTTTTATGTCATATTGTGGAATATTATAGCACGTTATTATAGCCGTCAGGTTTGCGTTATTGCTTTGCCTGGAATGTTACACAGAATGGCATTAAACTTTATCTATGAAGGAAAGCAACTGGCAAAATTACAGGTCAGATTCGCGGAGAAGCGAGCATACTCACAATAAGAAAACATGTTTTTAAGTGCATGATAGATAAGAGTAATGCCATACTGTGAAATATTCCAGGCAAAGTAATATTATGTTATAGTTTTATACATTTTGCAGTGCAATAAACTCAACCAAAATGAAAAACAACAACATGCTTTTATTTTAATCTAAAAAGTTACCTGCTGTGGCATTAAAAGACCACACCAGGTCCCAGTTTTCTGAATCTGTGTCTCTAAACGTTGTGTTCCCGTCTCCTCTCAGGTCTCAAACTCAGTGTTCGATCTGTTTAGCCCTAAATAACAGTAGACGTCCTCAGAGTAAAGGCCACTCCCGCGCTCTTCCCCTCATGCTATTGTCGCCCATTTCCTCCATGACATTTTCTTTTTTTTCGTCCCACCCCCGCAGCTTTATCCTCATCCCTCCACACAGAAGGAAAAGTGAAATATTTTTACATAAATGACTTGATTTGCCTGCGTTGCTGCCAGTTGGAATGATCAGTTTGTACGTGTCTCCTCCTGGACCCCAGCCAGCCCACCGCACACCTAAATCTACTGAAATCACACCGCATTTCACTTGTACTTTTTAGAAATTTGAAACTTTCTCTGGTGAAAACAAAAAGCTGGAGGGCTGCAGAAATGTGGTGCGCTGAAAAAAAGGAATATTAAAGATCCTGTATTACGCAAAATGTACTCTTATGAGCTTTAAGCCATGTTATAATGTTGTTACCTCATCAAAAACATACCTGGAGTTGTGTTTTGTTTCCTTCACATGTGTTTGAGTAATTCTTTATTTATAAATTGGTCTGTCTACATCTCCAAAGCTCAAAATGTTCCACCTTGTGATGTCATGAGGTAGTTTTCAAGTAAACCTATCTACCTTTTACCTTTAGTTGACTGGTAATTCCAGGGTTAAAATCGCCTAAATGATTCTTCCTGTATCACCACATGACATCACAAGGTGGAACAGGGTGTATTCTGTTTGAGAAAAGCTTAAATATGCAAATCTTTTGCTTTATACACGAATGAAACGAAACAAAACTCCAGATATGATGAGAAAATAGCGTAATATGAGCTCTTTATTTGTTTATTTGGTTTATTTAGCAGGGACAGTGCACATTAATCAAAATTTCTGTAAATGTGCCAGAATTCACCAAAAAGGCTGGACAGATGGTAAACATGGTCACCCTAAAAACACAACTTTACTTTAATTATACAAAAAAGTGCAATTGTACATAACAGTTCAAGTTCAAGTTAAAGATCCACTATGTAACTTTTCTAGTGGAGAATCTCTAGAAGCTTGTCTCCATGGCTGCATTATTGCTTTGCCTGGAATGTTACACAGTATGGCATTAAACTTTCTGTATCTCCATGGAGAAAAGCAACTCACCGAACCAGGCAAAATTACAGCTCAGATCTGTGGAGAGGCGAGCATGCTCACAGTAAGAATACGTGTTCTTCAAGACACACCTGTATTTAAATATGTGCAAAAGAAGATAAGATTAGCGCCATACAGTGGAATATTCCAGACAAAGTTTTATTATGTTCATGGAGAGGTTACAGGGGGTGAAGCTAACTGGAGGCACTGGTCTGTCTGTCTTAAATTTGAGCTTTTTTGTCAATCTGGCCAATCTAAACCATTAGCCATTAGTTTTTTAGTTAGTCACTCTAAAAAATCAAAACAAAACTCCTAAACAGGAACGCTTGTATTGGATTGTGTCTCCCTGCGAATAAATGGACCAGTTAATGTCTTGCGACAGTAGTTCACAATGTAAAAATAGAAGTCTACTAAGTACATATTTATTTAGTGTTTGTCATATAAACAACATCATACGCAATTTCATAATATCTGAAAGCTTTATTGCTATTTCGGTGCAATAAACAGTGATGGAAATGCCTCAGGACTTGTGTTAATGAAAGAACCACAAACCACCCAGCTGTGCCTTCTTTAATTTAATCCTGCTGCCAGAGGGGGCGCTGTGCTCACTTGTCTTTGTATTTGTGTGGCAGACGGGTGGTCAGGTGATACAGGAGCGCAGATGTATTGTTCTGATTAAAGCCTGGATTGATTAAACTCAAGAAAGTGAAGAGCAGTCGGGATTGTACAGGTGATTCTAGGAAAATCAATACAGATGCTATTGTATTTCCACTATTCAACACTATAATGGATAATTGGCTCAGGTGGCTCAGATGGAGAGATTCAGAAATTGTGTGCTCCTCGCCGCGTCTTGAAGAAAGTACTTTTGATTCGAGATTGCAAGATTAATCATAATGGAATCGAAATGTGAACGGACGCAATTAGCAAATCGCAAAGGATGTAATTTTTGAATACTGCACAAACAACAAATGATCCTGTCTGCATAAAAAGATGCTAACCCTGTATTTTAGATCTTTACAAACATGTTCTGAAATTCTTGTATTCGTTTTCAGTGTTTAAATTTCAGTTTGAAGCCAGAACTTTGAACGGAATCTTATTACATAAATCGAAAATCTAACCTCTGTTGTATTGTAATATGTATGTATAAATATGTACGTAATATATGTAATAACAGTGAATGGATTTGATGCATAAATTGGGTCTAAATCAAATCCAATCAGTTAGTCATACCACAAGATCTGAATTTACCTTTGGCCTCTGCTAAAAAAAAAAAAAAAGAGTTTGCAAAAAAAGAGTCTGCAAAATTTGAGAAGCTGTAGTCCAAAAAGCAGTAGTACAATGACCTCTAAAGTATTACATAAAATACATAAAAATACTAAAGAAAAACTTGTGAAATGGGTTGCACTTCTTGTTTATTACAAATTATGTCAAAGTCTCGTCTCGTTCTCGTGGACCTAATCTCAGATCTACACTGATAATCTCGTATTATCAGTATTAGTAACTTCTCTTTTCTGGGACAACACGCTTGTTTATTGATAATTAGAATGTTCATGTTTTTGAGATGATAAAAACTTCCTCAAAATCTGGAACTTTTCCGGTGGATGATACACCGCTCGCGTTTCTCCATGGAAAAGGGTGACAGTGATTTTATTCAAAACAGGGAAAAACAGAACTGGTTCCTTTTAAACATTCAAACATATTCCTCACTTTTCTAACGTATTTCTGGCAATGAATTTACAGAAATGCTAACATCAACTAGCATGCTAACAGCGCGCGAGCATAACTTCCTGGTTTGCGGCACTTGGTGGTCTCTAAAGCCTAAGACCTGCTTTTACTTTAGTACGTGAAAAAACTGGATACAGCTCCTTTAAAGGTGCATTGTGTAACTTTTCCGGTGGAGGGTCCATCAAACAAATGCTTTTCTCCATGGAGATGTTATTGCTTTGTCTGGAATGTTTCGCAGTATGGCATTAAACCTTCCTATGAGCATGGAGACCAAAACAAACCAAGCTACAGGTCAGATCTGTGGAGAGGCGATCCCACTCACAGTCAGAATGCCTGTTTTTCTAGGTATTTTTGAGCTATAAAACTGAATAACTGTAAGGTAGAGCTGTTTAATGTCATACTGTGGAACATTCCAGGCAGAGCAATGACATCTCCATAGAAACAAGCAAATAACCAAAAAGTTACATAGTGCATCTTTTAGGTCAACACTATGTTTTTTTGTGTGTAAATTTTCAAATATATAAACTGCAGCTTTTTTCTATGTATCTATAGCTGTTATGTGTTGAATGAAACCGAATCCATGTACCTGTTATTACCTGCTGTTACCAGAGGTGGCGCTCCTCTGTCTGTATATTGTGAGTAAACGGCTCTGATTGAGAATGGCAGGGCAGCCTCCTCCAGTCAATAACTCATTTGGAGCGGGTTATGAATTAGAATGATCTTGCTGAGGGGAAGGTACACTCTGGCTCCCACAACCTGGAATTATAATCCCTGTGCAAAATCAATGCGGGAAAAAAAGGTGTTCCACAGGGATGCGCGCTCTCCCCCTCCCTTTTCCCTTTTCCGCCTGCCTCTATCTGCCAATCGAGTGTATTTCTGCTGATAAGCCATAAATCCAATTACCTAAAATGTCAAATTAAAATGTGAAAGCGTTTAGTGGGTGCCTGGATGCTTCCCCCACTCCCTTGGGTGCAGATTATATGTCAATAATGTCTTGTGTGCCAGAGAGCTCCTTTCATTAGCTTGGATTTAGATTGAAGTGTCATCTATTTTACAAGAGCCGCTGCTGCTGTTGCTGTGAGGGTACGGGAGGTGTCTGCACGGTGATGGAGGGGACAGGTTCATAAGATGTTCAATAACTCTACAGATCATATGAGTGTATGGGAGAAGGATGCTAATACAGGGAGGTTTGATGTACTGTAAAAATGTACGGGCAATGGACGTCAATTTTTCATTCATTTTTCCCATAGACTTTCCGAGCAAGAATGAATTCATATCTGGGAATGCGACAAGATCTCGTGCTACAAGATCTCGTGAGACGAAATTGCCACAGGATCGTGCACACATAGAAAAAATGATCTCGTGAGGTTTTTTTCCCTCATGTTTTTACGTTTGGATTGAAAAATAGCGAACTGGCGAGTTATGTTTTTTTTTGAGAATTCGTAGTCCCAAAAGGCAGAGCTACAATGACAGCAGAAATATTAAAGACAAAAACTTGGAACTGGAATGCACAATGTATTTATTAAAGCCTAAATAATGTCAAAATCTCGTCTTCCAATCTCGTGTCTCGTCTCATTTTGTGGAAAATGTGAAAAATCTTGATCCATCCATATTCATCCATATCAATATTTATTTAAAATCTGTTATAAACTGCTAAGTTATTAAAGCATTTCCCCAAATCCTGAGTTTTAAACGTGGTATGGATATTAGTTAACACGTTGCTAACTCTAATTTAGCACATTTTTTAGAGAAGTCTATGGAAAAATTAATGGAAAATTAAAGACGCTCTGTGTAACTTTTCTAGGGGAGGGTCTGCCACATGCTGGTCTCTATGGATGTGTTATTGCTTTGCCGGTAATGTTACACAGTATGGCATTTAACTTTATAAAACGTTATGAAACTAAAGTGAATGGAAAATTTACAAAGAAACAAAAAAAAAAAAAAAAAGAAAAATATGTGAATTAAATATTGAGTAGTAATTTGAAAGTCACATGTTATGCTTTTGATTTAGGTTATTTTGGCTGTTTTTGGTATTTTTTGTTGATATTTGTCGACTCAATAGTTAATTTCCAAGTCACTTTTGAATTTTCTGCATTATTCATTCATTCCATACTCAGTGATGGTGGATACTGTTGTAGCCACAGCTGCCCTGGGGTAACCTGATGGAAGAAAGACCGCCAATCTGCACCACTGGCCCTCGGCCCACCATCAACACTCACACACCTCATCCCTACAAGGCAAGGCGTGTGGAATGTAATGATTTATTTTATTTACATGGTATTTTAACATTAATTCAGTGTCATCACAGAGTCATAAGTGAAATATTACCCAATTTCACTATGGTTGGACTAAATGTAATGACTCTAAAGCATTATTCTCAGTATTACTAACATCTACTCTCACCAGTCATACAGAAAGTGAGGTGACCAAAATATTGAGCTACATCATTGAGTTGAAATTTCTACTTTCACACATTCATAAGTGGGTGACATGCCAGCTGGTGTATTCCCAGTGGTCTCCCGTCCAAGTCCTAACCAGACCCTGTAACCGTTAAAGCTCCTAAAGATTCCTGACCGTGTAAATATTATACACTGATCATTTTATTTAAAGCATTCCACTATTTACTACCAAGTAATTTACAAAGCATGTTCAAAATGAGACAGCTCATAATGTAAAAGGGTATGGAAATTTGAAATCGCCCAATGTTCAAACTACCCAGAAAAGTTTCTGTGCGTCTATATGTGGTGTAAAAGTCTGGAACAGTCTGGATACACGTCTCAAGCAATGCCAAAATATCCATAAATTCAAGTTGTTATATAAACATATGGCCTGGACATAGTATGTAGAGAGTGGGTCTGAATATTAGAACAAACTGCCTTCTGTAGTTCTGGTTTATGTTTGTTTTTTCCGTAGTATTACTGGTATATGCTGTCCTTTACCATTACTTGTATCTGTTGTCTCCATTGTTGTTATCTTTAATTTCCTTACCATTTAGTATCCTTTTGTATTATTGCAATATGATGATAGTTCGGTTGTTGTTAGGTTAACACTCATTGTCTTCACTTGTAAATAATTCATATGGTCTAATGTAAAATGTCTGAAGCTCATTATGTTAAATTAGAAGAGCGCGGTGGAATTAAATAAGTTTCCTTCTTCCCATTCCTTTTCGGGCAAATTTTTGCTGTTGTTTTGTTTCTGTTTTGATTGCACTAATGTCAATATGGATAATACTCTGGTCCATTGTAAAAGAACGTAAAATGCTTACTTGCCCAAAATAAATACATAAATTAAAACAAAATGAACCCTGCTTAGCTTCTGAGATCAGACGAGATCAGTCTTTGACAAGGAGGTATGGCCATATTTTCTTCCCAGTGCAGCTGTGGCTATAGAGGTACCTGCACCGTGACATAACGAGCCCCTAACTCTTACCAAACTAGGTTCTAAACTGGAGATGAACCAAGACTCCAAATTACAGAAGAAATCCTGGACTAAACACATATAAATGATCAAACACTAAATGACAAAGTGCTATAAAAAATGATAATTTTAATCTGAGCTGTCAGCCCCAAAGATAAACTGGTCCGTCATTAGACCATATCACCAAAAAATGTACTCTCCTCCATTCTTTCATCACACTGGCTTTGGGCACATCATAAAAATCCTAATTCTCGTTCAATTACCGCACTATATCTGTCTTTATTTTAGCTTTTTAAACTGATTTATCCAAGTTGAAACATCCACACTGTTAATCCTCCCTTTAAAACCTCTGCATATCCGTGTGCCGCTCAGGGCTACACTTTATACAGTGTCAAAGCGCTGGGGATTGTGCAGTAAATTTCAGTTGAGGTGGAAATGATTCAGAGTTTAGTGTTGTAATGAGAAGAGGACTCAAAATAGCAGTTATACAAATATAAAAATAGTGCATTATGAAAGAAGAGAGCCAGTGAGTCAGACAGTAATGGCCATGTGAGGGTCAGTGGGTCATTGTACCAGACTGAATGAGGTGTTTTTTTTACAGTGAGAAGTGTCAGTGGTTGAGTCATACATCCGTTACGGTGTTAATGCTGTATAATGGGGAGGAATGTTCTCTCAATATGATATTTTCACGATATGCATCTCACAGTATGATCTTTATTGCCATATTTTGTGGAGGCTAACAAAATTGTGAATATGCTCCTTTTTCCTTTTAAAAGCCTTTTCAACAAGGCTTTTTCAAGGCTTTTAAAAGGAAAAAGTAGCATATTCACAGTTTTGTTATTCACAAAGTACTGAAGATTTAAAAGTGTTTATTTCTTCATGTCGTCTGCACTGGCAACACCAAAGGATCATGGGATGTGTCTGAATGTCCACAATATTCCCTACTTAGGGCACTATGTAGGGGTCACGCCATTTTTAGCGACAGGTGTTTAACTGGACACAACAAGACTGAATAAAGCCGATAAAAGCGCTGGTTTATGGAGCTGTAGATCTTGATTCTGAATAAAACACACCTTAGCTCCATCTGTTTAACAGATTGATAATTTCCACATTTCAAACAAAAAACAAATAATCCAGTCCGTTTACGTGAAATCCAGCGTGACAAAAACTTGTATGATTATTATTATACCATAAACACTCGTGTGCCAGTCTGATCTGATCATTTTTTTTATTACAGAAATCAAGTTTAATCAGAGTTTAGTTGACTTTTTTCACCAGAGCCAGAGTTGCGTGACCCGAAAGTAGTGAGCTGCATGTTCGAATCTCTCTGTGAATGAGCGCACTGTAGAGGGCGCTAAAGAGTGCGGGTTACATCCCTAACGAATATGTGTTTTGTCGTGAGACTGTCCATATTTATTTATGTTTTGTTTTATTGTGAAGCTACTTACACTACCAATCAAAAATTTGGACACACGTTTATCTTAAGGGGGATTAATTTGAGGATTTTGGTCAGAAAATATTTTCAGTTTTCACTTAATTACTCAGTTACTTAACTTTTTTTGCCTCTTTGCTTCATAATTCTGTATATCTTACTTCATAAATGTCATGTCTTCTGTATGTCTTTATGCATTCTATTATAGCATATCCCATTCTTCAACTTAAATCCAGACAAACACAGGGATAACATGCAAACTCCACACAGAAAAAGGCTCAGGGAATTGATTCAAACCTGCGACCTTCTTGAAACTCACTGTCCACTACGAGATCTTTGAGAATTTCTTGATTTTGCTGCAACTCTGCAAAAACCCCAGTGAAATCCTTTATAATGGGAGCGAGGGCTGCGAGATTACACACAATCAAATCACAGTTTGAATGGACAAAATTAGCAAATCGCAAAAGCTGCAATTTTGGCACCATCATTTCCTCCACAAACAACAAAATCTCCTGTTTTATTCTGCGTAAAAACTGCTAACCCTGTAGTTTAGATGTGTGCAGCTCATATTTCAGTCCTTTTTTGTCAGTTCGCCTGGATTTACAACATAACTCTTTTATTAAAACCATAGACTGTATAAAGTAGCGGACTAAGCGAGTGTGAGGTCATCCATCTAGTCCAGTGAAGCTCAACGAGGCTAGTGCTGATGCAGAGTTCCGTATTAGGAAGAGGAATTTATTTTGCATATAAAATAGCAAAATAAAAACACCAGGATCATGTAGAGTGGGTTAATGTGAACACTTGAAGCACCAGTTACAGAGAGAAGTGACAGTTTTTCAATGTAAAGTCAATTAGAGCCAGAGCCGATGGAGCCGCAAGCGCCCCCATGAGCACTTCCTATTTATATCGCAGTGGCTAGCAGGTTAGCTATGTCCATTTATTTACATACACAGCCTATGAGCCCTAATAGGAGCAAATTAAAAGTATTGACAATAACCGTAAAATAACCCGGTTTAAAGGTTGCTTGGTAACAGATAGTTCTAATGTTACAGGTACACTGGAACTTTTCACAGGGAGGGTACACTACATGCTAGTCTCCATGCACTTAACTGTTTAGCCTTGAATGTTTCAGAGTACAGCATTAACAGATCAGTTCGGTGGACAGGCGAGCCCGTCCAAAATGCATGTACTTAAAGGTATTTCTGAAAACAAAGGTATTTCAACAAAACAAAGGCTGAATTTTAATGCTTTACTGTGGAACATACCAAGCAAAGCAATAACACAAAGATGTAGTTGTACTCTTGGGCAAGACATCTGCTTAAATTAAAATGTCAGTGGAATTTTGAGATTGTTGTGTATTTTCACCCACTAATCACTGGAATAAATGTGTCTGTGGAATTTTAAAATAATCTATTGTAGTTTATGGGATTTTGATGGGATAAGATGCTTCCACAAACTCAAAAGTTGGTAGTTCCATTTCTCTTGTGGCCAAGTATAATTTAATTTAACCATTGGATAAGACACCTCAGCCTGGCTACTTGAAATAATGTTGGATTTTGTGATTATTTGTATGTTGTAGAAGCTTTGTTAAAATACTAGCCTACTCACCTAATGCCAGCGAGTTCAATCCCTAATACTGGTAAAGTCTAATAAAGTTGTACTCTTGCAGTGATGGATGAAGTACTCAGTTTTATTACTTAAGTAAAAGTACAGATACAGGGGTAAAAAGTTACTCAAGTAAAAGTATCACATGAGAAAATCTACGTAAGTAAAAATAAAGTACCTGTTTAAAAATGAATTTAAAGAGCAAAAAGAAAATATTTTACAGATTCAGAACAATTAAAGGATGAAATGTAGATGTAGTAAAGTAGAAATTTTGAAAATTTGAGATTTTTATTTTTAATTTTAAATATTTATTTTTAATTTTAGATATTTTTTATTTTTTAGAGATCACGTTTTTTTTTTTTTTAAGAGATTTTGATAAAGAATTTAGCAGATTTTAGGTGATTCAATAGATTTCTTAAATTTTTTAGCTGTTTTTGTGTTTTTGTGTATTTGGTTTGCTCAAAGATGGGACATTTACTCAAATTAAATGTGGTAAAAATAAGTCTTACCTTTTTTCAGCAGTCCAGTCCAGTTAAAAGATGTAGTGGAGTAGAAAGTACAGATACATGCTCGCAAATGTAGTGAAGTAAAAGTAAAAACTATCAACTGTAAAAAGTACAGGTACCTAAAAATTGTACTTAAATATTGTAGTTTACGTATGTACTTTGTTACCTTCTACCGCTGTACTCTTTTGCAATATTTTTGATTATTTTATGAAGTGATAGTCCTGTTGGAAGTTGCAGGTTGAATCCCCACTGCTGCTTACTTATTTACATAGAATTAGTTGAATCTTTTCTTTTCCCTCCACCAGAAAAGTTACACAATGCACCTTTAACTGGCACCCGCTTTGTATAATTCCTCCTCTTTATGTTTCTTTTGTCGACATTATAGCTTGTCGTGATCTATTACAGTATTAATAAAAATAACAGTGTTTTGTTTACCATTTGGTCGAAGTTACAAGCTTTAATGTCCAAAAGCTATTGAAACACGCACTATAATAATGATTCATTGTAGCTACTAAGAAAAATATGTTGGAAAAAATGTCCAGGAGGCAGTTTGCGTCTGACACATACACGATTATGCAAAGCGCCGCTGCCTGTTGTGTTATTAATGAACTACAGCCTGGGTTTGGGCACGTTAACTGCTAATAATTACACAAATGTTCATTATTTTCTCACAGATTAGCCACTCCATGTCCACGTGGAGTAAGAGACTTTTCCTGGAGTTGTGTTCCAAGACTAAAACAAATGTACAAATGACTACAGAGCTTTAACTGTTGATACAAATGGCCGCTGATTTAAAGGATCCATGTTACGCTGTTTTCTGAGTGTTGTAATGTTGTTTCCTCGTCACAAACAGACCTCGAGCTGCGTTTTGTTTCATTCACACACGTTTAACGCACAAATCTCGCATATTTCAATGGAAAAAAAACCTGTGATGTCATGTGGTAATACAGGAAGTGTTTTTAAAACTCCGTACACCTTCACAAAAATCATCAGTTTTTAATAATAAAGAGTTACTAAAACATGTGTATGAAACAAAATATAACAACAACAACATTATAAGATGACTAATTGTAGTAGTAGTAGTAGTAGCAGCAGTAGTAGTAGTAGTAGTAGTAGTAGTACAGGAGTCAATTTTGCTTCATATATGTCCTTAAAAGTTTTGGTTCAGTTCTTGCTTGTTGGACTATCGGGCAAGACAAAAGCTTAAATTAATGCGTCCGTGGACTTTGGCGATTATTTTTGTGTGGTATATTTTCACCACCTAACCCAGAGGTTGCAAGTTAAATCCCTGCAAGTGTAATGTAGTTGTTGCTTTGCTGGTTTAATGCCCCAGTAATTGATACAAGACACAAGGTTACTGGAATTAATGTGTGAGTGGAATTTTAAGATAGTCTGTTGTAGTAACTTAATGGGATAAGATGCTATTCCTTTAACTCAAAAGTTGGGAGTTCTATCTCCTTTGCAGCAATGTGTAATTTAGTTGAATCCTTTGGCAAGACACCTTAGCATTAATGTGACGTGATTATTTTTTATTTGGTAGAAACGCTGTAGTTTGGTAGTTACTTAAAATATTAACCTATTAGTTTTTTTTTTTGGTATTTTATATTTTGTATTTTATACTTTTGCTCCACCGGAACAAAATTAGAGTCTATCTTAAGTCTGTTTCTAAATTATTATTATTTTTTTAGCCATTATCTATTATCTTGTTTTATTGCATGTTCCATTTTCCTGCTGTTCTTGAACTGTGCGTTGCAACACTGGAATTTCCCCACTGTGGGACTAATAAAGGCATATCTTATCTTATCTTATCTTAACCTAATGCTAAATAGTTCAATCCTTACCACTGGCAAAGACTAATAAAGTTGTACTCTTTTGCAAGACACGTCAGTCTGGTTTGCTGGACATCATTCCTCAGTGGAATTTTGGGATTATTTTATGAAGTAGTTGCCCTGTTGGTTAAGATGATCACCCACTAACCAGAAGTTGCAGGTTGAATCTCCTCTGCTGGTTACTTATGTTCGGAGCATTAGTGTCTTTTCCTAGATTTGTCTGTTAAAAAAAAACAACATTTCACTTAAAGGTGGGCTCTGTGACTTTTCTGGTGGAGGTTACTGCACCAGCTTGTCTCCATGGAGATGTTGCTGCTTTGGCTGGTTAGCTGCAAGTCACATCTGTGGAGAGGTGATCCTACTTAAAAGTAAAACCTCCGCCAGAAAAGTTACCTAGTCCACCTTAACACTGCACATCTTTAAAGGTTCTATATTACACAATCTTCTAAGATTTTAGACTTTATTATTAGTCTGTACATCTGTAAATGCTCTGTTCCACCTTATGATGTCATAGTTTTCAAGTTATTTTTACCTTTAGTTCAGCAGAGATTTGCAATTCCAGGGCTGAAATTATCCAAATGATTCTAGTGTCATGTGGTAATGCATAGTGGAGCACCTGCATTACCACATGACATCATAAGGTGCAGTGTTTTCCATTTTAGAGAAGAACTCGGCCTAAATATGTAGGGTTTGTGTGTGTGTGAATGAAACAAAACACAACTCCAGGTCTGTTTGTGATGAGGAAACAACATTATAACAGGTCAGAAATAATAATAGAAACAATATTCTGCTTCATAATAAACTCCTATTCAGATTTCACCCACTGCAGAAAATGGATGCATTTGGATGCACTGATTTGACCCAGACCACAGCTGGTAGAGTCCTTTTTTTTTGTTTTAAGTTGAAAGTGTGTATTAAAAAGCCGCCCACCGCCTGCAGCCTTAAATCCTGTCACTACAGCACTGGTACAAAAGCCTGGAGCTCTGCAGACTCTCCAAAACCAGCTACTCTTCTCTATTAGAACATAACTCCAGGAAAAGTCCTTTATGTCGCGGTGACAATGTAATGGCTGAGATGTTAGATAAAAGAGCATTTAGGTAATTTATACATTTGTGGACAAATCTTGACAAAGATATGAAGCCAGACAAATCAGAAATTGTTGCGCATTAGACTTAGACTTAGACAAACTTTATTGATCCACAAGGGAAATTATTTGAAGATTAAAGTGAAGATTTCTGTTTGCAATTGATTAATATTTGACATTGAAATGAAACGTATTGATTTGAAATGTTTTAAAGTAACTATCAGTAACTATTAAATAATTTCCCTTGTAGATCAATAAAGTTTGTCTAAGTCTAAGTCTAAATGACTCTTCTTTCTGCTCCTTTTCATTCATTTCTTGTATGTTTAAATATTAGAACACTGGTAATGTCTTTTTAGACTTTATGAATGAAATAAACAAATAAAAAATAAATTTCTTCCTAAAATGCTCAGTCTTATTCGCTATAAACAACAAAATTAAAGACTCTGCATACTAAAAATCTTTCTTAAAACAATAAAATGTGATTTTCAACATTAAATCATAGTTATTTCTTTGTGTTCTTATTTCTCATGGTCCAGGGGCGTATATTAGTCTATGTCATAATCAAATTACAACAAAGCTACAGATTTTCCTACATTTCACTATACTTTTTGGCAGTTCCAACATGGAGCCTCGCTGGGTGCTTGAAAGTGATCTTATTAAGCTAAGAGGGGAGTTAAAGTGCACGGTAGTTGCCTCCTCCTCCGCAGATCTGATCTGGCAGGCTCCCGGGACCCCGCTCCATGGGTTCACTGTGGCTGCGATTGCCTCTCTGTTATGGGGAGGTCTGGAGCCCGTGTGTTTGCGATGTTCTTCAAGCGTACAACTTTGATTTCCCAAGACATACCGGTCAGGCCTCATCGCTTCCAGACAGCAATCTCTACTTAAAACCCAAAGAGAAATGGCTCTGGAGGATGGAGGGAGATGAGAGGAAGAGAGGAGGAGAAAGAGAGAGCAGGAGAGAGAGAGAGCGGGATGAAGGCGAGAAAGAGAGAGAAAGAGGAAGGAGACAGAGAGGGGGGTGGTAGAAATGAGAAATGAGAAGAAGGGATAGAGAGAGAGAAGGGAGGAGGAGAGAGAGAGAGAGGCATTGGGAGAGAGATAGGGCAACGAGAGAGAGAGAGAAAGGGAGAGAGAGAGAAAGAGGAAGGAGACAGAGAGGGGGTGGTAGAAATGAAAAATGAGAGGAAGGGATGGAGAGAGAAGGGAGGAGAGAGAGAGAGATGAGCGAGAGGCATTGGGAGAGAGATAGGGCGACGAGAGAGGGAGAGAGAGAGCGAGAAAGAGAGGGAGAGAGAGAGACAGAAGGGAGGAGGAGAGAGAGATGAGAGAGGCATTGGGAGAGAGATGGGGCGATGACAGAGGGAAAGAGAGAGAGAGAGAAGGGAAGAGGAGAGAGTTGAGAGAAAGGACATTGGGAGAGAGACAGGGCAACGAGAGAGAGAGACAGAGGGAGAGAGAGACAGAGAGAGAGAAGGGAGGAGGAGAGAGAGATGAGATGAGAAAGGCATTGGGAGAGAGATAGGGCAACGAAAGAGAGAGACAGAGGGAAAGAGAGAGAGAGAGAGAGAGAGACAGAGAGAGAGAAGGGAGGAGAGAGAGATGAGAAAGGCATTGGGAGAGAGACAGGGCAACGGGAGAGAGAGACAGAGGGAGAGAGAGAGAGAGAAAGAAGAAACCACAACTAAACCAGATGTTAACCAAAACTATCTTAAGATGTGTGTAGAATCCCTCAGTCGTCCAGGTAGAATCCATGGCAAAAGGAGAAATTTAATTTGTCAACTGGACAGAGTTTATTTGGTCGAATACGTTTCGCAGACACAGCAGTGTCCACCAGCATCTGACCAGAACTGAAGAAGCAGCTTGGATGAGCTGCGAAACGTATTCGACCAAATAAACTCTGTCCAGTTGACAAATTAAATTTCTCCTTTTGCTACAAAACTATCTTAGTACTAAACTGAAAAAAGAATAGGAAAAAAAAGGAAAAACAGAAGGAAAAACAAACAAACAAACAAACAAACAAACAAACAAACAAACAAAAAAACAGGACTTACACCAGTTCTATAATATCAGGTCTTAACCAGGTCTGTACTAGATTAAGATAGATCACTTTGTAGTCCTGGTTTAGTTCTTGTCTAGTCCCGGTTTAGTTCTAGGTTTAGTCCCAATATTGATGAGTGTATGTCTTAAACCAGGACTTAGCCAGGTCTAAACCAGGACTAAAGCCAGTCCAGGGAGTCTCAGTGGGGGACTACTTTTTCAAGGACTATGACCAAACTAAGCAACTACCTAAGAAACAAGGACTAAACCAGGACTAAACCAGGTCTAAATCTGGACTGAATCAAGTCTGTTAACCAGGAAAACTATTCAATTACTATAATATTAGTTAAATGGGATAAATAAGACCTCAGCCAGCACTAAACCAGGACTAAACCAGGTCTTAAGCAGGGCAAATATTGGACTTATTAATAACCTAACAAGGAAGAAACCAGGACTTAAACCACGTCTACAACAGGTCAATACCAGTACTTAATCTGGACTGTACTCGGACTAAGCTATAGGTCACTTTCTAGGCCTGGTTTAGTTTTATCCAAGTTTTGATGCAAATGTAAACCTACCTAAACCAGGACTGAACTAGCTCCAAATCATGAATTATCTAATGCTGTCAAGGACTAAACCGGGACTAAATCAGAACTAAACCAGGACTAAACCAGGTCTAAACAAAGTCCAAAGAGATAGAAGGTCAGAAAACATGAAGGTATTTTCGAGAGAGGAGCAAAGAGAATAAATAAAGAATGCAGAGTTTGAATTAAATATGAGTTTAAACTGCACTGGGGATAGGGACCACTCACGGACCATGTGGACAGACTTCAGTGAGAGGCCCGCGGGGGGACCGGGCAGGGGCTGAACCAATATCACGGCTTTAAACCAGGAAAAAACAGACGGTTCATTGATAAATATATGTAGTGATGAATTTTTGCCAACATATTTTATTAAGGGATTTCAGTTACATGTTTTTTGTAGATGCCAAGACGCCATTTTGAGGACTTTTGAGCTTGTTTAGAATATTTAAGTAACGACAGTGATCCTAACGCATGGATATAATGTGCAAAAACGAAATCATTTTAAAGGACGGCAAATTTAGGCTGTGCTTTCAAACAGAAAACACCTTGTGATGTCATGTGGTAATACAGGAAGTGCTCCACTGTATTTTTAAACTCCACACACCTTCACTAAAATCATTTGGATCATTTCAGTCCAAGAACTGCCGATCTCTACGGAACAAAAGGTAAAAAGAGCTTGAAAACGACCACTAGATGACATCACAAGGTGGAACAGAGGATTTTGAGCGAATAATGCAGGATTCAGGATTACTTAAATGTGTGAATGAAGACTTAAAGCTCACAAGAGTCAATTTTGTGTAATATAGGACCTTTAAAGCCATACTATGCAACATTTCTGACATGTAGATGGTATTTCTCTGCCTGGAATGTTCCACAGTATAGCATTAATTATCTTTGCATTTCTTCAAACTGGGACTTTTCTTGCTCAAATATACCTTGAAAAACCTGCGTTGTTATTGCGCGTGAGATTGCCTCTCCACAGATCTTACCTGTAACTTGGCCGTTTGACATTTTTTGCAGGAAATTAGCTTAGCATTTTGAACAGTTTAAAGGTGCATTGTGTAACTTTTCTGATGCTTTTATTCGTGGAGATGTTATTGCTTTGTCTGGAATGTTTCGCAGTATGGCATTAAACATTTTTGTCTTCATGGAGACCAAACCAGACCAAGTTACAGCTCAGATCTGTGGAGAGGCAGTCAGAAAGTCTGTTTTTCTAAGTATTTTTGAGCTCTAAAACCACCTGTAATTGAATAAATGTAAAGTAGAGCTGTTTAATGTCATACTTCATTCAGGCAGAGCAATGACATCTCCATAGAAACAAGCAGGTAGACGGACCCCCAACCAAAAAGTTCCACAGTGCACTTTTGAAAATCGCTGTCCTGTTTTATACTTGGTCGTTTCGCCACAAGACATTGCACATTACACGTGTATGACCCTTTATTTATTCAGACTGTCTCCTCGATGATTAGCAGTGATGGAGGGCCTCGTTTGTGCTAAATGATAGATTCTTATGTAGATTGGTCTTTAACATTGGCGTCTGCATATTTTGGCAAGTCCTCAGCCCTCATAAATTCCATTATACGCCCATTATCCGCCCTGCCAAAGTGATGGAGCATCCCCAGTCCCAGCGGCCAACTCCGATTGGACACGAGAGCCCAACCACGATGTTATTGGAGCAGATTTATAGGCCTTGTTTGACTTGCGTGTCCCGTATTATTTCAGTCATAATTTACCTGGCATTTAAAGGGGCACTATGGAACTTTCCTGATCAATGTTATAATATTGTTTCCTCATCATAAACATACCTGGAGTTGTGTTTTTGCTTGTTGTTTCGTTTCATTCGCACACAAACTCTGAATATTAGACAAACAGATATTCTGACTCTGCCTCTCCACAGATCTGACCCATAACTTGGTCTAGTTTGGTCTCCATGTAGTTAGAAAGGTTCAATACCGTGACTATGTTTTAATACAGTCGTTTAGACCGCTACAAACGTGTTCTAAAATGCATAGAGGTTATTGTATCCGTTTGTCCGTTCATATTTCAGTTTTCTCTTAAATGTGAATACTTCTGTTGTGAAATCTGAACAAAATCCTACTTTTTTTTATTTTTTTTTGGTCTAATCTCACTCAATTAACCATGACTTATCTGCAAAATCACAACACAACTGTTCATCCCTGTAAACACATGCAGCTTGTGGCGTATCTACTGTATTTTTTGCATTGTTAATAGTGCGCCTGGGTTTTCTCTGTGTATGGCTGTGTAGACTAGCTCCCCTCACTTCAAAAAGCCTTCCTGGTGCAGAGCGGAGTGACAGGGGGAGAGATGCACTCAGCTCCACCATGGATCCCCCACCGCCCCACTTCAAAGGCCCAGCTTTAGTGCCTCTATCTCGGGCAGAGCATTACAATATCCTGCCTGCCTCCTCCGTGCGCTCCAGCAGGCTTGTTATGGTCAGCCCAGCCCCACTCCCCATTCTCCGACTCTGGATCTCTCTTTTTCTCACATCTGCAGAACTGGAAAGGTGTTTTTTTTTAGTAGTCATATACAAAACTGGATTATTAAAAGCATAGATGCATTTTTTGTTTTACTATATCTCTGAAATCCATGGTTTGGAGTACCTAGCTGAATGAATGGTCAGCCTATGCTTTCGTTTTAGGTTCTATTAGTTAGCGAGGTTGTAATTGAATAAAATGTCAGTAATTGTACGATTTTACACGTCTGATTAAAATAAAATACAATAAAAATCCTTTGAAATCTTTCCATGCAAACTGGTCAGTATGTACCTTTTCTGTCACCTGCTTGTCTTCATCCAAATGTTCCACAATTTGGCATTTAACTATAGGCAGCAGTGTGGCAAAAAACAAAAAAATACAAAAAAAACAATGCCAGAAATCAGCTATGAATTTGCAGTTGAACTCGAAGTAACGTCACTTAGCAGCTCTATGGAAAGGCAACCCAGGCAAACACAAAGGATACAGACTTTTCAAGGCAATAAAACACTTTCGTTGAATAAATTTATGCTAGATAAGTTTAAAATCAATTTCACATAAAGCATTAGCGTCTCCAAGGGGCGGACCACTCACGAGAGAAGTTACACAGGGCCTCTTTAATATTTGAATGCTCTTACAGACAGTCAAAAGGCATTTTTTGTTTTTGAAATACAGCCATGAGCATTAAAAGTTCAATATAGGCATTTATTTACTGTTATTAAAAGTACTACCTTGACCACACGAAAATGGCTACAAGACAAACCTCCTACTATTTCAGAACGGGTGGACATAATCAACGAAATTCAGGTTATGGAACGAATAACATTTTCCTTGAGACACTCCTCAGATAAAGGAGAACTGTATTGGAATAAGTAGAAATCTTACAGCCAAAACACATTTTAACGTATGTAAATTTGTATACAGCTGTGCAGATGTCATTTGCTTGATGGCCCCGTTTTTTATTTTTTATCATTTATTTATTTTCGGTCAGTCTGATGGTTGTTGTGTTCACTTCTGGAAATCAGGGTGTGTGGATGTGTGGTGTACAAAACTAAAATGTTCTAATAAAAATAAAGTAAAAAAAAAAAAAAAAAAAAGTACTACCTTGACATATAGTAGTATTACCAACAATTACCAACATATCACATTACATACACTCGGCCTGTTTTTACATTTGACTTTTTTTGTGTGTGTGTGTGGGTTTTTATTTTAATTTTGGTTTTGTGTTTTTGTGTGTGTGCGTGTGTGTTTTTTTTTTCAGCTTCAAGAAACATTTTCTATGCAATTCCCAATCACAAAAATAAACGCACAATAAAATAAAATACAACAACAACAACAACAACAACAACAACAACAATAATAATAATAATAATAATAATAATAATAATAATAATAATACATTAAAAATACAAAGAATACAAAAATAATGATAGCAATAATAACAACAATAATAATAATATTGTCATTATCCCTATCATTCTTAAAAAAAAAAAAAAAAAAAAAAAGTAGGATAGATAGTTCTATCTTTTACACCCATACACCTCTATTCAGAACTCTTTTCTTTTCGTTTTCTTTTTTTGTTTGTGAACAGCCCTTTATAACACATCCGGTGGTTTCAAAGTTAAGATAAACAAAAAAACAAAATTTTATATGTATACGTGAACACATATGTACACAATACATATATACTTATACCTACACACAAATTATATATACACACACATTTTATGTCTTCTGTTTATTTTGTTGTTAATGCACTGGGTATACAAAATTATAAATAAAAACATAACATTTGACTTTATACAGGCTGCATAGTGAGTCCTCTCCTTCATCACTCCCTTTCCTTAATAAACAGAGCCGTACCTCCCACGTGCTCCTGCCTCCGTGTACTGTGACAGGCTCGCTCCGGTCAAATGCACCCCCTGCCCTGCCCCTGTGTAAACCTCTCACACAAACTCTATTCACGGGAGCATTGTGTTTAAGTATGTATCCAGTGATTTGCGTCAGGGAAAGGTAGTCCAGCGGTAAAGTGTATGGGAAGGTTCTGAGTGAACACGCTTAAGGGCCCTGCTCCAGTGAGGGCACAATTAGCCTAATTGAAAAAGCTGGACATGGATTGAAAGTGGCAGTCTAATTAATGGACTCTTTTACAAGGCGCCATAGAAACCGGCGTTCAGCGCAAAACATACACACACGAGCGGTTTGGGCTAATCCCGCTACGAGCTGTGTTTGAGGAAATTAAATACAAATGCACATTGATTTTAATGGTAAAAACACACAAAAAAACAACAAACTAACTGTAACTTTTCGGTTGGGGGTCTGTCACCTGCTTGTTTCTATGGAGATGTCAGTTCTCTGCCTGGAATGTTCCACAGTATGACATTAAACAGCTTTACCTTACATTTATTCAGTTACAGGTGGCTTTATAGCTCAAAAATACCTAGAAAAACCGACATTCTGACTCTGCCTCTCCACAGATCTGACCTGTAACTTGGTCTGGTTTGGTCTCCATGTAGATAGAAAGGTTTAATGCCATACTGTGAAACATTCCACACAAAGCAACGACATCTCTGTGGAGAAAAGCACGCACCTTTCTTCACACTGTAAAACTTCTTGTATGTGTATGAAAAACAAGTGTAGGCCATTGTCTTACTTTTTAGCAATTGTTATTTTGAAGATATAAACATGAACAAAATACTTAATAAAACAAATAAACATAGTCTTTCAAATAAATAAAGATATACAGAATTTTATGCATTTTTTGGTTAATTTTAATATCCATTTTGTGTGATACTAAACTCTGAAACAAGATTGTTAAATTATAAAGAGAAGCTAAAAATATGGAGCTATTTTTGTCGTTATTGGCCTCCCCCAAAGTCTGTCCATATGCTGCACTGGAACCAGAGTTACAGCCACTTATTGTACAAATACTGATATACTCCAGACACTTTTACTGTGTTTTAATGTGTCCATATGCTGCTCACAGTGTTGGAGCCTGAGCTTTACTCTGCTCTTTTCTATGCCTATTGATACTGGGGTGTTAACTGTAGGCACTGCTCTGTCTGAAGCTCTGTTACTGAAGTGAGGCTTTAATCTGAGTGTTATTTTCCTCTCTCCTCCCCTCTTTTTCGCCCTCTCCCTGGTGTATTTCTCCTGTTCTCTCTCTTTCTCTTCTTGCACTCTGGCTATACCTTCTACATCTAAAGCCCAAACTTTCTTTCTCTCCGTTCCCTCACTCTCTTTTCCTCCCTTTTACCCCTCCTCTTATCGCTGTCTCTTTATCTCACCCTCTCTCATCTCCTTCTTTCACCTCTCTCTTTCTCTCTCCTCCGTCTCCATGTGTACATAGCCCCAACCTCTCTTGCTCTCTTTCTTCCTCTTTTCTTTCTTTCTCTCTGTCTCCCCCCTTTCTTTACTCTCCATCTCTCTCCCTTTCTCCTTCTCCCTCAATCCCTCTCTCTCCTTGCTCTTCCTCTCCTCCTTTCTCCCCCTCATCTCCCTCTTCTCTCTCTCTTCCTCCCTCTCTCTCTTTCCCACTCTCGCCTCCTCTCTCTCACTCTCTCTCCCCCCTTCTCTCTCTTCCTCTCCTCCTTTCTCACTCTCACCTCCCTCTTCTCTCTGTCTCTCTTCCTCTCTCTCTCTCTCTCTCTCTCTCTCTCTCCCTCCCCTTCTCCCTCCTTGCTCTCCATTTCCTCCTTTCTCCCCCTCATCTCCCTCTTCTCTCTTTTCCTCCCTCTCGCTCCTCCTCTCTCCTTCTCTCCCCCCCTCTCTCTCTTCCTCCCTCTCTCTCCCCTCCTCTCTCTCCTCCTCTCTCTCTCTCTCTCCCCTTCTCCCTTCTTGCTCTCCTCTCCTCCTTTCTCCCCCTCATCTCCCTCTTCTCTCCCTCTTCTCTCCCTCTCTTTCTCCCTCGGGGGTAAAACAGAATACGACAGGTCAGATCCGTGTCCTTGCTCCATGCTTCACCACAACAGCACAGACGCACACAGAGGACAGCAGGGGGATTGTGGGTAAAAAGAAAAAAGTGCGGGTACATTCTGAGGTGGGCTAATGCTGGGGTCAGAGCAGCGAGTCCCGCGGAGCGACAGCAGGGGGCGACCCGATAACTAGAGGCTCGGGGCAGAGGAAGAGGCAAAGTGCACAGAAGATTTCCCAAAAGTCACTGGGCCACAAAGGAAAGAAAATCCCCATTATCCTGCCAGCTTCCTGTTTGTGGGCGCCATTTTGAGGACTTTTGATCATTTCAGAAGATGTAATATTTAGTTTTGAATTGCTCATTGCTTTGAAACCCATGGACAGGCCGAAAAATCATTCCTCATGATACAAATTTAACAAAAACTAATATCGATACTAGAATCATCTTAACTTGTCTGAACTTAATAACTAAAGACCACATGGTAATTTTAAAGCAGCACTGCGTAACATTTCCAGTGCTTGTCGCCATGGAAATCTTATTGGTTCGTCTAGAATGTTCCACAGTGTAGATTAAAGCTATCTAATTATTATTACTTACTGTCACATAATAAAGAGTTACTCAAACGCGTGTGAATAAAACAAAACGTAACTGCAAAAACTAAAACCTAACGAAGTTAACATTACTTCAGTTAAGAAAGTTTTATCATGATTTGAGTCAATTTCAATTGACAATTAAAAGTACCAGTGGAACAAGACTTTTTATACTTAAAATATGAAAACACATCTTGATAAATTTAAGATAAGAAAAACAACAACTCTTTGCACTTAAAGTAAGAAACAAAATTGAATGTTGCTTGAATTAAGAAACACACGCTTATTCCATTTTACTTGTCAAGTTGAATCTACTCAAATAAAGTGAAATTGTGACGGAGTAATCCCGTCAGCCCACGCGGGGAGGCCATGGTGCTGATATACACGCACACGCACACCGGCGTTTCACTTACCCGCCCGTTTACCGCGATCCCCGAGTTTCCTCACTTAACCATCGCTACAGTCAGGGGCGCACACTTGATTTCTGCGCAAACATTCCTCTTGCCACAGCCGTTGTTTCATCCTCAAACTTTCCTCCATGTCCGCCGCCCCTCAGTGCACGTGTCCGTCGGCCAACTCGAGCGTCGTCGTCTTCCGCATTTTGTTGCGTCACGTAGGGCGCATGTGACGTCACCAGGAACGTCAGGTGACTTTTTCGCTTCGTGAATATATAATGTATTTATTTTTTTCCTACCTGTGCTTGGAGATTATTATTAGAGGACTTTTGTTTGTGGTAATGTTTATGATTTTTCAGTATTAAAGGGGGGATATATGTGTTTCTATATGCGGAGAAAAAGCCGTTTTTTGTTGTTAATTGATTTGGGGGAGGAGCCTTGTACTTTAAAAATGGCCTCCCATCTTCACAGAGGTGGTGTGTGTGTTGTGGTTAGAGCCGTGAGCACCGCAGGCACCAGCGCTGAAGCTGTTTAAAGACTGCTACAGACTGTAAATGTATATATTTTTTTCCCATTTTCACTATTTTGCGCACTTAAATGTAAATAAAATCACTGACACTATTTTTGACTACGCCATATTATTTCTTTTTCGTCAAAAAGAACCCACGACAATTGGTGGCAGTGGTGGGATATGGCTGGTCGTTCTTAATTTAAGTCATTTGAATTTACCTAAATATTGCTTTTTGCAGTGAGGTTTGTTTTTGAGGAGGTAACAGCATTTTAAAACTCACAAGAATCAGGTTTGTGTAAAATAAAATAGGACATTAAAACAAGAATACAGGCACAATCTTGTAATGTGTCATCACCTGTACTCAGTCTGGACAATAGTATTAAAACAGTGTGTGTGTGTGTGCGTGTGTGCGTGTGTGTGCATGTGTGTGCGTGTGCGCGTGTGTGCGTGTGCGCGTGTGTGTGCGCGTGTGTGTGTGTGTGCATGTGCATGTGTGTGTGTCTCGCCCAGGGGAGTGTCTGCTGCTCATTCTGAGGTGAGAATAGCCATCAGTGCTCCTCTGAGAGACCCGAGTGTGACAGGCGTCCTGTACAGACGAGTGCGAGACTGAACCATCACGCACTCAGATGCACCACAAACGGAGGGAAGGAGGGAGAGGAGAGAGATAAAAGAAAAAAAAGAGGGAAGACCGGTGACGAGGGGCTGAAGGAGAGAGGAGGGCAGGTGAGAGGGAGAGAGAGGAAAGAGTTGAAGATTGCAGAGGAGATAGAGGTGGAGAGGAGAGAGTGGAGGGGGGAGAGAAGTGGGAGAGAAAATGAGAGGGGAGAGAGAAAGGAGAGAGGAGAGGGGCACATAGGGAGAAAGAGAGAGGGAGAGGAGAGAGGGAGAGAGGTGCAGACGGGATGAGAGAGGAGGGGGAGCGGGCGAGGGGGGAATATAGAAAGGGGGAGTGAAGGAGAGGGGAGAGAAGGAAAAGAGTGGATAGAAGGAAACGGAGGAAAGAGAGGGTGAGAGAAAGAGGAGTCGACAGAGAGAGAAAGAAGGAGAGGTTAGAGGGAGAGAGAGGGATAGAAGGGAGAGAGGACAGAGGAGAGGCGGAGGAGGAGGAGGAAAGGGGGAAGAGAAGAGAGGGAGAAGAGGTGAGAGGGAAGAGGAGGAGAGGGAGGAGAAAGAGGGTGAAAGAGAGGTGTTGACAGAGAGAGAAAGAAGGAGATGTTAGAGGGAGAGAGAGGGATAGAAGGGAGAGGACAGAGGAGAGGCAGAGGAGGAGGAGGAAAGGGGGAAGAGGAGAGAGGGAGAAGAGGTGAGAGGAGAGAGGAGGCAAAGAGTGGATAGAAGGAGAGGGAGGAGAATGAGGGTGAAAGAGAGGTGTCGCCAGAGAGAGAAAGGAGGGGAGGTTAGAGGGAGAGAGAGGGATAGAAGGGAGAGAGGAGAGAGGGAGAGAGCGAGTAGGTGGAGGAGGAAAGGGGGAGGAGGAGAAAAGGAGAAGAGGTGAGAGGGGAGAGAAGGCGAAGAGTGGATAGAAGGAGAGGGAGGAGAAAGAGGGTGAAAGAGAGGTGTCGACAAAGAGAGAAAGGAGGGGAGGTTAGAGGGAGAGAGGAGAAAGAGCGAGGAGGAGAGGTGAAGGAGGAAAGGGGGAAGAGGAGAGAGGGAGAAGAAGAGAGAGGGGAGAGAGAGAGATAGAAGAACAGGGAGTGGGAAGGGGACCAGGATCACACAGGAGGTCGGATAGAGAGACGTGCGTTTTTTAGTGTGGAGAAGAGGTGATGAAACACTCCTGATGAGCGCTGGTCCCTCTGACTCTGCAGGACCCAAAGGACCCAGCGGAGATTGGAGACAGTCCCGGGATGATGAGCACAGACACAAATAGAAACAGGAGCAGTGGAAGTACAGAAGAAAAGAAAAGTGATACGCCTGTATTAGAAGCATGTGGTGGTGTTGGAGATGTGGAAACTGTAATCTTATCCCAGTGACAACAGACTTTTTTGTCATATCCTCGTGTCGGGATCCAGATGCCATCAGAATTCCCTCAAACTGAAAGCACTGCGTAGTCTGAAGTTTTGTTACAGAAGTTGGACGTGATCCGAGCTTTGTTTTAGCAGTTTCAGACCAGGAGGAACTGAATAAGTTAACTAAGTCTCTCACATATCAAATTACAAAAGCTAGTGAGCATTAGCCAACAGTTTTTCAGTGAGTCTTTCTCACCTTTTTGTTGAAAATCAAACTCATAAAAATGACCATGAACGCTCAATTTGATCACAGCTTTCTGAAAATGTGCTGTTTAAATCCATTTTGTATTTTCCTGTGAGTTTTCAGACCATCTAAAAACATATCAGGCAATGTTTGCTAATGTGCGCATTGCGTCGCCGTGGTAACAGCTGAACATTCCTTCATAGACGTGCACGCAGTACACCCCCAGCTTGATGTCACTGTAAAGTATCAGTTGGTCAGCCTCATTTATGCTCTGAGTGAGTGACAGGGACGTGGGATTAAATAAGTTTTTCCTCTTCCCACTCCTTTTTGGGCAAATTTTTTGTTATTGTTTTGTTTCTGTTGATACAATTGCACTAATGTCATGGATAATACTCTTCCATTATAAAATAATGTAAAATGCTTAAAATAAATACATAAATGAAAAAAAAAAAAAAAAAGAAAAAACAGGTGGATTTGACCAATCACAGTGAAGTAAAAACTGTCTGAAGGAACAAGCAGGTGACCAGTTGCTTCTTAAAGAGCCGTTAAACACCCTCCCGAAGATTTACTCCACCCCTAAGCAAAAATCTGAAAAGTCCTCCAGAGTGGGCGGTGCCCGGCGGGTTGGGTGGAGTGGGTGTGGGGCGGGCTCTGGAGCGATGATTGACAGCCGACCGTCAGCCACAACAATCCAACATGGCGCGGACTGGTGCGCTCCAGACTTTGAGACAGAGCGGACATTTGTGCTCGGAGCACGCCATTTCCCTTTTCTCCAGACATGGGGTTGTACTCGTCACCTAATAACCTCAAAAAAGCATCTAACTCACTGGCGGCCGTTAGTTCAACCCGAAAATTCAAATGTCGTGGCCGTAATTGATTCTAAAGAGGCCGGTACAGACACGACTTTTAACCCAAAAATCAGATTTTTAACAAATATGCACTAAAATGCCAAAATAAGGCCAGGGATAGGTATACACTTCTATTTTAGACCCATTTACACCATTTAATCAGTAGAACAAAGTGATTTTGGTGTTTAGTGGCTGAAATTGTGATCCAACTCCAACTAAATATGAATTGAATAATAAGTAACACACATTGTGCTCATTTACACCTGATAAACTCTGTGTTGCTCAGTGGTAATGATAATTCTACACTGATCTTAGTGTTACTCGTTTTACAGGTCATAATGTGCTTTGTGGTGTCACGTTTAGAGCAGAAAGAAGACCCAAATGCAGGACTGCACTTGCAAATATGTTAAATAAAAACTTAAACAAAGACCAGAAGAAAAAACAAACGTGAAACTCCAAACAGACGTGATACCGACAATGACAAATGAACCAACGAATGCGCGTACGGAAGAACAAGACGCAGGCGAGACGCATTAGGGCGGGACAAACGATCATTACAGCAACAGGAAGGAAAACGCAAAACAAAATAATAAATAATGAAATAAGTCAATGAAAATTAACACCATGACATGTGGATTCCTTGAACTTTACATTTTCTTTATTAGACAAAACTCAAAACTCATTTGTACGGGTTCGTTTGTGTGTTTGGTTAAATCGTGTGTGCGTTTGTGTGTGCGTTTGTGTGTGTGTTTGTGTGTGTGCGTGTGCGTGAGGAGACTGATCCGCTCCCGTTCTCCTCTCAGTGTGGGCTCAGTCTGACCTTGATTATGTAAATAAAGGTGAAATCAGATGCAGCGGGCGCTAGATCCTGGGGCGGGACATTTCGGGGTAAAACAGGGACACTGCAGAACTTCTATGATATTAAAGGCGCACTGTGTAACTTTCCTGCTGGATGGTGCAATTGGGTAGTATGAAGTACTGAAGTATTATAATATTTTTGTTGTTCAAAAGTACCTTCAAATATATATCTTACTATTAATACTACTAATAATTTCTCTTGTGGATCAATAAAGTTTGTCTAAGTCTAAGCCTCTTTATTTTGACGCGTCCTTGCATCTCCATAAACCTGACTCTTATTTGACCTGGAGGAAGGTTTGTTTCCATGGAAATGCTGTTCCTTTGGCTATCTTTAACTAAGCGTTTTCATGGAATTATGCAGGTTGCCCGTCACCCCCAGAATGTTACACAGTGTGACTTTAATTATCATAATACAAAAGTCTTGTCTTTAGAGATTGATAAATATGGATTTCTTTCATCAGAATGAGAATTTATTTGTCATTTCAGTATAAAAAAACACACAAAAATGAAACGCCGCACTCAGGTCCAGGTCATCAGCAGCACAAATAATAAAAACAGTAAAATATTGTACGTCAAATAGTCTTTAAAAACATGCCCCATCCACCCCCATGGCTGTTGCCGATACTGATTGTTTAGAATCCTGAGCAGCAGATGGCCGATGAGCTCTGCCGATATTTAGGGCCGATATTTAGAGCCAATTTGGATTATTTTTGCTGATTTTTATCATTTTAATTCGCTACAAACTCATCCACAGCTTTGTTTTACTACACACTGGATATGAGAGCTGTGCAGTCACATTTAGAGCTGTGTCCTCTTCACACAAAAGCGCTCAAATGAAACTTTCTTCAGATTCAGGACCGATACCCAATGTGCTAAAAAGTGCAAATATTGGCCAATCGATATATCGGTCTATCTCTACATGCCTTGTCTTGTTTATATTGCTGTAATTACTGGGCTTATCCACATGCAAACACTTAACATTTTATCTATTGGAAAAAAAATAAAAGTAAATAAGGAGTGACATTAAATAATTAGCGTTATTAAAGTGATCTTCTTTTTTGCTGTCAGTACATAAACTCTTCACTCTTCACTCTTCTGCAGATCTTTGTCCCTCCATGCTCTCCTCTCTCTCCTCCTCTGAATAAACACATTCTCCGCGGGTTAAGCGGCTAAAGCTAAATGCAGACTGAGAGTGCTGGCCCCGGGCTCCTGGAGTTTAAACAGTCCTTTGTCACGTCCCCCCGCGATATACAGACCCGGGACTCACACAGGACCGATCTGGAGAACAGAGATGGTTATGAAATGAAAGAGCCGTCAGCAGATCCACTGACCTCTTTTTCTTCTCGCTCGTTTCTGTTTAAATCCCACGGGCAGGAGAGGGTTTGTGTCAGGGTTCTGCTGAGGACGGCTGATCTCAGGACAAAGCAGCAGCTGATAGAGTTTTGTGTAAAAAGGACAGATTTGAAAGTACAGCGAAAGTTACAGCGACGCATGAAGTCTGTTGTGTCAGAAGATGAAACTTTAAACCGCGATTGAACACCTAAACTCCATCCACAGCCACATTTCCGATAAATATATACATATTTCTGCTAAACCGGGTAGTACCTGACGGACTAAAGTGAGGGGTGGGGTCTGGGTGTATAAGGAACACTGTGATTGGTCGAACGGGTATCCGCACTCCAAACTCCGCCCCTCTAGCCAGGCGTTTGTAATCAGAAACACCGGGCAGTCCTGTGCGATGTCACATAGTACTTTAAATTGCATTCTCCGTGCTCTCTCCCTCTTTTCCCTTCTTTCTCTCTGTGCTCTCTCTCCCCTCCCACCCTCTCTTCTCTGTGCTCTCCCTCCCTCTCTCTCTCCGTGCTCTTTTTCTCTGTGCTTTCTCTCTCATCCTTCCCTCTCTCCTCCGTGCTCTCTCTTCTCCCTCCTCTCTCTCCGTGCTCTCTCTTCTCCCTCCCTCCTCTCTCTCTCTGTGCTCTCTTTCTCCCTCCTCTCTTTCTCCGTGCTCTCTCTCTTCTCCCTCCTCTTTCTGTCTCTCTGTGCTCTCTCTCTCCCCTCCCTCCCTCTCTTCTCTGTGCTCTCCCTCCCTCTCTCTCTTCGTGCTCTCTTTTTCTCTGTGCTTTCTCTCTCATCCTTCCCTCTCTCCTCCGTGCTCGCTCTTCTCCCTCCTCTCTCTCCGTGCTCTCTCTCTTCTCCCTCCCTCCTCTCTCTCTTTGTGCTCTCTCTTCTCCCTCCTCTCTCTCTGTGCTCTCTCTTCTCCCTCCCTCCTCTCTCTCTTTGTGCTCTCTCTTCTCCCTCCCTCCTCTCTCTCTCTGTACTCTCTCTCTTCTCCCTCCCTCCTCTCTGTCTCTGTGCTTTCTCTCTTCTCCCTCCTCTCTCTCTCTCTGTGCTCTCTTTCTCTCCTCCCTCCTTCTCTTCTCTGTGCTCTCCCTCCTTCTCTCTCTTCATGCTCTCTCTCGTTTTCTGTGCTTTCTCTCTCCTCCCTCCCTCTCTCCTCCGTGCTCTCTCTTCTCCCTCCCTCCTCTCTCTCCCTTTTTCGGCTCTCTCTTCTCCCTCCTCTCTCTCTCCGTGCTCTTTCTCTCTTAAAACACTAAATACACAATTTGGTAGCAAAAAAAGTAGATTTAGTGTTTAGCTTGATTTTAAAGATGCATGGTGTAACTTTTCTGGGGAAGGGTACGCCTCCTGCTTGTGTCCATGGAGTGTTTTGCCTGCAATGTTTCGCAGTATGGCATTAAACATAATCTTGCATTCATTCATTCAGTTACATCTGTGGAGAGGCGAGCCCACTCACAGTAAGAATGCAAGTTTTTAAGTCAATAAACACCCATGTTATTGAGCAAGATGAATATGTTTAATGCCATAAATTTACATAGCAACAGTATCTCCTTGGAGACAAGCAGGTGACAAACTCTCCATCGGAAAAGTTGCACAGTCCATCTTTGTTTAAATGTTCAAATGTGGAATCCTTAGGTAAAGTTTTCTCTCATTATTTCCAGTGAGCTGCCCTTCAGTTGAACTCCTTCAGTTCAGACTCAAACTTCATTTGTGTGTGTGTGTGCGCGTGTGTGTGTGCGCGTGTGTGTGTGCGCGTGCCTGCGTGTGTGTGTGCGCGCGTGTGTGTGTGTGTGCGTGTGCGCGTGTATGTGTGTGTGTATCAGAAATTATAGCCTGAAGCTGTTTAGCCCATTGACATTAGACATGAGAGAAGTTTAGATGCACTTAAATGTGACCTTTCAATCTGTCTCTCTCTTCTTTTCTTTCTTTTCTATCTCTCCTTTTCTATCTGCTCTCTCATCCTCTCTCTCTTCTCCCTCCTCTCTCTCTCTGTGCTTACTCTTTCCTCCGTCCCTCTCTTCTCTGTGCTCTCCATCACTCTCTCCTCCGTGCTCTCTCTCTTCTCCCTCCTCTCTCTCCATGCTCTCTCTCTCTTCTCCCTCCTTTCTCTCTGTGCTCTCTCTCTTCTCCCTCCTCTCTCTGTGCGTGCTCTCTCTCTCTTCTCCCTCCCTCCTCTTTCTCTCTATGCTCTCTCTCTTCTCCCTCCTCTCTTTCTCCGTGCTCTCTCTCTCTTCTCCCTCCTCTCTCTCTCTGTGCTCTCTCTCTCTCCTCCCTCCCTTTCTCCTCCGTGCTCTCTCTCTTTCTCTGTGCTTTCTCTCTCCTTCGTCCCTCTCTCCTCCGTGCTCTCTCTTCTCCCTCCTCTCTGTCTCTGTGCTCTCTCTCTTTCTCCCTCCTTCCTCTCTCTCTCTGTGCTCTCTCTCTTTCTCTGTGCTTTCTCTCTCCTCCCTCCTCTCTCTCTCCATGCTCTCTCTCTTCTCCCTCCCTCTCTCTCTGTGCTGCTCTCCCTCCTCTCTCCTCCGTGCTCTCCCTCCTCTCTCCTCCGTGCTCTCCCTCCTCTCTCCTTCGTGCTCTCCCTCCTCGCTCCTTCGTGCTCTCCCTCCTCTCTCTCTCTGTGCTCTTTCTCTCTTCTCCCTCCTCTTTCTCCTCCGTCCTCTCCGTCTCTTGTCAGTCTTTCGGTCAGACACTTGACCGGAGTGTCCAGCAGGCCACTCGGTCGATGGCAGATGCCCACAGTTAAATCAAATTACCTCTGCTCCGTTTGAGCGCGGGGCAGAAGAAGAAGACACAGGAAAACATACAAAACACTGTTATTTACAGGGTCAGTGAACGTCACATGGAGGATTTTTCACATGGCGGAGAGACATGTGCTCCGGGTCGTGAGTCCTGACTGTCCATTACTGCATGTCAATAGAGCCGGGAATCACAGTGTCCCTCACGATTCGATACGATACCTGATACACAGCTCACGATACGATATTATTACGATATGGCACAATGGGCATTGTCCTGATACACATCACTGGGTTCAGCATTTGTTGATTTCGGTTTTAACATATCTTATACAAATATAATGTGATCGAAAGTTAAAAAAAAAGGCTCTATCCTCCCTGGCGTGGTCGACTAAAATGACATGTTGGACGTTAAAGGCGCTCCACCTGATTTTTACTCTTAAAAACATGAAAAACAAAAGTATGGTCCAAAGTTATTCCTCACTTATGCATTCGGAGCATCCTAATTGCTCTCCGTAATGAGTATATACTGTAAGCGCTTTTCACAACTTTCAAAGACCAGAGTGGAGTTTTGTAACAACTAGCATGCTAACCATGCACTTTCTTATTATTGGACCATAAAATGTTTTATAATTAGATGCAGACAGCTGACTTATTCTGACCTCTAGATTTGCTTAAACAGTATTTCTGTACTGTGGGTGGTTTAGTGGTCAGAGCACTCGTCAACCAAGGTCCAGTGGTTGGAGGATTGATTGTTGTTGTGCCTTTAAGCAAGACACTTTGTCCACCTTGCCTCGTATGAAAGTGGTGATGATTGGAGGTGATCGGAGCCGGTTGGCAACCATGTTGGCAACCATGTTTTTACCAGTCTACCCCAGGGCAGCTCTGACTACAGACAATCGTACCACCGCAGAGAGATGAGTGAATCATTATTATCCAGTTCAATAATTTCCAAGGAATTTTATTAGAATAACTGTTTAGGTTAACAGCCGTATATTACACAAAAGTGACTCTTTAAGCCATGTTATAATGTTGTTACCTCCTCAAAAACACACCTGGAGTTGTGTTTTGTTTCATTCAAACAAAGTTTCAGTTAGGTCTACTCTTTATTATTAGTCTGTCTACATCTCCAAAGCTCATCTCCAGGCATGTTTGTGATGAGGAAACATTATAACATAGATCCGAAAATAGCGTAACACGGGCCCTTTAATAAAAAAAAAAAAAAGAAAAAAATTAAAGCTAAAAATGACTTGATCATTTTCCCCCACCCCTTTTCTTTCAGCACACTGTTATATCTTGTGTGAGCATTTCAGTCCATAGTTGAAGAGTATCCAGCTGTATTTAAGGAACAGTGTCAGGTACAGTCTCACCTTCACCCTCTGATCTGAGAGCAGCTCCACCACATTCACACGGAGCTATTTCTGTTTCTCCAAACTTCAGAAAAATGTGGTCGTTTCAATGGAGAATATCCGCTCGGACTTGGACTGGTAGTGGCCCTGAAGCAGAGCAGCTTAAAAAGGTCAGGACCAGGCCGAGACTGTGTGAAACAGAGTCAACAGAGCCTGAGTGAGAGCGCAGAGACACTGAAAGAGACAGTTCAAAGAGACGTTTAGGAAAGATAAATTATAAAAGACGAGGACTCAGTGGTGCACTAAATATTTACTCGTCTTAATGTCTGAATATTTGTGAAAAGAAGATTATGGAGTGAAAGTGTTTGGATTTTAAGACTCTGATCCAAATAGAGTTGAGGGAAATTTATACTATACGAAACCTAGAGGTGGGAACAGATTACTTCAAATCAAATCAAGTAGAAGTACAAAGTAGTGGTCCAAGAAATTAGTCAAGTAAGAGTAAAAAGGTATTTAGGAAAAGTACTACTCAAGTAGACGCAACGTAAAGGGTAATTGTTAGTACATCTGATTTATAATTTGAAGGATACAACATTAAATAATGAACAAAATCTGGTATTTTCAAAGGACAGAGGAGAAAAAGGAGAAACAAAAATCATATCTGAAGGAGCAATGCAAGAAACACAAAAGTTCAAATAATTTCATATTGTCGTATAATTCATATTCATATTGAGCAAATGCAAAATACACAAGTTGAGTGTTGTATAGTGGAACATTTGTAACCTAAATTCATGACCAATCATTGAGGTTTGTGTCAAAGGTGAAGCGCCCAAAGAAACCGAAACAAACATGGCGACGCAGACAGATGTACTTCAGACTATTTAGTTTGTGAAAAACGTTGTGTTTTTGTGGACAGGGAAGACGTCTGTGCTTTTCCCTCAACTGGATGTAACAAAAGTTTAGATTTTTTGTCTTGTTCCGCTGTTGTGATGCTTCGACTAATCAGATTCAAATAGTTGACACCACCATGACACATTATTTTCTCTTTCAGTGAGAGCCGTTCCAGAACAATAATGTGAAATCAATTCAGAGTGTGTGCAGGTTAGAACATTCCAGGAAAAGCAATAAATCTTCCACGGAGACAGGCAGATGACACAAGTTACAGGTCAGATCTGTGGAGAGTTTCCCAAATTGCAGTAAGAATGCATCTTTTCCGAGACATTTATTACCAATTAAAACGTTGAAAATGTTATAAATGCAAGATATATACCTGTATTGTCATATAGTAGAACATCCCAGCTAAAGGAAAACATTTCCACGGATACAACGATGGCACACCCCTCCCGGAAAAGTTACATACTGCCTCTTTAAACCCAGTGCTTCTTCAATATTCCACTATTTTAAAAAGCTAAAATGTCTCCTACGTGATATTAATAATCTTATGCACATTCCAGCCCAAGAACACACACACTTAGCCCCATAATGATGAGCGTAGTCCCACTCTCTCCTGTTCCACTGTGAGCTCCATTCCACCCATTTGGAGGCACTGGGTCAAGCGCTAATTTGAGCCCGCGCAGCTCGTAATGTTCCCTGGCCTCGATTATGGGCAGGGAGGAGGGCGGCCATTTTAATAGAACATGTAACGGTTATTATGGAAGAGGTGAGGAGGAGGAGGAATCAGAGGAAATAACACAATTAGCAGCAGGCCATACACGAGGCGGCCTTTTACAGCCTCTTACACATCATCATTCAAATCTTAACGTGCAATTCAAACCACTGCTACTGTTGGGTGTAATGAGGACTTATGCAACGTTTACAATTACACTTTTGTTTGGTTTTGACTAAATACAAGGAAACAGTTGATTTTTAGTATGTGAAATGGATTTTTATCATTAACTTCTTGTGTTCTTTTTTAAAATCAATACAGTAACATATATTTACCTTGCTGCATGTTTCGGCTGCTGCACCTTCAGAACTGTCCCCGGTGTTGGTGGTGACGTGTCGTATATCAGCTGTTGTTACTTCCTGTGGGCGTGGTCAGCTGTTGTTACTTCCTGTGGGCGTGGTCAGCTGTTGTTACTTCCTGTAGGCGTGGTCAGCCTGATGGACCTGGCAGGTCGCTCAGACTGACCACACCTCCCGTCGCCCGGTGCTCTCTGGAGGAGGGTGTTCCAGGTGTTTGAAAGGAGGAACGCTCCGTCATCACGGTTAATTCTGTCCGTGCCTCGTTTCCTGATTTCACTGTCCTCCCTGATCCAGAGTTTGAACTTGTCGTTTTCCAATCCAATGACCCGAGCCCCGTCCCAATCCATAATGTGGTTATTTCTTTTACACTGGTCTGATTTTAGGTTTTCCTGCTTTGCTTTGTCTTTTTGTGTTCTGATGTTTCCTTTTCACATTCCTTTTGGTGTTCCTTTTTTTGGATGTGAAAAGCCCGGCCCGTTTCCCTAATGTATGATTTATTGCATGATTTGCATTGGATTTCGTAGATGGCGTTGCATTTTTGTTCTTGTGGGATTTTATCTTTGGGGTGTACGAGCCTTTTATCATGTCATAAAGGTGGTCTCTATCTTATTCTAGTGTTGTCATTTCAATAAAACTAGTACTTTCTTTTCTATTCCCATGTGGTTTTATATCTGTGTGATCCCTCAGTGGTCCAGGTAGGTTCCATAGTGGTTCGTGAACACCCGCACAGACAGTGGCTCCCTCTTTTCTGCATCACTCGAGGAAAAACTAAAACTAAAACACAACTCTGCCCACGCCAGTCCATCTTTCCCACAGTCAGAATAATTTAGCTCCATAAAATGCCTCTTCATAAATATATATATTATAATTGGGCGACAGTAGCTCAGTTGGTAGGAGTGTTTGTCCACTGATCCACTGACCCACAGGTTGGCGGTGCAATTCCAGCTCTCACAGATGAATGCTGTTGTTGTGTCCTTAGGCAATACACTTAACCTACCTCGCCCCCAGTGTCTGCGTACACTTCTGTACTAATGTGGTTCCTTGATGCCATAAAGATGGAAAAACCGCTGTATAAAAATGTGACCATTTACCATTTATGTGCTTTTATACTTCTCCTACTTTTTTGTATTGATACTTGTTCAAATTAGAGTCTACTTTCTATATTTGTTTTAGTATCGATTAGGATCTAATTTTTCATAATTTTTACAACCATATCTTATTCATTCTTATTCATATTCATTCAGTTATTCTGTTTTTGGTCAGTATTGTGTTTTAGAACTGCATAATAATTACGTGTGTTAGATTTTAGTATAAATACCAGAAAAATGGCACAGATGGTGTTACTTTTTATCTTAAATGGAAATCTGTCCTGCGCAGTGTGACTTCCACACATCAGATAAACCCCTGGCAAATGTATATATTTTATTAATAGTATTCATTTATTTATTTTATTCATTTTATTTATTTATTTTTTTATCTGGCAAAATGGAAAAAACCTTACAGCGGGCCGTCACTTTGAGTACCATGAGGTTGCATTTTAAAGGTGCTTTTCTGGTTAAAGGTGTATTACCTGTTTCCATGGATACGTCATTGCTCTGCCTGGAATGTTCCACAGTATGACATTGAACAGCTCTACCTTAGATTTATTCAATTACAGGTGTTTTTATAGCTCAGAAATACCTGGAAAAATTCTGTATTCTGACATAGACATTAACATCTCCATGGAGAAGCGCATTTGACAGACCCTCCACCAGAAAAGTTACACAATGCACCTTTAATTGCTCAATCTATATGTAGAGCTTATCATATACAAACATAATATTGATAATGTGGCTATATTCTTAGCTGTAATGAATTTATCCAATTAACGATCTAAACTAGACTAATGCATAAATGACCAGAATTCAAGAATCAGTGAGTTTGGTTGTATTTTTTGTTTGGTCACGTTTTATACAGCGCTTTTGCACATTTAAGGCTCTTAACATCAAGGAATCACACACCCATTCACGCACACATTCACACACCAGCATACGCAGACACTAGGGGGCGACGTGGGTTAAGTGTCTTGCCCAAGGACGCAACAACAACATTCAACTGTGGGAGCTGGAATCGCACCGCCAATTTACTACTACTGATGTTTATTATGTCGAGAGCGCTATTCGAGCTACCGACCTCGAGATCGATGGACAAACACTCTACCAACTGAGCTGCCACATGTCGCCCTACAGAACCCAGTTACCAAAGGATAGCCGGTTCAAATCCAACCCTACTGCATACTTCCAACGATTAATCAGAATCCTTTAATTTATGGGATTTCTTGAAGTGTGTGGTCACTGTTAAGTACCATGAGATTGGATATTATCCTTCAGAACATCATTTAGGGGAGGAGCCATTCTCACTCTTCCCCCTCTTTCTTTCACCTCCCCCCTTCTTTGCCTTTAATCTCTGTGTTGAATCGAGAGCTCCGTTGTGAAAAGCCCGTATCATGTGATCTCAGCGCAGCGACAGAGGAGCTCCAGCATGAAGAGGAAATGGGGAAAAAAGGGTTTATGTCATGGCGTTTTGTTCTGAGAATTCTCCGATGCTTTTCTCCAAAGCCCTCTTCCTCTTTGCCTCCTGCAGCGTCTCCAAATCACGGAAACGCGCACAAAAAAAAAAAAAAAAAAAAAAGTGTTCGGGGAATAGAGATGAGTGAAGAAGAAACAGAGAAGGAGAGAGGGATGGAGAGACAGAGGAGCAGTTTAGTGACTTTAAACATGAGAGATCACAACCAGATCAAGACACAGAGCCTTCAAAATATCAGGGAATCTGATGCTGATGTTAATATTTGATGATTGACAAGTGAATGTAGCTGTAATTTTCTTCTATAACCACAAACCGATTCATGATATTTTTTTTTTTTCCCACTTCTTCAGATCTAAGACATGCAGTAAGTAGGATTTGGTCTTGCCCCAGTTCAGATGTTGTAGATTGTCTAAACAGCTTCTGAGGTCAAAATATGTACATATATGCATCTAATTATCAACTGTTTTATTGTCTGATTATCTGGAAGTGCAAGGGTAGCATGCTAGTGGCACCAGAAGAGTATATCAACTAATTGCACTGAATAATTAGAATGCTCGGAATGCATGAGGTAAATGAGGAATAACTTTAGACCTTTAGACCATTTCTAGATAAAGATTTTGAGATGGGTCCTTGGGTGCTGCGGTTTTGGGTGCCCACTGCTCCTTACAAGTGGCACTGGAGGATGGGTCAAATGCAGATGACATAGTAAACAGAGTATACCTTACAGCAGACGTATTATGCAAAATCGACCTTTTAACAATGTTATAGTTGTTTCCCCTTCTCCTTTACCCTCTGATGTTGTCTTTGGAGTGAGTCGTGCATGTTTGAATCATCTTTAATCGTTTATTTCCCCACTTATTTCTCTGTTTTTACTGCCACCAGCACATGCCCACTGCCCTGTACTTACATCGTCCTCCAATTTTATTTTCTTAATCTGTGATAAGCATAGGATCCATCAGCGTTGCATTGTCATTTTGGTACGAACAAAAATAAAGGTACCACCTCTTTGTTATGATGACGTTTACGGCGACGTCAGCTCCTACTGGGCGCCATAGTTTTCTAACGCAGATGTCAGTGGACTTGTTTCTTTTTTCAAGTCGTTTTAGATCAATATTGTGTTTTAAAATATTTAAATTATAGATTATAACTATACAGGCTCAAGCACAGTATGTGATCTTTAACTTTGACTTAGTTACAGGTTACACGTAGCTAAATTTAACATCCTTTTAATAGAAGAATGAAAAAGGTGAACACTGCTCCATCTGACCATCTTTTGAATGCTTTGTGGACATTTATACAAACAAACATCTGCCTTTACCTCTGCTTAAGGCTCATAGTTGCTGGTTTAAGCAATTATCTAATCAAAACCTTACTTTGCTCCTGTAGCCTGATACGCCCTGCTTAGAAACCCATTACGTTAAAAGGGAAACGCAAACTATGGTAGAACAAAGCTCCATCTGACCACTGCTTAAGGGCTTTAGATGTTTCCATAAAACTCCACCTGCTCCTGTCTCCTATGGCACATTTTACCTCATAGAACTTGATCTGCGCTGTTGATTTTGCCATTATAACTTAACGACATCTTAAAATTCCCTTACATTTCCAAATATATTCCCCGTTTCACCATTTTGTTTTGCATTGTAAGAACTATTACACTAGCATGCGCGCTTAGAAAACCAGACCTATAAAAAGACATTGTAAATTTGCTCTGAAACTAGCTTGAAGGCTTCAAGTTTTTCATTGTGTTGGCTGGGGAGTTTGAGTGTCCATATGTCAGGGCTGGGGGCGCCTGGGCTGTTGCGCGGATACAGCCTGATTAGCATAGCCGCGCTAGCTTCGGGATGTTAGCATAGCACTCGGTTAAAGCTAATGAAGAATAATGCGATGGTGAATACGCGGGGATGAGCGCGCCATCTGCTCCACCTGAACGCAATACAAACAGCCCCCATCCGAGTTTTTACAAATCTGCTACAAAACGCGCCTAATAAAGCGAGCGACCTTCATGTTTCTATGGTTGTTTTTGGGTTTGGATTTCCTATTTCCTTTTTACAAGAGAGGAAAAAAGGGAGCCAAAATACATTTCATGCTTCACCCCATATAGAGATTGGAGCCGAGGGAGACAGGATTGTTCCAGCCGACCCAGGACTAATTAAAAATTAAAGCGCGCTAAATTAGGCAAATGAGGTGCGCAGAATTGAATGTAACGCGTATTAATAGATCAGTCAGGGCAGGGGCTGACGTGGACTTTATGGGGTCACGCTCTTGAGGATGCACAGAGGAGTGAGGGGTTCAGATCAAGGCGTGAAGAAATTATGGTTTTGAAAATATGCAATTGTATTTTTCTAATCTTATTTCAAAGGCCACATATTACACAAAATATATTATTAAACAAAAATAAACAAAAGGCCTCATATTACACTGTTTTCTGATTTGTTATAATGTTGTTTCCTCATCACAAACACACCTGGAGTTGTGTTTTGTTTCATTCACACACGTTTAACGCACAAACCCTGCAGATTTAGGCTGAGTTCTTCTCTCAAACAGGAAACACGTCATGTGGTAATACAGAAAGAGCTCCACTGTGTTTTTAAACAATAATTTAACAAAATAAAGGTGTATTTTGTATATTTTTACCCATCAAAGTATAACTAGCTTTGGCCTTTGTGTACAATGTAGTTGCTAGGTAACTACTATGAAATGACCTTGTGTGATGCTTTCATTTCAAATCAGGAAGTACAATTACAAACTAGAGAAAAACATGTAATTTCCTTTAGCAAAATACTAGTGTATTATGTGACGTTTCTCGTGGGGGGGCCTGTCACGTGTCGTCTCCATGAAGATGTTGCTTTGCCTGAAATGTTCCCCATTGTAGCATTAAGCTTCTATCTTTATATATTCAATAACATGTGTGTTTCGCTCAAAAATAATTTAAGAAAACATGCAATCTTACTGTTGGGCGGAGCTGCATTTTCACAGATCTGACCCGTAACTTGGCCTGGCTTGTCTCCATGGGGATTGATATGTTTAATGCTATAATGTGGGACATTTTAGGCAAAGCAATGCCATCTCCACTTCTTGTTTTAGCTGACTATGTTTTATCCATAGATTGGATAAAGAAGTGAACTATGGGAGTGAGATGTCACCCATAGCGGTCAGCTTCAGTCAAATGAAGCTCACTAAGGCCAGCACTTATAGGGGCGAATTTGGAGCTGTAACTAAAACTCCAAGATCATGTAGAACGGGTTAATACAAACATTTTAAGACCAAAACGACGAGGCTCACTACAGCATTTAGAGAGAGACTGGGGTGAAAATGTCTCAATGTAAAGTCGATGGAGCCAAAAGCGCGCCCATGATCACTTCCAAACCCCCTAGTCGCTAGCAGCGGATAGCGGGTTAGCTATGTTTAAACAGTATATAGAGTCTATGGTTTTATCTTGTACGAGTGAAAGCCTATGCAACAAAAATCAGTGTGTTTCATAGGGCTGAACGATCTATCGTTTTAGATCGAAAATCGCGATCTCAGACAACACGATTTTGGGATCGTTTAAAGCCACGGTTTTTTTGCAGCGCTCCTGACTGACCCAGGTTTTGTTTCGTCAACTATTTCACACATGTACGTCGCCTCCCTGCCGCGCTGCTGAGCTCACCAATCAGAAGCGGCAGCACAGGTCACGTGTTCTCAGTGTAGTTGGTCATCAGTTTCAGAAATGACTTTAGCGGGACCAGAATTGGAGTCTGGGGTTTTGAACCCAAAGAAAAACAGCACGTCGGTCGTTTGGCAGTATTTCGGGTTTGAGGCTGCAGACGAACATCAGAAACAGGTGCTGTGCAAAACACGCCGTGCTAAAGTTGCCACATCCAGTGGAAACACGACCAATTTATACCACCATATGCGCATTTGCATGACGAGTGCACGGCGAGAAAGTCCAGTGAAACGTCTAGTGCAGGGGTCGGCAACCTTAAATACTCAAAGACCCATTTGGACCGTCTCCCACAGAAAACAAAACAGCGCTTCTAGTTTATGCAAATTAGCCATGTGGTTTTAAGTTTCGCTTCTGTATAACGTAAACAAATGTGCGCAAAGCTGCATTAAACACATTATTATTTGAGTCCTCCTCGTAGGAAATAAAAATCCAAACTTAAATTATCCACCCACAGAACCAAAAATGCGTCTGCTTCTGTGTTCTGTCATCATTTTATCGCGTGTACATTGTGTACCAGTCTCGGCTTTGACGCATGTTTTGAGCGACAAAAATATTAAAAACGTTTTATTTAAATATTCCAAGAGTACCATTATCTACAATTTTAGATTTACATTTAAAAACGAACAAACTAAAATAAAAATACAATGTAATTAAATACTCATTATTATTTTCCAAAGTCACAGGGAGCCACGACATTCATTCATTCATTCTTGTATTACAGTTATGGAATTTAGTGTTTTAATGGTATGATGTAAGTTTCTCTGATGCTTGCGAATGTTCATGTGCACTGAAAAAAATCGTGGATAAAATCGAAATCGCAATTTTTGCCAGAAAAATCGCAATTCAATTTTTTCTTAAAATCGTTCAGCCCTAGTGTTTCACCAGTGTTATGGCCCTTACACTGTACACTCCCTCCTCTCCTCTCTCCTCCTTTTAAGAGTCTGCCAGTGGAAAGACCAAATGTCTCATCACTCACTGCAGTGGACTCAGAAGTGGGCTACGCTCCGGGGTCCTTCTCCCAATATTTATGCACTCCTCCTCTCGGCTGCAAACACACGCAGTCATGACATGCTTTATAATACTGGGGAAAGTCTTTATTTTGGTCAATTTGCCACAATTTTCAGTCAAATTGTAACTGTAGCGTATTATCATATGATTATAGGATGACAGTGGCACATGTAGATTAAGCGTTTGCCCTATAACTGGGAGGTTGGCAGTTCAGTCCCGGCTCTGACTGGTTCGTGTTGTAGTTAGGCAAGACACTTCTGCCAAATTTGCAAATGTGATGTGTTTGTGTTATGGAATACTGGCTAATTTAAAGGAGACGTATTGTGTCAAATCAGTTTTGAGTTTTTAACAATGCTATAATCAGCAGTACTGTCCTGCATTCAAGACTTGAGTGATCAGAAATAGTCTGTTTTCACTTACCCCCTATCTCCACCCACTGCTCTGTACTTGCGACTATAAAAAAATCCAGATCATTTAGGTTTAAAAAATGTCACATAGCCATTTTCCAACAATAAAAACATAAAAAATTGCAGCTTTCTACAAGTTAAATTGCCTTAAATTGCACTGTGTAACATTTCTAGTTTCGGCTTGTCTCCATGGAAATGTTATTGCTTTATCTAGAATATTCCACAGTACAGATTAAACCTATCTAGCAATTCAGATCTGTGGAGTCGCCCCTGTTCACCATGGAGACAAGCAGGTAGCGGACCCTCCACCAGGAAAGTTGTGCAGTGCATCTTTAAGAAACAATGCAATTTATTCACATCGTAATGAAACAGTCTTTGCAGCTCTAATGTTCCTTATTGTGCATTAAAATATAAACCATGGAAACAGCTGTAGATGGTGCGTCCTACTTAACATGCAGAAGATGTGCGTTTGATGTCAGACCCTCTTTATTCACTGTTTGCTCCATGGAAATCCCCTGTGTATCGTAATAGATTTGTTTAGTCTGCTAATGTTTTGCTTACTACTTTGCCTTCTCATTTGCCCGTACACATTTGGACAATTAAACTTTGTTCTCTGGTAAATTGTCGTATTTACTATAATCGTATAATTTTGCCATCTCTCCCTTAAGCAAAGTCGACACTAATCGCTGTCGAGGTTTTGTTTGAATAAAATCACTTCTGAAGAGAGAATTTGTGTGTTTGTCTAAATTGAGATGTAAATGATGTGTTTCAAATATAAAAATGTTGATTCTTGTTTTTGTGTTGGACTTTTTTACCAGACGTTTTAAGGCAATTTTAACATTATGCTATGCTATGCTGTTTTAAAGGTGCACTGTGTAGCTTTTCTGATAAGGGGTCTGCCACCTTCTTGTCTCCATGGAGATGCTTTGCCTTGAATGTTCCACAGTATAGCCTTAAACTGATCTGTCATGCATTTATTCAATTAGAAATGTTGCTAAAATTATATTGAAAAACATGCCTTCTTGCTTAGAGTTGGATCGCCTCTCTACAGATCTGACATGTAACTTGGAATCACTTGCTTGTCTCCTTGGAGATGGAGACGGTTAATATCATACTACAATAGTTTTCTTAAAGGGCCCATATTACGTTATTTTCTGATCTGTTATAATGTTGTTTCCTCATCATTTCATTCACAAATGTTTTGGATAATTTCAGCCCTGGAATTGCCAATCTCTCCTGAACTAAGTGTAACAGGTAGCTGTTAATTTGAAAACTACCACTACATGACATCACAAGGTGGAACAGAGCATTTTGAGCTTTGGAGATGTAGACAGACTAATGATAAAAGGTTACTCAAACCTTTGTGAATGAAACAAAACACAACTCCAGGTGTTTGTCCACGTTTTTGATGAGGAAACAGAGATCAGAAAATAACGTAATATGGGCCCTTTAAGAAAACTATTGCAGTATGACATTAACCATCTCTATCTCCACGGAGACAAGCAAGTGATTCCAAGTTACATGTCAGATCTGTAGAGAGGCGATCCCACTGTAGGTTTTTGAGGAGGAAACAGCGTTCTAACATGTCTTAAAGCTCACAGGAGTTAATTTTGCATAATGTGGGACACACAAAATCAACTTTTTAGGTACAAATTCAGCTTTATGTTCAAAAACAGTGAAACACTAAATGCGTGCAGCCTGACTTTCAAGTATTATATGACATCACACAGGACTGCCCTGATTACAGCTAGGTGTTTCTGATTTTAAAACACCTGTTTGCAGGGGCGGAGTTTGAAGTGTGGATACCTGTTTTGACCAATCACACTGTTCCTTAAACCTTCCTTCGTCAGTCTTTCCTTTGGTCTTTCAGGTGTTGCCCAGTTTTGCAGCTTTACTTGAAACGTTTAGGTGTTTAGTCCCACTTTAAGTCTTGCTCATATTTGCCAAACATATGATTTGAGTGGATTTGAACACATGGGCTCTATTCACGTTTACGTCACAAAACTGGAAGAAGTTTGGAAACATGCAGATGACGACTTCCTTTAGGCTCCGTTGGCGATAGTAACTCTGACAAAATCTGGGAAAACTGAGAAAACAGCCCGGTTTTCTTCATCTAGATGTCATCGTAGTCTTCCTTTCTTTTTTCCTTTTATAAATTCCCTATTCATTTGTGTATTATAATTTGCCTAACTTAACTAAAAAAAAAAAGATATCATTGTAGCGTTCCGTTATATTTGGCAGATCAACAGTTCCAACCAGCTGCCTGTGAGTGACACCGAAGACGCAATTAGAGTCCCGTCCCCCATGGAAAGCTTTGGCAGGTTGTGAAGACGCTGCTGATGAATCCACGGTTTTAACTGCACCGGAAGTCGTCATCAGCTTGTTTCCAAATGTCGTGACTAGAGCCTATTGTGTCTCCAGATTGCCACATTGCTGCACATATCGACCCCTCTTCAGTCCTCTTCCTGTCCGTCCCTTTTTACAGCCCCCCGGGTTCACGGTCGACTGGGCGTTACGAGATATGTGGAGGAGTCCCGTTAAAAATCCCGTAGACAGACACTGGGCCCCTCCTCTCTGTGTTTGTGGATAACGGTGGGGCTAACAGCACCGAAGCGCACTGCACTCATCATAAGCACTTAGCCCACACAAATCTATCAACATCTTTACAGCCTCTCTGCGCCTCTCTGTGAAATCTGTGCGTCAGGAAATAGTCTTGGTTCAATTTGATCGTATCACAACCACAATTTCTTCGCCAAGAATAGAGAATGAGTTGTCTGACATTTGCAATAAACTACCAAGAACTGCAGGTCATAGAAGGGGAACATATGCATAACAATTAGCGTACTTTCTCATGTGGTTCCGTGAAGTGTGCAGGACAGTGGAGAAGTTCAAGTTTTAAAAATGGCATCAAAATGACAAATTATTTAGACACAGAAGCTCACACATCACAATATATTATAATAACAAAGAGAAAAAAATAGAATCAATAATAATACTAAAATGTCAACCTCGATTTCGATATTAAGGAATAGACTTTATACTCAATACCGTGATGATAATAACAAAAAAAAACCCTAAAACTAAACTTCACTCCAGTTCATTTTTCCCACAATCAGGGAATAATTTAGCTCCATAAATGCTTCTTTATCGTCCAAACTACCGTCCTGGTGTCAGACTTGATGCTTCTTGTAAAAAATGTGTTTTGAGAAAATACTTTTCTCTTTACAGTTGATACATGCCGTGCTTAATTTTACAGGAACAAACTGGAACATGTCCTTCCCACTTCTCTATTTGTTACTTTGGATGTAACAGTAACTGAAGTACTGTGATGTGGTATCATCAAATGTACTACAGTAATATACAGTACAATACAGTAAAACAGAGGGAGAACGTGATCCTTCCATTTCAGTGCAGACGATATGACAAAATAACTTATTAAGCAGTAATTTTGAAATTTTAAGTCTTTCAATTCTGACCATAATGATTCACACTAAGACATTTAAAAAGGAAAAATTTACATCTTATATAAATACTCATATATAAATATACCATGACTAAAATTGAGTTTAAAAGTCATATGAATTGCAAAAATCTAAGCTGTATTTGGTACTTTGGTTTAAAGTTCAATTACTTGAAGTTCAAAGTAGACGACTTGGACTTGACTTGGACTTATGGGTCACTGACTCGAGACTCGAATTGGACTTGACTTGGACTTGACTTGGACTTATGGGCCAGTGACTCGAGACTCGACTTGGACTTGACTTGGACTTGACAGTGACTCGAGACTCAACTTGGACTTGCCTATCTTTGACTTTGTCTTGACTCGGACTTGAGGGCAAAGACTTGAGACTTACTTGAGACTTGCAAAATATCGACTTGGTCCCACCTCTGACTTCTACCACTTTAGCCTCAATAAGATCACAAAAATGTTTCAATATGTGGTCCTCAGTCCAAAAAGTCAAAAAGACACCCCTGATTTAGACAATAAAATGTGTTTTTCAACATAAAATCGTAATATTTTCTTTTCTATTCCCATGCGGTCTTATATCTGTGTATCCCTCAGTGGTCCAGGTAAGTTCCATAGTGATAATCCTTTTATTATCTTCTAACTGGAGGCAAAAGTGACACAGATCTCATCCATCACCGGCCTCATATTAAAGCTGCACAAGTCATTTTGGCCAAATTGAGTTTTCGGTCTCATTCTCCTCTTCAGATCCGCTGCATCTGTCAGTCTGATCTGTCCTCGGCCAATCAGAAAGATTTTATAGCCACAGAACACAAACCAGCACCTCAGTTTTCTTACAGACTTACGCCTTACGCAGTTTGTTTTTGTGTTCGCCTCAAAACCTGGAGAAATGACTCCGGCAAAAACGCAAATCTAAATCATGATTTTAATTCAAATGAGGTGCAATTTTGAATTCCAGTATGAAAATGATTTAAACAAAACCAACAAAAAAGATATCAACATAGTCAATCTGCACAATTTTGGCAAAAAAAAAAAAAAAATGAGGAGAGAGAAAACTGAAAAACAACAGTTCAACTAACATGAGAAATATTTGTAAAGGAAATATTTGAGGGATATTTTTAATTACAGTGTCATTTGATAAGTGTTCAGCTGTACTTATCGAGCAGGCTTTAAAATCCTCTGTTCCAATTTGTGATGTCATTAGGTGGTTCTGTTTTGAATACATCACTCACCTTCAACGTTCTTAGATATATTTTCATCTTGTTTCAAATAAGTTTACCATATTACTCCTACTACTACTACTACTACTACTACTACTACTACTATCAACTATTACTTACTACTTTTACTATTACTACTACTACTGCTACCACTACTACTACTATTATTACTGCTACTGCTGCTACTACTACTTTTACTATTACTACTACTACTACTGCTACTACTGCTGCATTACTTTAGACTCTGTCCGTTAATACTGCAAAGAGTTTCATGATTTTACCACTTTTGGAGCTCACACTTTTAAAATCACTGAATAGAAGTCGTTCATTACCAGAGTGTGGTTGTATTGTATTCCCTGTTGTGTGTTGTGTTTTTTTTTTTTTTTTATTCAACAAGTTGGCTGACTCCACCGCACATTTGCACACTGCTCTTATTCCTTGAAGCGAAACCCTCTTCACGGCTGGCTAATTAATGCAAGCGCACACTCTCACTGCCAAAGTCTGATGTCAACGCCGAACAGGCCAGAAGAAGAAGAAGAAGACCACTACACACACACACACACACACACACACACACACACACACACACACACACACACACATACACACACATTCACTGCTGGCCGCTGCGATCCTCCTGGCTCTAAAAACACTAACCAATGTCTTATTTTATGAGATTCAAATAATGGTTAGCAGAGGGAAGAGTGTTAAATTTTGTGCTAAGTTGAAAATGATGGATTGAAATGAAGCTGTTTTTAATTCCTGCCAAATGTGTCGAAGGAAAGTCCAGACTCTGCACTAAAGAATCATCAATTTGATTCTTACGGGCGATTCTTTTAGTTGTGGCCAAATTCGACAGCTTTAAAAGTGCATTACGTAACTTTTTTAGTGGAGGGTCAGTAACCTGTTTGACTCCATGGAGATGTTATTGCTTGCTATGATATTAAATACATCCATCTATCGTTTATTCATTATTTACACAATAGATATTTCAGAAAAACACGTATCTTCGCCTCTCCAGAGAGCTGAGCTGTAACTTGGCCTGATGGTGGCATTGTCACCAAGAAGATAGATCTTTTTACAGCCGTAGCACTTTGAGAATGTCCAGTCTCGTTAGATTTCAGAAGCTCAGCAGGGTTGGGCCTGGTTACTGCTCAGATGGAGATGAGGAACCAGCAGCAGTGGGTCTAGTTTAGTACATACTGTTGTTGTGTTCTTTGGCAAGACACTCCAGTAGAAACAGCAGCAGCATACCACCACTGAGTATGGAGTGAACATAGACTGTATGTATAAATGGACATAGTTAACCTGCTAGTCAGTGTGTTACAATAGGAAGTGAGTATGGGGGCTTTTCCAGGTCCATCGACTCTCGGCTCCAATTGACTTTACATTGAAAAACTGCCACGCCTCAGCTTTGAGCTTTTTCATTTTGGTCTTAAAATGTTCCCCCTCTACATGATCCTGGTGTTTTTATTTCACCATTTAGTCCATTAATAAATTCCTATTCATATGGATTCTCGACTCCAAATTCGCCCTTATGACTGCTAGCCTAGTGAGCTTCATTTGACTGAAGCCGAGCGCTATGGGTGATGTCACACTCACTTTTCAGTCTATGAGAGTGAATGGATAATGCAATGTAAAGCCTTTGGTGTCTCGGAACGCATTACTATTATAGTATTATTAGAGCTATACTGGAGCTATATCTCCATGGAGACAAGCAGATACCTGAAAAGTTACATAGTGCAGCTTTAAATGTGTTTCCGAACCACTGAGTGACTAGTGGGACTGGTAATTCCAAAAGGCCGATGTCTGTGGCTCATCTGAAGCCAGTTAATCAAATGCCCAAACACACATTTAACATGTGGTCCTTTTGTAACTGTGTGGTTGTCCTTGTGCGTTTGTGTGTGTGTGCGCGTTTGTGTGTGCGTTTGTGCGTGTGTGTGCGTGTATGTGTGTGTGCGTTTGTGTGCGTGTCCTTATATAAGCGGGTCCGTTCAGTATTAAGTGGCACTTATTCAGATGAGTTGTGCTCGGGGCTGAATCACCTGTTTTCACAACACGACGGATGCTAAGTGCTGCAGCGGAGGCCTCTGCCAAAACAACACCTCCCCTCTCCATCCCTCTCTCTCTACATCTCTCTTTCACTTCCTCTCTCCCTCCTTTTCTTCATCCCTCTCTCCGTCCCTTCCTCTCTTTCTCTCTACCCCCTTCTGTCCTTATATTTCTTCACATTCCTCTTTCCTTACCTCTGTATATCCCCTTCTCTCCATCCCTCCCTCTCTCCTTCCTTCTCTGCATCCGTCCATCGATGTCCTTCCTTTTCTACTTTCCCCTCTATGTCTCCCTCCCTCTGTACATCACTCTTTTCTTCCCTCTATCCCTCCCTCTCTACATCCCTGTCTCACTGTGTCTCTTTCCCTCTTTTTGTATCTCCTCTCTACACCCTTCTTTCCATCTTTCCGCCAGTCTTCCTTCCTCTGTTCCACCTGTCTCCCAGTTTGTTTTGTCTCCCCTCCTTCTCTCTATCCCTCTCTTTCTACCTCCCCTCTCCCCCAACCCTCTCTGTCTACATCTCTCTTTCCATTCCTCCCTCCCTACCTCTCTACATCCCTCTCTCCTTCCTTCTCTACATATTTCCCTCTCTACGTCACTCTCTCCCTTCCTTCCTCCCTCCCTCCCTCCCTCCCTCTTTGTCCTTCCTTTTCTACATTCTTCTCTCCCTCCCTCTCTGCATCCCTCTCACTGCCTCTCTTTCCCTCTTTTTGTATCTCCTCTCTACACCCTTCTTTCCATCTCTCCGCCAGTCTTCCTTCCTCTATTCCACCTCTCTTCCTATTCATTTTGTCTCCCCTCCATTTCTCCGTCCCTCTCTCCATTCCCCTCTACATCTCCTCTGGCTCCCTCTTCTATTTCCATTCTTCTCTCCCACCTTTTCTCCTCTAACCCTCTCTTTCTCCCTGTCCCTTGTCTCCTTCCTCTATTTCCCTCTTCCTGTACCTCCTCTCGCCCTTCTCTTCCTTTCTCTCCCCTCTCTTTCCTCATTCTCTCCCTCCTGCTCCCTCTTTCTCTACATTATCCCCTGATTTGTGATGTAGATGGGCTGTGATCTTAATGGCCATCAAACAGCATTTTAGCATTTGGCGCTGAGTGCTTGTGCATATTCATAAGGTGGGTAATATAATGTGTACTCACAGCGAGAGGGTCCCGGGGTCTCTGGGGCCAAAAGTCCACCCCGGTACTGCTCCCACGCAACTGCAAACTTTTAACACAAACTCATTCACTCATTTAGATCCCCCGTTACTGTTCAGACATCTAGATATTTGGACTCTTGCTTAAATGTAAGTTTTAAGTGTTTAATTAGCCGTAATTGTTCACCTTTGAGTCAGTATTAAAGTGAATGTTTCCCCAGTTGTGTTTTACAAATTACAGAAAGTGCCCTTTAACTAATGGATCCTAATAGCCTTCACTATACACAACGGATAATCCCACGCTGATGTATTTTACAGCTCTTGTCAATGTTTGAAAACGACTTCGTATAATTGCAATATTATATTTTCTTCCACACATTGTATCACAATACTAAAACTTTCATGATGCTGCAGTGATAATTCTGAATACTCTTCGTAGTACTTTCTTTAATATTCCCATCTGGTTTTATATTTGTGTAATCCTCAGTGGTCCAGGTAGGTTCCTTATACTATGTGCTCTTATTTAAAAAAAGGTTCATTCCTGTCCAGTGAAGGTGATTTTTTTTAGTTTCGATACTAGTTTTAGTATCGATTATATCAGATTTTTTTTATACTTTTGACAATCCTAATAACTAATACTAATTCCTTTCATGGCGCTTTAAATTACAACCTTCATTCACTCTACAAAAGGGATGGGACGAGACCCAATTTCCACAAGATGAAATAAGACACAGGATTGGGTCCACGAGAATGAGACAAGATGAGATTTTGATTTGCAATAAAACAATTAGTCTGATTTCAATTCACAATTTTGGACACAATTTTGGATTCCATTTGATTTTAATATTTTCTGTGTCACTGTAGCGCTGCTTTTTGGATCTACGGATTCTCAAGATCAGTTACTTCTCAGAGCTAAACCCTTTTTTTTGTTGTTCAAACCGAGAAAATCTCACATGTGGACAGTCTTATCTTGAAATTTCATCCTTCAATCAAACGCTGGTTATAAGATAAGTCTAAAACCACATTTTTAATAGAAATGTGTAATCTGTATCACTCCAAAACTGCAAAACATAGGCAAAGTGCTGAAGTGTCTTGCACAAGGACACAAAAGATAGTACAAAGTTAATGGGACATTTCAGGTAAAGCAATAACATCTTCATAGAAACAAGCAGGTGACTGACCCTCCACCAGAAAAGTTAATCTTAAATTGACTCTCGTGAGCTTTAAGTCATTTTATTATGTTGTTCCCTCCTCAAAAACAGACCTGGAGTTGTGTTTGTTTGAGTAATCCTTTATCATTAGTCTGTCTACATCTTTAAGGCTCAAAACGCTCTGTTCCACCTTCTGATGTCATGTAGTGGTAGTTTGAAGTTAGCAGCTCCTTTTACCTTTTGGGGCAAAGGGCAGTTCCAGGGCTGAAATCATCTAAATGATTCTAGTGAAAGTTTATAATGTTTAAAAACACAGTAGAGCACTTCTGATCTGGTCCAGTCCTAGGTTAGACTTGGTTTAGACCTGGTTTAGTCCTGGGTTAGACTTGTTTTAGTTTTGGTTTAGACCTAGTTCTGTCCTGGGTTAGACCTGGGTTAGACCTGGTTTAGTCTTGGCTTAGTCCTGGTTTATTCCTGGTTTAGACCTGGTTCAGTCTTGCACTGGTTTAGTCTTGGTTTAGACCTGGTTCAGTCCTGGGTTAGACCTGGTTTAGTCTTGGTTTAGACCTGGTTCAGTCCTGGGTTAGACCTGGTTTAGTCTTGGTTTAGAGTTTGTTCAGTCCTGGGTTAGTCCTGGCTCACTCCTGGATTAGACCTGATTCAGTTCTTTGTAGGTCCTAGTTTGGTCTTGGTTTAGACCTGGTTCCTTCCTGGGTTAGACCTGGTTCAGTCTTGGTTTAGACCTGGTTCAGTCATTGGCAGGTCCTTGTTCAGTCTTGGTTTAGACCTGGTTCTGTCCTGGGTTAGACCTGGTTCAGTCTTGGTTTAGACCTTGTTCAGTCCTGGGTTAGACTTCCTGTATTACCATGTGACATCACAAGGTGGAACAGTGGCATGTTTTCTGTTTGAGACAAGAACTCAGCCTAAATCTGCAGAGTTTGTGTGTTAAACATGTGACTGAAACAAAACACAACTCCAGGTGTGTTTGTGATGAGGAAACAACATTATAACACATTAGAAAATAGCGTTGACCTTGACTTCCATTGGGTTCCAGTTAAACTCCATTAACAGCTTCAATGGACCTGTTTTTGACCCCGTCCCCCTGCGATCGTCTCAGCGAAGATCAGCCCTCTCAGCTTCGACCCCCGATGACCTGTGACCCCCTCACCTGCCCCCCTCACCCCTCACCTGCCCCGGATTGGCTGCGTCTTGCCCCCCTCCCCCTCTTCTCCTCGGGGAGTCTTGTACTGGGCTGTGTTCTGGTTTATGCAGCATATGTCCAGCTAATTCAATATCTGCAGGTAGTTGGTTCCAGGCCAGAGAAGAGGTGAAACTGTAGGCGAGACTGCTCCAACAATCTTTTACAGACTACAACATCACATTTTTTCATTTGTTTATGTATAATTTATTGAGTTTTATTGAATTTACTGAATTTGCGATTACAATTAAACAGATATTTGTATGTTTTCAATATTAAAGTAAAGAGAAAACTCAAAAAATGTAATGTTGGTGCAGTATCTCAGTGGGTAAAGTGTTTGTCTCTGATCCGAAGGTTGCTGGTTCAAATCCTGCTCACGATTCCAGCTCCCACAGATGAATGCTGTTGCTGTGTCCTTGGGCAAGACACTTAACCCACCTCGCCCCCAGTGTCTGTCTACACTGGTGTATGAGTGTGTTGTGTGTGAATGAGTGAGTGGTTCCTTGATGTAAAGTGCTTTGAGTGCTTAAATGTGTATTATGTAACTTTTCTTGATGAAGATATGGCACCAGCTGTTCTCCATGGAGACAACTGAGCTTTGGATGTTCCACAGTATGGCATTAAGATTTATCTATCTTTCATTTATTCAGTTACAGGTGTCTTTAGTGCTAAATAATCCCTTCAGAAACATGCATTCTTACAGTGAAAGGGGTCGCCTCTCCACAGAGCTGACCTAGTAGAAGTTATTACCATGAAGATAGATACGTTTAATGCTCTACTGTAGAACATTATAGAACATTTACAGTAGTTTATCATATGTTATTTCTAGTTACCAGTACTTTAAAGGTGCACTGTGAAACTTGTCTGGTGGATGGTATGTCACCTTCTGTTTGTTTCCATGGAGATTATTGCTGGCCTTGAAATGTTCCACCTTAATTAAACATTTCTATGGAAACAAGCAGGTGATGAAACCTACTGATCAGATCTGCGGAGAGGCGAGCCCACTCTCGTGACAATGTATATATATTTTCAAGTTCTTTTTGAGGAGTGCAGCTGTTATTTATGAATGAAATATTTTTAATGTCTTACTGTGAAATATTACGGGCAAAACAACATCTCCATGGTTACAAGCAATGGTAAAAGTCACATACTAGTATATAATGCACTTAAATAAGATATAGGAGTATCTTTTGCCAATTAGACTGACTAGACGGTGAGCTGTGTGGAACTCTGTCCTCTCTTTGTCCCGGTGGCTCTACTGCCAAATCACACCGTGCCAACCATTTTCTGAAACCTCAACCCTTCTCCTCAAACTTTCTATCTTTCCCATCCAAAATCACAGGTCAATGTTTCCATTTCCAAAATGCGGAATGGGAAAAAAGTGAAATAAAATCAAGATCTTTGTGTTGGATAATTAGCAGATGAGCTGGTATCGTGGGGTCGTATCTCTTGGGTGTGTGGAGGTCAGTGGAAATGGGACAGGAGGCAGAGACGCTAATTGAAAATCCTGGTTTAGATCCGGGGACCTTATTAACCTGCTTTGAAAGGGAAAGAATGGAGGCATGATTGTACATGGTTTGAATGGCCGGGTAACAAGCAGTAAGCAGTTATGTGGTAATTATAGATGAGAGGTTAAGGTAGATAGGAAAAGTGCTGCAATGAAGCTTTTATGTATCCGATATTGCTTTATAAAAGTAGAAGAAGAAAATGGAAAAACGTAGAATTTGAATGAGTTTCACAAACTGACCTTGGTTTAGTCCAGGTTTAGATCTGGTTTAGTACTGGTTTAGTCTTGGCTTAGTCCTGGTTTGTCCTGTGTTAGACCTGGTTCAGTCCTTGGTAGGTCCTAGTTTGGTCTTGTTCTAGACCTGGTCCAGTCCTAGGTTGGACCTGGTTTAGTCTTGCTTGTGGTGGAGGTTCTTTGCCTGCAGTGGTCTGTTTCTATCAGATATTTTGTAGACCTGGTTTAGTCCTGGGTTACATCTGGTTCAAGACTTGGGTTATTCCTGGTTTAGACCTGGTTCTATCCAAGGTTAGACCTGGTTTATTCTTGGTTTAGACCTGGTTCAGTCCTGGGTCAGACTTGTTTTAGTCTTGGTTTAGACATAGTGCAGTCCCATTTTAGACCTGGTTTAGTCTTGGTTTAGACCTGTTTCAGTCCTTGGTAGATCTTGGTTTAGACCCGGTTCAGTCCTGGGTTAGACCTGGTTTGGTCTTGGTTTAGACCTGGTTCAGTCCTGGGTTAGACCTGGTTCAGTCCCGGTCCGCAGTTTCTATTAAAAATGGTCCATGAAAGAAACTGTGGTGACCTGATAAAAGCTAAAAACCTTTTCAATGGTGCGTTTAAAATACTGTATTAAATTTACAGCACTTCTTGTACTCAGCCAGAGCAGATTTGTGGTGTTATTTATTGAGGTGAACCGGCTACAGAGGTCAAAGTTCAAGTGTTAATTGATTCTGTTGGTTTGCACAATCATCACTCCCAGAGCGAAACCACAGTCAGGACTAGTTAGAAAATTAAAATAAAATAAAATAAAATAAAATACAATTCAGTTCAATAAAATAATGGGGATTTGTGTAATTATTTAATAAAAAATCTACATTTAGGAAAAGCTGAAATATGAAAAAGTGAAATGATATCAGAATAACCTGTAAATCAGAACTTAATTTTTAAATTTTAAATTAAATTGCATACATAATTTTACTCTTTGCAATTTGCTATTTTCAAACCTTCAAACTGCAAACTTGATTCTTTACCGATTAGTAGTCATTGTTAAAGAAATTGAGTCCACTCATTGCCAGCTCAGTCCTTGTTATCTTGGCTTACATCACCAGAGATATAATACTCCCTACAACAGAAGCATAGCCAAACTGGACTGTACTAGACTGGAATGGACAACACTACTACAATTTCTTAAAGTTGCACTGTGTAACTTTTTGGTTCAGGGTCCGTCACCTGTTTGTTTCTATGGAGATGTCATTGCTCTGCCTGGAATGTTCCACAGTGTGACATTAAACAGCTCTACTTTACATTCATTCAATTACAGGTGGTTTTATAGCTCAAAAATATCTAAACAAGAACAGCCGCCTCTCCACAGATCTGACCTGTAACTTGGCCTTGTTTGGTCTCCATGAAAACAGAAAGGTTGAATATCAGATTATGAAACATTCCAGACAAAGCAACAGCATCTCCATGGAGAGAAGCATTTGATGGACCCTCCACCAGAAAAATTACACAATGTACCTGCACCTGTAGGGGTTCATGTCTCCGGTCCCAGGTCTAAGTAGTAGTACTAGTAGTAGTAGTACTAGTAGTAGTAGTAGTAGTAGTACTAGTAGTAGTAGTAGTAGTACTAATAGTAGTAGTAGTACATATACAGTACATATATTATATTTATATAATTATGCCTTATTTGACACCTGTCTCTTGCTTTCTTTTATGCTACGTATTTAGAATTTATTATTACAATTTTTATTTTTTACTCTTTGTTATTGTAATATATTGTGATGTGTGAGCGATGTCCAAGTAATTTCCCTTGTGGATCAAAAAAGTTTGTCTAAGTAATAGTAGTAGTAGTAGTAGTATATCAAGCAATACAAGTGTTCTTTGCAGTTTATATTGAAAGCATTTTATATACACCTTTAGTTAATTTTGTACATTTTCTGCTTTTAATGTTCTTAGGTTCTTTTTTCAGACCAAAGGTTTGGCTTCCTCAGAGTCACATGATGTTGTTGTGACGTGTCCGGTCAGCTAATTTAAACAAGTTTTGGCGATGTCTCTCTACCGGTGAAGACAGGAAGACAGCGCCATCTGCAGTCCGACTTCCTCAGGACAGTACCCCAGGTGTGTGAGAGTAAAAAGGTCCCCTCGTCCCGGTTTATCGTCCCGTGGGCACGTTTTCATATTTCGATTGCCTCTTTAATCCAGCGACGATGTTCCTCTGTCCCAAAGATATTCACTCCGTCCCAGTCCATAATGTGGTTCTCTCTTTTACAATGTTCACAAATGGACGTTTTGAGTTGTTCCTGGTCTTCTTTGTGTTTAGTTGCTTGTGTGCACGCCTTCACTGTTTCCTTCTCACATTCTGTCCTATGTTCCTTTTTTCGTGTACTGAACCCCCTCCCTGTTTCTTGTTTCGATGTACGTTTTATTGCAAGACAACCTCTTGGTCTGAAAAAAGAACCTAATAACATAAATTATTGTAACACCAAATGAACTTCATTGGACTATTTCTGCTTTTAAGTTTAAATGATTCCCCTATTATTAAAGCAGTTCCGTGTACCCTCTCCACCCTAATAACTGCTCTTGACTCGCTCCTAGAAACACAACAACACAGCATTGATGATTTAATTGTGTATATTTTTAAGTCTTGTGTTCAAACAGCCCACACAGTTCGAGGTGACTCTGCTTTCGAGCGTTCTTTGCCGTAAGTGCAGATTTGGATTTGTCTCATTAATGTTTTGTTCCACGCATGCCCTCCCCGCGGCGTGTGCGCACCAACAGAAAGTGCGAGAGCTAATAAAATGCTGGAGCTTGTAATTACTTCCTGAGTTATTATAATCCGCTAATGGTGTAGACTGTGCGGCCCCGGGCTCAGAGCTAGCAAAACACGGAGTCACAACACTGCTACAGCCACATGTGTTTACACTAACTCCATAGACTGTATGAAGAATTCGACTAAGGGAATATAACGTCATTCATAGCGTTTGGCCCCAGTCAAATGAAGCTCACATTGGCCAACAGTTACGGGAGCGAGTTTGGAGCCGAGCCGACAAAATAGCGAAATAAAAACACCAGGAGCGAACGTTTTAAGACCAAAATGACGAGGCTCACAGCAGCAGTTACGGAGACAGGGGTAGCGATTTTTCAATACAAAGTGAGTTGGAATGGGAGTTGGTGGAGCCAGAAGCGTGCCCATGCTCACTTCCTATTTTGAATGGGTTTGGAGTGAATAAATAATACAGCATAGCACTTTGAGAGAGGATTACACTTTGTACGACATTATTATTACTGAATCAATCAATGAAAATAGTACAAAAATGTTTTAAGAGTTTTCAGAAAATCCTCAGCTTTCAGGGACAACCGGTTTGTTTCGTGCCACCAGAGAAGAATAATAATTAATAAACTCTTCCTTTCTCTAAATAAAAAAATCACATTTTCCACAAAACTCTAAAAATAATTTGTTAGATGCTAATTATTTACGACAGAACCCGTTGCTTTATAAACTTCCTCTTCTCATCTCGAGAAGTCTTGATTTCTATTTTAGTCTTCATGTTTTGAAAGGAACTGCTCCGCTTCACAAATGGTTGGTCGATTATTTTTGCTTTGTCTATTTTTAATCTCGCTCCACATCTGTCGAGCTGCTCCGAGGCTCTGTCACCATAAAGGCTCTGCTCTGGATCTATCTACGTGATCAGGTCAAACAGGATGGAGCCAAAAATAATCACCGCATCATTTGTTCGGCGAGAAGGAAATATTAAAGTCTTTGAAAAGTTGTGAGAATTACAACTTTCTGACAAGTCATGATACCTTGGCAAAAGGCTGTGCTGGAGAGCTTTTGGAGCCGCTTCTGCATTTTAATGTGATTGTAAAAAGAAATCGGAATTCTGTCAACTGGACTCAAGGTTTAAAGTTTCATCCAAGACCCTTCTTCAGTTCTGACAGGGTTCTGGTGAGTCACTGTCTTGTATGTGTCTGAAGGGAGGAGCTAACTGCACTGAAACGAACACACCCTAGTTTAAAGTAAGGAGTATTTGTTATTAGTTAAGTCTATTGAACTACCCTAAGGTGTGAACTGTCTCTTGAGTCAGAACTGTGTCAGAACTGAAGAAAGGCAAAAAGTATTCACAACAACAAAACTGGTCAAACAAATATATATATATGTCTACTTTAGTTTTATACACGTCTGCTCCACCTCCATTTCTCTCTGTTTCTCTCTCATTTTTTTCCTATCCACCACACTCTTTCTTTCATTTTCTCTCTCTTTCTTTTTTCTTTTTTGGTCCCTCTAGCGAACACACCAAACCCCCCGCCCTCCGGTCTGTTGTCAGACCACCCACCTGTGCTCTCGTCCTGCCTCCCACTGCCCTGCCTCTCTCTGGGGCTTGCTGCTTCACCTCCGGATGTGCACGCCATATTCTTTCTTTCTCTTCTCCCATCTCTCACTCCCTCTCTCTTTATCTCCCTCTTTCACTCTTTTTTCTCTCTCTACCCCCTCTCTCTCTCTCTCGCTCTCTTTCTCTTCTCTTGTCTCTCTCTTTCACTCTTTTCTCTCTCTCTCTACCCCCCTCTTTTTTTCTCTTCTCTCATCTCTCACTGTCTCTTCTCTCACTCCCTTTCTCTTCTCTTGTCTCTCTCGCTTTCTATCACTTTAATTCTTTTCTCTCTTTACCCCATCTCTCTTTTTTCTCTCGTCTCTCACTCTCTCTTTCTCTTCTCTCATTTCTCTGTCTCTCTCTCTTTCTCTTCTCTCGTCTCTCTCTTTCACTCTTCCCTCTCTCTCTACCCCCTCTCTTTTTCTCTCATCTCTCACTCTCTCTCTTCTCTTCTCTCATCTCATCTCTCACTCTCTCTCTTCTCTCATCTCATCTCTCACTCTCTCTTCTCTTCTCTCATCTCTCTCTCTCTTCTCTTCTCTCATCTCTCACTCTTTCTATTCTCTCGTCTCTCACTCTCTCTTTCTCTTCTCTCTCTCTCTTTCACTCTTTTCTCTCTCTCCAAAATACAAAAACATAATGATAGCAATAATAACAACAGTAATAATATCATTATCATACCCCTATCATTCTTTAAAAAAAAATAAAATAACAATAAAAATAAATCTATCTACTTTTACACACACACATACATATACACCTCTATTCAGATTTTTCTTTCCTTTTTCTCTTTTGCTTGTGAACAACCCTCATTGCATTTATAACCTAAAGTATCGTGGTACAGTTGATGTTTGTTTACGCCTTCGTTTTGCAGTGGACCTGTACTCTGACTGTTGTGTCTCCTGGTCCTGTCTGTGTGAAATGTGGAGACTGACGGACTGAGTTTAAGCACAACAGGTTTCTCTGGTGTTTTTTCTTTGTGGAGGTAGGAGCCCCAGTCACGTTAAGGGCCTCAGTCAGGGGCCGCTGGTTCACAAAGCATTAACCAGGTGGAGATTTTAATGTGTGCGTTCATTAGTGATGGATTTAATAGACAGAGCTGTAATGACTAACTCCTGAATGTTACAAAGGTTAAAGAGTAACAGAACAGGTGACTATGATGTTAAGAGATTATTGAAATACAATACAACGGTGTATTTTGAGGTACATTTTGTTAATATATAACTTAAATGTGGCCTTACCTTATTTTACCTGGCTTTTTTTTTATTTTAATTTTTTTTTATTTTATTTTGACTTACATATACATTTATATAATTATGCCTTATTTGACACAATTTATTATTAACATTTATATTTTTTACTCTTTTTTATTATATTTATTATTATATTTATTATATTTATTATTATTATTATTATTATTATTATTATTATTATTATTATTATTATTATTAATATTGTTATGTGTGAGCTACTGTGTCCAAATAATTTCCCTTGTGGATCAATAAAGTTTGTCTAAGTCTATTTTATTTAAATACAGTGTTTTTATAGTTAAAATATGAGCTTAAAAATATGCAATCTGGCTCGCCTTTCAACAGATCTGGTCCATGACTTGCTTGTCTTCAATGAGATAGATAAGCTGAATGTCATATAGCAGAAACATCTCAAGGGAGAACATTTAGACATTTTACTTAAAGCCCCAGTACGTAACATTTTAGCCAAAAATGGACTTAAATTAAATAAATGCAGTTTTGTTTTTTTTTTCTTTTCATTTTGGTTTTTATTTCACTGAAAAACATACATCCTGAGTGGGCTTGCATCTCCACAAACCTGACTCTTATTTGATCTGAAAGAGGGCCTTCTCCAGCTATAATCTCCCATAATATGGCATAAAACTCCAACTCCAACTATCTCCATGAAGAATGTACCAAAGTATGGTTTTAACTTTCTGTTGCCGTGGAATACCAGCTCCAAAAGTTACACAGTGTTGCTTTAAAGAAGTGTAACACTTTGCATTGGATTAAAGTCCCATATTACGCTGTTTTCTGGTCTGTTATAATGTTGTTTCCGCATCAAAAACATACCTGGAGTTGTGTTTTGTTCTTCTCTCAAATCGAAAACACTCTGTTCCACCTTGTGATATCACGTGGTAATACAGGAAATGCTCCACTGTGTTTTTAAACTCCTAACACATTCACTAGAATCGTTTGGATGATTTCAGCCCTGGAATTGCCGATCTCTACTGAACAAAAGGTAAAAGGTAGCTGTTAACATTAAAACTACCACTAGATGACATCACAAGGTGGAGCAGAGCGTTTTGAGCTTTGGAGATGCAGACAGAGAAATAATAAAAGATTACTCATGTGTGAATGAAACAAAACACAACTCCAGGTGTGTTTTTGAGGAGGTAACAACATTATAACATGATTAAAAGCGCACAAGAGTTAATTTTGTGTAATATTGGACCTTTAATAACTGACAGCCTTTGAATAGCAGACCCTCACCAAGGCATTGACATATCTGACAATAGTAAATGATGGACCCTCCTTGAGTATAGTTGTTTTAACGATAATGAAGGCCATGGCAGTAGTGTTACACAGTAGACCATAGACAATGCCTGTTCCTAGCTGGATAATTATACAGGTTTAGGTACAGGCCACATAATAGCTGCTAAATTGGCCTAATTATCTTAAATATAGCCTTTTTTCCTCATAATTAGCCACTAAAGTCTGATTCACTACAGCCCGTAAGTACAGAGACAGCAGGATGAAATACTTAAAAGCCCCATATTACTTTACACTATTTCCTGAGCTGTTACAATGTTGTCTCCTTATCAGAAAACTAATTTGGATGATTTTAGTCCAGGAATTGCCAATATCGTTTGATCTAAAGGTAAAAATAGCTGTTAACTTAAAAAAAAAAAAAAAAAAAAAAAAAAAATACAACTTCATGACATCACAAGGTGGAACAGAGAATTTTGAGCTTTGGAGATGTAGACAGACGAATAATAAAGGATTACCCAAACATGTGTGAATGAAACAAAACACAACTCCAGGAGTATTTTTTGAGTATATTACAATATTCTAAAAGAAACTGTGAAATATTGGACCTCTAACTACTTCCATTTAAACACACAAACCCTGCATATTTAGGCTGAGTTCTTCTCTCAAACAGAAAACACTCTGTTCCACATTGTGATGTCATGTGGTGATACAGGAAGTGCTCCACTGTTTTGTTTATTTTTTATTATTTTTTGTTTTCTTAACTCCACGCACCTTCACTAGAATCATTTGGATGATTTCAGCCGTATTTTGCCATCTCTGTTGAACTAAAGGTAAAAAGTAGCTGTAACTTGAAAACTACCACTGCATGACATCACAAGGTGGAACACGAGGAGGCATTTTGAGCTTTGGAGACACAGACAGAAGAATAATAATGGATTACTCAAACATGTGTGAATGAAACAACACAGAACACCAGGCATGTTTTTCAGGAGGTACACTGTGGTCCAAAGCAGGAAAAATGATCTGACAAAGGCTTTTTGCCGGAAACAAAATTTTAAATAAAAAAAAAAGCTTTTGGACATCGGCCATCTGAGTGTGCTACGCTTTTTTTCACTTTTAAATTGCTGTTCTTGCACCTCTACAAGAACTCTGGTGTGCGTTTTCTGTTTCAGTTGATGTTTTTGAGGAGGTAACATCATTCTAACACGGTTTAAAGCTCAGCCAATTGAATTAATTTAATATAACATCATATTGATTAAAAGTAAATTGTAATCCTGTGTATTGATTAATGATTGTCTAAACGTAGGTTATTACTTCATCTGTTTCATTAATTGTGTTAATGAGTGAGTCACACATTAGCAGTGAATGTAACGGCTCATTGATCGCTTAAATGTAGTTTGTAATCCCGATCTGAACTGTTCATTGTACTGTGGCCGTCATCGGGGACCAGGTGCATTATGGGTACTCTATGTTCATGAGCAAAGAGATTTTTGCACCCACATCCAATGGTTTCAAGTTTTATTTAATTATTGTTTTTAGTTTTCTGTAACATTTCATTTATCACAAGGAGGTTACAGCACTACGCTACATTACAGTTCAGATCTGTGGAGAGTCGCCCCTATTCACAGATGTTATTAATTATTGTATTTTTGAGCAATAGAAACACCCTGCTTGATGGGTATGTTTAAAGTCATACCATGGGACGTTCCAGGCAAGGCAATGACATCTCAATGGAGACAAGTAAGAAGCGGACCCTCCACCAGCACTTTTTTCCCCGCTTTTAAAACCAGATGCCCGTCCACACCACTGCGAGCTTTCTGATGGGTTTGGACTGCAAAAGGTGAAACAAAGGTGATGGAAGATTCGGACCTCCACTAGAAAAGTTACGTAGTGCAGCTTTAACATGAAAATACTCAAAAAAAATCTTCCTTTTGCTGACAGATCATTGTCTCTAAACGTCTTCATTAAAAAATCCACTGACAATTTAAAACCATTTGATCTCCATTCGATTACTTTTCGATCGTCACCATGGAGATGTTATTGCTTTGTCTAGAATGTTCCACAGTACAGATTAAACCTACCTATCACGAGGGAGACAAGCAGGTTACAGCAGGACGCTACATTGCCATTCAGATCTGTGGAGAGTCGCCCCTATTCACAGATATTATTAATTATTGTATTTTTGAGCAATAGAAACACCTGTTATGAATAAATGCAAGATGGAAATGTTGCGCAGTGCACCTTTAAACTTTCTTGACGCTGAAGTAGATCTGATTAAATGTGCGATGGTTGTGTCCTCTGTTCTCATCTGCTCGAGTTAACTGCTCTGGTTCATTATTAAAGCAGCTGTCAGTTTGTATCGTGTCCACACCTCGTCACACACACTACGGCTGGGCGATATAAGAAATAAAAGAATCACAATTTTTCCCATATTGATCAACCTCGATTTTCGATTCAAGCTTCTTCCATCTTATTAAACACAAAGACATGTGGACTTCAGACGTAAAGAACAGGGTGTCAGGATCACTGTAGTTTTTATTTCTTGTTGATAGGACCAATAATTCCAAAGAAATTCACATTTAATAATTGGAATCGTTTACTTCCATAACTTGGATTATAAAGATGAGAAGCACCAGAGGAGAAAAGGTGAAGAGCTGCAGTTGGATCAGAGCGAGGGAGGAAGCGCGAGGGATGAAGACAGAGGATTTTTAGTCAAATTGTGCAGATTTAAGTCAAAACCTGAACACGTGAGAAGACAGAGGGACCCGTAAATCCTCGTCAACAAACTGGCTGTTGACATGTCGATTAAAATGCCTTATTATCGAGATTGATCGAAGTAGACATCGCGATCTATTGATCTTTCGATTTTTGGTACAGCCCTAACACACACACACACACACACACACACACACACAGTTCCACATAGGCTTTTCACAGAGATAGTGGGAATATTTAAGGCTCAAAGTTCAGGTTTTAGAGGCAGGAAAATACACGGGGAAGTGAAGAACGAGGGTTAAACAGCTGGGGTGAAAGCATCTCCAGAGGTATTGGTCTTACACAGGGCCAAATACAATATATGTTTGGACTGAAGTGGTAATATGGAGCAGTGGATCTCAGCTTATTTTATTTTATTCATTTATTTATGAGATGGTGCACAATCTACATTAACCTTAACAGGAGAGATGCTTTGTGATTGTAATTTCCACCTGTAGTCCCTGGTGCTAGTTTTTTTAGGTTTTTGTGGCATTCAAGGTCCGCTACAGTTGTAATATTTAGTTAAAGAGGCACTATGTAACTTTTCTGGTGGAGGGTCCGTCACCCGCTTGTCTGGAATGTTCCACGGCATGGCTTTACACTTGTGTTCAATCACTTTTCTCTAGTAACTCAACAATAATGTCGTCATCATAACATTTCTGCCTTACCCTGCTGTTGTAATCACTTGTCTTTGCAGTGGGGGTGTTCTACGTGTATGTGAATGGCAGGATGTTCATCAGTTACCACGGTGACACACTGCACATATTAGCTAACGCAGCCAAAAACGTTTCGTAGATAGTCTTAAAACAATTATCTCCCCTGTTGTAGTTCCAGCGAAGTCCGTTCTTTTCGATCATCTTGTGTTGAACCAAAGCCCGGAGGCAAGTCGAACAAAACCCCAGACAGAGCATGCCTACAGTTAGCATCACACTCCCAGGGATTGTTCATGATATGGTCTACTTCAGCGTAACACCACTTGTAAATTGCCTCTAAAAAAACCACAGGGGCTCCGTAGCTATCATCGTTATAACTGTAGAAACAAACTGGCGTGAAGTACAACTCCACCCCCTCTGCAGCTGCCTCTGTGTCCCCAAAAACCTCCACCCGATGCATGCAAATGTTTGAAATAAATAAGCATAAAACCCCCAAAATCATTACCCACTTTTAAAAGAGCATGAATATTTATAAGGGCTTCTGTCACTGTGGATTTGTAAAGCCTATTCGAATATTCAGTTACGCCAGGCTAATAAGGAAAGGCTCGTGTAAAATGTTAGGAGATAGAGTAAGGCTGGGTTTTAAGCACCGAGGTATGTTAATGCAGGTTAGAAGATGTATTTCCAGTTTAATTTCACATTCTAATAAGAGGTATATGCAAATGTCTCTGCTTATTTAATGCAAGTGAAGTTGGAAGTGCTTTATATGTTGTTTTTAATTCTTTGGTTGAACTTTCTGTTTAAAGGGCCCGTATTACCCTGTTTTCTGATTTTTGTTATTATAATGTCGTTTCCTCGTCAAAAACAGACCTGGAGTTGTGTTTTGTTTCATTCACACATGTTTAACAAACCCTGGATATTTAGATTGAAGCTGAAAATACTCTGTTCCACCTTGTGATGTCATGCGGTAATTCAGGAAGTGCTCCACTGTGTTTTTAAACTCCATACACCTTCACTAGAATCATTTGGACGATTTTAGCCCTGGGATTTCAAAATGTAGCTGCAAACTTGAAAACTACCACTATATGACATCACAAGGTGGAACAGAGCATTTTGAGCTTTACGTTGGAATAAAACAAAACACAGCCAATTTTGTGTAATATAGGACCTTTAAGTCACCCTCTAAAATGTTACACTTATACTTTCCTTGTCCTGTATTTTGGTGTATTTTAGACTTAGTTTTTTGTTTGTTTTTTTAGATAAAGTTGCAATAAGTAACTTTTTGACCAGGTTCTACCAGCTGCATGTCTCCATGGTGAGTGCATGGCTTGGTCTGGAATATTTCATAGTATGGAACATTAAATATACTTCTTGCTCAACTTCCTTTTTAAAACCCCACAATTTCAGCCTCTGCAACAATGGTTTTAGGGATTGAATGTTTTCCATACAGACATTCATTATTTTAATACAAAGTTTGATAGTTTGATAGATTTACATTGTTTCATTTATCCACTGCAGTCCAATACAAGTCTCTGAGCACTCTAAAATGCTCAGTTTGAATTTTGCCTGATTTGTTGCGTCACAAGTAAAAACCCAAACTTCTCCTTGTCCGTTTTTTAAACCCGACTCATTTACCGGACTCATTCTGCTGGAAATAAATTAGAAAATGTGAACTACTTATCCAAGTTGACCCAAATCATGTTTAAAAGGGACTTAAACCCATAATATGCGTTCTTTAAAAGGCAGCCGTACAATAGTCTAACCATGGAAGCAGAGTTTGTCACACTTTTTTGAATGCTTCTTTATATTTCCAATTAGCAGCCACTTCCACACATGAAACACATACCCGAAAAAAAAAAATAATTCAAAACACTTTCCTTCAATCCTAAAGCTCTAGAAGTACAGCAGCAGTGACTCACTCCGCAGGAATCAATTTCAGCTTTTAAAAATACTTCTGTGCCTGTGGGCTATAGGTTATGAGTTCACCTTTAAAAATAACTTGCTGTACATTCACTTTAAAGGAGACATATTGTGCAGAATCATCTTTCACAGCTTTTAATAGTTTTCCTTCTCATATACTCACTCCAAGTTGTGTTTAGGGTAATTCATTCATGTTTATTTTCCTGTTTTCAAGACGTCAAAGATACGTTTAGAGTTTGGCAGTGTTGCGTGACCATTTTGACCCAAAAATCCACTTCTCGCTGAGGTGATCTGCAGTTGTCCATAGGAGGCGTTGGAGGTGTGGTTGTGATGACGTTTACAGCGATGTTCTGTAAATGGGCACGTGGGAATCGGCTCCTAATACCTCACTGGGTTATGCAATTTTCAGCGTTTGCAGCGATGTTCTCTAAATGGGCAAGCGGGAATTGGCTCCTAATACCTCTGGGTTATGCAGTTTTCAAAGTCGGACATCAATGGACTTGTTTTTAATTAATACAGAGGTGGAAGAAGTACTCAGTTTTGTTATGTATAAGTAAAAGTACAGATACTGGAGCAAAAAATACTCAAGTAAAAATAAACATATCACATAAGAAAAAAAAATCTACTGAAGTAAAAGTATTAAAGTACCAGTTTAAGTCAAAAGTGAAAGTATTTTGCACAGTTTTTGTGGTGTAATACAACTTAAAATGTAGTGATTTTGATAAAGAATTGTTTAACAGAAACAAAAAGCTGTTTTTCTTTTTCTATTTTGGTTTTCTTTGTATATTTTGGTTTGCTTAACCTTTTTCAACAGGTCTCAAAGACTTTTACTTTTCAGTCCTGTTCAAAAATGTAGAGGCGTAGAAAGTACAAATACCTGCTCTCAAATGTAGAGCAGGTATCTGTAAACATAAAAAGTATCCTCTTTAAAATGTACTTAAGTACAGATACCTGCAATTTATACTTAAGTACAGTACTTTACTACTTTTACTTACACCTCTAGATGAATATTTCGGTTTAAAATGTCCAAAATACAACAACAACTGATCCATGGGTGTCATAGATTATAACTTTCCAGCAGACAAAAACACAACAGGAGTTCGTTAAGGCGGCATTGACTGTTACTCCGTCAAATGCACTTACCTATAATATCGGCCGGTCACACACAGAGACAGACTGTTGTGTGCGTCATTAACAAAACCTGAGCTGTGATTTATTATCGACTTTTCAAAGACTGCCGTTTCTTTGTGAGCTTCGTTGGAGCTTTCCTCCTATTTTCAGTTGAGTTTTCTGGAAAAACGTTGACACTACAGACAGACTTACTTTTTTTTAGACATACTTTTAGTGATGTTTCCATTATTTAGTACAATTTAAAACAGTAAGAATGTTTAGGGAAGCTGTCACTATTCATGCTCTATGCTACGGTGACCAGATTGGGTTTTTCAAAAAGGAGGACACCAGTTTCAGCTGAGAAAAAAATGGCAATGATTGTATTTTATAACTGGTCATTTCTGTTTGTGTTTGAATTTAATATTAAAAATGTGTGATATTATGTGTATCAGAGGGTCTGGGGTCCTCACCAGGGGAATTTTGGATAATTTACTGTATTTCATTGCATTTTAAAGGTTTACTAAGCCATAGCTCAATAATATAAGCCAATGTAGCCTATACTTTTACTTTTTCATGGGTTATTTTCTTGACAGTGTCCCCTGCTCTGACAGGGCCGTGCTCCTGTCACCTCTCACAAACAGAAGGCTTAAGTCTGTGATTCAGAGCAGGACAAACACTACAGACTTTATCAGGACGTCTGGACACGTGTTTTATCCTGTATTTATCCTGTATTTATCATGAGATACTGCGGCTGAAGGACTGTTCCGGTGTAGTGTGCGTGCGCCGCGGTTATGTGCATCAGAGTTTGTGACGCTACAAACTTTTCCAGCTGGGATTTATGAACGTATCTCCGCTAATACAAGGTACAGTTTTCATTAAATAAAACGTGGTGTAGAGTTTGAGACATGAAGAACTGCGTCATGATTTTCCAACCTCTCCACAGTGGCTTATATGCCTTTGTAATAATACGCTTAACAAAGGTAGGCGTTTTTTTCTGATCAAAGGAGCGGTCTGTGCCCTCGCTGCGAGAGAGAACAAGAAAGACGGAGTTTAGACCGCCGGAGAAGCACTGGTGATTGTGTCCATGGAAGTATATATATATATAGACCTGAGATCCGTCCCATTCATTTGTGTCCTTTATAGTGGACATTGAGTTAACCAGTCTATCTTTTAAGTGTTTTGAGATAGACTCTAGTTTGATTAAAAAATAAACAAACAAATAAATAAATTAATTAATTAAAAGGGAGTCTAAAAACTTTTTGAGTCGACTGTAGAAGCTGGTGGTCATCAAAAAAAAAATAAAAAAATTGTTAACTTCACATGGATTTAACACCAAAATGTTCCTGGCGTCCATTACAGAGGACATGCTACAAAATTATGAATAAAAATAAAATTGACAAAATGTAAATGTTAAGGTGTTCATTTACCTCTAAATAGAAAATCACAAAAAAAAAAAAATAATAATAATAAAAAAAAATAAAAAAAATTGAAATACGCTTTTTTCTTCAGGTCTCAGGAGGATAAGATTTTATTTATTGATGATTTTATGAGCAAACATTGTCGCCAAATCTATGATATGTGTCCCACTCAAAGCTGTTAATTTAAAGCGTCAAAATCCGGACATTTTGGGATAATTTAGAAATTCCTCACGGACATTTTTTTTTTTTTGGTGCCAGAAGGAGGACATGTCCGGAAAAAAGAGGACGTCTGGTCTTCCTGTTAAAGTTAAATGGTAGTTTTTACCATCTTAAAACATGAAAAACAGAACCAAATCATTTAAAATAGTAAACAGTGGTCCACTTATTCCTCACAAAGAAATCCTAACATCATAATTTAAGACTTTTCACAACTTTCAGAGACCAGAGTGGACTTTTATTGTAGCTAACAAAAACTAGCATGGCCCAGTGTTACTTCCTGGTTCACGGACATTAAAAACACACGGTCTCATTTTGACCCTAAGAGCTGCTTTTCCTTTACTCAGACAAAACATATGTAAAGGTGCACTATGTAACTATGCCAGCTTGTCTCCATGGAGATGATATTGCTTTGTCAAGAATGTTCCGTCATTTTACATTTAATTAGTATTTAATTACACGTGGCTGCATTCTACATCTAGTCTACTCTAATCTACATCTCCAAAGCTCAAAATGCTCTGTTCCACCTTGTGATGTCATGTAGTTTTTAAGTTTACAGCTGCCTTTTGCCTTTAGTTCAGTAGAGATTGGCAATTCAGGGCTGAAATCGTCCAAATTGTTCTCATTTGTCACAGTGAGGGACAGGAGGACACTGGACAAACTGCTCTTCATCATGGACACTCCTGCTCACCCACTGCACCAGACTATAGAGGGACAGAGGAGATAATACTCCCTACAACTGTACAACAACTCACCCACTGCACCAGACTATAGAGGGACAGAGGAGATAATACTCCCTACAACTGTACAACAACTCACCCACTGTACTAGACTATAGAGGGACAGAGGAGATAATACTCCCTACAACTGTACAACAACTCACCCACTGTACTAGACTATAGAGGGACAGAGGAGATAATACTCCCTACAACTGTACAACAACTCACCCACTGTACTAGACTATAGAGGGACAGAGGAGATAATACTCCCTACAACTGTACAACAACTCACCCACTGCACCAGACTATAGAGGGACAGAGGAGATAATACTCCCTACAACTGTACAACAACTCACCCACTGTACTAGACTATAGAGGGACAGAGGAGATAATACTCCCTACAACTGTACAACAACTCACCCACTGTACTAGACTATAGAGGGACAGAGGAGATAATACTCCCTACAACTGTACAACAACTCACCCACTGTACTAGACTATAGAGGGACAGAGGAGATAATACTCCCTACAACTGTACAACAACTCACCCACTGTACTAGACTATAGAGGGACAGAGGAGATAATACTCCCTACAACTGTACAACAACTTAATCTTAAGTAACGGATAACCTTTTGCCCTGTCAATCAGCAGAGTATTTAGTGTCATTCTTGTCTCTTGTTTATAGCTGTGATTTATAGTTTATTACTTTATTTTATAGTTTATTACTTATTTTTCTATTTTATTTTGACTTGTACATATACATTTATTTATATAATTATGTCTCATTTGACACATGTCTGTTGCTCTTTTTTGCTACACCATCTATTTTTGTTACTCTCTGTTATTATATTATATTGTGATGTTTGAGCTACTGTATCCAGATAATTTCCCTTGTGGATCAATAAAGTTTGTCTAAGTCTAATGAAGGTGTGTGGAGAAAAACTCTGCCTAAATATTCAGGGTTTGTGTGTTAAACGTGTGAATGAAACAAAACACGACTCCAGGTGTGTTTGTGATGAGGAAACATTATAACATAGATCAGAAAATAGCGAAATATGAACCATTTAACTCACGTAGTCTCCTTTCTGCGCTGTGAACTTTAGAAAATAAAAAGGAGCATTTCTGTGTTTCAGCTGGTTGCACAACAAACTGCAAAACAACATTATAATATGATTAAAAGCGCATACGGTTATGTCACCTTTAAAGGTTGATGGTGCGATTCCGCTGTAGCTTTAAGGGCATTATGATGCGGTGACAGGAGAGAGGTAGCGCTGCGCTGTGGATCCAATGGGGACTTAGCTCCTCGCGCCTCATCACACAGTCTCTAAACGAAACCATTATCTCCAGCTCTGCCTCGGGCGCTAACCGTTTTGTTTTGCTTCCTTTTAAAGCCACACACTGTCACACTACAGACCCCACCGCCGAGGACGAGGGAGAAACCTGCAGTTGCTACGGGTTACAGTACAATATTTAATCATTAGCATTTCAAATATTATTGTAAAGAACAGTAATAGCCACGAATGATGAAAACGAGCTGTGTTCTAAAACTTAACAAGCAGCTGATTGTGTTTTTATGGACTTTAATGAGGTGAGATTAAATATTTGTTTAAAAAGTCCTCTTCATAATTTTCATGCTCAAATTGCAGGTTTTAGACTCGCAGTTATTGTTTTAGCTTTTTAGATTTGAAACTAACTCTGTTGGTGACGATTCGAATCTCACTCTCGACGTAACTGTTGGTGCTCAGATCCATTGACTCCCAGGTTGGCGATGCGATTCCAGCTCCCGCAGATGAATACTGTTGTTGTGTCCTTTGGCAAGACACTTAATCCACTTTAATCCACCTCGCCCCTAGTGTCTGTGTACATTGGTGTATGAATGTGTCTGTGGTGCCTTGATGTAAAGATCTTGAAGTTGGAAAAGTACTAAAGTCGATCTTTTATCTAACAGAATCTGGTAGATGGAATCTTTGCGCCCTCTGCTGGTGATGCTTTTTATATTTAACCATCAGGGCTGAGTTGCTCATGCATATATTTTTAGTATTATGAGCCTGATATTTAAAATACCACGACTCATTGTCAAAGACATATTTTAAGAGTCTGAAAACCTTAATATATGACCTTTAAAGATCCATTATGGAACTTTTCTTTTATGTTATTGCTTTGCCAGTTATGTTGGCAGTAAAGTTACTGGTCAGCGCTGCGGAAAGGCGACCCAGCTCACAATAAGAATGCAATAGAAAAAACAGTCACTGAATACAATTTAGTTCAGATTTAATACCGTACATTGGAACATTCCAGGATCGACAATCACGGCTCTACGGTGACAGACCTCCCACCAGAAAAGTCACATAATACAGCTTTAATCTTGCGTATCCTTGCTCTGTTTAGTTTTGGGGACTTTGCTTTAAAGAAAACAAAGGTGCTTATTTTATCCTCTCAGTTTTCCTCCTTTGTTCCTGTTGACTTTAAATCCCAGATAATAGCAAAGAAACCAACTTTAATCCTGGTATTATTGCACTACCATTCATCACAGCGCCCCAGATTTGTTTTTCTTGTAAGCAATTCCAAGTACCTCCATTTTGCAGAAATATACACAATACAATAAAACTCTATCCGCCTTTGTGCCAGGGAGCCAAAATATTGGACCTGACAGCAGCACGCACAGTTGCATGCTGGGAAAGTCTCCAATGGGAGCCGGGGCGCGGAGCATTGCAGGGTTTAGCCGGATAAATGTCTTTGGATGTGACTGGAGGTGACTCTTAATCGGACCCGGGGAGAAGGAAAGATCTGGTTTCCTTGTCATAACAGATGCTAGAGCACGCCCACGGGGAGAGCCTGCACCTGCCACCAGGCGCCTTCAAATGGAGCCTAATGCACCTGTCTGCACCTGTCCCTGGGCCGGCAAGACATAGCTGTTAAAGGGCATTTTTATTGTGTTTAGTGAACTTAAAGAAGGGGGATTACATTTTTATAGGGTATTAATTGCTAACACATCATATATTTAAGTCACATATTAACATGTTCCATCGCTTTGCTCTTGCGCTAAATCACTCCCCCTACAGAGCGCTATTACATTACAGTCGTCATGCATCCCACTAATGAAACTACTGCACATCGTATCAGGTTTGTGAAGAAATAGTGTACAATGTGAAAACTTGATAGACAGCTCAAAAAAATGATGAGAATTCTGGTCCACAAGGAGGCTATGAGGACTAAGAGAAGATTGTGATGGATGAAGAAGAGGCTGTGATGGACCATGATGAGACTGTGATGGACCAGGAGGACACTGTAATGGACCAGGGGGAGGCTTTGAGGACCAAAAAGAGGGTGTGTTGGACTAGGAGGAGACTGTGAGAAGGCTGTGGGTGCGTGTGGATCAGGAGGAGGTTGTGATGGACCAAGAGAAGAATGTGATGGACCAGGAGGAGGCTATGAGGAGGCTGTAGGTGTGTGTGGATCTGGAGGAGACTGTGATGGACCAGGAGGAGAATGTGATGGACCAGGAAGAGGCTTTGAAGACCAAGAAGAAGCTGTGATGGACCAGGAGGAGGCTATGAGGAGGCTGAGGGTGTGTGTGGATCAGGAGAAGACTGGTGTGGATCAGGAGAAGACTGTTATGGACCAGGAGGAGAATGTGATGGACCAGGAGGAGAATGTTATGGACCAGGAGGAGGTTGTGAGTAGGCCGTGAGCGTGTGGACCAGGGTGAATGTGGTAAATGATGGCCCTGCAGCTCTCACAGTGAAGCAAATGGCGTGAGATGATTGTGTTACGGACAGGCACAGAGGAGGGCAGCTGTGGGGAAAGTGGGTTAGTAGCGGACAAAAGGACCCCCGCGGAGGAGAGAATCATGTTTAACACTCAGACCAAGATGTCAGCACCAGAGCACAGGAGCTGATGAGAGAGAGGAGAGGAATAGAGGGAGGAGGAGGAAAAGAGGAGGAAAGAGAAAGGAAAGGAGAGGAGGAGAGAATAATCTTGAACGCTCAGACCAAGATGCCAAAGCAGAGGAGATGATGGGAGAGAGGAAGGAGAGAGAGGAGGAAAAGAGAAGAGACAAGGGAAAGGAGAGGGGAAAGATTAGGAGGAGGAGGATGAAGTGAAGGGGAGGGGTATGGAGAGAGAGAGAGGAAGAGGAGAGGGTGAAGGGCAAAGAGGACTCCACACCTGGGGATGAGGCTGAATGGAGAGATTGTGATTAAATGTGAAAATAGAAGCTCTGGGAAAGACCTCTGTCTGTGTGAACGGTGAGACGGGCAGGTGTGGATTATAACAGGGCCCACTTCAACTGTAACTGTCATCTATCAAACGGCTCTGAGCCATAGGGCCTTTTACAGCATAACAAAGACTCATTCTGCTCTGATCCACATAAGAGCCGATTCTTTGTAGTGAATCAGAACACACGATTCCTATCAGGTTTGTTCAGATGTACGAAAACCCAAACTATTTAAGATTTAAAGATGATGAGGATCTGCAACTTGCTTGTCTCTGTAGATGTGTTTTTGCTTTACCCTAAATAGATAATAATAATAATAATAATAATAATAATAATAATAATAATAATAAAAATAAGTAAAAAACAAAATGCAGCCTTAACACGAATAACATCCAGAATAAGTACAATTTTTTTTTTTTTAACTGTAACTTTAACACGAATAACATCCCGAACACTTTTACTTGTGTCTCGGGCTGGAGCTCTTTACCTCCAGTGACTCTTGTAGTTTGATTAGAAGTGAATATTTTAAACACACGTCTTTGTTCTTATGATAGTCCGCTGAAATCCTCTGTCTTTGGAGCAGGAGTTCAGTCAATCCTCTGCTTCTTTTCTTCCACTTTTCAAACTCTGCTCTGAGCTCCTCTCTCTCTCTTTCCCTCTCTCTTTCTCTCTCTCTTTCTCTCTCTCTCTCTCTCTCTCTCACGCCTCATGCTTTATTGATCGTTCTTTCACTTGGACTTTGATCAGTGCCGTGGTGCAGTGGAGGTGAGCGAAGAGTTAATTCTACCTCTTGCTCTCCCTCTTTTACTCTCTCTTTCCGTCCTTCTACCTCTCTCTCTCTTGCAAACTCTCTTGTATCCTCTTGTATGTTTCTTTCTATGTTTTCTTTCACTCTTTCTCACCTCCTCTCTCTCTCCCTCTTACTCTCTCTTGTCTCTCCATTCCACTTCCTCTCTTCCTATTTCTTTCTTGGCTCCTCCATCTCTTCTCTCTCCTCTCTTTCCTCCTTTTCTTACTCTCTCCCCTTTCCTTGCTATGTCCTTCTCTCTCATCTTTTAATCTTTCCTCTTCCTCTCTCCCTCTTTCTCATCCCCTCCATCACTCCTCTTTCTCCCTCTCTGCTCCCTCTTCTCTCTGTCTCTCCTCTTCCTCTCTCTTTCTCACCCTTACATCACTCCTCTTTCTCTCCTCTCACTTTCCTCTTTCCTCCTCCCCTTTCTCTCTCTCTCTCTCTCTCTCCACCTCTCCTTTTTCTATCCCCTATCTCTCACTCTCCTCTCCCATCCCTCCGTCTGTCCTCTCTCTCCCCCTCCCTGTCCTCTTCCCCTCTCTCTCCTCTGTCTCATCCCTCCATCTCTCCGTGCTCTGCTCCAGATCAAAAGAAGCAGGTTCATTAGGGAGCGGCTGGATCCTCGGACCATCCATCAGACTTTGGTTTTGTTGAGAAAAATCCCGGACAAGTTTGTGTGAGCGTCACGGAGGAGAGGTGAAACAATCAAACCCCCACCTCTCCTTTTGATACGGATCCGACCTTTGACCCCGGATGTGCTCTGGGATTGGATTAGACCGACAGAGAGGCAGACGGAGGGAGAGGGGGAGGAGGAAAAGGAGAACATGATGGTTTGGTGGAGAAGCACTTAGAGCTGAGGCTGTGGAGCAGCAGGAGACACACAAAGACATTAGAGAACCCCACAGGGACAATTTACGGAGACAAGCTTCAGTCCACACAGAGGACAGTCCACACACACAGAGGACAGTCCACACACACAGAGGACAGTCCACACAGAGGACAGTCCACACAGAGGACAGTCCACACAAAGGACAGTCCACACACAGAGGACAGTCCACACACACAAAGGACAGTCCACACACAGAGGACAGTCCACACACAGAGGACAGTCCACACACAGAGGACAGTCCACACAGAGGACAGTCCACACACACAGAGGACAGTCCACACAGAGGACAGTCCACACACACAGAGGACAGTCCACACACACAGAGGACAGTCCACACAGAGGACAGTCCACACACACAGAGGACAGTCCACACAGAGGACAGTCCACACAGAGGACAGTCCACACACACAGAGGACAGTCCACACAGAGGACAGTTCACACACAGAGGACAGTCCACACACACAGAGGACAGTCCACACACACAGAGGACAGTCCACACACAGAGGACAGTCCACACAGAGGACAGTCCACACACACAGAGGACAGTCCACACAGAGGACAGTCCACACAGAGGACAGTCCACACAGAGGACAGTCCACACACACAGAGGACAGTCCACACACACAGAGGACAGTCCACACACAGAGGACAGTCCACACAGAGGACAGTCCACACACAGGACAGTCCGCATATTAGAAAACTGATATTAAAGATGTAACTAAAGCTGCAATAGAAACATGAGTCCACTGTGCACGATCTGCATCTAATGTGAAACATTTTATCAACTGCACATGTGTTTGGAAGAGTCTTGTATGTCATTATAGAATGCTTGTGGAATGCAGCTGGTCCTGGGTTCGATTCTGGGGCGGTGCAGAGCTGGGTCATAACAGGGGCCTTTCTGTGTGGAGTTTGCATGTTCTCCCTATGCCTGTGTAGGTTTCCTCTGGGTGCTCCAGTTTCCCCACACACACGTACAGTAGGGTCCCCTGTGGGGCCAGGACTCCCCTGAAAAAGAGATTCTTCATCTCAGCGGGATTATCCTGGTTAAATAACGGCCAATAAAAAATAAATCAAATGTGAAATCATGCATGTAAATACTCTAGAGATGCAAAGGGTTTGTGAGAGTCTGGGTGGGTCAGAACCTCTGACCCTTTGGTTGGTGAGTGAATGATTAATCCACTACACCACTGTCAGCCAGTGACACAAATAAAATGAAAATATCAACAGTATAAAATATCAACATACATACAATACAGACATGTTCAGGTATATCAGAGAGTAAGACTAAACCCCTGGACTTCCTTAATTTAGGAGCTGACGCTCCACTGAGCAGCTTGGTGACTGCTTTAATGACTCTTTGATATATTTTATTTTTGATGCCCCAAAATCTGCACCAGTTCATTAAAGAAAAGGCGTTTCTTTCCTTTTTGCGTTCATCATATACCCCTTACATGTGCAGAGTTAGACTCCCAGTTAGTTAGTGTCAGTTCCTCAGTGGTGATAGTGTGGAGCACTGGTGGAGCTCACTTCCTGTGCTCACTGCTTTATTGTGTGCTTTGGCCCTGCTTGAACCCTTATTGACCTAAAGAAACACCAAGCCTCTGTTTGCCTTGGATATTGGCAGCTCCGCAACGCCCCAGTCTCCGCAAAATGTGCCCAGAATGTGAACGCTCCATCCAGGTACAGACAGGCTGTGGGAGATGTAAGAGCAGTATACTGACCTATGCAACCTCTATTTACAACTTTAATGATCCGGTATCGATCTCATTACGGCGCTGGACTTTATAGACAGTGCTGCGGTGGAGATGTCCAGGAGTTTGTTAACTTTAATGAATCTAAATGCAGACAAAGTGAGCCGAGACTGGACAATGGACTCACCACTATTGTAATTAACAATGAAAACCAAGGAGGAAGGGAAGTGAACTTTTAATCAAGTCAATGGGAATGCGCTATAAAGAATCCTGTGGTTATTTGCTCGCCAGTTGGAAGTTTCAATCCCATGCTTAAGTGCGCACTGTTGTTGTGTCCTTAGGCAAGACAATTCTGCATATTTACACTTCGATTAGTTGGAATACAATGAAATAGATAAAAAGATTTGTATTTTTGTTATACCTGGAGTTGTGTTTTGTTTCATTCACACATGTTTAACACACAAACCATGCATTTTTAGGCTGAGTTCTTCTCTCAAACTGAAAATACTCTGTTCCACCTTGTGACGTCATGTGGCAATACAGGAAGTGCTCCACTGCATTTTTAAACCTCATACACCTTCACTAGAATCATTTGGATAACCTCAGTCCTGTAAATGCCACTGAAATCTACTGAACAAAAGGTAAAAGGAACTCTACCACTATGTGACATCACAAGGTGGAACATGGATTTTTTGAGCTGATACAAGCCGAGCACCAATATTTGTCGATATCGGCTCAAAAAGAAAATCTGAAGCGTTTAGTACAGACCGGGATTGACACGTGAGCACACATAGACGGGCAAAGTGCAGAAAAAAATATCGGTGCCAAATATTGGTGCTAAATTTTCAATATCGGACTAATATCGATATCTGTCTAAGTCTCCCAATACAACTAATATCACTGATAACCCATAAAAAAAATAAAAATACAAAAAATAAACGATAATTGATAAACCATCTCTACAAAAATATCCTTGGTTTGGTGGAGGATCCATCAAATGCTTGTCTCCGTGGAGATGTTATTGCTTTGTCTGGAATGTTTCGCAGTATGGCATTAAACCTTTCTATCATCATGGAGACCAAACTAGACCAAGTTACCAAGTTACAGGTCAGATCTGTGGAGAGAGAACCCCACTCACAGTCAGAATGTCTGTTTTTCTAGTTTTTTTGAGAAATTCAAATAAATGTAAGACTGAGCTGTTTAATGTCATACTGTGGAACATTCCAGGTAGAGTAATGACAACCGAAAAGTTACACAGTGCACCTTTAAGAACCTAGATGGAGGTTTAGTGTACATATTGACATGAGAGAAACTTCCCTTTTAACATAAATTATCTGTAGTTCCTATGCTGTGGGTAATTGGTTGAGGCCTTTATTACGAATCAATAATGAAAAGACGATGTTTTTATAATGGCGGAATGGCACTTCAGTGTGTTTGCTCCGTCTCTGATATCTCTCTCTTTACACAATCAATACCCCAGCATCATCATGGACTCTCCTGATCCTTTAAACGCCGTGCAATTACATTACAATGGAGGGGTCAGAGGTCAACGCTCCTTTGCATGGTGAAAAACTGCCCCCAGAGAAATCCAACCCGCAACCTCCGTCCGCCTCATCTTAGCCCCGTTTACGCTGGAGATAATATCACGCTCGCTCCGCCACGGAAATCAATACAGCCCGGATAAGTTCAAAAGCAACGCTAGTCATTAAAAAAGAGAGGGAGCAGACGCAGAGGTGTACGGAGAGGTGAAGTACAGCGAGAGTTAGTGTTGTTAAACGAATAGATTCACACAGAGAGAGAGAGGAGAGAGAGAAAGGAGAAGACGCAGAGGTGTGCAGAGAGGTGAGGTACAGAGAGAGTTAGTATTGTTAAACGAATAGATTCACACAGAGAGAGAGAGGAGAGAGAGAAGGAAGGAAGGCGAGAGAGAGAGCGAGAAAGGGAGAAGACGCAGAGGTGTATGGAGAGGTGAAGTACAGCGAGAGTTAGTGTTGTTAAACGAATAGATTCACACAGAGAGGAGAGAGAGAAAGGAGAAGACACAGAGGTGTGCAGAGAGGTGAAGTACAGAGAGAGTTAGTATTGTTAAACGAATAGATTCACACAGAGAGAGAGAGGAGAGAGAGAAAGGAGAAGACGCAGAGGTGTATGGAGAGGTGAGGTACAGGGGGAGTTAGTATTGTTAAGCAAATAGATCCACATGGAAAGAGAGAGAGGAGAGAGGGAAGGAAGAGAGAAAGAGACCAAGAGGAGGAAGAAGAGGAGAGATAAAGAGAAGAGAAGAGAGAGGAGAAAGAGAGAGAGCACATGCAGCAATGCACTGAGAGGTGAAGTACAGGGAGAGTTAGTATTGTTAAACAAATAGATCCATATGGAGAGAGAGAAAGAGAATAAGGGAAAGAGAGAGAAAAGGAGATGAAACAGAAGAGAGAAAGAGGAGAGGGAAGAGATGAAAAGAGAGGGAGCAGACACAAGGTGTACGGAGAGGTGAGATACAGTGAGAGTTAGTATTGTTAAACAAATAGATCCACACGGAGAGAGAGAGGAGAGAGGGAAGGAGGGAGAGAGAGAGAGAAGGAGATGAAACAGAAGAGAGAGGAGAGGGAAGAGAGGAGAGAGGGAGAGAGACAGAGGAGGAAGGAGGAGAAGAGGAAACGAGAGGCAGCAGATGCAGCGTTGAAAAGCTGCAGGGATAGCTATCATTGTTAAGTAAATAGATCCACACAGAAAGAGAGAGAAGGAGAGAGAGAGAAGGAGAGGAGAGGGGAAGAGAGGGATGAGAGGGTTAAGTAATTGTTATCATTGTTAAGCAAATAGATCCACATAAGGAGAGAGAGGGAAGAGAAAGAAAGATGGATCAGAAGCAGGGGTGTACAGAGAGGTAAGCGAGGGATCATTGTTAAGCAAATTGATAGAGAGAGATAGAGAGAGGGGGGAAGAGAGGAAAAGAGAGAGAGTTAAGCTACATGGATCATTATCATTGTTAAGCAAATCCATGCAGAGAGAGAGAGAGAAAGAGGGAGGGAGAGAGGGAAGGAGAGGAGAGAGGGAGGAGATGCAGCGGTGCACAGAGGCAAACTACAGGGAGAGTTATCCTTGTTAAGCAAATAGATCCATGCAGAGAGAGAGAGAAGAGAGGAGGAAGAGAGGAACAGAGATAGAAAGGGGTGGGTGAGTGAGAGGAGAGGGGAGAAAGAGAGAAAGGAGAGGGGGAAATAGGAAAGAGGGAAGGTAAAGAGATATAGGAAAGAAAGGGTTGAACATGGAGAAGGAAGAGTGAGCGAAACACAGAAGAGAGGAGATAAATAAGTGAAGGAGAACAGGAGGAAGGAGAGGAGGGGGAAAGACGAGAGAGTGAAAGAGAAAAAGGAATAATGAGAAAACTGTGTGTCCATGTTATTACCAAACTGTCTCTCACTGTCTCATGTGAGGACACAGTGAGACACAGTGAGACACAGTGAGTCCCTCCTCGGGGTTTGGGGGAATTATTCATCGCTCCATTAAACAATCTGCCGCAGTTTGGCACAGATTGGTACAGTTTGGCATAGTCTGGCACACTATGGCACAATTCGGCACAGTCTGGCACATTTTGGCACAGCTCTGCCACAGTTTGGCACAGTTCGGGACAGTCTGGCACAGTCTAGTGCAGTTTGGCACAGGTTTGGCACAGTCTGGCACAATCTTTCACAGTTTTGACAAAGTTTGGTACAGATTTGTACAGTTTGGCATAGTCTGGCACACTTTGGCACAGTTCGGCACAGTCTGGCACACTTTGGCACAGTTTTGGCACAGTTCTGCCACAGTTTGGCACCGCTCTACCACAGTCTGGCACAGTCTAGTATAGTCTGGCAAAGTTTTGACAGTTTTGGCACAGTTTTAACACAGTTTTGGCACAGTTTGGCACAGTTTTGACAGTTTTGGCACAGTTTTAGCACAGTTTTGGCACAGTTTGGCACAGTTTTGACAGTTTTGACAGTTTTGGCACAGTTTTAGCACAGTTTTGGCACAGTTTGGCACAGTTTGGCACAGTTTGGCACAGCGGAGGAGAGGAACAGAGCACCTGACCAACTGCGGGGAGAGAGGACCATGAGAGGAGATAATATAAAGAAATGAGATTCATTTGTGAGTTTAATGGCCGACCACAAAACAAGTACATACATAAAAATACACGACTCTTTTCAAAATATGATGATCGCAAAATGTGGCACCTGCGCCATAGATCTTAAAGTAAAATTTAGTGATATTTTAATCTGGTAAATTGTAGTTTTTATACTTGAAGCCTTTCCTGGATCGGCCTTCACATTATCTGTTACTTTGGCAAAATCGACAATGTTTAGGGAGGGAGAGAAAAGGAAGGATGGTGGTAATTTCTCCAAAGAAAGTATAGTATGATGATCAAGTGTATGGAACATAGCAACGATTTACAAATGTATATATAATATTATAAAATGAACAAATCTTTCTAATATTTCCTAATAACCTAAAGGATAATATTATAACATTATCTGTAACATGCTGACATTTTGGAGTTTGAGAAATACATAATAAGAGCATAAAACACGATTTAAAAAGACTCCCAGTGCATCCATGCAGTTTTAGGACACAGTTTTAGGGCCCTATTGCTGTCCCACTTGCAAACACACATAAAAATTAGACCAGACTAGAACTAAACCAGGACTAAACCAGGCCTAGAACAGGACCAAACCAGGACAAAGGTCACAGAGGAGACACATTAGAGCTAGAGGAGGTGATGAGCAGATGACAGCCCATAGAACTGCTGTGTCATGATCTTTCCTCCATCACCATTAAAGCCCAGTGCAGTTAAATGAAGCACAGGAGCAGTCAGCACATTCACTGTAACACCGGCGCCGCGATACGATTGGTTACACATCAACCACAGAACCACCAATCACATTCAAGCTCTGATGTCCTCAACCTTGATCCACTTAGCTGTAAATAACACATGTAATTTACGAACCACGGCCGAGATAACAGGCCATTTGAGAAAAGTTTGTCAATATTTAAAAGTGGAGTCTGTACAGAAACTTTTTGAAAAGGAATAAACTCTACGCCAATTCTGATCCCACAATGATAATTAAAAACTGTTGTCTATTGTCACATTCTGTTGTTTTTCTTTAGACAATAGAATGTGATTTTCAACATTAAATCGTAGTACTTTCTTTTCTATTCCCATGTGTCCTTTGAATTTTTAGTACTGATACTTGCCCAAATAAATATCTAGTTTTGATACTAGTTTTAGTATCGATTAGTGTTGGATTTTCAGTACATTTGACAACTTTATTCCAGTGTGGTTTTACTTTAACTTGTCTTTCTCTTGTATGTGCTTAAAGATTTGCCTTTAAAAACAAGCATTCTTATTGTTAGCTGGCTCGCCTCTCCACAGATCTGACCTGTAACTTGCCCTGGCATCACCCACTTGTTTTCTTGGAGAGATATACCGTATGTTTAATGCTATTCTGCTGAACATTCCAGGCAACGCAATAACATCACCATGGAGACAAACAGGCGTCAACCCTCCACCAGCAAAGTTCCGCAGTGCACCTTTAAGACTGAAATTGATTTTGAAATGTTCGTACCACGTAGGCCCGTCACGATAATTACTATATCGACTTATCGTTCAGTATATGAACTCTGGAACAATGTATTTTTGTGTTCAATATTTATCGTCTGTACAATTTCTTTGCAAAAGTGGCGAGATTTTTGCCATTTTTTATGAGAAAAGTAAGATTTAAGCTGCAGAGGGTTGAATACATAACTTCTATGGCTAAATATTGGTTCATTCTTGTTTTTTTGTTGCAGCTCAGGCCTTTTAATGATACTGTATATTTAAAGGTCCTATATTACGCAAAATTGACTCTTGTGAGCTTTAAGTCATGTTATAATGTTGTTACCTCCTCAAAAACATACCTGGAGTTGTGATTTCTTTCATTCACACGTTTGAGTAACACTTTATTATTAGCCTGTCTACATCTCAGAATGCTCTGTTCCACCTTGTGATGTCATGAAGCAGTAGTTTTGAAGTTAACAACTACTTTTCAGCTTTAGTTCAGTAGAGATTGACAATTCCAGGGCTGAAATTATCCAAATGATTCTAATGAAGGGGTATGAAGTTTAAAAACACAGTGGAGCACTTCCTGTATTACCACATTACCACATTTTCAGTTTGAGAGAAGAGCTCAGCCTACATACGCAGGATTTGTGTGTTAAACATGTGTGAATGAAACAAAACATAACTCCAGGTCTCTTTTTGAGGAGGAAACAACATTATAACATGACTTAAATCTCACAAGAGTCAATTTTGCGTAATATATACACAAAAAATATACAGTATCATTAAAAGGCCTGAGCTGCAACAAATAAACAAGAATGAACCAATATTTAGCCGTAGAAGTTATGTATTCAACCCTCTGCAGCTTAAATTTTACTTTTCTCATATAAAAATGGCAAAAATCTCACCACTTTTGGTCTGTTTGTGATGAGGAAACAACATTATAACACAGATCAGAATATAGTTTAATATGGGCCCTTTAAAAACCGGTTTACGAGGATTATCCTGCTTTATTGTGGCATAAAGTAGGTTCAATATTATCGTTTATCGCAGTATTTCTCTGTACCGATATACCGTGCTTCAAAGTGCGTTATCGTAACAGGCCTGGTACCATGACGACAGTGCGATAATGTGAAATACTCCTCTCCACGTTATGAATGAAGTCCCTCTCAGACTGTGGCTGTGGGTGTGACTGTGAGGAGGGCAGATGGTGCAGAGAGGCACTGATCAATCCGAGCGTTCATAACCCTGAGTAAAGTTTATTTTAGTCCTCAGAGTTCCCACACCACAACAGAAGAGCCAAAAATGGAGGGAGGGATGGAGGGATGGAGAGATGAGAAAATACAGGGCTGAAAATGAAGTCAATTTAGAGTCTGACCACGCAAAAACAAGTGCAAGAAATCTCTACGCGAGAATAAAGGACTGCGATTAAAGATGCACCGTGTAACTTTTCTGGTGGAGGGTCCTAAACTTTCTTGTCTCAGCAGAGATGTTATTGTATTTACTTGGAATGTTCCTCGGTGTGGCTTAAATTTCATCCATCTCCTTTCAGACGAGCAGGTATTTTAACACATGGTTTCAAAATTAATGCTTACTGTGGAACATTCCAACACTCCAGGCAAAGCAATCTCCATGGAGACGGCTTTAATATTACGTTTCAGGTTTTTATTTACAGGTAATATTTCACAGAGGAGAGGATCAGACAGCAGGAGATGCAGAGAAGAGGGTCAAACGTGTGAATTTCTTTAAAAAGCCCATATTATGTAATATTCTGATCTCTGTTGTGTTGTTTCCTCATCAAAAACATCACAAATTGGAGATTTAGTCTGGGACATAGACGGAGATTTAGACGGACTGACAATGCAGGATTATTCAAACGTGTGTATGAAACAAAACACAACTCCAGGTATGTTTTGGAGGAGATAACAACATTATAACACAACACAAATTACAAATATTCTGACAAACATCGCGACAAACATAGATTTGCTATTGACTGAAAATTCTGTTTAAAGTTCAAATTTTAAACGTGCCCAGAAGAATTAACAAAAGGACTGAAATATTAGCAAAATGAAAACATGACAAACTGATACAAGAGTCACACTTGAAGACATGTTTGTACAGATCTAAACTGCAGGGTGAGCAGATTGCCTGCAGAATAAAACTGGATGTTTTGTTGTTTGTGGAGGAAATGATGCTGCTGTAAAAACTGCAGCAATTTGCTAATCCTGTCCATTCGAATTGTGTTTTCATTTCATTGAGAATGCATGTATTTTTTTGTATATACAGTTACATAGCACACCTTAAACATTTAGTAATATATTGCAGAATATTCTGCTTCGTGTTTGTTTATTGCAATGTTTTTAAAGCTCTATTCAATGATATAGTTGTTTTTGTTCTTTATTGTTTGTAAAATTCCTCAGTCGTCCAGGTAGAATCCACGGCAAAAGAGAAATTCAATTTGCCAACTGGACAAAGGTTTGTTTGGTTGAATATGTTTCGCAGCTCATCCAAGCTGCTTCTTCAGTTCTGGTCAGACGCTGGTGGACACTGCCTTATATCTGCCTGAAGGGAGGAGCTAAATACAATGAAATTACTCTGAAACTAACACACCTATTTGTTTACAGTTTCTGTTTGTTAGTTTGATCTATTGAAGTGCTCTAAGTGTGGAGTCATATTAGCAGAATCATTCAGGCCCCTGATTGGTGCGTTCACACCTCTGAGTCTGATCTCGCGAGCCCTATTGTTTTCTTTGTTTTGATTTAGGTCTGAGGGTGGAGTTATAAACGGGAGACAAATGATGTCTGAGGCCTCCATTTCTATTCAAGGAAGGATTCTCTTTCTTAACAAAAATAGCCTCTTTAACTCCCCTCTCAAACCAGTTCTTTTCTCTGGCTATGATCTGTACCTCACTGTCCTCAAAGGAGTGGCCCATGGCTTTAGGTGGAGATGTACGGCAGACTGAGGTCCTTTTAGGTGGAGATGTACGGCAGACTGAGGTCCTTTTAGGTGGAGATGTACGGCAGACTGAGATCCCGTGTTACTCTCTCGTCTGTGTTGGTACATCCTTTTGTGAAGTGGCTGTTTTGTTTCTCCAATGTAGCGCTCACTGCAGTCTTCACTACACTGAATGGAGTAGACCACATTGTTTTGTTTGTGGCTCTGTGTTTTGTCCTTTGGATGGACCTTTGGGTTTCTGTCTTAAAGTACAGATATGCTTTTCATGAGGTAATAACATTCTAACATGGCTTAAACCTCACAGGAATCCATTTTGTGTAATATAGCACCTTTAACACCTGATTCAGCATGTTTCGTATTACGTTACATGGACCTGTATCAATTCTCACTTCATATCTTTTAACTTAAAAGCAGCTATTCGTGAGATTTGAGTGAGGTTTTCGCCTGCTCTTATTGCAGTTTGCTCATTGATATTTGCAGATCTGTGGAGACTGAGCAGAGCATGGCATTTAGGGCCAGTGCAGAGTCCTCCACAGAAGACCAAAGAACCAGTGACATTTTGAAAAGTGCCGACTCCACCACTTCTCAAACACTTCTTTATGTGAGGAAAGGATATTACGGCTCTTGTATTGACCGCAGTGATCTGGGTCGTACTATCAGATGTAACGAAAACGATTAAAAGATCAGCCTCCGTGACAGAGAGAGGGGGAGAATTGAATGCACTGGAAAATATACTTGAGGTCTGAGGTGATAAATGTGCATTAAATGTAGACTGTATGTAGAAATTAAACGTAGACTGTATATATAAATGGACATAGCTAACCTGATAGCCGCCACGTTCCAAATAGGAAGTGAGCATGGGGGCGCTTTCGGCTCCATTGACTTAATACTGAAAAACTGTAAGGTCAAGCTACGCTCCTGCCCTCACCTATGGTCATGAGCTTTGGGTAATGACTGAAAGGACAAGATCGCGGATACAAGCGGCAGAAATGAGTTTCCTCCACAGAGTGGCTGGGCGCTCCCTTAGAGATAGGGTGAGGAGCTCAGTCACACAGGAGGAGCTCGGAGTAGAGCTGCTGCTCCTCCACATCAAGAGGAGTCAGCTGAGGTGGCTCGGGCATCTGTTCCGGATGCCTCCTGGTCGCCTCCCTCGGGAAGTGTTTCGGGCATGTCCCACCGGGAAGACCCAGGACATGCTGGAGGGACTATGTCTCTCGACTGGCCTAGGAACACCTTGGGGTACCCCAGGAGGAGCTGGAGGAAGTGTCTGGGGTGAAGGAAGTCTGGGAGTCCCTGCTTAGACTGTTGCCCCCATGACCCGGCCCCAGATAAGCGGAAGAAAATGGATGGATCGATGGATGGATGTGTGAAAAACTGTAACCCCTCTCTCTGTAGCTGCTGCTGTGAGCCTTGTCATTTTGGTCATAAAATGTTCATATTAACCTGCTCTACATGATCCTGGGGTTTTTATTTCGCTGTTTTGTCTGTAAATCAATACATAAACATTAATAAACAGACAGATAAAGCACCTTCTTTCTCCAAGGTCGCTCCCGCTACCGTTAACAACAGGTTTGATTGACGGCGACCTTCCCCTGCTAAACCAATGATGTCGGCTGGAAAAAGTGTTACCTTCAACAACCTCACGATCTGTCCAAATATGAAACTGAGCTCCAATAACCGCTTGCTACGGTGAGCTTCATTTGACTGGAGTCGAACACTATGGGCTCACTTAGTCCACTTCTTTATACAGTCTTTAGTACTAAAGCAGTGGTTATCAAATCTTTTTACACTATCCAGAACCACCAGATATTTAAGGACTTGCAAAAGTAACAAATCTCCCATAGACTTACATGTAGACCCCTGCACTCCATCGGAAATTATGACTTCATGAAACTGTACGACGTGAGCTCAGCCTGTTCCCCTGCCGTGCGAGGAGTACGGAAAACGCTTTGTGCTCCTCCTCCTCCTCCTCAAACACTCCGAGCACTCATCTGTAGATCTGCTACGAGAAGAAAAGAGGTACAAAGTGTTCTCAAACACACACACTACACACACTCTCATCACAACAGACTGACACACAAACACACACACAAATGTTCAGAGGGAGAGAGAAGAGAGGGGGAGAGAGGAGAGGAGGAGAGAGGAGAGGGAAGAGAGGGAGAGACAGGAAAGAGATGAGAGGCGGAGACGGAAGGCAGAGAGAGGGAAGAGGACAGGGAAGAGAGAGAGGGAGAGACGGAAGAGACAAGAGATGAGAGGGGGAGACAAGGCAGAGAGAGGGAAGAGGAGAGGGGGTGAGAGACAGAGAGACGAAAGAGACAGGAGAGAGATGAGAGGGGAAGACGGGAGAGAGAGGGAGTGAGAGAGGGAGAGACAGAAGAGAGAGGGAGTGAGAGAGGGAGAGACAGAAGAGACAGGAGAGAGATGAGAGGGGGAGATGGGCGACAGAGAGGGAAGAGGAGAGGGAGTGAGAGGAGAGACAGAGGAGAGAGGGAGGAAGAGAGATGAGAAGGGGAGACTGAAGAAAGAGAGAAGGAGAGAGATAAGAGGGGAATATGGAAAAGAGAGAGAAGGAGTGAAAGAGGGAAAAGACAAAGGGAGATGAGATAGAGAGAGAGGAAGCTGTAAGAGGGAGAAAAACTAGGGAGACGGGGGAGAGAGGAGACAGAGATGAGGAAGAAAGATTGAAAGAACGAGATGAGACGGGTGAAAGAGAAAGACAAAAGGAGAGAGAGGGGAAAGAAGAGGAGATGAGAGAGGGATATGTACTCGAGAGAGAAAGAGAGAAGGAGTTAGAGATAAATAGGGTGGAGAATGAGAGAAAGGAAACAGGGTAGGGGGTGAGAGATGAGGAGAGACGGAGAGGTGGAGAAGGAGAGAGAGAGAGAGAAGAGAGCGGAAAGAGAGAATCCAGGAGCGTACAAACGAGTGGGAGGAACAGCGACAGTATTTCACGTTTACAAGACGTGATGAAAAATTTAGGAAGTGAGATTTTGGGAGGATGATTTAAGAGCTCGAGTCGTTTGTGAATCGACAAAACCCGGAGACGACGGAGAGACTCAGAGTTTATTCCACAACTGCAGTTTGGAAATACACGGAAATGTGCAAATGTTTCTCATCTAATAAAGTAACAGTAACAAATACTGCAGTATATAAATACAGCCAACAAATACTGCAGTATATAAATACAGCCAACAAATACTGCAGTATATAAACCCAATACGTGTACAGAAGGATCCAGCTTAGGAGGAGGAGTACTGCTGCTACTACTACTACTACTACTAGTACTACTACTACTAGTACTACTAGTACTACTACTTTTACCATGTCTCTTACTACTACTCCTTTTTGTCTATACTATTTTGTATACTATTTTACTACTAGTCCTTCTTTTCCTACTACTACTACTACTACTACTATTACTACTACTATTACTACTACTACTACTACTACTACTACTACTACTACTACTACTGCTGGGCACCAACAAAAAATGGTTCAGTTTCATGGTTTTAAGGGATACATTTTTACATTTTTCTTTGTTGCCTTTTCCAGTGGTGGAAGAAATACTGCATTTTGTAAAAAACAAAACAAAAACAAAACTCTAAAATAAAAGTAAAAGACAAACTAATAATAAAGAATTACTCAAAAACACAACTCCAGGTCTGTTTTTGATGCGGTAACAAAATCCCAATATGGCTTAAAGCTCATAAAAGTCCATTTTGTGTAATATAGAACCTAAAAAAATAAAAATCAAGGTATAAAGTCCTATAGATTGGGTTGCCATCGTGTTTAATGTTGAGAACACAGAATGATTTGTAACCGTATAGGAGCTATTGAGTGAAAAGAAATCTGCCCAACAATCTGCTGATAATGTCAAAGAATAGAGGATGTTTTCACCGATGCTCGTGTTACTGTAAAGAAGTCCTTAGATTTGAGATTTTAATAGAAAATGATCTTGTTTTCATAAGTTTTATCCACTGTTTTACCACAACAACAGTCTGTGTGTTAAATACTGATGTTAGCATTCAGGCTAGGAAACAAACAAGCTACAGTTTCAGCCATATATGCCAACATAAGCACAAGTCCAGCGCAGGGCGATTTTCCAGCCGCTGTAATGCTAATTCTCTGGGCTTGTAGAGTAAATTTCACTGTTCAAATCATTTTTAAATCATTTGGATGTACTGAATGCTATTAAAAAAGCATGTGGTTAATTCACTTGAACACATTTTTGTCAATTAAAATGCTCATAAGGTGCGTTCATCACCCTAAAGTCAGGACTACACTGGGGCTAAACCATCGACTGTATAAAGAAATGGAGTGTGGCGTCGCCTGTACCGTTCAGCTCCAGTCAAATGAAGCTCACGAGGCTAGTGAAATTGGACCGAGTTCCATATTAGGCTTTACCGTTTACCTTAGACTTAGACTTACACAAACTTTATTGATCCACAGGGGAAATTATTTGGATACAGTCGCTCAAACATCACAATATAATATAATAACAAAGACTAACAAAAATAGATGGTGTAGCAAAAAGAGCAAGAGACAGATGTCAAATGAGACATCCATCCATCCATCCATTTTCTTCCGCTTATCCGGGACCGGGTCGCGGGGGCAACAGTCTAAGCAGGGACTCCCAGACTTCCTTCACCCCGGACACTTCCTCCAACTCCTCCGGGGGGACCCCAAGGCGTTCCCAGGCCAGCCGAGAGACATAGTCCCTCCAGCGTGTCCTGGGTCTTCCCCGGGGCCTCCTCCCGGTGGGACATGCCTGAAACACCTCCTGAGGGAGGCGTCCAGGAGGCATCCGGAACAGATGCCCGAGCCACCTCAGCTGGCTCCTCTCGACGTGGAGGAGCAGTGGCTCTACTCCGAGCCCCTCCCGAGTGACTGAGCTCCTCACCCTATCTCTAAGGGTGCGCCCAGCCACTCTACGGAGGAAACTCATTTCGGCCGCTTGTATCCGCGATCTTGTCCTTTCGGTCATTACCCAAAGCTCATGACCATAGGTGAGGGTAGGAACGTAGATTGACCGGTAAATTGAGAGCTTTGCTTTTTGGCTCAGCTCCCTCTTCACCACAACGGTCCGGTACAGCGACCGCATCACTGCCGACGCTGCACCAATCCGCCTGTCAATCTCACGCTCCATCCTCCCCTCACTCGTGAACAAGACCCCGAGATACTTGAACTCCTCCACTTGAGGCAAAGACTCCCCACCCACCCGGAGAGGGCAAGCCACCTTTTTCCGGTCGAGAACCATGGCCTCGGACTTGGAGGAGCTGATCTTCATCCCAGCCGCTTCACACTCGGCTGCGAACCGCCCCAGTGCATGTTGGAGGTCCTGGTCCGATGAAGCCATCAGGACAACATCATCTGCAAACAGCAGAGAGACATAATCATAAAAATCATAAAAATAAATGTAAATGTACAAATCAAAATAAAATGGAAAAATAAATAATAAAATATAAAATAAACTATAAAATCAGCTATAAACAAGAGACAAGTGCAATAATATGCTGATTGACAGGGCATAAGGTTATCCGTTACATAAGACTGAGTTGTTGTACAGTTGTAGGGAGTATTATCTGTTACATAAGCATGAGTTGTTGTACAGTTGTAGGGAGTATTATCTCCTCTGTCCCTCTATAGTCTGGTGCAGTGGGTGAGTTGTTGTACAGTTGTAGGGAGTATTATCTCCTCTGTCCCTCTATAATCTGGTGCAGTGGGTGAGTTGTACAGTTGTAGGGAGTATTATCTCCTCTGTCAGTAAAGATTGGCTCCTCCAGGGCTGAAATCGTCCGAATGATTCTAGTGAAGGTGCATGTAGTTTAAAAGCACAGTGGAGCGCTTTCTGTATTATCACGTGACATCACAAGGTGGAACACAGTGTTTGCTGTTTAAGAGAAGAACTCAGCCTAAATATGCAGGTTTGTGTGAGTTAAACATGCGTGAATGAAACAAAACACAACTCCAGGTGTGTTTGTAATGAGGAAACAACATTATAACATCAGAAAATAACATAACATACACCCTTTAAATGCCATATTACGGAATATTCTAGCCAGAAGAAATGACCTGTACGGAGACAAGCTTGTGGCATACACCCTACCAGAAAAGTTACACATTTCAGCTTTAATTAAAGATACAAATTCTGCTTTTTTGCCTTTACATTTGGCTCTAAAATGATCTTTCTGTCCCATACTGTGCTCCTATAGCGTTTGGTACCAGACATGGGAAGGACACTGTTATTTATAGCCCGTCTCCTCTCTCTTATTGATCGTGGATTTGATGTCATGTTGTGTACGAGCTGTCCCTATATTCCCCATTGTTCGGAGCATCTTATATTACATTTCCGTTCACACAGACCGGATGTCCCAGAGCCCGGCTGTGTCCGCCTCCTCTCCTCATGTCCTCCCTTTGCCCTCCCGCTGACCTGGAACACGCTAATGCACATTTTCAACCGGAGATTCTCACAGATTCAATTAATCAATCGATATGGATAGAACAACTCTATTTATACACCTTCTCCCGTACCTCGTCTTTCATACCAGCTAAATGCATTTGGTCTTCCTGTAGGCCTTTCGTTCTTTCTTGGCAACTCTAATCACATCAACGCTCCTTCTCTGAACATGTTTAAAGGTCTTATATTACGCAAAAATTGATTCTTGTGAACTTTAAATCAGGTTATAATGATGTTACGTCACCAAAAAAAAAAAAACAACACCTGGAGTTGTGTTTTGCTTCGTTCCCTTTAGCCAGTGAAGGTGTATGGGGTTTAAAAACAGCGTGGAGCACTTCCTGTATTACCGTATGACATCACAAGGTGGTCAGCGTAAATATGCAGGGTTTATGCGTTTTGTGTGTGAATGGGACACAACAAAACACAACTCCAGGTATGTTTTTGGTGAAGAAACAACATTAGAATATCGATCAGAAAACAGTTTACTAGTAATATCACTGAATTACACTTAAACGTACCATGTAACTTTTCTGGTTGCTTATGGAGACGTGAGTGCATTGCCGGGAATGTTCCACAGTATGGCATTACGCATTTTGCCTTTATTAAATTACTTTTTAGTCCTCAAAAAAACCATTAAAAAACTTTAATTCTTTTCATGAGTAGGGTTTCCTCTTCACAGATCTGACCTATAACTTGACCTGATGCCTGTTTCTATGGATACCGATACGTTTTATTAACCCTGTAACCTTTTCTAATTCAGGAAAACACCCTTTACACCAGGCAGTGAATTGTAAAAGCAACTATTTGGGAAACAAAAATGAGAACATCTACAGCTATAACTATAAAATTCAGTATAAGAGGCATTTTGTTGGATGAGAATCATTTGGAAGCGACTGCCAGGGGGTATTAATTTTATCCAATTCAAACAACTGGAAAGAATTGCCAGTGACTAATTCAAAAAAGCTGTTTCTCAGTCGTGGTTCATAATCTGAATGAGACACGTGACGAACTGATTCTTGTCTTAGTTTGTCAGTTTATTTATTTTAATTAGGACAGTGCATATTAATCAACACGTCAACAAACAGCATCAATGTAAATATGCCGGAATTAGCACAATAGCGACTTTACATCCGTTGTCCTAAGGCAGGTCAGAAACAGAGAACATTTAGAGAAACACACAGACGAGACAAAAACGCACAAAGACATGACAGGAAGTTAACCACAATAGACCGTTCTGTGAGTTTAAGACGCCCCAAGAAGAAGATAATCTACCTGTGTGAACATGTTTGATTATTTTTGTGTTCTTGAAGGTTGAGAAGGAGCCACAGTTCCTGACATGGGCAGGTCATGTGTTCCATGACATCGCCATTTGGCCAAATTTGGTCCTGCGTCTCTGTATGTTTTCGTCTCCTCTGGTCAATGCTCTCGTGTTCACTCGGTTAGTCGTTTTTTTACTTATAAAATCCATTAACGGTGGAGGAGCGAGTCCATTTAAAACTTTAAAAATAAGGCAAGCATCCAGAAATACCTGATAACTTTCAAGATCCAAAATATTATAAGATATTACTTAAGATATTAAGATTTTGCCTTTATTAAATTACTTTTTAGTGCTCAAAAATGCATAAAAAACTTGAATTCTTTTTGTGAGAAGGGTTTACATTTTTCTATTTTCTGATCTCGGTTATAAAGCCGTTTTCTCATCACAAACTTTCCTGGAGTTGTTTTTTTTTTGTTTCATTCACGCATGTTTAACACACAACCCTGCCTGTTTAGTCTGCGTTCTTCTCTCAAACAAAAAAACACTGTGTTCCACCTTGTGATGTCATGTCAGGAAGTGCTCCACTGCGTTTTTAAACTCCATACACCTTCACTAGAACCATTTGGATGATTTCAGCCCTGGAATTCTCAATCTCTACTGAACAAAAGGTAAAATGAAGCTGTTAACTACAAAACTACCACTTCATGACATCACAAGGTGGAACAGAGCAGTTTGAGCTTTGGAGATGTAACAGACTAATAATAAAGTGTCACTTAAATGTGTGTGAATGAAACAAAACACAACTCCAGGTCTGTTTTTGAGGAGGAAACAACATTCTAACACGGCTTAAAGCTCACAATATCACAATATATGTGATATACTGTAGGACCTTTAAACATTTTTGTCAATACTTCTGGACAAATGTGAACTTTGAACAAAATACTATTATTAAAACAAATCGCAAATCTAATCACATTTCTTAAAATTACTATATTTACCCAAATCGTTCAGTATTTAAGGTCTACTCTGGCCTCGGCTCTGGACTCCTCAGTGTCTGCAGTCCTGACACTCATCACCATCAAGCTGTCCACACCACACACACTTTAACACAACCACACACACTTTAACACAACCACACACACACACACACACACACACACACACACACACACACACACACACACACACACTGCACTGACAGAGGCCCAGTTTATGTCATAAATAATTCTCACTGGACCAGAAACGACGAGCCGACGAGCAGTTCAACGCTCATTTCTGTCCCGATTTTGAGAGAAGGGAAATGGAGATGGATGACGCCTGGATGGGATGATTTCAGATGGAGAGATAGAGAGAAGAGAGTGAGGGAAGAGTGAGGGGGGTGGGGAAAAGAGAGAGGAGAGAGACAGATGACTGATAGAGAGAGAAGAGAAAGAAGGAGATGAGAGAAAGGAGAGTAGAAAGAGTGAAATAGATGAGGAGAAGAAAGACAGAGGAGTGAGAGAGAACCGAAAGAGAGAGAGAGAAGAGATGGGGAAAGAGAGAGGAGAGAAGGATGGAGGAATAGGGAGAAAAAAGAGAGCGGAGTGAGAGAGAACCAAAAGAGAGGGAGAGAGAGTAGAAAGAGAGAGGGAGAAGAGATGGGGAGAGAGAGAGGAGAGAAAGATGGAGGAATAGGGAGAAGAAAGAGAGAGGGGACAGGACAAGAGAAAAGGAGGGAGGAAAAGAGAGAGAGAAAGTAGAAATAGGGAAAAACAGGGAGAGAGATGGATATTAGCAAGAGAGAGAGAAAAGAGAGGGAGAGAAATGGTTATAAAAAATAGAGAAAGACAAAGAGAGTGAGAGGGGGGAAGAAGGGACATAGAGATATTAGCAAGAAAAAGAGAGAGAGCGGGGGAGGGAGGATGGAAGTGAGGAAGAAGAGAGGGAGAGAGAAAAATGGGTATTGGAAAGAAAGACAGGAAAGAGAAAGGGAGAGGGAGAAGAGAGGTAGAGAGAAAAACATCAGAAAGAAGGATGGAGAAGAGAGGGAGCGATAGATGGATATTAGAAAGAGAGAGAGGAGAAAAAGAGTGGATTAGACAAGAGTCCGTGATTTTGGATAAACCGGATCAGGTTTACAGTTAAATAGAGTTTTCAACAATTGGCAGGTTCACAGAACGTCCAAGTTTGAGACAAAAATCCTCATGAGACAAGTACAAATATCAACAATATTTTCAAGGATTTTAAACGTCAAATATCACAGTACTTGACAACATACCACATTTATAGTACTCTGACTTATTTGTCGGGAGTGTGAGACGAAGTTTATGGAAGATTTGACGGCCATGTTTGTATGTTTTGGTTTATTCTACACAAATAAGTTAAGATAATGTTCAAAAAAGTTCATTGTATTATAAAAAGTTCATAATGTTCAATGTTCATAATGATAATGTTCAAAAAAACTGCACTTTTTTGAACATTATCTGAACTCACTTGTTTATAATCAACCAAAACATACAAACATGGTCAAAAAAGTGCCTGTATTATAATTTCAATACAAGTTTGTTTAATTGCTCAAAAAACACGCATTCTAACTGTGTGTGGATTTGCCTCTCCACAGTTCTGACCTGTAACTTGGCTTTGTTCTGCCTCCTTTTTGTCTCACTGGAGATAGATCTGTCTAATGCCTCACTTTGGAACATTCCAGGCAAAGCAATATTGTCACCATGGAGACAAGCAAGTGGCGGACTCTCCATGGTGCGTCTTTAAATCTGAACAAAATATAAGATGTAAGGAATAGTGTTTGTGTAATCCCTCAGTCGTCCAGGAAGGTTACAAAGAAAAAGAAAAGAAAATTCCGTAACTGGACAAAAGTTTTATTTCTGGTCCTTTAGTTTAGTTTAGTTTAGTTTCTTCGCGCATCCAAACGGCTCCTTTAGTTCTGGTCAGGACTAGTGGGAGACTGTCTTATGTCTGTGTGAAGGGAGGCGCTACACTGAAACTACGGGCGGACTCACACTCGGACTTTAGAACCATGCGGTGCTCGAGCACGACTGCGTAGGGTTCTATGTCCCGCACTCAAACCTGAACAACCAAACCGAGCCACGACCCAATGACCTCATCACTCGGCGCAGCAGAGCGATCGCTTTAGAGAGAAAAGTCCAGCAGCAGGATAGATTTATTAAAACGTAAGACAGATATGAGCTGCTGCGATACGCTCCTCCGTGAGTTTATGGATCTAATAACAACTCGGAACAGTGAGGCTGCAAAAGTTCTGTCACCATCCACAGTCCTTAAACTCACCGTGTGTTTTGGAGCGGACTTTATTCACTGTTTTCCTCGTATGAGTGACATCGGCGCACACACAAGGATCGTATAGTGAAGCTGTGCGTAACTTCTTGGGTTCTTTTTTTTTTTTTTAAAGAACATAAAAAGACAAAATGAACATCTTTATTTGCAGTTGTGCCTGTGAATGGTTCATTTGTGCTCTCACTGGACAAACGTACCGCGCTTTAGGAGTGATCTGATCTGTGCCAGGTCACGGTTCGATTGGTTTGGTGTGAGTGCACCGTAACACACCTGTATGTTTACTGATTCTGATTTTTAGCCTGGTCTATTTAAGTGTAACGGAGTTAAAAATGCACTAATTACTATTTCCTGGTTGTATTTTATGTTTGAATAAAATTTATATGTGAATTTTATCATTTTGACATTTTATTTTGAAAACCGGAAGTGCGCGCTGCTCACACATGTTTTATTTTGGTAGTTCAACTTCCCCTCTCAGTAGCATGTTGGAGACTGCAGAGGGTAAGTTCTGTCTGGGTTAAAAAGAATATATTTTACAAAAACAACATACTTTTAGCATAAATGCAAGAACACATGTTGATAAGATAACGTTTTCACATGTAATGGATGTATTGTGGTGCGCTAATTTTGAGTTTTGTACATTTTATTTAGATTGTAAAATTCACTTGATATTGTAACATTGTACTGAATGCCGCGAAAATGAGCGGCCATCTCACGATGCTGTTCTCATTCTTACAGGGAGCCAGTGCTTGATATGTGTGAAGACATATTAATAGAGTATTTCTACGTCTGTCACAGGAGTAAAGCTGACTGACTCCATACTGTGTCCTGTCTTTCGTATACAGCCTGGCGAAGAGTTCCGCAGCCGTTACATAAGCCTGGCACGTTAACAGATTTTGAGGTGTGATATAAAGCTGAAGTAAATATAGACAATAAACTAATACTGAAACCAAACCATAAAGCAGAATTATACTCTAGCCCAAACCCTAACACCTAAAACTACTCGAAATGAGCAAAATACATATACAATACAATAAAATGCATACATAATAAAATAAAATAAAAAATAATAAAATAAAAAATACAATACAATAAAATGCATAAATAATACAATAAAATAAAATAAAATACAAAAATAATAAAATAAAATAATAAAATAAAAAATACAATAAAATAAAATACATAAATAATAAATTAAAAATAATACAATAAAATAATACAATAAAAAATACAATACAATAAAATACATAAATAATAACATAAAAAATAATAAAATAAAATAATAAAATAAAAAATACCATACAATAAAATACATAGGTGCAATAAATAAATAAATAACAGAATGCAACACATTAGACTTAAACAAACTATTGATTCATAAGGGAAATTGTTTGGCCACAGTAGCTCGGACATCACATTATATGTGATGTCCATTATATATATAAGTAAAAATGTTAATAATAAATTCTAAATAATTAGCAAAAACAGTAAGAGACTGGTGTCAATAAGGCATAATTATATAAATGTATAAGTAGAAGTAAAAAGAAACTATAGAAATATAAATATATCTTTGCTATATACAAGAGGTCATAGAGGTCTGTTACATAAGGGCGAGTTGTTGTATAGTTGTAGGGAGTATTATCTGTTACATAAGGGCGAGTTGTTGTATAGTTGTAGGGAGTATTATCTGTTACATAAGGGCGAGTTGTTGTATAGTTGTAGGGAGTATTATCTGTTACATAAGGGCAAGTTGTACAGTTGTAGGGAGTATTATCTGTTACATAAGGGTGCGTTGTACAGTTGTAGGGAGTATTATCTGTTACATAAGGGTGAGTTGTACAGTTGTAGGGAGTATTTGTTACATAAGGGTGAATTGTACAGTTGTTGGGAGTATTATCTGTTACATAAGGGTGAGTTGTTGTACAGTTGTAGGGAGTATTATCTGTTACATAAGGGCGAGTTGTTGTACAGTTGTAGGGAGTATTATCTGTTACATAAGGGTGAGTTGTACAGTTGTAGGGAGTATTATCTGTTACATAAGGGTGAATTGTACAGTTGTTGGGAGTATTATCTGTTACATAAGGGTGAGTTGTTGTACAGTTGTAGGGAGTATTATCTGTTACATATGGGTGAGTTGTTGTACAGTTGTAGGGAGTATGGTATAGTTAGTATTTACAGTATCATCAGTCATAAAAGTTCATAATACAACACTCTACAGCTCAAATCTCAACATAGTACAGAAAAATAGCACATATTTTCCCACTACCGCAAGGAAAACAGTACTACAATAAATACTGACCTTCAAAAATTATTGTTTCAACTGTCTGTATTGAACAATAAGTCAATATAATAGTATCATGACAGGCCTAAGTCTATTGAACTACACTGTGAACTGTCCTTGAGTCCTGTTTTGCATAATCGTTCATGGGTAACCTCACTTAAGACTTTATTTATTTTATTGATCCACAAGGGAAATTATTTGAACATAGTAGCTCACGCACCACAGTATAATATGGTATAATATAATAACAAAGAGCAACAATATAAATGGTGATAATAAATTCAAAATAAGGAGCAAAAATGGCAAGAGACTGTCTTAAATAAGGCACATCTATTGGCATGCGAAATGTACAGCAAAAAGTAATATCTAAGTAAGTTAAAATGACTTTGAGTAATCCAAAGTGATCCAACTTAACAAGTAAAATGATCTACGTTTTTCTTAATTCAAGCAACTTCGAAGTAAAAAGTTGCTGTTTTTCTTACGTTAAAGATGCACTATGTAACTTCTAAGTCAATGGCGATGTTATTTCTTTGGATGGTATGGCATTAAACATACCTGCCTTTAGTTTATGAAATTACAGGTGTTGTACTGCTCAAAAATACCTTGAAAAACATGAGTTCTTACTATGTGCAGGCTTGCTTCTTCATAGATCTGACCTTTAACTTATCTCCCTCCACCAGAAAAGTGACATAGCGCACCTTTAAGTGTAGCTTAAGATGTATTTTCATATTTTGAGTACAAAAAGTCTGGTTCCATGCTGATAAAACTTTCTTAATTCAAGTGATCTTAACTTGACTACATTTGAGTTTTTGCAGTCTAGTCCTTATTGTTTGAATCGCTTAAATCAAAAATAAAAGAGCCAAAACCAGATTTATCCAGCAGTCTCAAAGTAAAATAAAATCCACATCACTGACTTGTGTGATTCTGACGTGAAATATAAAAGTTGCCCGGACCAAGACGAATGACGCTGCGTGTCCGAGCACCTTGAGAAGTGCCTCTTACATCTTGTGTCAAACTCTCCGACGTTAACGTAGCCGGCAGCGCGCAGGTCTGGACCCCCTCTCGTCCAATCAGAGCGCGGCGAGCCTCTGTTGTGTCCTTGGCTGTCCCTCCACATCTACAGCGCCATTTGTTTTCAATTTAGCCTGACATCTCCAGTATCGATCCAGACGCCGCGTGCTCCAAGTTTGGGAAGCGTAGCATGGGGCTAGCGGCGCATTTATAACACTGGTTTATAATGTATGAAGTAAGAGGCAGTTTCACCAAAGTGTGCTGGGAAATCCAATCATTCGGCCCCGATGAAGACCAGTTTTATTGTTCCCTGACATGTTCACATTGAGAAGGTTTAAGGTTTACATCGTAACTCACATGGTTTGACAGATAGAAACTCTACAATGCTGTTTCTTTTGCATATACTGAAAGATTTATGGGATATTTTAATTTGTGATGCATTTATGACCAACTGGGATGTGTTTGCAGATTTTTTTCCCACTAGGTTTGAAAACATGACAATTATTTTGCCTCTGTAGTCAACGCTTTGCAGATTGTATTTAGATGATCCTTTTTTTGCATTGGTTTATTTGTCTTATTCGCTACCATTTATTCTTTTGACTTGTTATATTGAATATTTAGACAAATATTAATGTTTTGAAGCTTGACGAGCCTTTCATTCTTCCTTTTGAAATTTGTACGATTCTGGTATATGGAAGATATGGAGTTTAAAAACACAGAGGAGCACTTCTGGTTTAATAGAATTTACTATTTTAACCACTGGATTTAGGATATAAGGACTTTCAAGGAACTCAAAGTGCTTTACAGTGCATTATTCATTCGTATTATACTGGGTGGTGGCAAGATACTACAGTAGTCCCAGCCGCCCTGGGACAAACTGACAGAAGCGAGGCTGCCAATGTGTGCCAACGGCCCCTCCAACCGCCACCTCACACACACACCACGTTTATTTAGTTCATACTTGTCCTGTTTTAATCCCACTCACAGTTGTATTTAGAGTGATTTTGTGTGTGTTTGAGTAATCTTTATTCAGTATTCAAGACGTCATTGGTCCACTGGTACACGCCCACTGCTTTGTCCTTACTTCATTCTCCAATTTTATTTTCTTAATTGGTGATACTTGTAGGATTCTGCTGTTTTGTGGAGCCATTTTGGTACCGTCTTAACAGTTTAATGGTGATGTAGCATAGAGACAAACAGGAATAGGCTCCTTTCCAACTCAGAAATCAGCTGACTTTTATTGAGTTGTTTTAGATGAGCATTGCGATGTAAAACGTCCAAATAATGACCCACAGGTGTCAGATTCCAACTATATCAGACAGAAGCTCAATATGTCTTCTTTAGCGTACCCCTATAGTAAAAATACCTCACCAGTAAGTACTTTCTTAGACCCTATAGACCCCATGTGACTACATCTGAACAGGAAGTACACCTCTGTGCATCTCCCTGATCTCTTTTTCACACCCAGTTTGTTTTTCTAATGATTTACTGCAACTGCTGAGCTCCAACCAGTGTCATATCAATAATTCACGGCTTCTGGGTTTTTAAAAATTGATTAAAGAGCGTTGCTTTTGATGCACGATGAAGACATTGGCTGTACACATGTCCACATTGGCAGACAGGGACTTAACTGATTAACTTAAACCCAGCTCTGGCCTATAGGGACGCCATTTTACACACTTCGGAGCATCTGTCAATCAAACTCATCCCCAGGCTCTAGTCTAATGTTATTTCCCCGTATTATTTATCGAGAATGCACATCAGCGAACTGCCACTTGGAGATTGGTTTATGAGCAGAAGAGAAAAGCAATCTTCGGTTTGGTTTCCCCCGGAGACGAGAGCATAAAATTACACTATGCGCCATGTGTAATGTCAGAAAATAGGTTTATAAAGTTGTATCTCGTAAAAGTTGTAGTGAAGTGATTTGTCAAAACTATCCGGGACTAAGAAAGTGAAACGTAATGCGGTGATTCCTGGTGATGTGTTCAGAGCAGGTTAGAGTATACTTTTGCACTTTCTATTTAAGATTTTACTTTCAAAAATTGCTTAGTTTTGTTTATTCTGGTGAAGTTTATAGTTTCAGCTCTGTTAAATAAGCAAATATAACGTTAACAATGGTCAAAACGTGTAGCACTATTATCGTCACTACTTCCTCCAATTGTACACCTATATCCAGGTCCGTCGACAGAAATATGGGGGCCCGGGGCAAGACACCTCACATGGGCCTCCTCTAATATAAATCAGTAGGAAGACAACCCAGAAAAACAGATAAAAACAGAATCCTTTGTCCCCCTTTGTCCATTTTAAATATTTAAAGATAAGGCAGTGAACAGAGAGCTGCAGGTGGATGTTACTGAAAACATGTTTGTGTTTTGCTAATTTTGAGGCATGAAAAATATTAAAATCATGCCACAAACTCAAGTGTTATACTGTATATGTAAAAATAACCAGGTAGTCTTTATTTTAATTAATTTGAATTTGAATAGGTTGTTTTATGTTTTGTGATTTGTGTTCAATGTTCAGATTTGGGTTGAAATAGGTTAAGGATCAGTCTATAGGAAATGAATCTAATCAATGTAATGTATGAGCCAACAAAGAGAGAGAGAAAGAGAAAGGAGAGAGAAATAAGAAGGAAAGAGAGGGAGATGAAGAGAGAAGGAAAGTGAAGAGTGAAAGAAAGACAAAGAAAGAAAGAAGAGGGAGAGAGTGGGGCAGATGGAGAGAAAGGAGAGAGAAATAAGAGCGATAAATGAGAGAAAGAGTGAAAGGAGAGAGAGAGAGAGAAAACAGCGAGAGAGGGAGGAGAGAGGAACAAGGATGGTGGGAGAGAGGGGAGAGTATGGACAGGTGAAAGAAGGAAAGCGAGAGTGAAGAGGGTGGAGGTATAGGAGAGAGTGAGAGAGAGAAAGAAGATAGATAAATGAGAGAGAGAGAGAGCGCGAGCGAGAGAGAGAAAAACAGTGGAAGAAAGTGAGAAAAAGGAAGAGCGAAAGAGAGTGAGTGAAAGAAAGAAAGGAGGGAGAGAGTGGAGCAGGGAGAGAGAAAGAAGAGAGATGAATGAGAGAAAGAGAGAGAGAAAGACTGTGAAGAAAGAGTGAGAAAAGGAAAGAGCAAAAGAGTGTGAAATAAAGAAAGGAGGGACAGAGTGGGGCAGGGAGAGAGAAAGAAGAGATAAATGAGAGACAGAGACATAATGAAAGGAGAAAGAGTGAGGAGAGAGGAACAAGGATGGTGGGAGAGAGGGTAGAGTATGGACAGGTGAAAGAAGGAAAGCGAGAGTGAAGAGGGTGGAGGTATAGGAGAGAGTTTGAGAGAGAGAAAGGAGAGAGAAAGAGAGAGAGAAAGACTGTGAAGAAAGAGTGAGAAAAGCAAAGAGCAAAAGAGTGTGAAATAAAGAAAGGAGGGACAGAGTGGGGCAAGGAGAGAGAAAGAAGAGAGATAAATGAGAGAGAGGAGAGAGAGAGATACATAATGAAAGGAGAGAGAAGAAAGCGAGAGAGGGAGGAGAGAGGAACAAGGATGGCGGGAGAGAGGGGAGAGTATGGACATGTAAAAGAAGGAAAGCGAGAGTGAAGAGGGTGGAGGTATAGGAGAGTTTGAGAGGGAGAAAGAGAAAGAGCGCGGTTCTTCCACTTCTCGCGCTGTGGAGTGGGATTGATGGAGGAGATGGATTTCCTGTGTGACTGATAGCTCCACTTTAAGGCTCGGTCAGGCTCACAGCTTCAGAGGCAGTTCCTTTAAACAAACAAGTATGGATTCAGTTCACACGTCCACAGAGAGAGTGGACAGAGCAGAGGGGGCTGATGGGAAACTGGCCTTGTTTTCCATCACAGAACTCCGGATAAAGCCACCGGACACTGGGCTGGACTAAAACATATTCACTGTATTCTTGTTTTTCCAGGCAGTGGCGGTTCTAGGATTTTTCTGAAACAGGGGCCATTAAGGGGCCACATGTTAACCGTACATCCAAGCACAAACACACAAATGATTAATTCAGTATTCAGGTCTGTTTCTTCTCCCATTAACTTGTATTGACGCAATAGCTCTACTGCCGCCAAGAGTTTAGGGGTGGAATTGCATCAGTGCTCATTGAATTCTCCGGTTGTTCTTTTCGTCATTTGATTGACAGAACAGGGGCACTTCAGGGGCCAATCGGATTAGAAGTGAGGCCAGGGCCCCTGTGTCCCCTCCCCTAGAACCGCCCCTGTTTCCAGCCAGATGAAATGGTACGTTTGTGTGAAGTTTGTACGTTTTCTAGACAGTAGTGCCACCTGTTTGTCCATTTGGAGATACAGTATTAGTGCTTTGCTGTCAATGTTCCACAGTATGGCGTTAAATGTATATATCTCCATGGAGACAAGCAGGTGACGCCATAATCCCAAGGTACAGGTTGGATCAGTAGAGTCACCCACAGTCAAATGAAGCTCGTGATGCCAGCGGTTACAGGAGCAAATTTGAATATTAGGAATAGGATTTTTTTTTTTTACAGACAAAATAGCGAAATAAAAACACCAGGATCATGTAGAGCGGGTTAATATGAACATGTTCAGACAAAAATGACAAGGCTCACTGCAGCAGTTACTTACAGCAGTTATTTTCCATTGTAAATCAATGGGAGCCAGGGTCAGTTGGAGCTGGAAGTGTCCGGATGCAAACTTCCTATTTGGAATGGACATCGCGGCGGTTAGCCCATTAGCTATGCCAGTTTATATATACAGTCTGTGGTATTTATATGGTTAATGCCGTAATGCAGAACATTCTAGGTAAGCAGGCGCCCCACCTTTTAAATAAGGGTTTTGAGTATCAAGAATTACTTCATCAAATCTTTCATAGTAAACCATATTATTTGTGTGGAATCAGAACGATGAGTTTAGCGCTTTCAAATGTTTTTTCTTAGAAGACTTCATACTTTATACTCATCAATACACACTGAAAGAATGTCTGACCTTGGACATGTATTTATATATTTATTAGTTGAGTCGCTGTGTACTTTAAATAATAAAGCTAAGATCCTATTACCATTTAAGAGATCATTCAAAAATCGTTCAATTTAAAAAGTTTTAGAAAACACCAAGACCAAACACCATATAGTCCATTGTATTTCCCTCCCCAAACCCAATCTCTCCGTCCATTGAAGCACAAAGCCTCCTCTGCTCTGACATAGTGCAGTGTAGAAATGATCTATGCGTCAAATGCTCCTTATCCACAGGGCTCAATAACTCCAATGGTTCCAGTATGGAGTCTCATAAAGGCTTCTCTCCACAAAGCTCACAAAGTGTGTTTAAAACTGCTACAGCCCCCTGGTGAGCCATGGTGACAGGCAGCAGATGGATGCCGAGTGTGGAGGAGGTCTGGAGAGCCGAGGGCGGGTTCTTCCTCCGATCAATGCACTCTGATTGGCCGGCCAATCAATCAATCGCGTCCTGAGGGAGCTATAGTGGGAGATTGAAGTGTTTTGTTTGGGTGTGCCCCCTTTGGCCTGGCCTGGTTCAGTTTATTTACGCACTGGTCCATGTGTTTGGACAGCGAGAGTCACTGAAGTGCAGACGTGATCCATAGTCCCGGGTTAGGGCTAGTCCATCACTCTATAGCTCTGATTCAAGACAAGATCGATGTATAAGAAGACAACTGGACTTAAAGATGCACTGTGTATCTTTCCTGATGGAGGGTCTGTTACCTGCTTGTTTCCATGGAGATGTTTTTGCTTTCCTTGGATAGAAAGTGAAAGGGCCCGTATTACGCTATTTTCTGATCTACTGTAAGTTGTTTTCTCATCACAAACGTACCTGGAGTTGTGTTTTGTTTCATTCACACACATTTAACATACAAATGCTTCCTCTCTCAAACTGAAAACACTATGTTCCACCTTGTGATGTCATGTGGTAATACAGGAAGTGCTCCACTGTGTTTTTAAATTCCATATACTTTCACTGGAATCATTTGGATGATTTCAGCCCTGGAATTACTAATCTCTACTGAACTAAAGGTAAAAGGTAGCTGTTAACTTGAAAACTACATTTTCATGACATCACAAGGTGGAACAGAGCATTTTCAGCTTTGGAGATGTAGACAGACTAATAAAAGTGTTACTCAAACATGTGTGAATGAAACAAAACACAATTCCGGGTGTGTTTTTGAGAAGGTAACAGCATTATAACACGGTTTAAAGCTCACAAGAGTCAATTTCTCATAGTGTAGGACCTTTAAAACAATACTTGTGAGCATTCTCCATGGAGATAGATGTGTTTTTATGCCATACTGAGGAACATTATATCCAAAACAGTCAGGTTTGTGTGGATGCAAGCCCGCTCAGAGTAAGGACACACATTTTTTCAGTGGAATAAACACAACCAAAAAATAATCCTTTTTAAAAAATAAAATGGTATTAGAGTGTTCTTGCCTCTCTACAGACCTGACCTGTAACTTGGCCTCGTAGCATAACCTTGCCTTACCTGCTCATCCCCATGGTGGCCCATATGTTTAAAGCTATAGCGTGCTTTATTTCTCACAAAAGCACAAATATTGAACTCCTGATGGAGCAGCCGCCCCAATCTCCCTCACGCTGGTCTTCCTCCAGGGACGGGCCTGTTTTGCATCCAATAATGAGTCTGAAGGAATTAATAAGCATCAGTTAGGAGCCAGTTATAATTGGAAAGTGACTGAGTGTGATGGCTGTGTTCACTGTGTGGAGAGGGACTACAAATGTGGCTTTAACGCTGGAGTGAATGTGTGTAAAGACAAGCTAAAGACAGCCTCATTTAAAGGTCTTGTACTTTGCAAAACGGACTATTTCTATTCAAAAACTAGCGCTGGTTTTCAGATTCTAAAGACAGTTTTTACTATTGATGAAATATACAAAAGGTAAATTCACAAATGTTGAACCTGATCATTTCTATGAGTGACCAGACTCGAGAACTCACTGTATTACAAGAAAAACCTGCATTTTAACAAGATTTATTTATTTTATTTACTTCTTTTGTTATTTTATTTTATCTGGAAGTCCCATTTTAGCTGCCAGCCTTTTCTATTTAATATGTTTTACCTGTACTAGTGTGTTGTGACATCATCTGAAACACCAAAATTTTCAAGTTTGGTTTCATGTTTGAGTTATCCTGCATATTTAGTCAATATCCATGTCCACAGGTGAAAATGCTTGACTCCACTGCATGATGTCGTCAGGTGGTAATCCAAGAAGCACTCCTCTGTGTTTTTAAACCACTTTGCTAACCTACCTAACCTTTTTCATACTCATAATTTGAAGAAAATGTAAATGTAAAGCACAAATTGTACTATAGGTAAGTAACAATACCCAGATTCAACAGTAGTAGTACAATATTTTCACGATTTCATATAGTAGTTTGGAAAGGCTAACTATGTTTTTTTTTTTTTTTTTTTCCCAGTTAAGGCAAGGCTTTGGTGCTATTATTACAGTCATATCCAGAATTTAAATATACCAGTATTTCTTCATGCATGTTTTCTACACTGAAATAGAGCAAAAAATCATGGTATTTGTAGTTTTTTTTAGCTGTTTTAAGCCACAATAAAACATTGCATTTAAGCATTTGAGTTTTTATATTTTTGTCAGACTTTTGACTCTATGCTGTCAAGAAATTTCAGTGATTGCTACTTCCTGTATAAGAATGTCTGTTTCATTAGCCTACAAAAAACTGTACAAAATTTAAAATAAAAATTGTGCAGTTTTCATTTCAGTGCTACGGTAAATATAGAAATATAAGCATACGCAAAGAACTGAAATGTTTCACACTGATGAAAAATGTTAAATTGTCATAGAGTTAAACTATTCTAAACAAATCATTCCACCTTTTGTATGACTAAAAGTCCTCAAAATGGCGCCTGTAACTCAAACTAGTCATGTGATTGAATCCAGTGACTACAGTCATGCCCCCAAACTCATATAAATACCTTATATTTTACACTGAGCACTAGTTTATTTATGTTTAGTTTATCTCTGACACACTCTATCACGAACTGTCAGTGAAATGTGGGTTTTCAAATGTGGACGGATGCGAGCAGAGGAGGCTGAGTTCCCTGTTCCGGTGGCGCTGGGAGCTTTGGCGTTTTAATGGACTGAGCGGAGGTCATTATGAGACATGGTCGTTAGCAGAGTGTAGATGTCACATGTCCTTGAGCCAAAGAGAATAGACTTTATTCAGCTATGAAACGCCTGCGCTATGGGCCAGACTCGCATAGAGTGACAGTGGAGAAACTGTGGTGTAGAGTTTCTATCTGTTAGAGTTGTTAAAAGCATTGAAACTCAGGTACTAATCGAAAACTTGATAATTTGAGCAGGTTTTGATGCTAAAAAAGTCACATTCACAGGACAGAACCTTTCCTCGACTCCATGTTATTTTTTCCTTAGATTATCTACGGTATGACATTTAATTTAACTATCTCACATCACCAGGCCAAATTACGGCTCAGATCTGTGGAGAATTGGACCTGTTCACAAAAGTAATGCATGTTTTTGCGGTAGTTTTGAGAAATAAAAACACCTAATTACATAAATACAAGATACAGTAAATTTGTTTAATGCTGTACTGTGGAAAATCCCAGGCAAAGCAACAACATCACCATGGAGACAAGCAAATGACGGACCCTTTTATTTAGTTTTGTGACGACACTATTATGCGTGTATGTTCATTAAAGGTGCTGCACCTGATTTTTACTGTCTTAAAACATGAAAAAAACGCAACTAGTTCATTTAAAACAGGTCGCAGTGGTCCTAATGTTTTGTTGTTTTTGCTGTCGCGGTAATGCTGACGACAACTAGCATGCTAACCACACACTTCCTGATTCTCTGACAGTAAAAGCGCTTTATAATTACAAGCAGACAGTACACAGCTGACTTATTTTGACCTCCAGAAATCCTTTGCTCAGATACATGGGAGTAAATTGTGTACAAGTCCTATAATAACTACTGGTGATGTATTGTAAACAGTAATAAAGTAATTTCTTGTGTGAAAAGGTTAGAATTCCCACTTTAATTTATCTCACATTACCGTATGCTTGCATATATTAAAGAGCTATAGTACGTAGTAAGTATGCAGGCTTTGTACACTTTAATCTTGGAGTTTCCTTTCATATTTCTTGTAATGCACAGGCTTAGAAAATACACTCAGGCCTTATTTGACATGACATTTCTACAATTATGAAGCTATAAACAGTGGAGCTTGTGGGATACTACGGTTTATAAGTGACTTTAAAAACACAGAGGAGCTTCATGAAAAAGAGTGGGTATTATCAGCATTTTATTTTATTTTTTTTACATTATCTTGGTGATGTTATTCAGATGGTTTGACTGTCAAAAGTCTGTTTTAGTATTTCAATCAGCCCTTTTTGCATAACGTTTATTCTTAAATTATAATATGTGCGGTTATAATTTTAGACACTTCCAAAATTATGAATGAGAATTTCAGTTTTTTGAAAGACAGGCTCGTTTTGCAAATAAAACTACCAGTATGTGCAGAAATTTTCTATTGTAAATTGATGGTTGCCTCCAACAACAACAAATAGTAATTTTTGTATCTCTGATCATGAATTAGAAAAAAATTACAATGAAAAAATACTGATTATTAATAGAATTATTCAAAGTCTCAGGTAAATGGTAATTATAGGAACAGCACATTTTATTTGCATAGGCAGAGGTAGTATTCAGTTATAGTTACTTAAGTTACTTTTACTTGAGTAACCTTTTAAAGAAATTTTACTTTACAGAACACTTTTACTCTTACTTGAGTAATATTTTTATTGACATACTCTTACTTGAGTAAAAGTTGGTTCTTCCTTCCACTGTGAGTAAGTCTATAAGTGACAAAAGCTTTATGTGGGCAATACGAAATGATTTTTTGAACATTTGTGTTTCTCACGGCCCTCATTGTTTCATTTTTCCTTTCCTATCCTTTGAAAATACCGAATTTTGTGCATTATTTCATGTTTTATCCTTCAAATTACATGAACTTGTAACATTAAATTATAAATCAGATGTTACGTCAAGACAGTTACTCTTTAAGTTACTCTTACTTGAGTAGTACTTTTCCCAAATACTTTTACTAACTTACCTAAAGGTGCATTATGTAACTTCTAAGGAATGTTCCACAGTATGGCATTATATATAAGTTATCTGCCTTGCGTGTCTTCAGTTACAGGTGTTTAATAGCTCAAAAATACCTTGAAAAACATAAAGTTTTACTATATGCAGGCTTGCTTCTCCATAGATCTGCCTGTTAACTTGTCTCCATTGTGATTACCAAGTTTATATAATGTGCAAAACACTGTTTTTTGTTTTTTTTTTGTAAGCTATGGACTGATGTAATGTAGAAATGGTAGGTTAATATGCATTTTATAAGATGACATTCGCGACGTTGTAAATACTAAATGCTTTGCTCTGTTACTGTGTGATATTGTAGTAGTAGTTGTAGCAGTAGTTTATTCGGTCATTTTGCAGAACTACAAACAGTGTGTGTGTATCTGAGAGTGGACAATGTGAATTGTTGTTATTGTCGACTATAAATGCATTGCGGAACATCTGTTTTTATGAGCTTAATGTTCCTGTACATTGTCCCTTCAAATAAAGACTAAACTAAACTTTATTTTCATACTGTAGAACATGGAGACGAGCAGGTGGCAGACCCTCCACCAGAAAACTACTTTGTACTTCTACTTGAGTAATATTAGACTTAGACTTTGACAAACTTTATTGATCCACAAGGGAAATTATTTGATTGATCCACAAGGGAAATTATTTTATTTATTTTATTATTTATTTATGTATTATAATTTATTATTTTATTATGTATTTATTATTATTTTATTTATATTTATTTATTTTTATATTTATTTATTTATTATTTATTATTTTAAAGCAACGTCACTATTACTTGCCTTGCCCTTGTATTACAGTTTTTAGCTCCTCTATCACCTCTGTATCCATATATTTTCACACTCTCCTCCCTCCTTTTCCGAACTCAGGTACTAAAATCACAGGAAGCTCATTTCCCTAACGCGCTAAGTGTACCTCAACTCAACAAGGATCCGTGAAAGACACTCCACTCGGCTTAAAGTGTCCTCATAACATGCCAGCGTCAATCAAAACGAGTGGTCCATCTCCCCCCACGAAAATCTCGGGCCCAGTTAGCACGAGAGGCTGCAGCGAGCAAAGGTGGGGGTTTGTTTACGTCCTCTTTTTGTGTTTCTTTGTTTGGAGAAGTGTGGCATCTGGATGGGACTGTTTTGATGTAATTATGGCTGTCTGTGCTCAGCCTGACCCCCCGCGGAGACGGGAGGTTTCAAGATGGCCGCCTGTGAGCTGATGGAGCGGAGAAGTGATGCAGCACGGAGAGTGGGGGATTTGAAAGCTGGTGAATAAGTATAGGTTAGGGATATAGTAACACATTTTTTTTTTTATTTTACATATTTTTTGTTTCATTCACATGTTTAACACACAAACCCTGTATATTTAGGCTGAGTTCTTCTCTCAGACAGAAAACACTGTTCCAACTTGTGATGTCATGTGGTAATACAGTACAGGAAGTGCTCCAATGTTGTGGCGGGGCTCTACTAAAAACTCAGGCAAAATCGAATTTCCAAGTGCAGGTGGATTTATTGTGCCACTGTCCAAAGTGCCAAAAATGAAACAGTGCAAAAATATTTACAGTGAGCAAAATATGTCCAAGTGTTTACAGCAAAAAGAAAAAAAAATGGGTCGAGTTCAACGTTAACTCAGGTCTTCTTAAAGTTCAACCTTATACAGTAAAAAAGTAAGTAAAAGTAAATGTACCACATTTTAATGGCACTATTTTGAAGACTTTTGAAGGCTAGAATATATTGTTCAGACTTGTTAATTGCCATGACAACAATGCACGTTTTTCATCACTCCGATTTAACTTTATTTACTTGTCTATTCATGGGTTTCCTGTTATGGTGCCATTTTGAGGACTACATAGTTTTTACTATCAAACGATATCATATTTTTGATTAGAACAGTTAATTGCCATGACAACAATGTAATTTCTCCATCGCTGCAAAACCCACGCATAAGTGGCACGCATTCTTTATACATAAGACTGAACTGATTACAGATTAAGGTACTTCTACATCTGTTTCAGTTTCCTGTTTAATGGCGCCATTTTGAGGACCTTTGAAAGCTAGAATATATATTCTTTAGAATTCTTAATTGCCATGACAACAATGCACATTTTTCATCTCTCCGATTTAACTTTATTTCTTTTGTTCTCTGTTATGGCGCCATTTTGAGGACCTTTGGAAGCTAGAATATATCGTATGTATTCTATTCATTTGTTGTCATTGTTATGGCGCCATCTTGAGGACTATAGTATTTACCATTTAAATTATATAATACTATTTTGTTTTTGTTAATTGCCATGACAACAATGCAAATTTTTCATCACTTAGATTTAACATCATTTACTTTCCTGTTACGGTGCCGTTTTATAGTATTCTCCATTCAAATGATCATATTTTGTTTCGAGTTGTTAATCGCTATGACAACAATCCTAACTGGATAGAAACGACAGAGCGCTTCTTTCATCTCATCTTTTCACCGCTCGTATCATCCATCATCGCCCTGACAGTTCTTAACAGCCTGTATTACATTTGTTTTGTTTAGTTGTGAATCTGACACTCCCATATTACCGCGAGCCTGCAGCGCTCCCTCTGTGTTTTGACAGCAACTTTAACGCGTCTGATGAGCTACAACTAAAGGAAATGTAAAGCTACACTCTTTTATTTATTCTTTTCTTCCTTTGCCTAAAGCGAGTTTGTACCAGAGAACACAATAGCACTGATCACTGGGACTGTTCTGTTGTATACGTTTAACTGTTATTGTTGTCACCTCGATATGTTTATTGTTTTTTTGAGTCGCTGTGTTTTATTGCTCGTGATGTGGGTGGTTTGATTGGAAACGTGTTTGCTTACTGTTATCTCATTAAAAACATACCTGGAGTTTTTGTTTTATTTACATATTCCTTTATTATTAGTCTGTCTACATCTCTAAAGCGCCAGATGCTCTGTTCCACCTTGTGATGTCATGTAGTGGTAGTTTTCCAGTAAAGATTGGCAATTTCCAGGCTGAAGTCATCCAAATGATTCTAGTGAAGGTGTATGGAGTTTAACAACACAATGGAGCTCTGACATCACAAGGTGGAACAGAGTTTTCAGTTTGAGAGAAGAACTCAGCCTAAATATGCAGAGTTTGTGTGTTAAACGTGTGCGAATGAAACAAAACACAACTCCAGGTCTGTTTGTGATGAGGAAACAACATTATAACCGAGATCAGAAGATAGTGTAATATGGGCCCTTTAACGCATCTTCGGTGGCTGATGATGGTCAAGGAAGAAAGTGTAATTGGCAGGCATTCTTCTCTCAGTCTACCCCAGGGCAACTGTGGCTTGTGTGTAGTAGTAGAAGTACCTCACCACCCAACGTTTGACCCAACGCCATTACCATCTTACTGCCATTCCACCTCCAGCTTCAGAAGTTAAGCAGGGATGGACCTGGATGGGAAACCAATAGGAATATCAGACACTACAGTGGGGCAGCGGTGGCTCTAGTGGAAACTGTTGTCGTGTCCTTAGGCAAGACACTTCACCCACTTTGCCTTGTATGAATGTAGTGTGTGAATGAGTGATGGAGTGAATGAAAATGTGAGTGGGTAAATCATTTGCTGTGATCAAAGAAGCATAGACTGTGAATATAAAACGACATAGCTAACCCGCTAGCTGCTGTGTTCCAAATTAGGAAATGTTCATGGGCACATTTCCGGCTCCATTGACTGTTTCCAATTGACTTTACACTGGAAAATTGTCACTCGTTTCTCTGTAATCGCTGCTGAGAGCCTCGTCATGTTGGTCTTAAAATGTTCGTATTAACCAGCTCTACATGCACCATTTCATCCATAAAAAAAAAATATATTCCTAATATGGAACTCGACTCCAAATTCTCCACTTCTTTACGCAGTCCATGGGCTCAAAGTGTAGCCAAACATTACAGAGTGGAGTGAGTGCGTGCCTATTACAGCATTATCTCTCTGTATAAATACCTGGAGTCATTAACAGCTCCGTCTAAACCTGCAGACCCTCCTGATCCCTCGGTTAAACTCTCCTTCTCTTCTTCTCTCTGTCTCTTCCAGGAGGTATCTTTGAGTCGGTGGAGAGTGGACCGTCCGGAGCAGAAGAACTGGCCTTTAAATTTGCTTTAAACACAATCAACAGAAACAGGACGCTGCTCCCAAACACCACGCTCACCTACGACATACAGAGGATAAACATCTACGACAGCTTCGAGGCCTCCAGGAAAGGTACAAGGAAGGGAAAATGAAGAAAACTATCAGGAAATCTAATGTTGCTTACATGGAATTGCACTCCATCTGAAATTAAGCCTGAAATTGAACAGTTTTTGAATATTCTGAGCAGAAACGATCACAGTTGTGGAACATTTATAACAAAAAATGGGCAATTATTGGGTTTACAAATTTGCCATTTTAAATGGTTCATTTCACTCTAGATCTGGAGTTGTGTTTTGTTTCATTCACACGTTTAACACAAAAACACTGAATATTTAGGCTGAGTTCTTCTCTAAAACACTCAGTTCCACCTTGTGATGTCATTTGGTAATACAGGAAGCGCTCAACTGTGTTTTTAAACTTCAGACACCGTCACTAGAATCATTTGGTTAGTTTCAGCCCTGGAATTGCCAATCTGTACTGAACTAAAACTACAACTTCATGACATCACAAGGTGGAAAAAATCATTTTCAGCTTTGGAGATTTGGACAGACAAATAATAAAAGATTATGCAAACGTGTGAATGAAACAAAACACAATTCCAGGTCTGTTTTTGAGGAGGTAACAACATTATAACAGGAATTGGGCAAGAATTAGCTTTACACATTTGACATTTTAATCTTTTGGCTACTAGTCATTTCAAGTGCCAGTATTTTTATTTTATTTGAACCTGAACCCTTTTATATAACTGTATCAAACTTATTAACACCTTCACATTCTGCTGGAAATCACTTACCGTATTGATACTTCAGAGACATCGCGCCGGGGGTGTTCTACATGTATCTCTTATGGTGAAATGTTTAGGTGTTACCATGGTGACACAGCGCACACATTAGCAAGCACTGTCGAAGAAGTTTTAAGATTGTCTGAAAACACAAGACAAAAAACACAAAATGGCCCACCTGTTGTAGTTTCATTTAAATCCGTTCTTTCTTGTTAGACTGAATTAAAACAAAGCTCAGGTTGAAGTCTAACTTGAGTAACGGTGCTTCAGACAGAGCAGTGCCTCCAGTTAGCTTCATGGCCCCAGGGAGTGTTGATGAGCTGCAAAGTATCAAAAGCGACACACTGCACACAACAGCCAAGTAATTCAAGTACATGCACCTCATTACCTACACTACTTATGAAAAAACAAACAAAACAAAAACATTCAAATTGTGGATTTTTTTTTCTGTGTAAGAATTAACTTCTTGTTTTCTTTTTGAAAGTCAGTACAGTAACGTGTATTGACCTTGTTGACATGTTTCGGCTGCTGCTGCTGCTGCATCTTCAGAACTGTCCCCGGTGTTGGTGGTGACATGTCGTATATCAACTGTTGTTACTTCCTGTAGGCGTGGTCAGCTGTTGCTACTTCCTGTAGGCGTGGTCAGCTGTGGTTACTTCCTGTAGGCGTGGTCAGCTGTTGTTACTTCCTGTAGGCGTGGTCAGCTGTTGTTACTTCCTGTAGGCGTGGTCAGCCTGATGGACCTGGCAGGTCGCTCAGACTGACCACGCCTCCCATCACCTGGTGCTCTCTGGAGGAGGGTGTCCCAGGTGTGTGAAAGGAAGAACATTATGGATTGGGACGGGGCACGGGTCATTGGATCAGAAAACAACAAGTTCAAACTCTGGATCAGGGAGGACAGTGAAATCAGGAAACGAGGCACGGACAGAATTAACTGAGATGACGGAGCGTTCCTCCTTTCACACACCTGGGGCACCCTCCTCCAGAGAGCACCGGGTGACGGGAGGTGTGGTCAGTCTGAGCGACCTGCCAGGTCCATCAGGCTGACCATGCCCACAGGAAGTAACAACAGCTGACCACGCCCACAGGAAGTAACAACAGCCGACCACGCCTACAGGAAGTAACAACAGCCGACCACGCCTACAGGAAGTAACAACAGCCGACCACGCCTACAGGAAGTAACAACAGCTGATATACGACGCGTCACCACCAACACTGGGGACAGTTCTGAAGATGCAGCAGCAGCAGCTGAAACATGTCAACAAGGTAAATACATGTTACTGCATTGTCTTTAAAGAAGAACCCAAGAAGTTAAAGTACATAAGAAGACAAAATGAACATCTTTGGTTTATGTAAGAATTAGTTTCACAGATTTGAATCTTTAATCTTGCGGCTGAAGGTTTTTATAAGTGAAGTGACAGCAGTGGTGCCCTTGTGAAAGCAATAATACTTAGACCTCAGTCCATATGCTCCGACAGAGGAATCCTGAGACTATTTCTGTGCCGAGGAAACTTTATGGCAGAGTAAATGGCTTTTAAAGTGCATATGAGGGGCTTTCATGTTTTTCTAATGAGGCTTTCCGTAGTTTAGTGGGATTGTACCTGCTGTAATTATTCATCATAGTTCCACATCAGTCAAGTAGCAGTTTGCGGAGAAAAGTTGGAACAAAATGTGTGAAAAAGCCCTCCATCTTCGTTCACCAATACACAAAAATCAAAGTCAATATGGACACTTTGCAGCTGATTTCATCAACATTCCCTGGGGGTGTGATGTTAACTGTGCGCACTGCTCTGTCTGAGGCCGATTTGTGCATCACAGGCTCCTAAAAACGCACGGTTTAAGTACATTTTGTGTTTTTTTTTTTGAGTTTTCAGGCAATTTTAAAACGCATTTGTCTGTGTTTACTAACGTGTGAATTGTGTGGCCATACTAGACCTAACCGCTAAACATTCTGCTTATAAACACACATGTAGAACACCCCCAGCGCGACGTCACTGCAAAATATCAATTCTATAAATAAAATATTATAATGTGTTTTATTGATCAAATAGGCCTAATAACTATTGCATAAATTAGATGAGACTTAGTCCTTGATGTCAGCATCGTTGCGAGACATAAATTATATAAATTCACCAAAACTGAAAACCGAAAACAAATAAACGTGATTTTTAAAAAATTTTTTAGCACAATCTTGTGTTTTCTTAGGTTAGGTCAATGTTCTAGTGAAATGTGTAGTCCGAGCTGCTGTCACAGGCGCTGCTCAAACATCTGACTGTGCTCCATGTTCTATGTGAGTCTCATCCACAGTTCCACAGACACACATGTGCCTCCTGTTGTAAACACCTACTATTCATTGGTTCCAGGTAATGACCCCCCCCCTCTTTCTCTCATCTCTCCACTCCCTATCTCTCTCCCTCTTTCTCTCTCCTCCCTCATTCTTCCTTTCCCTCCTCTCTCTCTTCACCCCATCTTTCTCTCTCTCCTCTCTCTATCCCATCTCTTCCTCCGCTCTTTCCCTCGCCTCCTCTCTCTTCCCTCTCTCCTCTTTCCCCTCTCACTCTCTGTACCACCGCTTCCCTCTCCCTCCTCTCTCTCCCTCTCCTCCTCTCTCTCCTCTGTCCCCCTCCCTCTCTTTCTCGAATCTCTCTACCATCACGCCGCTCCTCTCTCCTTCTTCCCTCTCCTTCTTCTCCTCTTGCTACCCCCCTCTCCCTCTCCACCTGTCTCTCTCCTGTCCTCTCCCCTTCCCTCTCTCTCTCGAATCCGTCTACCATCACTCCGCTCCTCTCTCTCCCTCTCTTTCTTCTCTCTCCTATTTTCCTTTTCTCTCCAACATCACTCCGCTCCTCTCTCCCTCTTCTCTCTTTACCCCTTCTGTCGCTCCTCTCTCTCTTTACTTCCCTCCCTCCTCCTTTCTCTCTCCCTCTCTTCCTCACTTTACCCCTTCTCTCCCTCCTCTCTCTCTTTACTCCCCTCCCTCCTCCTCTCTCTCCCTCTGATCCTCTCTCCCCTCTCTCCTTCCTCTCTCTCCACCCCCTCTCTCCCCTCTCTCTTTACTTCCCTCCCCCTCTCCTCCTCTCTCCCCTCTCTTCCTCTCTTTACCCCTTCTCTCCCTTCTCCTCTCTCTCGCCACCCACTCTCTCCTCTCTCTTTACTTCCCTCGCTCCTCCTCTCTCTTCCTCTCTCCCTCTCTTCTCTCTCTCTTTACTTCCCTCCCTCCTCTCTCTTCCTCTCCTCCCTCCCCCTCTCCTCCTCTCCCTCTCCTCTCTCTCTTTACTTCCCTCTCTCCTCCTCTCTCTCCCTCTGATCCTCTCTCCCTCTCCTCCTCTCCCCTCTCTCTTTACTTCCCTCCGCCCTCCTCCTGTCTCCCCTCTCTTTCTCTCTTTACCCCTTCTCTCCCTTCTCCTCTCTCTCTCCACCCACTCTCTCCTCTCTCTCTTTACTTCCCTCCCTCCTCTCTCTTCCTCTCCTCCCTCCCCCTCTCCTCCTTTCTCCCTCCTCTCTCTCTTAACTTCCCTCCCTCCTCTCTCCCTCCCTCCCTCCTTCCTCTGGGACAGCCAATAAAGCTCCATCATCTCTCCGTTTTCTCGGCGCTGCGGTCTGACATTTGGAGTCTCTTATCAATTAGAGCCCATTATAGCCTGTCTGCATGATTTAACCAGCGCGCTCGTATCAAAGACGTGATGAGAGCGAGGAGTGGGAGGGCCTCTGGATTAATATGTGTGGAAGGTTTACATGTACGACCACTGCAAACACGCGCACACTGACCTCCAGGCCACGCTACACTACAACTAACAGGATGCACTATGGGTAATTGATGTAGTGTTGGGTATTAATGACTTTGTGTGATGTGTTAATGTGTTGAGGATTTAGAAATGGACTCAAGTCAGACCTGCACTGGTGGATTTCAGATTCTACAGTGTGATAAAGTCGTACTCTGAGGGACAAGAGCCAGTGTTCCCTTTTGATTACTTTGTACTATGAAATATCCAAAAGGTAACTGCAAATGTTGAATCTGATCACGACTATCACTGAGTGTGTTTACATGCACATTAGTCTCCCGGTTATGAGTTTTTTATCCTGGTTATGGCAGTGTTCTGGATGTGGTGTTTTCATGCGCTCAGAGAAACCAGGACACTCATATCTCAGAGTATCCTGGATATTTAGACTGGTGCTATGGTAACTATGGCACAGATTTGGCAAGGAGCTAAACATGGAGCAACTTTGCTAACTTAAAGGTTGTGTGGAGGATTTTTTTTTTTTTTTTAAATTGTCAGTGATAGCATTATAGAGAAGCAGCAGCCTTGTAATTATGATGAAAAAAAAGAAAAAAGAATAAAAATCCATCAGCTGTGGACGTGGTGGGGCCAGATAAACATTCCCTGTGTTTCTAGCATAACGGACTTGCCGGCGCGCTGGGATTACGTGGTTTACGTTCACCTCTCACGCAATCCACATACGCAAGACGCCGTTTACTCGACCAACATAGCAGTTCTTAGCGGCTTTTTCCAACTGTAGCTTCCTCGCAGTTTACACAAAGTTTGTTGCGATGGTAGACAAGAATCCACTACCAGTTAGCCGTAAAAGAAAGTCAGTTTTTGAGGTCGCTGAAAGAAGAAGACAAGGGGATAAGGAGCGAAGCTAAACTAAGGTGATTCTCGGAGATTCCTTCTAGCGATGGCGTGAGCTGAGGCAGAGGGTCTAAAGACTGAAACGTTGGTCGATAAATTACTTCTGGACAGGAAACTTCTGCTTATCATTTGAAAACGTTACAATATAGTTACAGCAGCAACAGCGATTCTGAACGTGCACCGGCTGTAAACAAACATGATTTCTAGTGTAAGGAGGAGGCGGGAGGAGGCGTTTCTACTTAGGGAACTGTGGAGGAGGAGGTGATTTCACGCCTGAGGAACATTTGAAAAAGGACAGTCGCTGGATTTCTCCTTCCTTGGAAAATCCTCTATACAACCTTTAAGGCTTTTTAATGGGTTTTTAACGATTTAAAAAAAAAAAAAAAAAAAAAAAAAAAAAAAAAAAAAAAAGACGTACACTCAAGTAAGAACATGAGACTGTGGAGCTCTGTCACAACTTCAGTAAAAGTTGTTTTTAACAGTTGAAAAATACAACACAGTGTCACAGAGTCAGTTTAGTTCAAGAGCGACACAAACAGACACAGAAGTGACTGGGGTAAAAATGTGGCTGTATTTAACAATCGACTACTTTATTTTGTTTGTAACTATAAAATATGGTTACTTAAAAAGTCCTGGTAGAAATTTGAGTTGTTTTGGGAAAGTAACAATATCTATTACTTGATTTTCCTGGAGACTCTCAGAAAAACCCAGTAAGAGTCTCCTGGTTTCTCATCACCGGGACACTGGCACATCCAGGAGACTGAAATCAGGATACTGCGTCTACATGGACACTGACATAACCAAGATACTCAAAAAACCCGATCAGAACCGGGATACTCGAGCACATGTTTACGCACTCAGTGACTAAACCATAAACTGGACCAAGGGAGTGTGACGTCAGCTCTACTTAGGCTTAGACTTAGACAAACTTTATTGATCCACAAGGGAAATTATTTGAACACAGCAGCTCACACGTCACAATATATTACAATACAATATAATAAAGAGTCAAAAATATAAATGGTAATAATAAATTCTAAATAAGTAGCACAAAAGAGAGCAAGAGACTGGTGTCAAATAAGGCATAAATATATAAATGTGTAGTTATAAGTCAAAATAAAATAGAAAAATAAAAAAAGCTATATACAAAAGGTTATAATGAACAGAAAAGATACCTATAGTGAATGCGCTTTTAACTTCAGTTCATGGACTAAACCCAAGAACTCACAGAATTACAACAAAAAACTGCATTTTAACAATATTTATTTTGCTGCTTCCATCTGTATTTAATATTATTGTCCTATAAAAATGTTGTGATGTCATCTGAAACTGAAATTTTCTAATATTAGACAAGATTATACACAACTTTAACCTGCAGTGTTAAAACCTGGTGGTGTCTTTGGCTTGTCTCCATGGAGTTATACAAGTTTAATGCCATACCGTGGAACATTCCTCTCAAAACAATAATGGACACTCCAACAGAAAAGTTACCCGTGAGCGCACTTTTGAGTTCGGAATAAATCAGTTCAAAATCAGCACAAAATCCTGCAGTTACAAATTATAGCCTACATCAAGGGAACAAAGAGTGTAATTTGTGTAAGCTTTTTACTTTTAATATTTCGACATGTGAAACGATGTTTAACCAAAAAATAGCTGTGTTCAGTTTTGTTTACTCATTACACTAACTACAGATTTTTTATTTTTTTTTATTTCTAGCATTATGACAGTAGTTACATACAGTATATACAATATTTACATGTACATGGTCAAAACTCAGTAGGTTTGCTACATATTCACAATAAAATGACAAATTTAGCTTGAAAGGGACTGGGAAGAAGAAAAAAACCTATAAACTCCCACCTCGTACTATTATACGAGTACAATATATGTAATGTTGCTGGGTTTCAGATGGCACCACAATATTCTATAGGCTCATAATATTTTACACATATGGGGGCAGATAAAATGTATTTGTTAAAATGCAGATTTGTGTTGTAAAACAGTGAGCACTTGTCACATATACATGTTTTTCTTTTTTTTCCATTATGGGTGTGTTCATTGCGCTGAAAAACTTACTGTGAGCGGGCTTGCACCTCCACAAACCTGACTCTTATTTGGCTTGGAGGAGTGACCCACCTTCTTGTTTCCATGGAAATACTGTTGCTTTGGCTGTAATATTCCACAGTACGGCATAAAACTGATCTAGTTCCATGGAGAATGTTCCGAAGTGTGGCTTTAACTGTCTGTTTCCGTGTGATCAAGCTGTTGACATGTTACCTACAGAAAGTTACACAAAACCCTGGTTTAGTTTTTCTCACAAACAGAAAACACTATGTTCCACCTTGTGATGTCACGTGAACAAAAGGTAAAAGCAGCAATAGCAGTTAACTACCACAAAACTACCACGTCATGACATCACAAGGTGGAACAGAGCATTTTGAGCTTTGGAGATGTAGACAGACTAATAATAAAAGGTTACTCAAACATGTGAATGAAACAAAACACAACTCCAGGTCTGTTTTTGAGGAGTAACAACATTTTAACATGACTTATATGACTAAATAACTCAGATTTTGCTGTAACTTCCTCCGTTTCTCCACATGTTCTGACCTGTCTCCCCTCTCTCTGTGCCCAGCGTGTGACCAGCTGTCTCTGGGTGTCGCCGCCATCTTCGGCCCCTCTCACAGCTCCAGTGCCAACGCGGTGCAGTCCATCTGTAACGCTCTGGGGGTCCCTCACATCCAGACCAAGTGGAAGCACCAGGTTTCGGACAATCGCGATGTGTTCTATGTGAGCCTGTACCCGGACTTCTCCTCTCTGAGCCGCGCCATCCTCGACCTCGTGCACTTCTTCAAATGGAAAACCGTCACTGTGGTCTACGATGACAGCACTGGTAAGAAACACCGAGCTCATTCGTCGTCTTTAATCACGAGACTTTAACTTATCTCTTACCTGCTGTTTTTAGAATCCAGCCCAAGATTTCATAGTTTGATTTTTACATAACATAAACATATTTGGATCACCGTGTTAGATTTTCTTGGTTAGAAAACACTATATTTGCTGAAAACAACATATTCAAGGTCCTATATTACGCAAAATGGACTTTAAGCCATGTTATTATGTTGTTACCTCCTCAAAAACAGACCTGGATTTGTGTTTTGTATTTGAGTAATCTTTCATTATTACTCTCCAAAGCTCAAAATTCTCGAGATTGTAAATTCCAAATTGTAAACGATCTAAATGATTCTAGTGAAGGCGTTTGGAGTTTACAACATTATAACATGGTAGAAAGCTCCCAAAAAGTTGACCTAGCATCACACCCCGTCTTTAAGTCCCTGCACAATCCTGCGCCTTCATGAGAACTGCTGATTTGGCACTTTCTGGCGATAGAGGTCGGCTCACAGCTGCTATTGGATTGTCCCATGGCTCTATATTCTTTCGCTTTTCCCTCACCGACCTTTACTGAAAACTGCCCATTCACTTTTCTTTGTTTTCCCACCGTCTATTTCCTGGTTCAGACAGTGGATGATATACTCCAGAGTCGGTCTAATACCTGGTTCAGTGTTTGAAAATGGGCCAGTCTATTTCCTGGTCCAGTGCTTGACAAAGGGCCGGTCTAATACCTTGTTCAGTGATTGCATGGGATGATCTAATTCCTGGTTCGGTGATTGTTCCAATTCCTGGTTCGGTGGTTGGTCTAATTCCCGGTTCGGTGGTTGTTCTAATTCCCGGTTCGGTGGTTGGTCTAATTCCTGGTTCGGTGGTTGGTCTAATTCCTGGGTCGGTGATTGTTCCAATTCCTGGTTCGGTGGTTCAGTGGTTGGTCTAATTCCCGGTTCGGTGGTTGGTCTAATTCCCGGTTCGGTGGTTGTTCTAATTCCCGGTTTGGTGGTTGTTCTAATTCCTGGTTTGGTGGTTCGGTGGTTGGTGTAATTCCCGGTTTGGTGGTTGTTCTAATTCCCGGTTCGGTGGTCTGTTTCCTGGTTCAGTGGTGGTCTAATTCCTGGTACAGTGGTTCGGGGGTTGGTCTAAATTCCTGGTTCGGTGGTTGGTCTAATTCCCGGTTCAGTGGTTGGTCTAATTCCCGGTTTGGTGGTTGTTCTAATTCCCGGTTCGGTGGTCTAATTCCTGGTTCAGTGATGGTCTAATTCCCGGTTCAGTGCTCCTCACAGAGCAGTGGAAGTCTCTGTGAATGTCACCGTGTAAAATGCACACTCATCTTTTTCCTGTTCGGACCGGGCTTTAAATGTCAGCACATTGTCTTAATGTCACTCGCACTTTGGATAAATGGGATAAATTATGGACGGATGAAAAGACCTGAAGGCTGCAGAGTTATGGACAAGGAGAAGACCGATCAGGCTGAGAACTAAAGGACGTCTCACACTTTTTACTGAAGTCCAGTCTATAAGGGCTAGAGTTGGATTCTAACTCACAAATGTTTTGTTTTAGCTTTCAAATGATATCACTAGATTCTATAGTCCAACAATATTTAACAGAGATGGGGCCAGCTCGAGTCATTATTAAAATGCAGATTTTCATTGATACTGTCTACATACGGTATACTGAGTCCTGGGTCTAGCCATGAATAGAAATAATCCGCTTCAGCATTTAAGGATTTACCTTCTGGATATTTCCTATAAAAATCAGCAAATTCTATAATCTGAAAACCCCCAATACATGTACAGGTGATCATTACAGTTTACATACTGTACACACAATAAAAAAAAAATAAAAAAATCTGATAAACATCAATGTATTGTATATTCTTATAATAGATAATAATTCACCACAGTCAACAAGGCTGTAAGTGGTCACTGTTCAAAAAAAAACAAAAAAAAAAAAACTTTACAATTTTAAATGAAGTTTTGCGGTGTTCTTTCATGTAACTAAATGAGTAAATTTAGTTTTTCCCACCTTCTTTTGGAGGATCTGCTTCTCCATGGAGATGTTGTTTTATTTACCTGGTATATTCCACAGTATGGCATTAAACCTGTCCATCTTTGCATTTGTTCCATTCAAAGACTTTATAAAGAAGTGGATATGGGAGTGTGACATCACCTACAGGATTCAGCTCCAGTCAAATGAAGCTCACTGAGGCTAGTGGTTACGGGGTGAATTTGGAGCCAAGTTGCATTTGAGTAATAGGAACTTATTAACGGGCAAAATGACAAAAATCATGTAGAGCGGGTTAATACAAACTTTTTAAGACCAAAATGAGGAGCCTGACAGCAGTTAGTGAATGTTGGTGTCAATTGGAGCCAGAGTCGATGGAGCCGGAAGCGTACCCATGCTAACTTCCTGTTTGGAATGCGGCGACTTGCGATTAGCTATGTCCATTTATACATACGTACATTCTATGGTTCCATTACATGTGTTTTTATTTCTCAAAAATATCTTGAAGAACACACAGTCGGACCTGTAGCTTTACCTGGCGGCTGCCTCTGCTTGTCGCATGGACATAAATATGTTTAAAACCATACTGTGGAACATTCCAAGCAAAGAAATAACATCTCCATGGAGACAAGAAAGTGCCAGAAAAGTTACACTGGGCCTCATTAACTTACCCCAATCTTTATAACATGCATTTTTAAGCTTCGTGGACACACAGGAGCAGATAGAGGACAGCCAGTCTCCTTCGCTCTGCTCCCACTTCGCTTCTTCTTCTTTTTCTTCTTCTTCCTCCACTGAATAGAATCCACCAGCGCTGCATTGTCAAAATCGTAACATATGCACATGTCTCCAGGATCCTTCACTTCCTCGTCTTTTGTTGAGCAGAAATAATACGGATTAAAGTTTCATGTGGATCTTGGCGGTTGGAAATGTACAGTTTTTGTCTGGAGTATTGTTACATTTGCAGGAGATGTATAATGCATGTGGACGGTGGTGGTGAGGTGAGAGGAGACATGAGGTCCTTGTTACGTGGAGAAGCCTGGATGCTGTTGTGTGGGACCAGGTCAGAGGGGCAGTGAACGCACCATCGGGCCCAGGACGGGAGCCATATGGAGCCTCCTCCCTCCTCCACCCGAGACATTGGTGACAGTGACGTTGGCTGTGGAAGTGTCTGGAGCTATAGGTGATACGGGAAATACTTGAGAAGTGAAAGAAACAGGATGTAGACATGACATAAAAGGCGCATAAAAAGGTGATGTGACTTTTTTAGCTTGTCTCCATGGAGATATAACTGCTTTTGCCTAATTATCATGAATTTATTTGATTTTCTGACTTTATATTGCCAAAAAAAGGGAAAACATACATTGTAATTGTGGATGCGGTCGCCTCTCCACCGAACTGGCCTGTAACTTCTCTCCCCTGACTAATACTTAGGGCTGTAGTCGACTAGATAAATTCTTAGCCTGCTAAAACATGCTTTGTCATTTTTCTGGTTTGTCTCCATGGAGATGTTAGTGCTTTTCCTGAAATGTTTCACAGTATGGCATTAAACTAAATTAGAATTTGATTATTTGACTAAATGTATTTATATTGCCAAAAAAAAAGCGTGTGTGCGCGAGGGTCAACCTAAGATCTGACCTTTAACTTGGTCTGGTTGCTCGTCTCCGCGGTGATATACTGTATACATTTAACGCCATACTGCGGAACATTTCAGGAAAAGAACCAACATCATGGAGACAAGCAAGTGGCAGGACCTCCACTGGAAAAGTTACACAGTGCACCTTTAACAATGAAAATACAAGTCGTCCTGCGGTGGCTCCAACAATCTGCTGAATGTCGCGCCTCATTCTTTACCCTTGTTTTACACTTCCTACTGTTTTTTAAAGAGTAAAGGGTAAAGATAAATAATTGGAATAGAATGGTATTTAAATAAAATAAAAATAACATAACAAAGAGCAACAATATAAATGGTAATAATAAATTCTAAGTAAGTAGCAAAAATAACAAGCGACTGGGGGCAAATAAGGCATAATTATATAGATGTAAATGTACAAGTAAAAATATAACAATATAGTAACGCAAATCTATATATCTCAGTTATATATATATATATATATATATATATATATATATATATATATATATATATATATATATATATATATATATATATATATATATATATACACAAAAGGTCGTAAGGAGAAACACAAAGATGAAATAGTGATAGACATGACAGAAAGTTGTCTGTTACATAAGGGTGAGTTGTTTGGTTCTTAATTCTCCATTCTTGCCACTTTATAAATCAATAAAATAAATAATAATAATAATAATAATAATAATAATAATAATAATAAATACAAATAATTATTAATAAAGTATTATTAATATTATAAAACAGACTTCCTGCACTTTTTAAGAAAAAAAAAAAACAATAAACAAAAACAAACTGTTGTCTATTTTAAATACATTTTAAAGGTCCCTCATCACAAACACACTTGGAGTTGTGTTTTGTTTCATTCACACACAAACCCTGCGTATTCAGGCTGAGTTCTTCCCTCAAACAGAAAACACTCTTTTCCAAGGCGGCTGTTAACTTGAAAACTACCACTTCATGACATCACAAGGTGGAACAGGCTTATTTGAACTTTGGAGATTTAAACAGACTAATAATAATAATAATATTATTTAATTACTCAAACATGTTTAATTACTCAAACATGTGTGAATGAAACAAAACACAACTCCAGGTACATTTTTGAGGAAGTAAAAGCATTATAACATGTCTTAAAGCTCACAAGAACCAAGTTAGATTAGATTACCCTTCATTCTTTTATCCTTATTGCACATTTCATTCGATAAACAACTTAAAACCAAAAACACAGGAAAAACTGCATTAGTCCTACTGGCCCTAAGGTGCACCCGCTATTGCATTTTGCCCTAAAGTGCAGATTCTATTGCACTCTTCCCTTAAAGTGCACTTTTATATTGCACTTCTCACTCTCTGGCCTTGAGGTGCAATTAGCAATACACTTCCTTGTTTACAATGCTTTGGTCTTATTCAGAATTGACATGGATAGAGGAATAAATGAGTTTTTATATCTATTTCTTTTACATTGTGGCACTCTGTACCATTTTCCAAAGGGCAGGGCCTCATATTGATCAGACAGAACATGAATTTGCGTAATACTTTAAAGAATAAATACATTTTTTTCAACCAATAGTTAATCACAAAAACACCTAAATTATAAAAACATGAAAATTGAATGAGCCAAACTGGACAAAATCATTAAAGCATGCGAATTCGCCGTCACCCACCTCGTGTTATCTGTAATCAGTGCTCCCCGTGTTCCTGTTTGGTGATTCCAGACTGACGGCTCTGATCCCTCACCTCTGTCTTAAAGGGACGGGCCCGGTTCACTAAAGGGTTAATGGGGGCTTAATTTTCTGTCTGCAGTCGGAAATGAGGTGGCTCCGCTGGCTGTTTCCACGGTGACCCTCGCACGCGGAGGACGTAATGTAGACGGGGACGGCACAGAAACTCAATCGCACCACACCAGAGGAGGGCAATTATATTTAGGATCAGGATCAGGACTATAGATCAGATGGTTTACAGTAAATAAGGAGAAAGGTATACATGAAGGTTAGACAGTAAAGATGCACTATGTAACTTTTTTGTTTGGGGTCCGTCACCTTCTTTTTTCTATAGCTATGTCACTCCTTTGCCTGGAATGTTCCACAGTGTGACATTAAACAGCTTTACCTTACATTTATTCAATTACAGGTGGTTTTATAGCTCAAAAATACCAACAAAAACTGGCATTCTGACTGATTCTCCACAGATCTGACCTGTAACTTGGTCTGGTTTGGTTTCCATGGAGATAGAAAGGTTTAAATGCCATACTGTGAAACATTCCAGACAAAGGAGTAACAGCTCCACAGAGAAAAGCATTTGACGGACCCTCCACCAGGAAAGTTATACAAAACTTTTTCAAATTCTGCTGTTTTTTTGCAGGTTTCCCGTAGTGTGACAAATTGTAACACAAAATAAAAAGAGAAAAAAGCAAAGAAATTATGTAATATGCAATTTTCGGGCATCTGCTTGTCTCCATGATCATCTAGGCGAGTGCACAAGCCTCACAGAAAGAAAGTTCTGGGTCCAACTTCCGGGCCTTTCTGTCTGGAGTTTGTATGTTCTCCTCGTGTCTGGGTGGGGTTCTTCTCGTATCTTTTCTCGTATCTTCTCTTTAGTTTTTCCCCATATAAATACAGTGGTTAAAATCCTCTAGCTTGAATAGTTCTGATGAAAACCACCTTAAGATCTGGAGATGGTCCCACAGCTCCTGACGGGTCGCCCCATTAAAGTGCCTATGACAGATTTTGATTTAATTTGGTGGGATTACAACTATTGTAAATATAAATGATAATTTTATACCTACAAAGAAGCAATTTGCGCAGAAAAGTAGAAAAATATGTTGAAAATTACAGGAAGTAGGGAGTTCATACATATATACATCACACTGGGAGAATTTTGTCCAAAAGTTTGGCACAATTTACACTGAAGAAACACATTTTTTCAACAAAATAAATGTATTTTCTTATATTTGCATTTGTCAAATAATGATTTCTTTGCACGTTTGAGGAGTTTTGCTTGGAAGAGTTATGGAATTCCCTAGTGTGATGTCACAATTTTCAAACAGGAAGTAAAATTTTCAAACTAAAAAAATTGCCAAATTGGGAAAACGAGTGTGAAAGTTTTAGCAAAAAGTGGTTTTAGTAAAATGAGCAGTCAAACCTTTAAACTTTAAACTTATCATGTAGACAACCAGGTCAGATCAGTGGAAAGGTGACCCTACTCACAGTAAAAATGTGTTTTTTAAAGTATTTAAAACCACCACTGACAGAAAAGTTACACCGTGCACCTTTAAGATTAGATAAGAAACCCTTTATTTGTCTCCCAATGGGGAAACTGTAAAAAGGCAGAGTTTGAATAATACAGAAAGTGGAAAAGTAAAGGTCATAAAAGACTTGAAAAAAACAAACTAGAACTAAATATTATGCGTATACAAGACGGTGTTTGAATGGAAACTAAATTCAAGAAATGCAACATGAAAAAAATAAAATAAAATAAAAATAAAAATGCAGGAGTACAGGTATAAGACGGTATGTAAAGCTGCATTGTGTAACTTTTCTGGTGAAGGGTCCGTCACATGTGTTTCTTTGTGGAGATGTTATTGCTTTATCTGGAATGTTTCACAATTTTTTTTTTAATCTTCATTGAGACCAAACCAGACAAAGTTACAAGTCAGATCCGTGGAGAAGCGACCCCACTACATGTTTTTCTAGGTATTTTTGAGCTTTAAAACCACGTCTAACTTAATAAATGTAAGGTAGAGCTGTTTAATTTCATACTTTGGAACATTCCAGGCAGAGAAATGATGTATCCATAGGAACCCTCCAGCCAAAAAAAAGTTACACAGTGCACTTTTAACTACCGAACAAAACTTGATCAAACCTCTTGCTTCAGTAATGCTTTTCTTTATTTTGAATCCACTTTTCTATAACAAAAGAGCTGCACACAACACAATTTAACTTTCTAATTGTAATTATCACACTGCCGTATATAATGTCATCACAACGCCGCTAAAAATACTCTGGTAATTAGAATGGCACAGAGCTGGATTTGCTCAGCACACTCTAAAGTCTGTAAAAGGTCCATATTTATCACACTCTGAGGGCACAGCGACAGGAGCCACAGTTGCCCCGGGGCAGACAGAGATACATCTACAATATTCTCAGATATATCTTGTTTTTGTTTGCTGTATAGTAATATATAGTGTATGGTAATCTGTTGTTTTAGTAATAATTTTGAGTTTCACTTACTGGACATTCAGACACCTCTAAAATGATGTGAGTGTCCAGGCCTGTTACATTAATGACAAATCGATTTATTGTTGAGTATTTGAAAGAGGGGACAATATATTTTCGGGCTCAGTATTTGTGTACAATTTCTTTGTAATAGTGGGGAGATTTTAGCCATTTTTATGTAATGCTTAGACTTAGACTTAGACAAACTTTATTGATCCACAAGGGAAATTATTTGGATACAGTCGCTCACTCATCACAATATAATATAATAAAATAACAGAGAGTAAAAAAAAAAAAATGGTATAGCAAAAAAGAGCAAGAGTCAGGTATCAAATGAGACATAATTATAAAAATAAATGTATATGTACAAGTCAAAATAAAATGGAAAAATAAGTAATAAAATCTAAAATCACAGCTATAAACAAGAGACAAGAACCACAGTGCAAATAATATACTGATTGACAGGGCATAAGATTATCCATTACTTAAGATTAAGTTATTGCACAGTTGTAGGGAGTATTATCTGTTACATAAGGGTGAGTTGTTGTACAGTTGTAGGGAGTATTATAGTATGAATGTAGTCCTGTATCTGTCACTGTTTGAGTGGAGCTGTAGGAGCCTGTTGGAGAATGAGCTCCTCTGTCCCTCTGTAGTCTGGTGCAGTGGGTTGTAGGGAGTATTATCTCCTCTGCCCCTCTATAGTCTGGTGCAGTGGGTGAGTTGTACAGTTGTAGGGAGTATTATCTCCTCTGTCCCTCTATAGTCTGGTGCAGTGGGTGAGTTGTTATACAGTTGTAGGGAGTATTATCTCCTCTGTCCCTCTATAGTCTGGTGCAGTGGGTGAGTTGTTGTACAGTTGTAGGGAGTATTATCTCCTCTGTCCCTCTATAGTCTGGTGCAGTGGGTGAGCAGGAGTGTCCATGATGGAGAGCAGTTTGTCCAGTGTCCTCGTGTCCCTCACTGTGACAAATGTCTCCAATACATGTCTACAATAACATTTGAGCTGTAGAGAGTTGAATAAATAACTTATATTGGCTCATTCATGGTTTTTAAAAATTGGTTTGTTGCAGGCAGACCAGTTTTTGTCCCTCAGAACAGAATTCTGCCAGTCTAATGGGATCAATATGGGACTCCCTAAAATCAGGATTATCAACATATTTTTCAACTTTTATTCACAAATTGCTTCTTGATTGGTGTAAAACTAACTACTAAAGTATTTTTACTTCATATTCAAGTATTTCTATCACTGCCACCTCAATAACATCTCAATGCATGGTAGTATAGACCTAAAATTAGTGTTCTAGTAGTGTTGTGCTCTGAGAAACCTGTGGAAAATACATTTATCTGAAAGGCTTGTTTGGTTTGAAAGTCTGGTTTACTGGGATTATCCTGTTTTGTATCAGTGGCATAAAGTAGTTTCATTATTATTGTTTTGTGTAGTATTTCTGTGTAGCGATATGTCATGCTTGAATTTTTTTATTGTGTTACCGTGACCCCTAAACACTGCCTTATGTTTTGGATAGTGTGAACATTCGGCAGAGCATTCACGCCTTTCTTCTCTTCCGTAGCTCCTCTTGTGTTCCTGTTTCTCTCACACACATTTCTTACATTATTTCTCCCATGCCTCCCTCGAGTCCGGCCCCACCTGCTGTTTTGAACCATGTCCACTTTTAGCCCAATGTCACTAGAAGACACTACAGCTCCGGCTCCCCCTGCGCTCCCTTTGTTCTACTCCGGGAGCCAACAACAGGTCCATCCATACCCTTAATGTCCCTCGTCTCTCCACGCCTCGGTTTTATAATGGTGCGAGCAAGATGGCCGCTCCTCTGTGTGTGTTGCCGGCGTTGCATTCGTATAAGAGCGCCTGCCACTGCTGCTTGGGCTTTGATTAGGCCGTAGGGGAGGAGATTCAAAGCGCAGGTGGGTTTGCGCTGGTCTGGCCTGGTCTTAGGAGCCATATGTGTCGGAGCGGGCGACTCAGTTTGACAGTAATGGCTGCTGCAGTTTAAAAGCATGCAATTGTCAAGGAAATGCGTGTAATCTGGTGTTCTGTTGGGGCATGGCTAAATGGGATGTGTGTGTGTGCGTGCTTGCGTGCGTGCACGTGTGTGCGTGTGTGTGTGGAGCTGTTGGGCTGATAATGATAAGGTGAGAAACATAGGGAATGGCTGTGTTTTATAGGAGCGGTACAGTGTGCAGGAAAGTGCATGGTTAAAGGACATGCTGTGTGTCAGGTTCGACAACTAATTTCACTAAAGCCCAGTTAAAGGTGCATTGTGTAACTTTTTAAATAGGGTATGACATTAAACAGTTTTACTTTACATTTATTCAAGCTCATAGCTCAAATTCGTAGCTCAAAAATACCTCGAAAAACAGGCATTCTGACTGAACTGGGTCGCCTCTCCACAGATCTGACCTGTAACTTGGTCTGGTTTGGTCTCCATGAAGATAGAAAGGTTTAATGCCATACTGTGAAACATTCCAGACAAAGCAATAGTATCACCACAAAGAAAAGTATATTTGACAAACCCTCTACCAGAAAAGTTACACAACACACTTTTAATGTCATTATTTAAAAAAAAAATACAAAAAAATCTTTACCTTTATTTAGGTGCAGAATTTGACTGATCACAGTATGGAATTCTATAACTGTTACCTAGCAACCATGATGTACAGTAGGTCACAACTCCTCTAACGTACACAGAAATTATAATTTGAGAAATAAAAATATAAAAAAAAAACAGCTTTATTCTTTTCAAATAATCACATTTCAAATAAAATATCAGAAATATGTGTTTTTTTGTGTAAATTGTGCCAAACTTTTGGACAGTCTAATGGGATCAATATGAGATTCCATAAAATCGGGATTATCAACATATTTTTCAACTTTTCTTCACACATTGCTTCTTAATTGGTGTAAAACTATAATTTATATTTACAACAAGTATTATCCTACCAGATTAAGTTAAAATTACAGAATCATCAAAGCCTGATTCTGCATTAAAATACTACAATTCTATAAGGTAATTTCAAACACACACACACACACACACACACACACACACGCACTAAAAATATTATGTCACCTTTTTCCATTAAGGTGTTTTATGTTAAATTAATGAAGAAAAAGAAATAAAAGTTTTCCATTTATTTGAAGAAAATTTGCCTTTACCGAGTGCCTTTAATTGTCCAATTATCAGGAAGTGCAAGTTAGCATGCTAATTGTTGTCAGGTTTACTGTCACAGCAAAACTCCACTCTGGTCTCTGAAAATTGTGCAAAGCATTTATAAACTCATCGTGGTGAATAATTAGGATGCTCTGGACTAAGTAGAAGTGTCTTGCCTATTGACACAAAGACAGCGTATAGAACTGAACTGGAACTGAAAACCTTCTAGTTAAAGGACACTCCACACCCTAAAAACCTGACTAATTATGAATCTTGTACATGAATTGTGACTTTTACTTTGAAAAGGACCTCCGTCTCACCTCGCATCTATAAATAATAGTTCCACCTGTGCAGGCTGTTCCCCTATGGCTCCCACACACGACACTCACTGCACCGCCGAGTAAACAACATCCACCACACCCCCATCCTGCCGCTCTGTACCCAGCCTCGGAGTGTCAATCACGGGTAGGGCCGCACAGTAGCTCCCCTCCCGGAGCTCCAGCCTCCTCCTCCGTGCGCCGTGTGAGGCCTCAGATGTTCGTGCCGTAGTGACAATCCCGTAATATGAAATGCTTCAGTGGAGAGATTTTCGGCCCGTGAATTTCAATGGGGGAGTGAAATATGAGGATGAACGTCTCTATAGCTTAAAGGCGGAACATGTTTAATATTCTCGTTCATTTCAAACAGTTTGCAGCGGGCCACAGTTACTCCTCACTTACCTTATTCGCGGCACTAAGCACAACTCATCAGAGCGGAGTTTTGCCATAACAACAACTAGCATGCTAACACAAGCTTCCTGATTATCACACAATGTAACCCGTGTATTTGCTTAAATACATAGGGAAAAAGCTATTATAGGACTTTAAATGTCCCATATTGCACAAATTGACTCTTGTGAGCTTTAAGCCATGTTATTAATGTTGTTACTTTGTCAAAAACAAACCTGGAGTTGTGTTTTGTTTTGTTTCATTCACACATGTTTGATTAATCCTTTATTATTATTAGTCTGTCTACATCTCCAGAGCTCAAAGTTCTCTGGGGGAGGAGCCTTGGTGGATAAAAGCGGGCCACTCTCCCTCCCTCAGTCAGTCTGGGTGAGGAGTTGTACATAGAAGGTAACACCCTGTAGCTCTTATGAAGCATATTTCTGCTGTTGTGTACATGTTGTAAATACCTTTTTGTTTCACTGTCTTGTACATAGCACTCTTCAAACTTTTTTTGAAGGATTAAATAATCAAAAACATCCTTCTGACTATGCCGTCGCCATTACGCAGGATTAGAACCCCGTCACATCCACCTTGTGAAGCGGTAGTTTTCAAGTTAACGGCTTCTTTTTACTTTCAGTTCAGTGGAGATCGGCAGTACCAGGGCTGAACTGATCCAAATGATTCTAGTGAAGGTGTTGTGGAGCGCTTCCTGTATTACCACATGACGTCTCAAGGTGGAACAGAGTGTTTTCTGTTTGAGAGAAGAACCTAAATATGCAGAGTTTTGTGTGTTAAACATGTGAATGAAACAAAACACAACTCCAGGTCTGTTTGTCCTGGTTGTCTCTATGGAAATACACAGAAATAGTTATACACGCATGAATACATTTTAGAAGTAATTAGCTATACCACTGTACAACATCACCTGGGGACCCATTTCCAAATCTGTCACGGAACTGGTTTGCACCGGAACCAAGCCAGATGTTTCCTGTTGGTTCCTGTACATACGACTGTTGTGTTTTTGGGCAAGACACTCTATCTAGCACTGTACTTCCATGATTGTCTATCTAGTATGAATTATGAGATTAGTATGAATGGCAGATCAAACTGAAAATATAGCTTCACATTTGAGTTATATGCACTCTTCTCACACAATAAGCCAATAGCACTTAAATGAGGTCAGACGGTGCAGTAGTAGTAGTGCGTTTAAGCTTATCCTCCACTGAAGCACTGGGAACGTGGGGCGTGTCTGAACACTTTCACACTGAATGGGGTCATGTTTCTTGGGGGGAGCTCTGGTTGTGTCCATCATCATTGAAGAACATGGCCACTGGGACTGTCCTCAGCCCTGCGAATGGGCAAAGGAAGCAACAACTGTATTTCAGACACAAAATCTTCCACTGTTTGAGAGAGAAAAGATTTATTTCAAGAATGATACTGCGTGAATAAAGACACTTCTAACTCTTTTTAGCTTGTCATAGCCTAACCAGGGCTACAAGGACCAGTCGGGGAGCTTGAAATGGTTTCAGATTTAAATGAAAAATGGAACTGAATAGTATTTGACTCTAAAATGTTCTTAGCAGTACACATATCCTTAATTTAAAACAAGAAAGCATAATATTTGTAGATAATACCATTAGACAAATTAAGAAAAGATAATAAAATACTGGTACACCATAGCTGCTGTATTCTAGACCAAAAAGGCTGGGAACCACTGGCCTACGTCATCAGAGGTATAATACTCCCTACAATGGAAGCGTGCTTAAATACTTGAAAAGCAGTACCAGCACTCTGCCCGTTTTTACAGCTGTGGGACTACTGCAATTATTACGACATTACATAGACTTAAATTCATTTTCCTTGAGCCTCTAACCTTAACCGACCTAACCAAAACTGAGAATGAAATGTCTCTATTTAAAAAAAAAAAAGATCAGTCTGGTCACCACGAGCTCCATCGCCCCTCCAGACGGATCCAGACAGTAAATCCAGTGACACGTGTGAAACGGAGCTCACTGGTCGCCCATCATTTCTCTCACTTCAGATGTACAGAGTTTAGTGCTTCATTTATTGATTCTGCAGAAATCCTCAGTGTTTTTCAGTCCCCTGTGATATTTTCTGGGACTATATCAGGACTAAACCAGGACTACATCAGGACTAAACCAGGACTACATCAGACCTAAACCGGGACAACATCAGAACTAAACCAGGATCAAACTAGAAATAAACCAGGACCACACCAGACCTAAACCAGGACTATATCAGGACTAAACCAGGACCACATCAGACATAAACTGGGACTACATCCGGACTAAACCAGGACTAAACCAGTATCACATCAGACCTAAACCAGGACAACATCCGGACTAAACAAGGACTACATCAGACCTAAACTGGGACTACATCAGGACTAAACCAGGACTACATCAGACCTAAACCAGGATCACATCAGACCTAAACCAGGACAACATTCGGACTAAACCAGGACTACATCAGACCTAAACTGGGACTACATCAGGACTAAACCAGGACTACATCAGACCTAAACCAGGACAACATTCGGACTAAACCAGGACTACATCAGACCTAAACTGGGACTACATCAGGACTAAACCAGGACTACATCAGACCTAAACCAGGACAACATCAGGACTAAACCAGAACAACATCAGGACTAAGCCAGGACTACATCAGACCTAAACTGGGACTACATCAGGACTAAGCCAGGACTACATCAGACCCAGTCCCCTGTGATATTTTCTTTTCTTTTCAGCAGACCATGCACGTCTTTTATTGGCTAATCCACCTGTCAGTCACACAACTCTGAGCTCTGACCCTCGGCAAACAACTGGACCAAATCTGGAACTAAACCTGTTTAGTTTTAGCTCAGTTTTATTTATTTTCACTTGGTAAAAAATAAGGCTGTAACAACATATTGAATCACAATACATTTCTCTGATTAAATTCACTGTTATGGCGCAGCAACAGCTAAAAAACAGAGAATTACATATACCACAATCCTTTGCTCTGTTTCAGTCCAATCTACACGATGAAACTTTAAATGTTAATTATTTGGATAATTCAGTTTTGTTTGCCTTCACAAATATAATAAACAGATTTAGATATTGTTACATTCCCAGTAAAAATACAGAATAAGACTTTATAACAGAATGTAAAGGATTAAAGGATGGTTACCAAAAAAACTCAGGGGGCTTAAAATGTTGTAATCTCCATATAAATTACATAAGGCTCTAATAAAACAGTGCAGAATTCATTTATAGAGTCTGAAAAATAAGATGCAAACAGAGTTTTACATGAAGTTTCACAGGAAATACCAGCCAGAACTAAACCAGGACTAAACCAGGACTACATCAGGACTAAACCAGGACTAAACCAGGACTACATCAGGACTAAACCAGGACAACATCAGGACTAAACCAGGACTAAGCCAGGACTAAACCAGGACAACATCAGGACTAAACCAGGACTACATCAGACTTAAACTGTGACTAAACCAGGACTAAACTGGGACTACATCAGGACTAAACCAGACCACATCAGACCTAAACTTGGACTATATCAGGACTAAACTAGGACTACGTCAGGACTAAACTAGGACTACATCAGACCTAAACTGGGACTACATCAGGACTAAACCAGGACCACATCAGGACTAAACCGGGATCAAACCAGGACTAAACCAGGACTACATCAGGACTGAACTAGGACTACATCAGGCCTAAACCAGATCTACATCTACATCAGGACTGAACCAGGACTAAACCAGGACTACATCAGGGCTAAACCGGGATCAAAGTACCCATGCAGTAGTATGAACAAGTTCACATTTTCTCTCATTTCTGCGTTGCCATTTCTCTAGTATGAGAAAAACTTTATGTTCTGATAACATTGATAGTATTATTGACAGATACATTTACAGTTAATCACCCTTCCACAGATCTGACCTGTAATTTGGCCTGGACTAAACTGGGATCAGACGAGTCCCAACGTGGGCTAAGTGTGTAACATTAGCTCGCGTACAGTCTGTTTGTAATTAGCTTCATGAGTTTTCCTTCATTTATCACCGTGCAGGGTCCGGTCGATGCCTTTTCGATGGTTCAGTGTCTGGGTTGGATTTGAACGCTGCAGCTAAATGGCCTTTTGTTTGTTTGTGGGACAAATATGATGGATTACAATATTGAACCTCCTGTGCATTTCTAATGAGACAGAGGCTGAAACTAGTCCGATCAAAGGAGCCTGATGTGAATGTAGAAGAGGTTTATTCAAGCACGGAAAACTCTGCGAGATCTACAGTTTTACCCTTTACATTTTGTAGTTTATTTGACAAATATATTGACCAAACTTTGTATTAGAGTTTTCATTCAGTTACAAAAAAATGAAAATGCTTCAGTCAAAATAATTTTAAAGTGGACTTATTTTGCAAAATTGCCTTTTCAAGGTTTTCGTAGTTGTTTTTCCTTCTCATTAACCATCTGAAGTTGTATTTAAAGTTTGAGTCATCTTTATTCTGATGCACTCAAGACGTCATTGAAGTGGACTAAGGGAATGTGACGTCGCCCACAGCGTTCGGCTCCAGTCAAATGAAGCTCACCGGGGCTAGCAGTTATAGGAGCGAGTTCTACATTAGGAATTCTGACCTTGAGTATCGTAGCAATCAAAGACCCTGTGTGAGTCTCCAGAGTAAAACATGGCAGACTGTGTGATACATATACTATACAGCAGGGGGGAACTTGGTTTTTACCATCCCAAAAATATATTCAACTCCGTTTTAAACCACTCTTTTGATAATAAATCTGGAATACCTGATTTTCAAACTGTGAAAGGAGGAATTGAGGATTAAGATCTATCGAAACTGACTTCCTGAAGCTCTTACAAACTCTGTCGCACATGGTTAGTCTTCACGTGAATAGATTGTTGGACACTAGCACGTCTTAGGACTACACCGGGACTAAGCCAGGACTAAACCAGGTCTAAAGCAGCTCAACTGATACTGGACGCTGCAAAGTAGGAACACCCAACGAATCTGAACTAACCAAGGACTAAACCAGTTGTAATTCAGAAAAAAACAAGACTAAACCAAGTCTAACTGAGGACTAAACCAGGGCTAAATCAAGAGTAAACACCAGTTCTCACCAGGGACTTAACTGGGTCTATACCAGGTCTAAAACATCTGAACACTATTAAAAAAAAAAAAAATTATAATAGAGCCAATCCGGAGCGAGGCTGTTGAAGGTACACGTCCACTTCCCTCCTGGTTTAGCAGGAAATGAGCACTTAGAAACAGTTTCAACGCCAGCTGGAGCATCTGATTTGTCTTTTATTAATGTTCATATCTTGATTTATGAACAAAATAGTTAGATAAAAACCCAGAATCATGTAGAGTGGGTTAATAAGAATATTTTAAAGCCAAAATGAGGAGCCTGACACCAGCAGTTACTGAGAGAGGTCAACGTTTTTCAATAGAAAGTGAATTGGAGTTAGTTGATGGAGCCCATGCTCGCTTCCTGTTTGGAATGTACTTACTTCGTTCTCTAATTTTTGATCTCAGTGTAGACAGACAATACAGAATAGAATAATAGTTATAATATTATCCCGAAGGACATTATCGATTAGACACAATATTACTGTAAGATTGTAGTGAGAAGAAACACCACAGTTTTACAATTATTCACAATTTCTGACACCACAGCCAAATAACAGTGACATTTTCTCTCGTTTCTCTGCCTAATAAATCACCGTTATTCTAGTATGAGAAAAACTTTATCAAAACAGACTTTCTGAATCATAAAGTAAGAAAAAAAAGGAAATATTTACAGTTCTGACCTGTAATTTGGCCTCGGAGCATCACCTGCTCCTCTCCATAGACAGTGATATGTTTAAAGCCATACTGTGGGACATTTCAGGCAAAGCATAACAGATTACTTCTCTCTTCCATTCTCCCTCCACCTTTACCTCCCTCCCTTCACCTCACCTCACCCTTTTTCTTTCTTTTTCTTTTCAGCCCTCCTCTTCTCTCTCCTCACCCCTGACTCTCCACCATCTCATCCTTTTTATCTCTGCATTTCTCTCCCTCTTCTCTTCTTCTCTGCCCATCCCTTCTCTCTCCCTTCATCTGACTCCCCCTCTTTCCTCTCGCTCTCTCTTTATCTCTGTTCCTCCACCTCGCCTATTTCCGCTCTGCCTCTCTTGTTCCTTCTCTCTTCTCTCTCCTCCCTCGCACTCTCTTCTCAGTTCTCCTCACTCCTTTTCTCTCTCTTTTCCCTCTCTTTTCTCTCGTTGTCTGTAGTGACTTTAGTGTGTTCTCAGAAGAGTGCTTGATGTTGTATGATGGTGTGTGTTCTCGGCTTCATGCTCAGTTAGTGAACGCTGATAAAAAGCTTTTACACTGCTCACAACAGAGACACTTTCACTCACAGCTTTCCCCGCTTCACTGGCTCCTGGTTTGACTAAATGATCCAGCTGGAATACTCAGGCTGCTGCACACACATCGGAGCGCGTTTACCTGCTAGTGGTGCTTTTTTTTATTTGTGTATTTTCTATTTAAGGCACTGTATGTGATTTTTAGTGTCTGAAAACATGAAAAACGGTTGTGGATCAAATGATACAGACAACTGAAACTCAAACATTAACAGGCTTTACTGGAGCAAAAAGGCAGGGTGCTGGGAGCTGGGTCGGGAGCTGGGTGGGAAGCTGGGTGGTATGGGGTCTATCCACGCTTACGTCACAAAACCGGCAGACGTTTGGAAAAAGCGGATGACGACTTCCTTTAGGCTCTGTTGGCGATAGTAACTCTGACAAAATCTGGGAAAACTGAGAAAATGGCACGGTTTTCTTCATCTAGATGTCATTGTATTTTCTTTTTTCCTTTTATAAATTGCCTAATTTGTGTATTATAATTTGTCTAACTTAAAAAAAAAAGAACAAAAAGATGTCATTGTAGCGTTCCGTTATATTCGGCAGATCAACAGTTAAAACCAGCTGCCTGTAAGTGACACCGAAGACGCGATTAGAGTCCCGTCCTCCATGGAAATCTTTGGCAGGTTGTGAAGACGCTGCTGATGGATCCACGGTTTTAACTACACCGGAAGTCGTCATCCGTATGTTTCCAAATGTCTTCCGGTAAGCGTGAATAGAGCCTATTCTGATGCAGGTAATGTCCAAAATAGGGTCTGAATAAAACATGAAAAAAGAATCAAAGTTACTTAGAAAAAGACGAAAATACTATAGACACAACCTTGGCCAAACATTATATACCGCGAGGATAAACTGACGATCTGCACTGCAAATTTCTCTGATCTGGCCAAGATTTTAAAACTTATATCAGATTATTCATCTTGTTTTCAGATTTATTATCGAGTTACTAGTTCTGAGACTGCTTAATTCTAGTTTATGTAGAGGTATTTTATTTGAAGATAACTTGTCAAGTAAAATTATCTTGCTGCATGGACAGATAATTTCACTACTTTTAAGTCATTTTTGGATATAAATGAAGTGTTGATATCTTAAAATCCATGTCTTTGTACTGGAGAGGTTGAAGGTTGACTGGCAATGGACTGCATGGGAGTAGTGGGTGGGAACATAGGTGTGGGTGGTGCCAGACTCTCCGTCCAGCTACCGGGGGGGGGAATCCTGACAAAAACTAGTTCATTTTGCAGTGCTCCAAAGTGAATCCTCACTTACCTTATGCATTCAGAGCGTCCTCATAACTCACCGTGATGAGTTTATAAGCGCTTTTCACAAGTCTCAAAGACCAGAGCGAGAGTTTTGTCATCACAGTAATGCTAACGACACTAGCATGCTAACTGCGCACTCTTGGTTCTCATACAAGAAAATTTGTTTATTTCCGTGGCGCATGTGAAACAAAGGAGCTCATCCGTCGCCCATCAAGATGACATTTCAGAGTTCAGTTTTGCAATATTTTTCAGTTCCCTGTGATAATTTTCCTCGTAAGCAGCCGTATTTGTTTTGATATGGACAGATCATGCTTGTCCTTGATTGGCTAATCCACCTGTCAATCACGCCTGAACTCATCAGTGACCAGAAGAAGTGGACAGAATTTATGACACAAAGAAAGTAGTAAAAATAATTAAATTCTATACTAAAATGGTTGAACCTTATTTCATACCAGTTCATTCCTGTGCCGTCTATAGCTATCTCCCTCTCTCCACGCTGCTGCCTATGGGCCTATGACGCACTGGTCTTCAGACTGCAGGGGTCAAGGTTAACGGGACCCTGAATGCACCGTCCCAGTATTTATGTTCACTTAAAGGCACCCAACGCGGCGCCGGAAAAGATTCAGATGGCCACAGCGGTCATAGCGTTTTAATAGTTGTTCAGGACACGCACGCAGCTCCTCTCCAGCTATAAATAAAGATCTGAATATGGGCCAGGAACAGGAGAGGGACTGATGTGTGATTGGGATTGGATGGACCAGTCCCACATGCATAATAATCAGGCGCGGAAATGGACTGGGTGAGTCAGTACAAAAAGAAGATTTGATTATAAAAAAAATAGTAATACTTTAAATAGGTATTAGCCACTAAGGAACAGGAACACCCAGGACTAAATCAAGACTAAACCAGGACTCAACCAGGTCTAACCTAGGCCTAAACCAGGTCTAACCCAAGACTAAACCAGGACTAATACAGGGCTAAACCAGGAGTACAGCAGGTCTAAAGCATGTCTCACATGGGAAGCGGACTAAACGAGGACAAAACCAGGTCTAACCTAGGTCTAAACTAGGTCTAACCTAGGTCTAAACCAGGTCTAACCTAGGTCTAAACCAGGTCTAACCTAGGTCTAAACCAGGTCTAACCTAGGCCTAAACCAGGTCTAACCCAAGACTAAACCAGGACTAATACAGGGCTAAACCAGGAGTACAGCAGGTCTAAAGCATGTCTCACATGGGAAGAGGACTAAACGAGGACAAAACCAGGTCTAACCTAGGTCTAAACTAGGTCTAACCTAGGTCTAAACCAGGTCTAACCTAGGACTAAACCAGGACAAAACCTGGGCTAACCAAGAACTACATCAGGACTAAAGCAGGTCTAAAGCACCTCGCATAGATACAGAACACTGCTGACCAGGAACACCACACAAGAGCTGATCTGAACTAACCTAGGTCTAAACCAGGTCTAACCTAGGTTTAAACCAGGTCTAACCTAGGGCTAAACCAGGTCTAATACAGGACTAAACCAGGACCAAACCAGGTATAACCAAGGACTATACCAGACAGGCCGATAGACAGATGGCCCTTTATCTATAGTCCAACACTGATAAAACGTATAATTTAAAATATTTGTTTATTTTACACCTCGCTGTCTTTACATAAAACATTGAATATGAGCCAGTAGCAGCAGCAGGACTGATCTGTGTTATTAAATGTCCCAGTTTGTACATATAAATCAGACAGAGAAATAAGAAATAAGCTCGTTGTGTTGGAGTAATCGACAAACATTTTAGTTCATAGCGGGAACACCTTTCAAGAGCTAACCAGGTCTAACCAAACTAAACCAAGTCTAAACCAGAACTAAATCAGGTCTAAGCACCTCTCATAGATACTGAACACTGAAATAGGACTAAACCAGGACTAAATCAGGCCTAATCAAGGACTAAACCAGGACTAAACCAAGTCTAAGCACCTCCTATTGATACTGAATACTGAAAAAGGACTAAACCAGGTCTACATTAGGTTTAAAGGTCCTATACTATGGGAAATTGTCTATTATGAGCTTTATGCCATGTTAGAATGTTGTTAGAGTTGTGTTTTGATTCATTCACATGTTTGAATAACTCTGCATTATTCGGCTGCAAATCTTGAAACTCTCTGTTCCACCTTGTGATGTCATGAAGCAGGATTTTTCCAGTTAACAGCTCCTTTTACCTTTGGTTCAGTACAGATTGGCAATTCCAGGGCTGAAATTATCCAAATGATTCTGGTGAAGGTGTGTGAAGGAACAGGTGGAACAGAGTTTTTTTTCCAGTTGAGAGAATACTCAGTCTAAAACGTGTGTGTTAAACATGTGTGAATGAAACAAAACACAACTCCAGGTCTGTTTGTGATGAGGAAACTACATTATAACATACATTAAATCAGAAAATAGCATAATATACACCTCTTTTAAAGTATCTTAATAGATCTAGACCCACCTATTAAGAGTAAACTGGACTAAAGCAAACATTTGATTATTTTACTCTTCATTCTTTGTATTATTTTTCCTTTTTTTTTGGTTGACTTAAACGCACCAAACGCCGCACCGCTCTATACAGCCTATAAATAAAAGACAGAATATGGGCCAGTAGCAGCGGCAGGAATGATCTGTGTTATGAAATGTCCCAGTCACAAACGTATAAATCAGACAGGGAAATGAGCTCACAGACAGAGGCAAAGCTACATTATTTTTACGCAATTAAAACTGCTCCGACTATGTAAATATAGTTATGTACTTTATCGCCTGCCACAGAATGAGTTCAGTGTGATGAATATAAGGACTGCACAGACGTTTGTGTGTACTGTATATTTTAAGGGGAATCACATGCATACGAAGACCATTATAATCTAGAATATTCTGTGTGTGTCTTGGTCCCAGTGGAGGAGGATTTTTGCAGTGAAGTAACAAATGACTTAAGAAATAATGGTTTATATGAAGAGGTAAAGTAATGGCAATGTGCTGAAAATCTGTGGTTCATTTGGTTTTAACTGTGCCAAGGACGAGAGGTGACTTTTCGTTTACAAAAAGTATTCTGTTTTTTTGACTTTTTGAGCTTTTAGCAATGTTATGATCGTTATTTCCTCATGTCTGCTTAAAGATGCATTGTGTAACTTTTCTAGTGGAGGGTCCGTCAATTGCTTTTCTCTATGGAGATGTTATTGCTTTGTCTGGAATGTTTCACAGTATCGTAAAAAAAATCTTTCTATCTTCATGAAGACAAAATGAGACCAAGTTACAGGTCAGATCTGTGGCGAGGCGACCCCGCTCACAGTCAGAGCTATAAAACCACCTGTAATTGAATAAATTAAGGCAGAGCTGTATCCTCTTGTTGTGTTCGTTTCATGTTTACTTCCCCATTGAGGTGTTCCAGGTTCATTGTAATACATAATTTTAATCCAATTTTGTGACTGACCTTTTTTTTTATCAACTTAATAACTTTAAAATATTATCAGATTTGATCTTTGTTTTGCTTTTTCTGCCCTGCAAGCCTCATTGACTTAAGCTCTTCAAACCACTTTTAGTAAAAATAACAAAACAAAACATAATATATAGAATATTCTGACCAAAACAAATACTCAGATGAAACCTATGGTGCGGTTAATCTGACCTTTATATGCCCAAGTATATCACAGATATTTGTTTTGAAATCATTTATTTAATTTGAAATTCAGAACAAAATAACATCTTCTCCCCTCGTCTCAGGTGGGGATGAAGTCCAGCACGTTTCCCTTCTTTAAAAGGAATAAATCAGCCTCTTGCTCATCACAGGACTCATCAGTCGCCTCTTGCTCTGGTTCATTTTCTGTGTTGTCTTCAACTTCTGATACATCCTCCTCTGTTACATAATCAGTTTCTTTCTCCCTCCTCACCAAAGTTAGGGTCAAAAACAAGCTGAAGAGCCTCTTGAGCGGTTAAGCGTGCGTTCATTGTACAGGCATCAGAATGAAATTAACAAAACCTCAGAAGACATTATATACTAGAGCTGCGAGAACTTCCTGTGTCCTAGACTTTGTTACCTCACGTCTGCACCAGTTAAACCAGTGTGTCTGTGAGCACATCCAAAAGTGCACAGTCTAAGGGAGTCTGGAGCGTGATTAAACCCAACGGCTCTGAGCTGTAAAACCTTCAGTGCTGCTCTGGCTTGAATGTCGTAATGAATATTTTAGAGTGAAGTAAACAAGTGAAGCTGGATTAGTCCATAAAGAAGAGACATGGATTTAATTACTAAAAGAAAATACTACTTTTGATACAGCGCACTGCAGGGAGGAAGGGCTAAATGAGGACTAAACCAGTTCTAAACCTGGGCTAAATCAGGTCTAAACCAGGTCTAACACAGGTCTCAAGCAACTCAACAAGGACTCAACTAAACCAGGACTAAACCTGGACTAAAACAGGACTAAACCTGGACTAACACAGGTCTCAAGCAACTTAAAAAGAGCTCAACTAAACCAGGATTAAACCAGGTCTAACTCAGGACTAAAACAGGACTAAACCTGTATTAAACCTGGACTAACACAGGTCTCAAGCAACTTAACAAGAGCTCAAGTCAACCAGCACTAAACCAGATCTAAACCAGGACTAAAAGCTGGACTAACACAAGTCTCAATCAACTTAACAAGAGCTCAACTAAACCAGGACTAAACCAGATCTAAACCAGGACTAAACCAGAATTAAACCAGGTCTAAACCTAGACTTACGCAGGTCTCAAACTCAACAACAAGAGCTCAACTAAACCAGAACTAAACCTGGTCTACCTCAGAAATAAACCAGGACTAAACCTGGACTAAATCAGGAGTAAACCAGAACTAAACCAGGTCTAAATAAGAACTAAACCTAGACTAAATCATGACTAAACCAGGTCGACCTCAAGACCTAAACCAAGTCGAAGCCAAGTCTAAACAAGGAATAAACCAGCAAAGAACCAAGTCTAACCCAGAACTAAACCAGGTCCAACTTATGATTAAACTAATCTAAAGAACATTTGATAAACCTACTCCACCAACAGGAAATGCACAAAACCAGGACTAAACCAGAACTAAACCAGAACTGGACCAGGACTAGCAGCTCTTGGGGTCAAAATAGGACTTCTGTGTAATTTCCGGGAATCAGGAAGTGCATTGTTAGCATTCTTGTTGTTAGCATTACCATGATAGCAAAATTCTGCCCTGGTCTCTAAAAGTGAAAAGTACTTATACATTAGGATGCTGTGAGTAGTATTGTCACAATATAAAAATACAAAAAGTCTCAATACTCCATACCGATTCTGATACCATGATGATAATAATAATAATAAAAAAAAAATAGACAATAGAATGTGATTTTCAACATTAAAATCTAGTATTTTCTTTTATATTCCCATGGTCTTATATCCGTGTAATCCCTCAGTGGTCCAGGTAGGTTCCATGATGGTCTATGGTGTATTAACTTTGCATAACAACATGGATCCTCATGATATTTGCGAGTTCACAAACTCATGAGAATCCGACAGGCCCAATCACGTCGCAGCATTGAGGTTTGTGTGGATGGTCAGGTTTGTCATGTTCGGAAAAGTGAGGATTAAAGCGTTTTGTTGTCTGAGAATCAGGAAGCGCATGGTTAGCATTCTAGTTCATAGCATCACTGTGAAGGCAAAACTCTGCACAGGTCTCAGAAAAGTGCTTGTTAACTCATTGCGGTGAAGAATTGCTTTGATGCTTTGAATAGTATTGACACGACACTAAAGAAAAACAAAAACTTGATTTTGATATTAAGAAATAGACCCAATACTCAATACCGATTCTTATATTAAAAGTACAAAAATACAAATATTAAAAATACAAGTTTGGACCGCTGCAAACAGTATTTTCCTGATTTTAAGGCAGTTTTAAGACATTATAAGATGTATTTAACTTACAGTAATAATACTTTAACTTATTGACTTTCACAAATTTGGAGGTGGTAAACTCTGTAGCCACAGCTGCCCTGGGACAGACTGATGGAAGCAAAGCAGCCATTCTGTGATACTGACCGCTCCAATCACCACTCACTCACTTACACCACACTCAAACATGGGTGGGTGTCGTGTCTTGCTCAAGGACACAGCAATGAAATGAATAAAACTTGTGTGGAAGCCAAAGGTGAAGCGCTCAAGTGAACCAAAACAAACCTGGCGAGTCCAACAGAAGCACTTCAGTCTATTTAAACATCGATACGGACTATTTAGTTTGTGAAAAACGTGCAGAAGGTTAGAGCTTTGTGCATTTGTGGACAGGGAAGATGTCTGTGCTTTTTTGTTCTGATTGTTCAGCTTGTTCTGCTGTTGTGTCAGATTCAAATAATCATCATGACGTTCTGTGTTTTCTGATTTCTTTCAGCGAGAGCCGTTCCAGATTGACAATGTGTAGAAATCAGTTCAGAGTGACACACTTATCAGTCTGGTGTGAGTCAGATTATGGGCCTATACCGGTCTATGTGGTCTTCTACTTGTAGTATTCAGGAAATATTCTTTTCTGTGCTGTGAATGTGACTTTTTTAGTATTGATACCTGCTCAAATAAGTATCTACTTTCATTACTAGTAGTAGTATCTGTATCTGATTTTGAATTTTCATAAGGTAAGTGAGGAATAACGTTGGACTACTGCAAACTGTTTAAAATAGCTCTGTTTTTCAAATTGATAAGACAAGAAAGATAAGAGTAAAAATCAGGTACAGCGTCTGTAAGCATATTGTAGTTACCAGAATGTCTCTTCTTCTTCTTCTTCTTCTTTCTTTTGGTAGCTGCCATATTTGAAGCTTGCGTGCGCTGCCCCTCACACATCTGCTCGGTGCGGTGAGAGACAGTGGTGTTCATTAGGCTGCTCACTCCAGCTGCTGTGTGTGCGTCTCTTCACACTTTGTCAGAGCTGCGTTCACGAGCTCTTTTCATTAGTTTACTGTCAAAAAACTCACCAAAAAACTCAACTCTGTGCACGGTTTAGGCTTAAGGGGAAGAATTACACACAGTTTTGATCACTGAACCAGTATTTGCGTCAGGTTACCGGGGCAACCGTAGCTCAGTTGGTGGAGCATTTGTCCACTGAGCCGAAGGTCGCGGTTCGAATTTTGCTTTCCCTCCCACAGATGAATGCTGTTGTTGTGTCCTTGGGCAAGACACTTAACCCACCTCATGTCTGAATTCATGAGGTGGAAAAAAAAGTGGAATAATTTACTACGGAACTTTTCTAGTGGAGGGTCTGCGGGTTGTCTCCATGGAGATGTTGCTGCTTTATCAAACTGACTGACTAAAGTCGACAACGTTTTTCTCTCTTCTTCTCTCTCTCTTTCTCTCTCTCTCCTTTTCTCTCTGCCTCTCTCTGTTTCCCTCTTTCTCATCTCTCTCCATCTCTCTATACCACTCCCCCTCTCTCTCATTAGTTTTCTCTCTCCTTTCCTCTTTTTTCTCTCTTCTTGTTCGCTCATTTTCTGTCACTCTCTTTCCTCTATCTCTTCTCACTCCATTCCTTTATCCCTCTCTCCCTGTTTTGCTTTCTCTGCCTTCATTTCTTTCCCTCTCTTTCCTTTGCTCTCTCTTCCATTTCTCTCTCTGCTCCCCCTCTTTCTCTACATCTTCTCTCTCCATCCCTCTATACCACTCATCTTTCTCTTCTATTTCTCTCTCTCCCTCACTCTCACTCTTTTTCCTTTTCTATTCTTTTCATTCTCCTCCTCTCATCCCCTCTCTCCATCTTCTCCATTTTTTTCTTTCCTCTATCTCGTCTCTCTCTCCATCCCTCTATCCCACTCCGTCTCTTCTTCTCTTTCCCCGTCTCTCCCCTTCTCTCATCTCCTTCTATCTCTCTCTTCTTCCATATCTTATCTCTCTTTATTCCTCTATCCCACTATCTCTCTCCTTTGCACTCTGCCTCCTGTTCTCTTTCTCTTCCTCTCACTCTCTCTTTCTCTCACCCTCTCTCTCAATCTTTTCCCTTTGTGTCTCTCTCACCCCTCGATCCCACTCCCTCCTCTCCTTCTCTCATCCTTTCTCTCCCCCTTCTCCCTTTCTATCGTCTCTCTCATCACTCTATACCACCCTTTCTCTCCTCTCTTTTCCTCTTCTTTCTCTCCCTCTCTCTCTTTCTCTCTGGTTAAATGGAGTGTACCGGCGGCTCAGGTCAACACTGTGCGGCGACATCATCATTAGGGGACAGGTCAGCGCTCGGGGGACGACATCATCAGTGTGGGACGGAGGGCGTGATTTAATGAAACCCGGCGAAGAGGAGAGGCCACGAAACGCAACAGTAAACGGAGAGGATAAACGACGAGAGAAAGTGTGAACGAAAGAGAGAAAGAGGCATGGAGAGAGAGAGTGAACGAAAGAGAGAGAAAGAGAGGCATGGAGAGAGAGTGAGCGAAGAGGAGAGACCACGAAACGCAACAGTAAACGGAGAGGATAAACGACAAGAGAAACAGGGAGAGAGGGAAAGAGAGGCATGGAGAGAGAGAGTGAACGAAAGAGAGAGAAAGAGAGGCATGGAGAGAGAGTGAGCGAAGAGGAGAGACCACGAAACGCAACAGTAAACGGAGAGGATAAACGACGAGAGAAACAGAGGGAGAGAGAGAAAGAGAGGCATGGAGAGAGAGTGTGAACGAAAGAGAGAGAAAGAGAGGCATGGAGAGAGAGAGTGAGCGAAGAGGAGCGGCCACAAAACGCAACACTAAACGGAGAGGATAAACGACAAGAGAGAAACAGGGAGAGAGGGAAAGAGAGGCATGGAAAGAGAGTGTGAACGAAAGAGAGAGAAAGAGAGGCATGGAGAGAGAGAGTGTGAACAAAAGAGAGAGAAAGAGAGGCATGGAGAGAGAGAGTGTGAACGAAAGAGAGAGAAAGAGAGGCATGGAGAGAGAGTGTGAACGAAAGAGAGAGAAAGAGAGGCATGGAGAGAGAGAGTGAGCGAAGAGGAGCGGCCACAAAACGCAACACTAAACGGAGAGGATAAACGACAAGAGAGAAACAGGGAGAGAGGGAAAGAGAGGCATGGAAAGAGAGTGTGAACGAAAGAGAGAGAAAGAGAGGCATGGAGAGAGAGAGTGTGAACAAAAGAGAGAGAAAGAGAGGCATGGAGAGAGAGAGTGTGAACGAAAGAGAGAGAAAGAGAGGCATGGCGAGAGAGAGTGAGCGAAGAGGAGAGGCCACGAAACGCAACAGTAAATTGAGAGGATAAACGACAAGAGAGAAACAGAGGGAGAGAGAGAAAGAGGCATGGGGAGAGAGAGAGAGAGTGTGAACGAAAGAGAGACAAAGAGAGGCATGGAGAGAGAGAGAGTGTGAACGAAAGAGAGAGAAAGAGAGGCATGGAGAGAGAGTGAGCGAAGAGGAGAGGCCACGAAACGCAACAGTAAACGGAGAGGATAAATGACAAGAGAAACAGGGAGAGAGAGAAAGAGAGGCATGGAGAGAGAGTGTGAACGAAAGAGAGACAAAGACAAAACTAACCTGTCTCACGACGGTCTAAACCCAGCTCACGTTCCGTCGTGAGACAGGTTAGTTTTACCCTACTGATGTTGTCAGGTGCCACAGTGGGGCGCCAGTCAAAAAAGCTGTCGTTGTGTTCTTAGGCAAGGCACTTCACCCACATTGCCTAGTATGAAAGTGGTGTGTGCGTGAGTGATGGTGGTGGTCGGAGGGGCCGATGGCGCAGATTGGCAGCCTCGCTTCCGTCAGTCTGCCCCAGGGCAGCTGTGGCTACAGTAGTAGCTTACCATCACCAAGTGTGGAATGAATGAATAATGCCCTGTAAAGCGTCTTTGAGTGTCCTGAAAAGCGCTATATAAAACTGATGCATTATTATTATTATTATTAAAGAGAGGCATGAAGAGAGAGAGTGAACGAAAGAGAGAGAAAGAGAGGCATGAAGAGAGAGAGTGTGAACGAAAGAGAGAAAGCGATGCATGGAGAGAGAGAGTGTGAACGAAAGAGAGAGAAAGAGAGGCATGGAGAAAGAGAGTGAGAGTGAGCGAACAGTAAACGGAGAGGATAAACGACAAGCGAGAGACAAAGGGAGAGAGAAAGGGGTGTGTGAATGAAAGAGAGAGAGAAACAGGCATGGAGAGAGAGTGAGAAGGAAAGAGGGAGAGAGAATGAGGGAGAGAGAGAGAAAGAGGCAAGGAGAGGGAGTGTGAATGAGAGAGAGAGAGAGAAAGAGAGGCATGGAGAGAGGGAGAGACAGAAAGAGGCATGGCAGGATAGAAGGAGACGGATAGAGCGGGATAGAAGAGGCACAAAAACTATAGAGTTTATGAGGGAGTGCGAGATGGAGAGAGAGATCGGGAGAGAGATAAGTAAGAAGACTGAAAGATGGGGTGTAGGAAAGTAAAGCGAGAGAGAGAGAGATTGTGAACGGAAGAGAGAGAGGGATAGAATGAGAGAAGAGAGGATGAGATAAGCTTGATTTGAGTTACTTTGCGTTCCTTAGATGGTGTTGTTAAAGTAGTAGTATGTAACTTTTTTCTGGTAGCAATTCCTTGTCAACATGGAGATAACTTAAAATAAAGTTTCATGATGTGTCTTTAATACTGTGGGAGGCACTTAAACTAAGGAAACAGACATGCTAAATTAAAAATAAATTAGACTAGTATGAAATAAATCAAGAAGACTAAACCAGTACTAAACAAGTACTAACCAAAGACTAAACCAGGTCTACACCAGATCTATCCAAGGACTAAACCAGGACTAACCAGGTCTAGAGTACTGAACTCTGAAAGAGGACTAAATGAGATCTAAGTCAAAATTATTTAAATTATTTTCATTTAAAGACAGTTTATTTTTTTGAATCTTTTTATAATGTTTCCTAATCAAAAACATGCCTGAAGTGTCATGTTTTGTCATCTGTTTGAGTAATTTAGCAATCTCTCCCCCGGCCCCATTTCAAACCCTCCTTATGGTTCTGTACAAGGCTCTGCCCACAAGCCTACATTACCCACGCTCCCTCACGACAATTCTCCATAAAAACAAAACTGTACACAACAACTTCAAAAACCTGTTGCGATGTGCAGCAGTTTCATAATGCTCTGAAGGGGGAGTGACTTAGCGCGGAGAAAGTGAGGGGAGACTCAGAGCATGAAAAACAAAAGTGAATTTTCAAAACAATAACAGGTCAATAAAAGATCTAAATATATTACGTGTTAGCAGTTAATAGCCCATAGAAGTGTCTTTAAATACAGTATTTTGAGTGCACGTTTTGAAATACTTTAAACAATAGAGGATTTTTGCGGCGTACACTGTGTCATTTTTTCCAAACCTCATTACAGCTCATTACAGTGTGCGTCAGATATTAAAATTGTGATTCAATGTAGCGGACAGCAGCAAATGATTCCAGTTCAGGCTCAATTTCAGACCAATGATGCTTGGGTCCTTCTCATCTGTGTTTGGAATAAGCTGTGAATAAAGGCTTCCCCAGAACATCACTGATTACACCAGGAGGCTTTATTTAATCCAATTGTCCTCTTTTATCTGTCAAAATGAAGATGTTTCAAGTGAATGCTGAAGCTAACTAGAAGCACTGCTCTGTCTGAAGCTCTACACATGTCATATCTACTGCCCGTGTCCCAAGGAAGTAAAATTAACTGTACTAAAATAAAAAAAGGTCCTATAAATTGACTCTTGTGAGCTTCAAGTATTGTTGGAATGTTGTTACCTCTTCAAAAACATACCTGGAGTTGTGTTTTGTTTCATTCACACTCTTTATTATTAGCCTGTCTTCATATTCACAGCTCAAAATGCTTTGTTCCACCTTGTGATGTCATCTAAAAATAAAATGTAGCTGTTAACTTGAAAACTGTGAAAGTTTTCAAGTTAACAGCTACATTTTATTTTTAGTTCAGTAGAGATGGACAGTTCCAGGTTGAAATCATCCAAATTAATGAAGGTGTGTGGAGTTTAAAAACACACTAAAAGCACTTCCTGTGTTACCACATGACATCACAAAGTGGAGCAGAGTGTTTTCTGTTTGAGAGAAGAACTCAGCCTAAATCTGCAGTGTTTGTGTGTTAAACATCTGTGAATAACACAAAACACAACTCCAGGTCTGTTTTTTGATGAGGAAACGACAAAAATACAACAAATATAGGCCTTTTAAGGAGCATGGTGAAGCTAACTAGAAGCACTACTCTGTCTGAAGCTTTTATGGAATTGCCTCTACACGTGTCATATCTGCTGCCCATGTCCAACCAAGTAAAAAGATCAACTTTACCAAAATGAAATAGAAAAACAAAAACAAATAACCAAGATTTGAAGTTAAAATATCATTACATTAACTGTGTTTTAGTGAACTGAGTCGTCTAACCTGTCATATGCAGATTAAAAAGGGGGTATTATGCAAAATCGAGTATTTGGAACTTTCTACCTGGTTTTAGATGTCATCCATGCATGTTTGAGTAATCTAGCAATCTCTCTTGGCCCTATTCAAACCCTCTTTATGATTAGGTGTAAGATTCGGTCCAATGCTCCGCCCACAAGCCGACGTCACCCACGACAATTCTCCGTAAATATACAAAAACATGATACAAACTGTTCAGAACAACTTTACAAACCTAATACGATGTTTCATTGTGTTGTGACAGCGCTCTGAAGGGGGAGTGGCATAGTACGAAGAGCAAAGGGCAAAGTATTCAGTGTGTCAAAAACAAAAATGAAACTTATCAATGACTATGTTGTTTTCTCGTGTCTCCATGGAACTGTTATTGCTTTGCCTGGTATGTTCCACAGTAAAGCATTAAAGTCATCTATCGTCATGAAGATAAGCAAAAACTAAATTAAACCAAGATACAGGCGAGATCTATGGAGAAGTGTCTCAGTGAATCGTATAGAATGTCTGCTTTCCTTGGTATTTGTAAACATCTGAAATGGAATAAAAGCAAAATAGACACGTTTAATGCACTACTGTGGAAAATTTCTGGCAAAACAATCACATCCCCAGGGAGACAAGCAGGTGGTGGACCCTCTACCAGAAAAGTGACACAATGCACTTAAAGCTCGAGTGGATTTCCCTGTGTTGTAAGTGAAGAGAGGAGGATCGATGGAGGAGGCTGGGTTTGCGTTGGAGGAGCAGAGTGACACAAAGCCTGGTATCGACGCGTGTCTTTGGTTTGGTGGAGCTGAAATAGGCACATTCAGGAGCAGTTTAGAGCTACCGTGAGTAATGAGAGAATTATAGAGAAAATGACTTGATAACAGCCCTTAAATAGAGGTGGGGTAATGACAATTTGTACCTCTCATTGGAATAAGAATGGTAGTTTAGTGCGTATTGATCAGGGTTTTGTGACTAAAATGGAGAATTTCTCGACAATAAGAATTGTGTTTTTATATTTTACTCGTCAGTTTTGTCAAATAACACACACCCACACGCACATTGGGGTTTCCGTGCTTCTTGGGGACAGTGACTACATTCTTTTTTGATGGAGACTGATTTGATTTTTAGACCAGTTGGTGAAAAAGTAGTGCACTCAAAATTTCCCACAATGCACCTAGAAAAGTAGTGGGCATCGGTGGTCACTAGACTGGTCAATATAGACCACAATGCATTGCGAGAGTCAGGAAAACAACGGTGTTCAGCGACAGATGTTTAACTGGACACAACATGACTGAATGAAGCAGATAAAAGCCACTTACCTTAGCACCAGCTGCTAATAGTCCAATAATTGCCACATCTCAGACAAAAACGCAAATAATCCAGTTTGTTTATGTGAAATTTAGAGTGACAAAACTTGTATGATTATTATTAGTCCATAAACACTCGTGTGACAGTCTGATCTGATAATTTTTTATTACAGAAATCAAGTTTTATTGGAGTTTACAGGACTTTTTTTCACCCAAACTCACGTGACACGAATGTAGTGAGCTGCTTGTCCAATAAGTGCACTATAGAGGGCGCTAATGAGGGGTTAGGACAAAGCTGGTACACTATCAGACAGCAGTAACGCAGACAGCATCTAGTGGTGATATGTGAGAATGCAACAGGGCCGGGTCACTCAATCTAATTACAAATGGCTAAGTGATATGATGATAAAAATCAAACCATGATCTCTCCATCTTCTCTCTCCATCCCTCTATACCACTCAACTTTCTTTCCTCTATTTCTCTCTTCCTCACTCTCTTCTTCTTTCTTCTTTTCTACTCTTTTTATTCCTCTCTGCCACTGTCTCTTTCCTTTGCACTCTCCCTTTCCCTCTCCTCTTTCTCTTCACCTCTTTCCCCTCCTCTCATCCCCTCTCTCTCGTCTCTCTTTCTCCATCCCTCTACCCCATTCTCTCCCTCTCTTCTTCTTTCCCTGTCTCGTCATATCGTGTTCCCTGCTTTTTTGTTGTGAAAAAGACAATTTCCTTCACCCACTCCTCCTATTGGTCAGCCTCTGTCATGCTCTGAGTGATTGACAGGTGGATTCAGCCAATCACAGTGAAGTGTTAACCCTCAGAAACAGCAGATGGGTGAGTTTCGAACCTTCAACCTTCAGATCAGTGAAGAACGCTTTCCCAACTGAGGTACTGTCCTCTGTTACCTCTTAAAAACTGTATAAAAGAGACTAAGAACACATAAAAAGTGTGATCTCCACCCTCACTGACGACCGTCCTCTGCATTTGACCCATCCTTCAAAGCCACTGGGGCAACCTGTCAGGAGCAGACCAACTCCAGATCTTCAGCTAGTTTTCGTCACAACTGCTTTAGCTGGAGGATTTGACCTATAATACATGTTTTGGGCTGATGGGGAAAACCTTACCTGGAGGAAAACAGGAATAAACATGTAAAATATACACAGAAAGATCACGTCCGTCTTGGAAACTACCTCAGTTCTTCCGCCGAATGAGTGTATTCCTGCTCTCTGAAAGCTGTTTTCCTTTTAATACACAGCAATGCATCTTTATTCTATGACAGCCAATCTTCTTTCACATTGTTTTTATATTCATTTAAGCGGGTGCACATGTGTCTGTCTCTAGTGACGACAGGCTGGGGCTCCTAAATGAAATCTTCTCTTATTGGATGATATGATTTGTCAGTAATTGAGCTAAAGAGTGCGGCGGCTGCTCCAGTGGTGTGGGCTAATTAGAGGAGAATAGGAACGCGGTGGATTTATCTCTGTTGTCAGTGCGATGTAATGAAAGCCATTCTTCTCCGGTTCCCAGTATGATCAGCCCAAACTCACAGCAGCTGAATACCAGGAAGGCCATAATGTGAGCTTTAAAGGAGTGACGTCTTACTGAACTAGTTTGTACAAATGGGACACGATTGTATTAAAGATGTAATATATAACTTTATATAACTTTGCCAAACCGCTCGGGGTACAAATCTCCAAATATTGAGGAACCTATTTACCTATGGAGCTCAACAGTTGTAACAAGTCACTCGTTCTTGCAGTTGGAAAAGCTACAACGCAAATTTGAGGTCACGGGTAGATTAAATTCACATGAGCACGGTGAATGCGGTGGGCGATTTATGAAAAGCTTATCGTTTTTTTTTTGCATTGTGACTAATATTCATGTTTGAGCGTGGGGAGGTGGTTACTGTGGCCATTCTTGTATTCGTATCTGGCAATTCCAATAAAAGCCAGATACATTAGGCCGAAAGCAACTGTATTTTCATTATTTCACCCTGGAATCCACCTATGACCTCAAATTTGATGAACTGTTACAGAGTGACCGCCAGCATTGTGTAACCGTTCTGTTTTCTCCATGGATATGTTATTGCTTTGTCTGGAATGTTTCACAGTATGGCATTAAACCTTTTCATCACCATGGAGACCAAACCAGACCAAGTTACAGGTCAGATCTGTGCAGAGGCAACCCCGTTCACAGTCAGAATGCCTGTTTTTCAAGGTATTTTTGAGGTGTAAAACCACCTATGATTGAATAAATCTAAGGTCGAGCTGTTTAATGTCATACTGTGGAACATTCCGGGCAGAGCAATGAGACATCCATAGAAACAAGCAGGTGAACTCGTTTGTACAAATGGGACACAGTTGTATTAAAAGGACAAATCTCCAACTGTTGAGGAACCTATTTACCACTAGAGCTCAACAGTGACTGTCCCCAGGTCTGGAACAAAATTCCTCATGCATTTTCCCCATATATATATATATATATATATATATATATATATATATATATATATATATATATATATATATATATATATCCTCCTACGACCTGGCGTCCACATATGTGGACAGCACATTTTTACAGTGTTACACTGTTACAAAGGTTTTTCTGACAAGCTTTAGATTGATCTATTTATGTTTTAACAATAGGATTCTGTTCAAAGTTCACTTTTTAAACATGTCCAAGAGAACTGACAAAAACGCAGAAATGAATAAGACAGAACATTTTGTTGTTTGCGGGCGGAATATGGTACTTTAAAAATTGCAGCTTTTGCAATTTGCTAATTTTGCTCATTCAAATTGTGATTTCAGTTTGATTGCGATTCATGTTGTCCTCTCTCGTCCTCAGCTCTGATCTGATTTTTGTCTTGTCTCCAGCTCTGATGCGATATATGTCCTCTCGTCCTCAGCCCTGATACAATATATGTCCTCTTTCATCCTCAGCTTTAATACAATATATGTCCCCTCTCGTCCCCAGGTCTGATCCGATATATGTCCTCTCTTGTCCTCTCCAGGTCTGATCTGATTTGTGTCTTGTCTCCAGGTCTGATCCGGTTACAGGAGCTCATAAAGGCCCCGTCGAGGTACAACATTCGTCTGAAGATCCGTCAGCTCCCGGCCGACACCAAAGACGCCAAACCTCTGCTGAAGGAGATGAAGAGAGGCAAGGAGTTCCACATTATCTTCGACTGTGGACACGAGATGGCCGCCGGGATCCTCAGACAGGTGTGTGTGAGGGACATTTTACATTCGGACTGAAAGAGAATGATCAGGGGCATTTTCTCGATTTTTAGAATGGTTTTCATTAAGATGTGAAATTGGGGGACACTGCATAAATACCGTTTTAAATCTAGTTTTGATCTCCTATTACTATTATTACTACTAATACTACTATTACTACTATTACTATGGATAACTTTGCATATTTTTGCACTGCAGGAAATGATTCTAAAAGTCCTTCTTGACTCACAATTTTGTGTTTTAAAATGTCAAGAGAAAAATTTTGCCTTAATTTGCATGAATGTACTGTTGCAAGAGAAGATTTTTATAAAAACACAGTGGAAGTGAGAGCTTCAGGGTGTCTTAGTAGAAGTCCACAACAGGTTTTCCTCAAGGACAAGGCTCAAAAGCGAACATAGAGTGAAGATGACCAAGCTTGTAATGTAAAAACTTACTGCGACAAAGTAAAAAACACTCTATGGTTACATGGGACAAGCCAACGCGTTTTGTCAGGGCATATCATATCAGATTTTTATCTTTTGATTATAGATTTTTATTAATAATTTGTAGAAAAGGAATTTTGTTCATTTTGGGAATTCTCAAGCAACAAATATTTTGAATTTACATGCAACTTAATACTATTTTCCCTGCACAAAGTAACTGTCACCCAGTCGTCTCAAAGTATGCAAAGTATTGCATTAAAGTTATCTCCATGGAAACAACCAGGGCAGATTACAAGGCAAATCTGTGGAGAGGCATGCCAGCTCACAGTAAGAATGTTAAGGTATATTTTTAGCAATAAAACACGTCTCAGGCAAAGCAATAAGATCTCCATGCTGCGAGGACACAGCATTTTTGAGTAAAATTGACTTACTGGCTGTGTCCAAATGTCCACACTATTCCCTACTCAGGACAATATTTAAGGGGCACTCCATTTTTAGGGGTGTCCGACTGTCCAGTTGGTGAAAAAGTAGTGTGAAAGTAATGAGCAACAGTAACTCAATTAGTAAAATGTTCTTCCACTGATGCAAAGGTTGGTGGTTCAAATCCCGCACTTGACATAAAAACATTGTTGGTTGAGCGGTCAGATCCACTGACCCACAGGTTGGCTGGTGTGATTCCAGCTCCCACATTCCAGCTGTGTCCTTGGGCAAGACACTTAACCTATGTCGCCCCCAGTGCCTGTGCACACTGGGGTATGAAAGTGTGTGTGTGTGTGTGTGAGTGTGTGTGTGTGTGTGTGTGTGTGTGTGTGTGTGTGTGGTTCCTTGTTGTAAAGAGCTTTGAGTGCATTGAAGGTGGAAAAGCTGTGACCATTTACCACTCAAAATTTCCCACAGTGCACCTTGAAAAGCAGTGGGCATTAGTGGTCACTAAAGTGGTCAGTATATAGACCACAATACACTGCGAGAGTTGGGAAAACAATGGCGAACAGCAACAGGTGTTTGACTGGACGCAACCCGACTGAATGAAGCAGAGAAAAGCACTGGTTTATGGAGCTGTAGATCCTGATTATGAAGAAAACACTTTTAAATAAACTGTTCGCTGTATCGCTTACCTTAGCTCAGGCTGTTAATAGAGCGATAATTCCCACATTTCAAACAGAAAACAAATAATCCAGTCCAGTTTCATGACAAATCAAGTTTGATGTAATGTAACATAACTTGTTCATTAGACACTTGTTTATAATGACCTCTTGAGTTCACTGTTGTGGCTGTGCACTAATCTCCTCAGAGCTTCTCCAGACAGCAGAGAAGCAGTGAATTAGTCCATTTGCTCTCATTAATCCTCAGTATCTGTCACTTGAAGAGACCAGTCCATTCATTAGATTAGAGTCATATTTATTCTTGTGCCCACCCTGCATGGTTTGCGTCAGTCACTCCTTCCTTCGCTAATCCCAGAGGACTTCATTTAGCTTCATGTGGTCACGCTTTATTTAGAGAAAATCTTCAGAGGATGAGCCGCTTGCAACCTGCTTTCCATCGCCCCGAGGAACTGTCAACACAATCTATCCCATTAGCCCTACGCTAGCTAGCCCCCCTCGCCGCCGCCGCGTACAAACACGCTACATATCGTTAGCACGCGGCGGTATTAGCGTATTAGCAGTGATTTATGAACGTGTGAGGTCAGAGGAGAGACGGCCAGTCCCCGAAAGGAGAGGATGGTGTGAGAGTGGGGCCTGTGGGTGTGAGAGAGGGAGGGAGAGAGAAAGAGAGATGGGATATATAGAGAGAAAGAGTGTGTGTGATGGAGAGAGGGAGTGAGACAGAGAGAGAGAGGGAGGGAGGGACGGAGAGGGAAAGAGCGATGAGATATATAGAGAGAAAGAGTGTGTGTGTGATGGAGAGAGGGAGTGATGGGGGGGCGAAGAGGCAGATAGAGGAGACACGAGGAGATGTAGAGAGAAAAAGAGTGTGTGTGTGTGATGGAGAGAGAGGAGGTGGAGGCAGTTTGGGAGCAACGGAGAGGGGGAGGCAGATAGAGAGAGAGATGGAGAGAAAGGCAGATAGGGAGAGGGAGCGAGAGAGAGATGAGGTAAAGAGAGAGGGAAAGTGTATGAGAGAGGGACAGGCAAACAGAGTGAAAGAGCGAGACAAAGAGGGAAAGGGAGGGATGAAAAGAGTGAGAGGAGAGATACGGGGAGAGGGAGTGGGGAGAGCGAGGGGGTTGTAAGGAAAGAGGGAAGGAGGCATAGATAGATAGAGGTAGGGAGAAAGAGAAAGTATTGAGAGATAGAGGGGAGGAAGGAGAGGAAGAGGTAAGGAGAGAGAGTGAAGCATATACAAAGACAGAGAGAGATAGAGAGAGAGAGATGCGGAGAAAGAGCGGGAAACATTGAGAGATAGAGGAAGAGAGAGGGGGAGGAAGGAGAGGAAGCGGTAAGGAGAGAGAGTGAAGCATATACAAAGACAGAGAGAGACAGAGAGAGAGATTGGGGAGAAAGAGAGGGAAACATTGAGAGATAGAGGGAGAGAAGGGGAGGAGGGAGAGGTAAGGAGAGAGAGAGTCAAGCATATACAAAGACAGAGAGAGATAGAGAGAGAGTGATGCAGAGAAAGAGCGGGAAACATTGAGAGATAGAGGAAGAGAGAGGGGGAGGAAGGAGAGGGAGAGGTAAGGAGAGAGAGAAAAATGGGGAGAAAGAGAGGGAAACATTGAGAGATAGAGGGAGAGGTAAGGAGAGAGAGAAAGATGGGGAGAAAGAGAGGGAAACATTGAAAGATAGAGGGAGAGAAGGGAAGAAAGGAGAGGGAGAGGTAAGGAGAGCGAGAGGGAAGAATATACATAGAGAGAGAGCGAGAGATGGGGAGAAAGAGAGAAACATTGAGAGATAGAGGGAGAGAGGGGGAGAAAGGAGACGGAGAGGCAAGGAGAGAGAGAGGGAAGCATACTATACAGACAGAAAAAGAGAAAGATAGGGGAAAGAGAAGAATGCACTGAGAGAAAGAGGGAGAGGATAGGATAGAGAGGGATGAAAGACAAAGGAGGAAAGGAACGAGTCTTCAAACCTACGAACACTTGTGTAAAAGTGTTTCATTCAGTGGACAAAACCGGAGCCACAAACAAAGCTGTGGTCGACTCTGTTCAGTGTAGCGAAGACTTCAAGAAGAGTTAAACTGGAGAAACAAAACCGCCACTCCATAACACAGTCTTTGTCCAGTTGCCAAAATTTCGATTTTCTTTTAACGAAAGAAAGAACACAGTCTAAGATGTTGGCAACAACCAAAATAAAACAATATTTTCCAGTATATTCCCGGACCTGCCCCTTTCATTTTAACCTCCACTGCCCCACCAAACTCGAGCTCCGTCGTTTCCAGTCCTCCGAAAGTCGTGTGTTATTAAAACGAGTCTGTGATAAGAAAGTCTATTAACCCATCTGCATCTGGGGCCCCCGCGAAAGGCTCATCAAAAATTTAAGACCATGTGAATGATTAGACCAGGACCAGTTCTAGACCAGGGCAGGTTTAATCATGTCAGGACTGAGATTACACAGGGAGGCCACAGAATAGAGACTTTATAATGGCTGAGAGAAGCCTCAAAATGGACCAATCACAGCGGCTGGGGGTGGGGCATGTGGCTTTGTTCATATGCACACCAAAATCTGACTATTATCTGATTTCTGGACTATTTAAAAGGCTCATTTTATGCAATTTCTTTTTTTTATCTATGTTTTAATGTTTCCTCCTCACAAACAGACCTGGAGTTGTGTTTTGTTTCATTCACACATGTTTAACACACAAACTCTGCAGATTTAGGCTCAGTTCTTCTTCTCTCAAACAGAAAACACTCTAATTCATGATGTCATGTGGTATACAGGAAGTGCTCCACTGTGTTTTAAACTCCATGCACCTTCACTAGAATCATTTGGATTGGATAGACAAACTAATAATAAAGGGTTACTCAAACATGTGTGAATGAGACAAAACACAACTTCAGGTGCGTTTTTGGTGAGGAAACAACATTATAACACGACTTAAAGCTCACAAGGGTCAATTTTGCGTAATATAGGACCTTTAAAAGCTACATTTGGTCTGTGAAAAGCATTCTTCTGATTAATCCACTTTCTTTTCATCACTGGTCTTTGGCTTCAGGTTTTCTTCAGGTTTTAATATGTGGCCCTTGATGGAAAAAAGTTTGGAATGCCTTTGTCTAGGCAAAGTCATAACACCGTTTAACACCAGAGAAAAGTGACACAGTGCAGCTTTAGTTGTGCTGATGTATCCATAGCTCTGAGTCAGTTTTTGTGGGTTGGAATAAACTCACAAAAACTGGGCAGAGGAGCGAGAGAAGTGTGGGACGTTATATAAATATATGTTCTATAAATATACGGTATATAAATAACTACAGTCTGAAAATTCACAGCTCCACACCTTTTCTAAATCTCTCTCTTTCTCTCTTAGTCTTCTGCCCCTTCTCTCTCTCTTCCCTCCTCTGTATCCTCCTCTCTCCTACCCCTCCTCATAACTTCCTCCTCTCCCGTTTTCTCTCCGTTCTCTCTCTCCTTTGCTTCCTCTCTCTTCTCTGTCTGTTTCTTCTCTCCTCTCTTTTTCCTCTGATCCTCCCCTACCTCCTTTCTCTCTCTCTCTCCCCTCTGTCTCTTCTCTTTCTCAGTCTTCTGCTCTTCCTTTCTCATCTATCTCGCCTCTCCTCTTTCTCTCTATCCCCTTCTATCTTATCTGCTCTCTCTCTCTTCTCTCTCCCCCTCCCCACTCTCTCCTCTCTTTTCTCTCTTTCTTCTCCCTCAGTTTCACCTCCTCTCCTCTTCTCTCTCCTCTGCCCCTCCTCTATCTGCAGTTGTTTATTTTGGTCCACTCAAAGGTCACCTGTGCGCTCACTGCACAGAGCCAAGAAAACCTGCAGATTAACCTACTTCAAAACAAACACACGGACTGCACTGAAGTCCAGTAGATCAGCTTAGCTCATTATTCTTATTATATTAATTATAAATATAGATTAATTTTGACATTATTAAAACTCAGGTATATGCTCTGTTTTTTTTGTTTTTCATCTAAATAAGTCCATTGTTTTTATTTGACTTGATGTTTTTCAGATTCAGAAAACTTTATTGGTCACAGAGGATTCATTTGCAGTTCTCACATTCACACAAACACACACTTTGTGTCAGTTTATTTGAGTTTACACATGAGGATCTGAAGATACAACAGTATATTACAATACAGTTAACTTCAAAATAACTACTACCATCAGAATTTTACAATTTAACAGCAGGAGGCACTAAAGAAAAGAGATTTGATTTGTCATAAAACCGACTCCATGGGCCACAGCAGCTCGTCAAAGCCTGATCCTGTCAGATCTTAGGACCTCAGCAGGACTGGGCCTGGGCAAGACTTGGATGGGAGACGCTGGGAACACCAGGTGCCACAGGGGGGCGCCAGTGCCAAAAAACAAAACAAAAACAAAACTGTTGTTGTGTCCTTAGGCAAGACACTTCACCTACATTGCCTAGTAAGAAAGTGGAGTGTGCATGAGTGTTGGCGGTGGTCAGTCTGCCCCAGGGCAGCTGTGGCTACAATAGTACCACCACAGACTGTGGAGTGAATGAATAATGAAAGTGCTTTATGAGTCTTGAAAGGCGCTTTAGAAAGGCAATGACTAATTAATTAAATTAATGAATTTAATTAATGAATTAATTAATGTGGAAACAGGAGTCAGAGGAGGGATTTTCTCGTTCATCTGAAGTTTGCAGTGGTTTGACATTATCCCTCACTAACTTTATGCATTCAGCGCGTTCTAATTATTCACCACGATGAGTTTTTAAGCACTTTTCACAACTCTCAGAGAGCAAAGATTTGCATTTTGGCACGTTAACTGCACACTTCCTGATTATCTATAATTAGATAGGGACGCCCTGATATGATACTGGTATCGAATATCGGCACTGATATTGAAAATGTAGCTGGATATCGGTTCAGTTGATATCACATTTTGGTCTATAAATGGTGAAATAAGACGAGTTTTTTTTTACTAAGCTGTTCAGTAATTAACCATACACATTTGCATCATTTTTATACCTGATGCTGTTTGTGTTTAAATCTCTCTGCACTGGTATCGGTTGAAATCGAATACCGGCTGTTAAAACCAAAGTATTAACATCGGTATCGTTACAAAAAAACCTGGATGGTGCATTTCTATAATTAGATGTAAATAAAACACAAATATTTTGACCTCAAGAACTCCTTATGGAATACATCTGTACTTTTTGCTCAAATACATGGGAAATATGGTTACAGATTCATAAATATTGAAAAAGCCTAAAATAATAAGAAATATAGCCAGAACGCATATATTAGTACTCGAGTGTAAGTTGTCTTGTAACTAGCAAAGACACTTGTTCGTCCTCCTCGTCAGCCATTGATTCGTGTCCATGTGTGATTGTCATAATGTGTTGTTTATGTATTGTAGAGTAAAAGCTGTTTGTGAGTGTTGAAATGCAGAGTGATATTTACGGTGTTAATCTAAACGTGTGAAGCGCTTCTCTTGGCTCGGCTTCGGTTGTTGGATCTGACGAGTGAAGGAGGTGTAAAAACATGATCAACATTTTTCAATTACTCCTGTAGTACCACGACCGTCTCTGCTCACTGTGAGGAAGATGGACAATATTCACACTGGGATACAAATCACATTCACATATTTGGAATTTTGGTAAAGGTAAAGTAATAATCAAAAGTTGTGATCAAACATTAATATTAAAAGCAGTTTTTTTTACTGACTATATGACACTATTTCAAAATGACTAAATGAAATGATAAACCAATAATGACCCAAGCCAAAAAAAATGTAATGAAGGATCTGTTTTTTTGTTTTTTTGGGGGGGAGAAAATATTTACACAGTGGTGGTGATGAAGAGGAGAAGATGGAGAGGCTGGTAGGCTGACTGTTCTGCTGTTCTCTGACATGCTCCTGTCTTATAAGGATAAATACATTTTGAATAATTTAATTATTTTAATTTTAATAATAATAATAATAATAATAATAATAATAATAATAATAATAATAATTTCCCTTGTGGATCAATAAAGCTTGTCTACGTCTAAGTCTAAGTTTGTGTAATGGTTAAACAAGACATATTATGGTATTTCTGGGTTATTATACTAATATTGTAGTATTAATAGATAATTGTTTTTGTTAATTGCAATATGATCAAAAACTGGTTATCAAATGGCTTCCTTTGAGAGTGACTTTAACATTAAGAGTAATGTTTGGGGTGTAAAATCAGTTTGTAATCAATTAAAAGTATATATTTGGGGAAAAAAATAAAATCTAAATTGGCACTCCATATCAGCCAAAAAAAAAAAAAAAATGGCCAAAAAAAAATCTGCCATCGGTTTCTCTGGGTTCTAAACAGTTGGTATCGGCATCAGCCATGACAAAAAATATTGGTGGATCTTTATTTTAACATAAAGTTTTTGTCTCTTGTAGACTTACTCACAATGGGAAGAGAAACCAAAAGTTTTACTTCAGTATGAATACCGTTACGTCAAACTTAACATTAAATGAGCATGAGTGAAAGTCTGCTGCTAGAAAAGTACCCAGAAAAGTACAAGTTATTTAAAAAAGTTAGTCCAGTACAACTCCCACAATGCACCTCTGCCTGTGAGTGTTTATATCCTCAGCAGAAATTTACGCCTCTTGGTCGCATTTTTATACTGCGGTTTTCCACCTTTCACACAGACACTGGGGGCAAGGTGGGTTAAGTGTCTTGCCCAAGGACACAACAGTATTCAACAACAGTGGGAGCTGGAATTGAATTGCTGTTTTCATGTCGAGAGCGGGATTCAAACCGCAAACCTTGGGAAGAGTGGACAAACGATACCAACTGAGCTACTGTCGCCCACTTTTCATGTACTACTCCCATATAGAGAGGCTGCAGTCACGTGATCCACTTTGTTTTGGCCGCCATATTGACGGTCTAGCTGCTAGTGACGCTATCATGGCGAACGCAGCAAATGTTAGTAAACTGATCAATAAAACCTCAGAATTTCACTGTACAGAACACACGTCCCATCTAGATGCAGCCAGTCGATTCAAATACGAGGAGAAGCTTAAAAGATTCAATATTTCTGATCCATAATGCCCAAAACAACAGCCATGATCACGCACAAGGAAAAACATCTTATATCTAGATTTAACACATGTACATATTTGTATTCATTCGTTTCCATGTGTACCTTGTACGCATTATTATCATAAAGTTTGCTTCTAATCTGTTATAAGAACACATGTATACAAGCCTTTCCAAAAACAATGTTAATGTGATAGTGATTACAAGTCACTGACCTCCAACAAAGTGTAGACTACAAAGCCTGCTGTGTTTTGACGGCTGCCAAAGCGGACTTCCTCGTTGCGGTTTACCAGTGTCAGGGTTGTAAATTCCTCGGTTAATCGCCGTTATCCACTTGTCTCGTCGCTCAGCCTCCACTGGTTTTCGGTACAACTGAATCCCCTTGTCTTGATCTCGCATCTGATTGCAATTTTGTGCGCAATACTTTTCCGGCATGATTATAATGATAGAATTTTGTAGGTTAAGTGAGGAGTTTGCAAGTAAACTTTACAATGGCGGTCTAGATCGCTGTGATGTCATATGCAGGCTCTCTATAAACAAACAAATGTGTGTAATGGACTAAAAAAGGCAGAATATTTACAAAAAGTACATTTCTAACCCTTGTGTTTGTGTTTCCCTAGGCGCTGGCCATGGGCATGATGACGGAGTACTACCACTACATCTTCACCACACTGGTAAGTACTGCCCAGACACCCACTCTGCACCCCTCCCCCAAATCTCTGACATCTTTCTTCAATCTTCATTTTCTCCTCTATTTTTCTGAGATGTATCAGCTCTCAGATCACATTTTTTGCCCTTAATGTTTTTCTGCACAGCTTGGAAAATAATGGATATATTTCGTATTTTTCTTTTTTTTTTCTTTTTGCTTCGATCTGGGTTCATTTTGGCTGAGATTTGGTTGGGAGCTCCTCCATCTTGCTTGGCTGTGTCAGGACTCATTTGCTGACACGCCACTCTTACTTCTAGGGCTGATTCGATTTCTCTTCTCTTCAAGTCTAATTTTGTTTTTCTTCCAAGATGGTCTGAAATTCACACACCACGAGTCACATGTTTAAACAGTGGAGTTTACGGAGTGGTGATATGAAATGACCTATATTCTAATGGAAATAACTCAAAATCCATCTATATTAATATTAAGTAATAATAATAATAATAAAAAGTAAAAACAAAAAATAATTCATAAAGGTCTATTTTTGCGCTAAAAGTTTCATACTGTGGCTTTAAAAGGCCAGTTTTATGCTCTTTTCTGATCTAGTTTAAAATGTTGTTTCCTCATCACAAACAGACCTGGAGTTGTGTTTTGTTTCATTCACACATGTTTAACACACAAACTCTGCAGATTTAGGCTGAGCTCTTTTTCTCTCAAACAGAAAACACTCTGTTCCACCTTGTGATGTCATGTGGTAATACAGGGAGTGCTCCACTGTGTTTTTAAACTCCATACACCTTCGCTGTCATTCGGATAATTTCAGTCCTGTGATGATAAAGTGGTCGTCTTATAATTTGAAGTTTGGTAGTCTGATTCCGGCTTCAACCAGTGCACATTTTCATTGTGTCCCATCTCAGTCAGTATGCCCCATGTATTTATTTTATTTTCTATATGAACAAATACTATATCAGTTCATAGCCCTTAAATGCGTTCACACTGAGGCTGCAAGATTCATCTAAAAATGCATAAGTAATTTGAATGGTCCAAACAAACCAAAATATCCTAATATAATATACAGTATTAATATAACATGTTAACCTTATATTTTAAACCTCTACCAACATGGTTTTATCAAAGATTCGTCTCATCAGATCTCAGAAGCTAAGCGAGACCACTGGCTATTTGAGACCACTGTGTCCTTAGGCAAGACACTTCACCCACATTGCCTAGTATGAACCGTTGTGGTGTGGTTGGAGGGGCTGATGGCGCAGATTGGCAGACTTGCTTCCGTCAGTCTGGCCCAGGGCAGCTATGGCTACGATAGTATCTAACCACCAGTGTGGAGTGAATGAATAATGGACCAAACTGTAAAATGACTTAGAGTGTCTGGAAAAGCACTGTGTAAGACTAATGTATTATTATTATTATTATTATTATTATTATTATTATTATTATTATTATTATTGTTATTAATGTATTTTTTTATTATCATGGGGTTCTTGTATTTGTTTAGCAGTTCATATTTAAGTTTCTCTCAAATGCCAATGCTCCTAGGCAGGTTTAAAATGTGCACTGTGAGCAGAATCAAAATATTAAACCATAAATCCCAAATCTTACCTCAGTTGCTTGTCAAAATAAAATGAAAGCACAAGAAATGAGTCTACACTGGGACAAAACCAAGACTAAACCGGTTCCAGACCAAGAACAGCCTTATAAACCCACTACAGAAATAGTCTTCACTCCTACAAAACAACTCCTTTGATTTTTGCCTCTGTCCAGTCCAAGTTCAACAAACATTTGAACATTTTCTCCTCACCTCCTCTCAGGTCGCACACTCTTGTTTTTCTCTGAAGAGTCTGTGTTGTCTGGATCAAACTTCATCTCCTCCTCCTCCTCTCCTCCTCTTCCTCTTCTTTCTTTCTGTTTGAACATCATAAAACCTCTTCAGAGCTCCGTGTTTCTCATCAGAGCCTCAAAGCGCTCACTGCGATTTGGGATGAATGGTCTGAACATGGTAAACTCAGCGTGTTTTCAGGACAGATAAAAATGTTCCTTTGGTCTTTAGATTAGAAAAGAGACTCTGTGAAATGGATGCAAAGGCTGGTCTAGATAAGTCCTTTTCTATTGTTATTTCATGGTTCAAAAGTCCTATATTCCAAAAAAAAAAAAAAAAGAATAAATACATAAATAGAGAGATTCTTATGAGCTTTAGACCATGTTATAAGGCTGTTAATTCTTCAAAAACAGACCTGGACCACAATGGGGCACTTCTTGTATTACCTCATGACATCACAAGGTGGAACAGAGTGTTTTCTGTTGAGAGAAGAGCTCAGACCTTTAATATAGTACAAAAAATAACATAGAGTACTGGCCTATCCCCTAATCAAACTTAGCATTGTCTTATAATGAATGTCAACAAAATGGGGACAGAAATGGTATCCATGAGTTTCAGAATCATAAAAAAATAAAATTAATTGGACTGTTGCCATAGTGATGAGCAATTTAAAACCAAATATTACATCTTTTGAATGGAACCAATAGTGGTAAAGGTAATCGAGGCCCATATTATGCTTTTTTTCCCTGATCTACTTTATAATGTTGTTTCCTCATCACAAACAGACCTGGAGTTGTGTTTTGTTTCATTCACAAATGTTTAACTCACAAACTTTGCATATTTAGGCTGAGCTCTTCTTTCAAACAGAAAAAAAACCTCAGTTCCACCTTGTGATATCATTTGGTAATACAGAAAGTAAAGTACTCCATTGTGTTTTTAAACTCCATACAGCTTCACGAAAATCATTTAGATAATTTCAGCCCAGGAATTGCCAATCTCGACTGAACTAAAGGTAAAAGATGCACTACATGACATCACAAGGTGGAACAGAGCATTTTGAGCTTTGGAGATGTAGACTCAAACCTGTGTGAATGAAACAAAACACAACTCCAGGTTTGTTTTTGAGGAGAAAACAACATTATAACATGGCTTTAACCTCACAAGGGTCAATTTTGTGTAGTATAGGCCCTTTAAAGATGCACTGTGTAATTTTTCCGATCAGATAATGTTATTATTTGGTTATTATTTGGCTTTAAACTTATTTTCTTTATTACATTTATTCAATTGCAGTTAGTTTTATTGCTTGCCTCTGCAGAGATCTTACCAGTAATCTATAACGTAACCTGTAGATGGATAGGTTCAATGCCATACTCTGGAATATTTTATTCAATAGCAGTAAAATGTGATTTTTATATATTTTGAGTATATCACCGTATAGTCTCTGAACCTTATTTCTTAGTAAGGGCCCATATTGTTTGGAATGCGTCTCAGTCGTGTTGATGGTTCATTTGAGGACAGGTTGAGGCTCCTCCAGACTGTCCCCGTCTCTGACCGCTGGACCAGCTTCAAAACGATTCAAAATGGACATTTACAATCAGCCCGCTCCCAGAGGACACACGGGGACCGCCACGCTGCCCGGACACTCCTAAAACACTGAGCTTTTATTGGTGACGTCAAATCAGCTTCTGTTACAAATGACATGGACAAGGACACTGGGCGGACAGACGGAGGGAGGGAGAGAGGGAGGGGAGGAGGAGGAAGAGAGAAAGGGATGGAGAGGAGAGAGAGAAGGAGAAAGAGACAGAGAGAGGAGAGGAGAGGTGGGGGAAGAGAGGGGAGAGAGAAAAGGAGGGAGAGAGAGAAAGGAGGAGATGGAAAGAAGACAGACAGAAGAGGGAGAAAGAGAGATAGATGCAGAGAGAGAGAAGAGGGACAGTAAGAGAAAATGGAAAGACAGTGTGTGTGTGTGAGAGAGAGAGACAGAGAGAGAGACAGACAGAGAGAGAGAGAGAGAGGAGGGACGTGGACCAAATTAGAGATGGATAAATTAGAGTGAGAGAGAGAGATAGGGAAAGAGAAGAGGAACAGTAAGAGAGACAAAGAAAGAGGGAGACAGAGAGAGGGGAGAGAAGATGAGAGGGAGAAAACAAGTGAGAGATTGAGAGAGAAGGGGACACAAAGAAAAAGAGAAGAGGGGAAAGGGAGAGAGAAGGGAGAGAGATTGAGAGAGAGAGAAGAGGAATGAGGAAGAGGAAGAGTGAGACAGAGAGGAAGAGACGGAGGTGAGACAGAGAGGAAGAGACGGAGGAGAGACAGAGAGAGAGAGGGACACACGAGAAAGTTAGGATTAGAGACAGAGGGAGGGGGAGAGAGAATGGAGGTGGAGGGGTGAGGGAGACAAAGAAGAGGAACAGAGAGATTGACAGAGAGAAAGAGATGGAGAGAGAGCGATAGAGGGCAAATGTCTGTTGTGATTGGACCAGCTCGGAGCCAAATGGAAACCTGCCAGGAGCCTCGATACATAAGGTCAAAATCTGTCTGGACACTCAGCTGCTTCCTGTTCATTACTCCTGACAGCCAATCACAGCCAAGCCTGTCGTCACATGACCTCACAGAGATGAAATATGCCAATGGACTTTAGGCCTATTATCAAAGAAAATGCATTTTTATCAGATGTTTGGTCCATCTCATTTTGGGGACAATGTACGACCTGTCAACAATGCTTTTATCGATACTGACCACTGCAGGCCTGACCCAGTCAAGTCGCCACAAAATTAAATCGAACTATTTTCTTTCACTTGTTGCTTAACGGTTCAATATTACACAAATTTGACTCTTGTGAGCTTTGAGTCATGTTAGAATGTTGTTATGTCATCAAAATTATACCCTGAGTTTTGTTTCATTTACACATGTTTGAGTAACCCTTTATTATTAGCCCGTCTACATCGCCAAAGCTCAAAACGCTCTGTTCCACCTTGTGATGTCATGAAGCGGTAGTTTTCAACATCTCCTTTTACTCTTAGTTTAGTAGAAATTGAACTCCAGGGCTGAAATTATCCAAATGATTCTAATGAAGGTGTATGGAGTTTAAAAACACAATGGAGCACTTCCTGTATAACATCACAAGGTGGAATAGAGTGTTTTCTGTTTGAGACGAGAACTCAGCCTAAATCTGCAGGTTTGTGTGTTAAACATGTGAATGAAACAAAACAAAACTCCAGGTCTGTTTGTGATGAGGAAATAACATTTTAACATAGATATAAATAGAATAATATGGGCCCTTTAAATAAATTCATGAAATCTTTTTTTTTTTTAATATCCCTTTTCAATCTGATTTATTTTCTTTGCTGTGTTCCTCTATAGTGGTCTTAGAGGAGCACTGTATCACCTGCTTGTGTCTATAGATATGTCATTTTTCTGCCTGAAATGTTCCACAGTGTGACATTAAACAGATCTGCCTTACATTAATTCAATTACAGGTGGTTTTATAGCTCAAAAATACCTAAAAAACCCCCCCCAAAAAAAACAGGTATTCTGACCTAGCGGGGTCGCTTCTCAACTGTAACTTGGTGTGGTTTGGTCTCCATGAAGATAAAAATGTTTAATGCCATACTGGAAAACATTCCAGGCAAATCAGTAACATCTCCATGAAGAAAAGTATTTGACGGACCCTCCACCAGAAAAGTTACACAATGCACCTTTCATGTCCGTTCTGATTTGACTCCTTTTACCTTCTAGGACCTTTTTGCTCTGGACGTGGAGCCGTACAGGTACAGCGGCGTGAACATGACGGGCTTTAGGATCCTGAACACGGAGAACAGCCTGGTCGCCTCCATCATCGAGAAGTGGTCCATGGAGAGACTGCAGGCCCCGCCCAAACCTGACTCTGGCCTCCTGGACGGCTTCATGACTGTGAGTGCCCCTGTCAATATTGGCTTGGATGAGGATGGGAGTGTGGCTAGAAGCTGGTGTATGATGTATTTGCTGAATAAGGTGCGAGGACTATATCTTTACTCAACTTTACTAGAGATGTACCATTGCAGGATAGGGCCAGAGCCTTAGCAAAGTTCTAGTGGACAGTTTCAGACGTGTTAGTGCTCTCTTGTAAGTTAATACTCTACCCGAATGAGGGATGGACGTGTGGATTTAAGGTAATATATGCTGAATGAGGTCCGGGTAAGGCCTGTCACGGTAACGTTGACTTAAATATAGATGATAAACAATAATATTGAAATGAAGATAAGATAAGATAAGATAAGATATGCCTTTATTAGTCCCACAGTGGGGAAATTCCAGTGTTGCAACGCACAGTTCAAGAACAGCAGGAAAATGGAACATGCAATAAAACAAGATAATAGATAATGGCTAAAAAAATAATAATTTAGAAATAGACTTAAAGATAGACTCTAATTTTGTTCCAGTGGAGCAAAAATATAAAATACAAAATATAAAATATAAAATACCAAAAAAAAAAAAAAAAAACATAAAGAATTATCTGAACTTACAATAGTGTTAAAGAAATATGAGCTGCAAAACTTTAGTACTTAGTTTGCGTCTATAATGAGTCATAGAAGTCCGTAAGTCAGCTCAAATCTCATCGTAGTACAGAAAAATATCCAAAATGTTCCCACTAGTTCAAAGGAAAAAGTCCCCAAAACTGTCAAAAATTATTGTTCCAACTGTCATGTATTGAACAATATAGCATCTATCATGACAGACCTAGACCGGGCACTCTGTTTTTACCGTTGCGAGATAGGTCCAGAGGTCTACTTGATGGCTTCATGACTCCGAGTGCCCCCACCGTCAATACAGTGCATGAATGAGAAATGGATATGTGGATGTAAACTAGTATGTGCTGAATAATGTCCAGGGCACTACTAGTTTATTTTTAGCATTGCGAGATAGGGCCAGTGCCTTAGCAGACACCTTCATGCTTGTGTGTACCCCCCCCCCCAGTAGGCAGGATGGGGATTACATCTTTACTATTGCGAGATAGGGCCTTAGACTTTGCAAAGGGCTATACCAACCTCCTAAGTGTTAGTGGCCTCTTGCTGTTGTCGTTGAACTCCCTGAATAAATATAATCTGAGCACTCCATTTACCTTCACAATTGCGAGATAGGGCCTTGGTGTAGGTCTACTGGGCAACCATATGACTAAGTGCTCTCTTGTCTGTCAATACCAGGCACGAGTCAGGGATGTTTGCTTGGTTTTAAGATAATATTTGCTGAATAAGGTCTGGGGACTACAGATATCTCACCATTGCGAGATAGGGCCAGGCACCGGGCAAAGGTCTATTGGAAAGCCTCATAAGTGTTAGTGCGTTCCTGTCAATCAATACCAGTCATGGATGAGGGATGGATGTGTGGCTATAAGCTGGTATTTGCTGCATTTTCTGTTGTTGCGGTTGAATTTGCTAAATAAGATCTGGGCACTCCATATATCTTCACGATTGCGAGATAGGGCCTTGGTGTAGGGCAACCACATGTCAGTCAATACAACTCATGAATGAGAAATGGATGTGTGGCTATAAGCTGGAATTTGCTGCATTTTCTGTGGTTGAATTTGCTGAATAAGACCCAAACACTACATATATTTTCCCATTGCGAGATAAGGCCGGGGACTTGGCAGAGGTCTACTGGACAACCTCATAAGTGTTAGTGAGTCCCTGTCAGTCAATAGTAGTCATGAATGAGGGATGGATGTGTGGAATTAAGATGGTATTTGCTGCATTTTTTGTTGCTGCTGTTGAATTTGATAAATATGATCTGGGGACTCCATATATCTTCACAATTGCGAGATAGGGCCTTGGTGTAGGTCTACTGGGCAACCTCATGACTGCGTGTTCTCTTGTCTTGATGGATGTGTAAAGTTAAGCTGATATTTGCTGAACAAGGTCTGGGCACTACGCCTTTACCATTGCGAGATAGGGACAGGGACTTGGCAAAGGTTTATTGGACAGTCATATAAGTGTTAGTGTGGTCCTGTCGCTGTGATCTGGGCACTCCATTTATCTCCACAATTGCGAGATACGGCTTTGGTGTAATTCCACTGGGCTCCCACTTGTCAGTCAATACTAGCACGAATGAGATGTGTGGCTATAATCTGGAATTTGCTGCATTTTCTGTGGTAGAAATTGCTGAATAGACCCAAACACTACATATATCTTACCATTGCGAGATAGGGACTTGGCAGAGGTCTACTAGACAGCCTCAGTGTTAGTGAGTTCCTGTCAGTCAATAACAGTCATGAATGAGGGATGGATGTGTGGAATTAAGCTGATATTTGCTTCATTTGTTGAATAAAGTCTCAACACTATATAAATCTTTACCGTTGTCAGGTATAGGGCCGGAGCCTTAAGAGGTCTGAGCGGCTTCATGACTGTGAGTGCTCCCTGTCAGTCAATATAGGCCTGAATGAGAGATGGATGTGTGGGGTTAAGATCATATTTGCAGTATTGGCTCTAATGCATCATGTTGTGTATTAGAAATGCTGGTAGCTAACCATAAACGGCATAAAGAAGTGGACTAAGGCAGTGTGACGTCACCCATTGTGTTCAGCTCACAACGCTAGAGGTTATAGAGGTGAATTTGGAGATGAGTTCTGTATTAGAAATTGGTTTAGGGACAAAATAGCGAAATAAAAACACCAGGATCATGTAGAGCGGGTTAATACGAACATTTTAAGACCACTTCCTATTTGGAATGCAGCGGCTAGCGGGTTAGCTATGTCCATTTACATATCCAGTCTTTCACTAGCAAGGACCACACCAACAACGTAATGCGATGAAGATATTTATTAATGAATGAACGATGGATGTCTGGATGAATGAGGTAGTGATGGCTGGTCGAGACTCAGGGTGGGGGCTCTGTCTCAATCATTAATTGGCCCCATCAATTGGTCGAGTTAGCCGAGACAAACTGGGATGATGGGATAGGCAGCTACAAATGGCTTCTGGGAAATTAGAGGTGTGGTTGCGATGAGCTGTGGTTCGCTGGTGAGGAGGAGACGGCGGTTGAGGCGTAGTCATGCTCCTGAATCTCAGCTAATCATATAAACTCCACATGTAGCTAAAAGTGTAGCTAAACATGTTATAAAAGTTCATAATATAAGACAACCACCTAAAGCGTAAAGGTTTGACTCGCATACATTGAGTTTTATCCTTCCGTACTTGGTGATTTTAAACTGGAGGCATGCTATGGTTGAGCTTTTGGAACCCAAACTTGGATTTTTTTTTAGGTGTTTTCTATTTAAAGAGAATTTAGGACATTTTTCATGTATACCATTTGTTTCTGCAGATGTTAAAGACATACGATATGCACTTTTTTTTGTTCATTAAACCTCAATAATAATCTAAAATTGCTTCAATATAGAAATGGGAAATTTGACTTCTGTTCTCTAGTGGCATTTCACTGTAGCGACCATTAGATTTACATGTACATCGTTCTGATTTTGAAAAATTTTTATAGTTCATTTTTGAAGCATATGCGTATGAATAAATAATTAAATAATCACAGCGAGACAAAGAGATGTGGGCGGGGATTGGGGGTGAGTGAAAACTGACATTTTCTGAGCACTCAAACCTCACAGGACAAAGCAGATTTACTCAAACATGAATGAAATCAATCAATCAAAATAAATCTGACTAAGCTAATGATGAGGGAACACCAACATAGTTAAAAGTCCATTTGTAAATTTTGGATACAATTTTGGCTTGTGAATATCATTGCCCTATCTGGAATGTTCCACAGTGTAACATGGAACAGCTCTACCTTGTATTTATTCAATTACAGCTGGTTTTATAGCTCAAAAATACATAGAAAACTGGTATTCTGACTGCGAGCTGGGTTGCCTTTCCACAGATCTGACCTGTGACTTGGCCTGGTTTGGTCTTCATGAAGATAGAAAGGTTTAATGCCATACTGTGAAACATTCCAGACAAAGCAATAACATCTCCATGAAGAAAAGCCCTTCACCAGCAAAGTTAGACAATGCACCTTTAAGAACCTAAACCAGGGACTAAAAAAGGCCTAAACCAGGACTAACAGGACCATATTGTGAACAGCCTCGGTCTGGACCGTCCCCTCTCACTCCACTTGCAAATAGCTGTGGTCAGACGCCTTTGTGAAGTGTTATCTGCATCATTTTAGCTCCTCGACTCTCCCTCTGCCAGCGCTCACACACACACACACACACACACACACACAGTTGCTGCATTGATAAAGCATTGTCCTGAACGTGCTGAACTTGTTAAAAATGGGGTGACGCTATTGCCGCTACATCTTCCACCCTCACCCTTCCATCTCAATCTGGAGAGAGGAAAAACCAAACTCCACACAGCCAACCCAGGACTATGATAAGATGATTCACTGTCACTCGGATCAAAAATCTTTAATATACGCTTTGCTTCTTGCTGCGTTTTCTTATCACTGCCAAAAATGTCAACCCACATGAGATACGCTCAAGAAGGCAGGCGCGCGACGGAGGAGGGCGGGCAAAGGGGGAGGCGGGTTCTTCTGCTTTGCTTCGTGGAGAAATATCCGATCCCTTATGTTGTTGTATTCCCACCGCTATTGAGGTGTTAAACGTCAGGCCCGTGTAGCTAGCTTTGGTCTCGGTCCAATTGGAAAGGATTGCGCGGAGGCAGAGGCAGAGGCTGAGGCTGGGGGATGGAGACATGTATGCTTGATTGAAAACAGCGAATGTGAACCTCTAGGGTACTGCACTCTGATGCTTTTTTTTTTCCATTTCTTTATGCGTTTTGTGCCAGGCGTTTTTTGCTGAATCATGTCGAGAGGATTGATATCGGCGAGTGGGTGTTGCAGAGTTTAAGCCTCTTTTGTTGGATTTGTGGCTGGATCAATACGTTTTTCCCATCGGAGACTTGAAATGGACTCTAGTCGGAGCGGAGTACAACACAAACGCCCCGAGCGTCCAGCGACCAGCAGTCCATTTCATGTCTTTATAGTGAAAAGTCAAGTCGAGCACGGGCAACATACCTCATATTTTTCTGGCCCATATTACGTTGTTTTGTTTAACACACTCTGTTCCACTTAATAGAGGAAGACAGGAAGTGCTCTGGTGTGTTTCACTAGAATCGTTTGGATGATTTCAGTCCTGGAATTGCTAATCTCCACTGAAACAAAAGGTAAAAGGAGCTGTTAACATGAAAACTCCCGCTTCGTGACATCACAAGGTGGAACAGAGTGATTTGAGCTTTGGAGATGCAGACAGCCTAATAATGCAGGGTTACTCAAACATACATGAATGAAACTAAATACAACTCCAGGTTTGTTTTTGATGAGGTAACAACATTATAACATGGCTAAAAACTCTCAAGAGTCAATTTTGCGTAATATAAGACCTTTAAAACCAATTTCTTGATTGCACAATGTGATGATGTATTAGTTGTGATGATGTATGCCCCCATCTGAGAGATCGGGGCATACTTCATCACAATTAATTAATCCCAATTAATTAGTATTCTTGTCTTAAAAAATGCCCAGAAAGGAAAATCCACAAATTAAACCTTGTCATATTAATTACAAGCTGTAGTATTGTATTTATCCAACTTCCCATTTGCATTTTATTGTGATTTAAATGTTATTACTTTACACAGCATGTTACACAGTATGGCATTAAATATATCTATGTTCACAGAGACAAGAAGGTGGTGGCATTGGTACAAGTTACAGGTCACATCTGTGGAAATGCAAGTTTGCCTGACAGTAAGAATGCTTGCTTTTGAACGGATAAAAACAATCCAGAAATCTTGAAAGAAAAATGTTTTAATGCCATTGTGTGCGACATGTCAGGCAAAGGAACAACATGCTCCTTGTGTAGGTTCAGGTTCAGGTTTTTGTTTATTCTGTCTCCTCTTAGAGAAATTTGGCTTGAAGCAGCAGCCAGTAACATTTACATAACGTACAGGCGTGACATGACAAAACAAAAGACAATAGAAAACACATGTACACCTGGACACTGTACAATCACTCAGGCTCCACATCTGCCCAGTCAGTCCATGTTGTTAATACATTTTATGAACTGGGGTATGAACGAGTTTTTATGGTTTTATTTTTGGATAAAGGAACCCTGTGTCTCCTCCCAGACTGCAGGATCATACTGTGTGTTGTGACAAGCAGGTGGTGGACCAGAAATGTGACATATCCCCTCTTAAAAATGACGTTTTTACTGTCCAGTACGGACACTGTGTCGTCACTTTAATTGTCAGTTTGGGATGTACACCTGGTGATACAAGTGAAACTATTTATACAAAGTTTGTGTGTCAACCTTAAAATCCCAGTGTTGTTTATTAATGTGGTGTTTACTCCACATTGTATAGTCTCTGCTGTCAGTATTTTATGATTCAATATTTATGTGAAATAATCCTCCACGTATCAGCGAGGCAGAGGAGCGTGCAGCATCTATTTGTTTCTGTTTCTGTCCAGTGCCCAAAAACCACTGGACCGTTTCAGATCCCCGTCATTACCCACAATGCAACACCAACCTAGTATGTGTGGACCTCACTTTGAGCTGTGACAGGTCCTGTGTAGCGCCCCCTGCTGGTGTGGACTTGAACTCTGTCAGGTTAACGCAGCCTGACCCAGCAGACTCCCGCACACGATTGACTGCCCCAGGATGAGGCTTGATTTTGGGGCGAGTCGGGGACCTCGCCTGGGTCTGTCACCGCAGGGAGTTCCACAGCGGTGGTGTGACTGACAGGAGGAGATAGTAGAGGGAGAAGGAGCTAACTCACTGATAAATCTCGATCCTTTCTTTGTCAGTGTCCTCGCCTGGAGACTATTCAGTGTTATAGAGATAGGGACTTGTCTAATATGAATCTATCAACATTAGGATGCATTCACACTGGACACCATATTGAAACTAAACTGCAACTAAACCAGGAGTAGAACTGGATCAATACCAAGTCTACGTCAGGACTAGAGCAGGATCACAGGTTGCCTTCACCTTCCAGAATTTCATTAAGTCTTCATTTGGAGATTTTGAGCGACTTGATACAAAAATGTTGGAGCTTCTCATTATTATTTGATAGGGATTGGCTCCACAAATTTTCCATATTCTTTTGACTCATTACAGGTCAGATGTGTGGAGACGGACCCACCTCACAGTAAGCGTTATAATCTGTACTAAATGCAAAACAGAATAGTTAAATTGTGCTGTGCTTGATTTTTACTAAAAAAACCCCATAAATGAATAAAATTAAAACTGAATTTCACGCAACTCCGGGTATGTTTTTTGATGGAGTAACAGCATTTTAACATGACTTAAAGCTCACAAGAGTCCATTTTGTGTAATATGGGATTTTTAAATGATCTCAGTCAAATTGCAGTCCTGCCACACATGATACAAAAACGTGACTTGATTTCGATACTAAGGAATAATCTCGATACTCAGTACCGATACCACAATGATAGTTTAAAATATGCTTTCTTTAGGCAATAGAACATGATTTCCAACATTAAATCATAGTATTTTCTTTTATATTACCATGCAGTCTTATATCTGTGTAATCCCTCAGTGGTCCAGCTAGGTTCCATTCAGGAAAAGTTCATTTCTGTCCTGTGAATGGGACTTTTTTAGTATCAATACCTGCTCAAATCAGTATCTAGTTTTGATACTAGCTTTAGCATCAATTAGTATCCAATTTTCAATACTTTGGACAAGCCTACACCATCTCTTGTTGATTACCCTGTTGCGCTTCTTGTCGTCTCTCGTGGACTGTCATGGCGGTGCGCTGATCCTTACCCCGAATGCTGCAGGTGTGTATGTCTCCGCTGCACACCGCGAGTGAGTGACAAAGCGTTTAGTGGCGCTCAGCTTCTGCCCGTGTAATCTCCACTTCACACGCGATAAGCCAGCTAGCTGTGTTAGCTCCTGACAGCTACATGACTTAGCATTTGTAAGCCGCTAAAATGGCAGCCTGGCAAAGCAACTGTAACAACAACAACGAGAGGAGGAGGAGTGATGACAAAGTATCTCTAAATAAAAGTTTTGCATCCTCAGAAAATGGCGTTTGTGAGAATCTGTGACAGACTTTGCTGTTGTGTTGTTTGTAACGCAGACGTCTGCAGATAACTTTGCAAACTCTTCAGCGATTGGCAGTACGATAGAGCTGTTTGACTGGTGAGGAAAAATGCATATGTTTAAGAGAGTAGATTAATTTAAGATATAAGACTAAAGCGTTATTTTTTACATTTTTTTGACATTTTTTCTTTGTATAATTATTATTTTGGTCTAGTATTATGAAAGTGGCTCATTTGGTAGAGTGTTCTGTCCTCTGATCTGAAGGTTCTCGCTCTCGACATAAGCGTCATTGGTTGAACGGTCAGATCCACTAACCCACAGGATGACGGTGCGATTTCAGCTCCCCCAGATGAATACTGTCATTGTGTCCTTGGGCAAGACACTTAACGCATGTGTGTGTGTGAATGGGTGAGTGGGTCCTTGATGTAAAACGTTTTGAGCCTTGGAAAGATGGAAAAGCGCTGTGTAAAGATGTGACCGTTTACCGTTTTAAACTTAAATCTTATGTTGCAGATGTTTTGTCCTTGTTTATAGGCAATAATAACTCCGTAATTACAGGGTATTTCCACATGAAAACCTAAATTGGCATTATTGAACACAGAACCATAATTATTGTGTAAAGGACTTTTAGCCGTAGGATTAATAAGCCTTAAATGAAGCTGTGTTTGACTGACTTGGAATCAGATCTGTGTTTTAGGAGAGTGGATTCAGATTTAAATTCTCCACATTTTGTGACGTATATGACTGACAGGCAGTTTGACCAATCACAGACACGCACAGTTTGTTCATGTCAAAACAAATTTGGCAGCGTTCAAGAGAAAGAAGAAACACTGACCAAACAGGATGGATTTTTGAAGAATCAACAAGCGAAGCAATATACATATTCAGCTCAGGTTTATATTTTGGTTATAAATGATACTAGAATGTTTTACTGCTCTGTATGGCCTGGTCCCTCTCTACTGCAATTAAACAGAAAATATAAGGGGGACTGGAGAACAGTTTGTGAATCACCCTCCTTCGACAAGAAACTACAAGAAAATAATATTACTCAAGTAGGAAAAAGTTGTCAAGAGCCACCGGAAAAAGATGGCTTGCCCTCTCCGGGTGGGTGGAGAGTCCTTGCCTCAGGTGGAGGAGTTCAAGTATCTCAGGGTCTTGTTCATGAGTGAGGGGAGGATGGAGCGTGAGATTGACAGGCGGATCGGTGCAGCGTCGGCAGTGATGTGGTCGCTGTACCGGACCATTGTGGTGATACAAGCGGCCGAAATGAGTTTCCTTCACAGAGTGGCTGGGCATTTCCTTACAGATAGGGTTAGGGGCTCAGTCACATGGGAGGAGCTCAGAGTAGAGCCGCTGCTCCTCCACGTTGAGAGGAGCCAGCTGAGGTGGCTCGGGCATCTGTTCCAGATGCCTTCTGGATGCCTCCCTCAGGAGGTGTTCCAAGCATGTCCCAGGACACGCTGGAGGGACTATGTCTCTCAGCTGGCCTGGGAACGCCTTGGGGTCCCCCTGCAGGAGCTGGAGGAAGTGTCCGGGGTGAAGGAAGTCTGGGAGTCCCTGCTTAGACTGTGGCCCCCGGCCCTGGATAAGTGGAAGAAAATGGATGGATGGATGGAAAAAGTTTTGTACCAAGAACATACTTAAGTAAGCGTAAGAGTAAACAAGTATTCGGAAAAACAACTTCAAGTGAAAGTAACTGAAAAAGAAGAAGAGTAACTGTCTGGAAGTGCATCTTGTCAACATGAAGCTTTTGTCACTTTTGACTTACTCACAGTGGGGAGAGTCACCACAATTTTGACTCAAGTAAGAATACTGTTACTTCAGTAAAAATATTACTCAAGTAGGAGTAAAAGCATGCTAGAAAAGTAGTCCGAAAAGTACAATTTCTTTAAAAAGTTACTCAAGTAAATATATCTAAGTACTACGCACCTCAAGTCATTGCAAAACATAACTTTAGAGTGAGTGTTGTGAGCCTTTATCTGACCGTTCTTTCTTTGTCCCTTTGTCATACCACTTTACACCTGTCTGCACCTGTCTATAGACCACTCTACTCCCAACTATTTCCAGAGACCCAAATCTGTGGATCAACTTTGAAACGGTACATTAGAATAGAAAATGGCCTTTATCTGCAGCAGTGCATTTGAATGTGCCCACAGGTACTGCAAATGTATGCTAATAGGGGCCAGAGATGATTCAGCGCTTGCAAAGATGGCGGTGAATACTAAACATGTTTTGAAACGCGCCACAAACAAAACCGCAACCTTGATGTCGAAGAGGTCAGCTTGTTTATTCGTCCGAAGCTAAAAATCTGACCTGGTGATAAATGGAAAAATTATGCCTCTAAGGACATGTTTTTTTCCTCTTAGTTTTAATTTTGCGGCGAACATAATAAATCAGCAGCTAGCGAAAGCAATTAACATGGAGGGACGCTGCGGTGATGAGAGTGGAGCTTGTAAGGTCGGCAACGCGGATCTGGTAGGGCCGGGGAAGCAGTGCACGTGCATTAATTGAAGTGAGGGATCGGAGTGGAATGGGTTTACCAGATCTGTCACAGCGGACATATGTGCCGACACAGACAAAGGGAGCACTGTTTAAGTGGCTCTGATGCACTGAAGGGCAGAATAGATTAAGCTCACGCTGCAGGCTCCGGTGACTAATGCAAGAAAAGTACGCAAAGAGGAGAGGAAGAAGAAGAAGAAGAGACATGTCCCCCAGGTCTTAAAGCAATAGAGGTGATGGCACACACATATTTTATAATGATGTGAACATGAAAAACTAAAAACTAACTAAACAAAATACAGCGTGTTTGAATTCATTTGTGTCAGTTTAAGACTTCAGGAAAAGGATCAAATGAAGATGTTGAATCCTATTGATTTCATGGCAATATCAGTGTATGCTGTGAATTATATTTTAAGGATGATTAAAGGCTCATTTACGCTCTATGTTGTTGACATATGTGGATACACAGAGACTTCTGTCCATCCTCTGCGGTGTTCTGTGCAACAGAGCTGTACATGAGCTGACCACAGGGGGCAGTAGTGAACACAGCTCCATAGGAGAAGTTAAACTTTTTAAAAAGTGACTATAACCATGGTATGGTGTACCAGTACATTAGGAAAGTACTGTGTTTTAAAATGCTTTTCAATTTTAGACAGAAAGGTCACCACATTTAAATTATGTTCAGGTTACAATATAGCGCCCCCTTCATGTGGATTTATATATTATAAGATAATGCTGCTTCCACATAGTCATTGTATGCTGACAGAAATGTGATTTTTAGTATTTCTTGACTTTATTTTATTCTTTGTTTTATGTTTTATGTTTTATCTCAGAAACTAAGCAGGGGTGTTGCCCTTGTGTCCTTAGGCAAGACACACCTTGCCTTCAGTGTTAAAGTACACTGTATTAGTGTGTTTGTGAGAGTTAATGAGGGACAACAGATGGATCCAGAATCAACACTTCACTACTTAAAGAAGACTTGAGTCTGGTCACTGATGCATCTCCCCGAGTTCAGATGGGTGTGATTGACAGGTGGATTAACCAATCAGGGACACGCATGGTCCGTCTAAATAAAATTAAATATGGCTACTTATGAGAAAGAAAGGAAAAAAACATTACATTCATCATCATTTGTTCAAAATGAGAGCTGATCAGTGAGCTTCTATAGTTCACATGCATCACTGAAATAAACAGTGATTGGATGATCATGTTTGGTTCTGGCTCGAGACATGTTGAAGGCTGCAGTGACCAGACTGATATCAATCTGTATAAAAATACAGAGAAATATTAGCCTGGATTTGCCCTGCGAGGAAATGGCTCCATCCCCATGTTTACAGCGTGTATCTGATGTATGAGCACCGTTCTGCCCAAACAAATCAAATACTAATAATAATCATTACATAATCACAGCTCAGTGAAATTACAATACTGAAACATTCTTCAGAACAGTCTCTCCTCTCTCACACACTCTGTCCTCTTCACTTTTACCCAGAGTCCCTGAGCGTGAGCAGCTCGGGTCTGAGTGAAAGCGCACACACAGAAGCATTAATCAGAGCTTTACAGGCCTTCAGTGTGTCGATATGCATTAGCTCCTGACTGATGCTCGTTTGTCCAATGAATCAATCGCACCTCGAACGCACCACACCGTACATAAATCTGCATCTGTCAACAGGGCCCAAAGAACTGAGGGAGGCATAAAGAGCGAGGAGGCAGCCAGGATAAAAGCGAGGAGGTGCCTGGTTCTATTCCCACATTATGTGACGTGTTTTTGCGTGTTTGGATGGGTTTCCTTCAGGGTCTCTGGTGTTTTGTGTACAAAATAGGTTAAAGCCACAGTGGGTGACTTTTTAGCCCAAAATAGACTCAAATAAAAGGATGTAGATTATTTATCTCTTTATTTTGTAAGTTCCCAGTAGTTTCGGGTTCAGAGAAGATGAGCCAGACCTAAGGATGAGTCAGTCTGTGTCTTTTCTCTCACATTTCCTAGATTTTCTGCAGCTCTGGCCTGTTTTTCTCAGGATGATTTGGGAAAACCAGGTCCTATAGTGGGGCACCGGCCAAAAACTGTTGTTGTGTCCTTGGGCAACATATGATATTAATGTTTTAAAGGGCTCATATTACACTATGTTCTGATCTATAATGTTGTTTCCTCAGCACAAACTGGAGTTGTGTTTTGTTTCATTCACACATGTTTAACACACAAATCCTGCATATTTAGGCGGAGTTCTTCTCTCAAACAGAAAACACTCTATTCCACCTTGTGTGTGTGTGTGTGTGTGTGCGTGTGTGTGTGTGTGTGTGTCTCCATACACTTTAACTAAAATCATTTGACTAATTTCAGCCCTGGAAAAAGGTAAAAGGAGCTGTTAACTTGAAAACTACAGCTTCATGACATCACAAGGTGGAACACAGCAGTTTTGGAGATGTAGACAAACTAATAATAAAGGATTACTCAGATGAAACAAAACACAACTCCAGGTCTGTACACCAGCGGCAAAATACTTAGGCAAGACACTTCAACCACATTGCCAAGGGTGGAGTGAATAAAAAATATTCACAATTAAAGTAAAGTGAATGTGTGTGGGAAGTTTTATATTAAACTAATGCATTTTTTGTTATGTTTCCAGATCCAGTCCTTGCATCTCATTTGGACTTCAAAATCATTTCAGACACTGATATGGTCTTTAAAGAAGCACTGTGTAACTTTTCTGGTGCAGAGTTTACGATCAGATTTTTTTTTTCCCATGGACATTTCATTGCTTTGCCTGAAATGTTCCACAGTAGCATTAAACTTATATCCTGCATTTATTGAACTGCAATGTGTTTTTATTGCTTTAAAAACACAAGCAGGGTCGCCTCGCCATAGATCTGACGTGTAACTTGGTTTGCTGATGCTACTTTTTTGCCTCCATGGAGATAGATACATTTAATCCAATACTGTGGAGCATTCTGGACAAAGCAACAGCATCTCCATGGAGACGAGGAGGTAACGGACCCTCCGCCAGAAAAGTTACACAGTGCATCTTTAAGTTTAATATAGCATTTTTAAATGTTATTTTTAATGTCATGCCCAAGGACACAACAACAATATTATGCAATGGTGGGAGCGGGAATCAAACCACGAACATTTTGGTGACAGGGCAAACACTCATGCCCACTGACGCACAAGCGAAGTGTCATTATTTTCAGCGGGGAATGAACTACTTGTTACTTAAGTAAAAGTAAAAGTACAGATACCAGAGCAAAGAAATACTCAAGTAAAAGCAAAAGTATCACATTTAAGTGCAAGTATTAAAGTACTCATTTAAAGAGTAAAAATTAAAAGTATTTTGCGTGTAGTTTGAGGTCAAATAAAGCTTCAAATGTAGTGATTTTGTTACAGATTTGTGCTGAATTTTTTCTTTTTATTTCTCAAACTATAATAAAAATACTGTTACTTTTCAGTCCTGTCAAAAATGTAGTGGAGTAGAAAGTACAAATACCTGCTCTCAGATGTAGTAAAGTAAAAGTAGAAAGTATCTACTTGAAAATCTACTTAAGTAAAGTACAGATACCTAAAATGTATACTTGTGTACAGAACTTTACTACTTTTACTTTGTTACTTTCCTCTAGGGCTTAAGAAGTTACTGATACGACACATACCTTGATACAGTGCACTTTTGATTTAATACAATATATTTCAAATTGATTCGATAATTAAAAACTGATTCAATAAAAATAATGGCTAAATCATGGCTGTGTTACTAAAAGTCTTTGTTAAACCACTTCTTGTGAAAAGTTAATATGAAACACAAACATTTTAATCATCAAAACGGTGAAAAGGTCAAATGTGTTGCATAAACGAGTTTCCTTCCCCTAAACAAGCAAGAAAACTGTAGCATTATAACAAAATAATTTAGTAAAATATAACAAAAAATACTCTATACACAACAACCCACGATATCAATACTGTATCATCACATTAAACAATACAATATATCGATGTTTTGATATGTTTGTACACCCCTACGTTCCACCACAGATTATTTTATGAGTTGTTTTAAAGCTTTGTTGAGGTCGCCATATCTTACTTTAGAATGCTCATTGTTTTTCCAGCTAAAGTAAATACAGTTAGCTTGATGCTTTGGACTTTGGTTGCTTTTTAATTGCCCCATAGTCCTCCTCTCCAGGACCTTCCCCTTTAAGAGCTGGTCCCAGGACGCTGGTCTAATTGGAGCAGTTTTGGTCCGATAATCCTGTCCCCTCCTCAAAGTCCTCAGATTAAAAACACTGCTGCAGCTCTGGGACTTTCTCGCTGTGGATATTTTCTATTAATTTTGTCGTACTCATTTAGCGAGTGCAGCAAAACACAATTAACCCCGTCCACCTCCATGTGCCAGAGTAATCCTCAAACTAGTGTAAGAGGCAGAGTTATCGCAAAAGGCTCACTATCAGATGTTCAGTTTACAAATGAGAATAATGCAGATATTACAGTAAACAAAGTGTTCTGTAGTGGTGCTGGTGGAGGAAGAGTTTATTCACTTTCTACTTATTGTTTTTCAAGTCGCACAGGCAACATCATATAAACGTTTTAACATAAAGCTGCTAGTTTATGTTGTAATTTATCTGCCCTGGTAACTGACCTGTCACTTTGGGTGGACCTACAATCAATCAGTCTCAACCTTGACAGGGAAATTCAGTGTGCAGTGGTACAACAACAAACAATGTAGACAACACTGCTGTGTGAGAGGCTGGCCCTTGCTTGTTGAACTCAAGCCTGGTGTCCAAATGATGGTTTTGTTTCTCTTATAAGATTGTTGGATGTCAATTCAAGACTTAAGGAATTTAGATACGACAACATCCAACATAAACCACTGTGTGATGGTGCGCTCGATCAGTTCAGGCTATGACCAAAGTTCTTACTCCACTCGAATGTTTCAGCTGGTAAAGAAATAGTTCATTCCCTCAAAGTATTTCCTCTGGAAGGTCTCATACATATAGTGTAAAAATGCTTCAAAAACTGCTCAGTGTGAGTCAGGTAGCCACAAAAGCAGCAGCAGTGTAGCTAAGGCTAGTGCTACAGACCGGGCATGTTTCTGGTCATGTGTTTAACAAAAATGAATTGCAGATGCACCAAAAGGAGGGCTCACTCTGCAACCGAGATTCCAAAATATCAGACTGGCCTACAAAGGTTCTAAGTTTGATCTTTGACCCTGAAGATGTTTAGCTTTGACTGCAGTGGGCATCTGGTTTAAGAGTGGGAACCAGCCCTACCCTCCCTGCCTCGGGGTCTTGTTCACCACTGAGGGGAGGATGGAGCGTGAGGTCGACAGGCGGATCGGTGCAGCGTCGGCAGTGATGTGGTCGCTGTATCAGACCGTTGTGGTGAAGAGGGAGCTGAGCCGAAAGGCAAAGCTCTTGATTTACCGTCAATCTACGTTCCTGCCCTCACCTATGGTCATGAGCTTTGGGTAATGACCGAAAGGAAGTGTCCGGGGTGAAGTAAGTCTGGGAGTCCCTGCTTAGACTGTTGCCCCCGCGACTCGGCCCTGGATAAATGGAAGAAAATGGATGAATGGATGGACCAACCCTACCCCACAGACTAACACCTGGGTTTGGAGCAGGTTTGAGCTCCAGTAGTTCCGTGAATGAACAGGACCCAGCTCGCCTACAGCGGTGACAGTGATTCATGATGCATTTGCCACTGTTCGTGTACACACAAGGACGCACCTCTGCAGCTCTCCGTATATATTTTCTTGTGCAGGACTTGATTAGTGACACCACACTGGGGGTGTTCTACATGTATCACTATTGTTCAGCAGTTACCATGGTGAAACAATGCAACTACCAAAAATGTTTTAATATTGTCTGCAGACTCAAGAAAAAATACAAAATGGATTTAAACAACACGTTTTCAGGAGCCTGTGATTAAAGCGAGCGTTCATGGTCCTGTTTAAGAGTTTGATTTTCAACAAAAAGGTGAGAGTGGCTAAGTGGAAAACTGTTGACTAATGCTAGCAGCTTGTAATTGTAATTTTATGTATGAGAGACTTGTTTAAGCGCACAAATCATCTCACCTGCTGCATTTTCGCCTAACTCTGTTCTTTCTGGTCCGATTGTGTTAAAATAAAGCTCAGATTAAGTCTAATTTGAGTAACAGAACTTCTAACAGAGCAGTGCTTTCAGTTAGCTTCCCACCCCTAGGGAATAACATCAGCTGCAAAGTATTAATAGATTCTTGTGTTGTTAAATGTCAAATCATATATTTTGTAGTAAAAGTAGTAAAGTTTTGGTTTTATTTGGCTTAAGTGTTGAGTTTAAAGTCCAATAGCAAATACTGAAGAAAAATGCGGTAGATTTTGAGTCTTAAATCTTGAGTTAATATAAGTTTACAGCGTCTCCACAGCTGAAAAACACTCTTTTCTTTGTGTAGCATTTGTGTTCACAAACCGCAGCAGGTCCAGACTTTTGAGGAGCCCCGAGCTGTTCTTTGTGCAGTCGCTCACAGAGGAGGAAAAGAGGAGAGGAAAAGAGGAGAGGAGTTTTACACGCACAGAAAGCAACGCTGCCGGCCTCCTCCAAGCTCTACATTACAACTCTCTCCTCTCCTCACTCTCCTCCTTTCTTTCTTCTCGCCTTTCGCTCTTTTCCAGCTTCCTCTCCTCCTTCACTTTCATCCCTCCTCTCTCTGTCTCCTCTCCCTATTCCCTCCTCTCTTCCTCTCTCTGTCTTTTTTCTCCTTCTTTATCTTTCCTGTCCTCCATCTTCTTTTTAATCTTTCTCCTGTCTCGCACCTCTCCAACCTTTCTTTCCTCCCTCTTTTATCTCATCCTCCCTCCTTCTTTTCCCACTCTACTCTTTCTCTCTCTTTCTCTTTCTTTCTCCACTATCAGCTCTCCTCCTCTCTCCCTCTTCTTGCTTTCTCTTTCTCCCCTCTCCATTCACTCTTTTTCTCTTCCCTCTCACGTCTCCCTCTGTTCCATCTCTTCTCCCTCCTTTCTCCTCCTGTCTACATCTCTCCCATCCTCTCTTCCTCTATCACTCCCTCCATCACCCTCCCTTCTTTCATTCTTCTCGATCTTTCTTTCTTAGCATTTCTAACTCTCTCTTTCCTCTCCACTTCCCTCCTTTTTCTCTCTCTTATTCTATCCATCTAGCATCTCTCGTCTCTCTCTCCTCCCTTATCGCCTTCTCTTTCTCTGTCTTCTTTCTCCCCATCTCCTTCTCGCTCCTCTCTCCCTTCTTTCGCTTCCTTACGCTGTCTCCCTTCTTTATCTCTCCGTCCTCTCCCTCTCTCCTTTCATTCTTCTTCTCTCCTCATTATCTTCAAAATCAGATTTGGTTGTGCACAGACTTGGTCACAGCTCAATGCGTTCTCCTGCTCCAGCAACATGGCCTCCTCCTCTTCCTCTTCATGTCTCCTTCAGTCCTCTTCCCATCTTGTTCAGTCCTCCTCCTCTTCCTGTCTCGTTCAGTCCTCCTCCTCTTCTTGTCTCGTTCACAGTCCTCCTCCTCTTCCTGTCTCGTTCAGTCCTCCTCCTCTTCCTGTCTCGTTCAGTCCTCTTCCTCTTCTGTCTCGTTCACAGTCCTCCTCCTCTTCTGTCTCGTTCACAGTCCTCTTCCTCTTCTGTCTCATTCACAGTCCTCCTCTTCTTGTCTCGTTCACAGTCCTCTTCCTCTTCCTGTCTCGTTCACAGTCCTCCTCTTCTTGTCTCGTTCACAGTCCTCTTCCTCTTCTGTCTCGTTCACAGTCCTCCTCCTCTTGTCTCGTTCAGTCCTCTTCCTGTCTCGTTCAGTCCTCTTCCTCTTCCTGTCTCGTTCACAGTCCTCTTCCTCTTCCTGTCTCGTTCACAGTCCTCCTCCTCTTACTGTCTCGTTCACAGTCCTCTTCCTCTTCCTGTCTCGTTCACAGTCCTCCTCTTCCTGTCTCGTTCAGTTGTCCTCCTCTTCTGTCTTGTTCACAGTCCTCCTCCTCTTCCTGTCTTGTTCACAGTCCTCCTCCTCTTGTCTCGTTCAGTCCTCTTCCTGTCTCGTTCAGTCCTCTTCCTCTTCCTGTCTCGTTCACAGTCCTCCTCCTCTTACTGTCTCGTTCACAGTCCTCCTCTTCTTGTCTCGTTCACAGTCCTCTTCCTCTTCTGTCTCGTTCACAGTCCTCCTCCTCTTACTGTCTCGTTCACAGTCCTCCTCCTCTTGTCTCGTTCAGTCCTCTTCCTGTCTCGTTCAGTCCTCTTCCTCTTCCTGTCTCGTTCACAGTCCTCCTCCTCTTCCTGTCTTGTTCACAGTTCTCCTCTTCCTGTCTCGTTCACAGTTGTCCTCCTCTTCCCATCTTGTTCACAGTCCTCCTCTTCCTGTCTCGTTCAGTCCTCTTCCTCTTCCTGTCTCTTTCACAGTCCTCCTTCTCTTCTGTCTCGTTCACAGTCCTCTTCCTCTTCTGTCTCGTTCACAGTCCTCTTCCTCTTCTGTCTCATTCACAGTCCTCCTTCTCTTCTGTCTCGTTCACAGTCCTCCTCTTCCTGTCTCGTTCACAGTCCTCTTCCTCTTCTGTCTCGTTCACAGTCCTCTTCCTCTTCTGTCTCGTTCACAGTCCTCTTCCTCTTCTGTCTCGTTCACAGTCCTCCTCTTCCTGTCTCGTTCACAGTCCTCTTCCTCTTCCTGTCTCGTTCACAGTCTTCTTCCTCTTCTGTCTCGTTCACAGTCCTCTTCCTCTTCTGTCTCGTTCACAGTCCTCTTCCTCTTCTGTCTCGTTCACAGTCCTCTTCCTCTTCTGTCTCGTTCACAGTCCTCTTCCTCTTCTGTCTCGTTCACAGTCCTCCTCTTCTGGCTCGTTCACAGTCCTCTTCCTCTTCTGTCTCGTTCACAGTCCTCTTCCTCTTCTGTCTTGTTCACAGTCCTCCTCTTCTGTCTCGTTCACAGTCCTCTTCCTCTTCTGTCTCGTTCACAGTCCTCTTCCTCTTCTGTCTCGTTCACAGTCCGCTCGGCTCGGGGTCATTAGCATGCTTCACTAGCATCAGCACCGTTTTAATTAGCAAAAAGCTCCACTTAAACATTCAGACCTCATTTCAGTTCGTTTGAGTCCGATCACATGAAAAGTGTCCGTTTTTACAGGGTTTTCAAGTGTTAAAGCAAACCACAAAACAGTGAGAAGAGAGTCAACACAACAGTCATTTTGTAATAACTTTTTCTTAAAGGCTCACTGTGTAACTTTCCTGATGGAGATGTTATTCCAGGGCCTGCAGTTTTCCACATTATGGTATTGAACTTGTCTGTCTCCATGGTGACAAGCAGGTATTGCCACCAGGCCAAGTTACAAGTCAGATCTGTGGAGAGGCGACCCCGGTCACAGTCAGGGGTGGACAATTCTTTTTCCCATGGGGCCACATGAGAAACAGAAAATATTGTGGAAGGCCGGGCCACAACACAAAACTCAATTCTGCATAATATTAATTGTACACACACGTCATGATTTACGTATTGCATCATTTTGTATGTGAATAAAAAACACCTCTAAAAATAAAAGCAATGCAGCTTTAGTCCATGCATGAGGTAAAATTATAAAATATGTTTATTTTGTAATTCCAAATTATCTTAAAGGGGCTGTTCAGAGCCAACTAAAGGACCGTATGTGGCCCGAGAGCCGGACAATGCCAAGGTATTTTAGCAATAAAGCAATAACAATAAAAAGCAAGAGAATTCACGCAAAATAAACAAGTTTAATGCCATACTGTCCAAATTCAGGCATTTAATACCAGATGCCCTTCCTTCCTACAATGTAAGACACTTCATTACACTGATTTGTACCTGAGTCTCTCAAAGAACAGTCACAAGTCGCTCGCATTAGCCAGCAGTAGTATCAGCAGTTTTTCCAGTTCTTGCCTTTTCAGACAGTTTTAAAACTTTTTAGCCGTGTTTATTAATGTGTGCATCGTGTGACCATGGAAACATTCTGCCATAGACATACATGTAGAACACCCCAAGCATGTTGGAACCGCAGTCAATAAGTCAATATGTCAATATGTTTCTACCATATGTTTCTACTATATCTCTATTTTTCAACAGTTACCATGGTGACACAATGCAAAAACTGCCAAAAATGTTTTAATATAGTCTGAAAACTCCAGAAAAATACAAAATGGGTTTAAACAACACGTTTTCAGGAGCCTGTGAACAATACGAGCGTTCGTGGTCCTGTTTAGGTGTGGCACCCCTAGCGTGTTGTCACCGTTGTTGTTTCTACCATATTGTGGCGAGGGGGGAGGGGGTAGTTGCTGAAATTTCCACCAGAAAAGTTCCACATTGCAGCTTTAATGTAGCCTATACAAAGACAGTATTGACACGTATGTAAAAACCGTGTTGACACAGTGTGGGTCTGGTGTTCTGCCTGAGGAGTTTCTCTTAAACATGGCCGTCGCTTTTGCATTATTCATGTGTTTTCTTCTGCTCGCTTCAAGTGGAGCCGGGTTTGATTGACAGGTGCGGCGCTCTTTGACTCTCACGCCTGTAGCCTTTTATCGAACCGTACATTTAAATCCCGCTTTAATTACAATAGCTCCTCTGTATGTTGGTGCACAGATCACAACAGGAATAATCAACTCACTGTAATCTGGAGTCGACAAACACACACACACACATTTTGCTTGGATGGTTTTTATTCCAGCAAGTTTTGTTGTGTAAATAAGCTAGCTGCTATTGTCAGCATCCCCACGAGCGCCTCCTGACTCTGACTGTGTGTTCTCTTCTCAAATGTTTGGAAATAGAACTGGATGGCTGCAGTATTAGACAAGTAATTAAAGAAAACATGGTGAAGGTTAGAGCTGTAGTGATTCAGCGACTAATTGTGACTAGTCAGCTATAAAAAAACATGATCAGTGTTTTGATCATGTGGACTATAAAGACTCTAAAACACAAAGACAATGGCGTTATTAAACCAGTCAAATAAGACACCCGAGGTTATAGCAAGCAACCACAAAATGGCAATCACAGTATTATGTTCTAACACTATTACACAGTAAAAGTTCAAAATGAGCCATGATTATGTTGATGCTGGTAGTGACAGTCTAAATATTATCCATTTGTCTTTTTGGGGTAGTCCTGGTTTAGAACTACTTTAGCCACGTTTATCCTTGTAAGAACAAGACTGTATGGACATGGCTTAGTCCCTGTTAGACCTGAATTAGACCTGGTTTAGATCTAGCAGCAGCAGCAGCAGCAGCAGTAGGAGGAGTAGTAGTAGTAGTAGTAGTAGTAGTAGTAGTAGTATTAGGAGGGGTAGTAGTGGTAGGCTCAGTGGTGGAACAAGTACTCATGTGTACTCATGCAACAGTAAAGTTCCATCCATCCATTTCCTTCCACTTATCCGGGACTGGGTCGCGGGGGCAACAGTCCAAGCAGGGACTCCCAGACACCCCACTTCCTTCACCCCAGACACTTCCATGTCCGGAGAGCCAATCATCGAGGCCCCTGCCTTCGACTGCACCGGCCCCCTATGGATCCTCATGCGGGTGGTGGGCCCACGGGAGGACGGACCTGCTTGCCTTGGGTGACCCTACCAGGGGCATGAAGCCCCCGACAACACAGCTCCCGAGATCATTCAGACACTCAAACCCCTCCACCACGTTAAGGCGACGGCTCAAGGAGGGACAACACAACAGTAAAGTTACATGGCTAATAATGTACTCAGTTACAAGTAAGCAATGCAACCAAAACTGTACTTGAGTAAAAGTAAAAAGTACCCATGCAAACTACTACTCAAAGTACTACTACTTTTAAAAAAAAAATTTAGACGAATTTATGTGTTTGTTGGTACAAAAAGGAGCACAATTTGGACCTGGACTTATATTGTTTAAAATGTTACTAATTACAATTAAATAGAATTATACAGAAAAACAAGTGCAGGTTTAAACATCTACTCAAAACGTACAGTTACTGAGTAGTAGTAGTAGTAGTAGTAGTAGTAGTAGTAGTAGTAGTATATGCTGTGGTCAGGCTGTTTCTGGACCCACACGTTTGGAGCTGGAGGTGCTTAATAACACAGACCCACTGAGTCACCGAGTCTCTACAAAGGCCAATGTCTTTATTAACTTCTCCTCAGTCTGCACAGGAGAGGAGAGGAGGAACAGACAGACAGAGGGAGGAGGAGAGGAGAGAGGGAAAAGAGAGGAACAACAGAGAGGAGAGAGAGAGGAAAGGGACACATCAAACAGCAAGAATATTAGACAGAACAAGGGAGAGACAGGGAGAGAAGAGAGAAAGAGAGGAAAGACGGAGGGAAGGCAAATGAAAGACAGAGGGAGGGGAGAGAGAAGATGAAAGAAAGAGAGAGAGGAGGAGAGAGGAAATGGACGCATCCGACCGCAGGAATATCAGACAGAAGGAGAAAGAGAGAGAGGTGGAAAATGAGAGCGAAGAGGAGAAAAAGAGAATGGAAAGGGATGCGACAAACCACAGGAACGTCAGACGGAGGGAAAGAGAAAGGGAGAGAGAGGGAAAAAGAGAGAGGGGAGAAAGGGATGTGAGAGAGACAGAGGGAGGAAGGCAGTTATTGTTACTCTTTACTTTATTGAAACCTTTTCTCAGCGTCCTTGTCCAGTCACTCCTCCACCTGGCGACACACTGAAGCCTGTGCAGAGATGTGCTGATGGTGCGTTCAGGGGACTTAATTAAAATGCTAATTCTTGAACGTTTGTGTGAGCTTTGAGTGTCACTGTTTTTAATGTGGCTTTCAAACAAACTCAATATTAGTTGTTTTGAACATGATGTGATGTTTCTTTTAGTTTTATTCATCCTCATAATTTGGGTGCCTGGTTTAAGTCAAAATAAATCCAAATGCAAATGAAGAGTTCAAAAACAGTTATCGTTTTTTTTTTTTTTGTTTTTTTTTTAATTTAATTTAATTTATTTATTTTTTTTACTATTTTCTAGAGATATTAGCAATGACAAAAATGTATTACTATCTTAATTTCTTTTATCAAGAATAGATGGAATTATATTTTGGGAATACATTTTGACTTTTGAAAATATTACAATTCTAAGAGTAAACTACAAAAACAAACAAACAAAAAAGAATAAATGCAGGCATGACACCTCAAGGTAACAAGTGACTAACTAAAACTTCACACAGCTGGGTTTTCTGACAAAAAGCCCAAAACCAGACTGAAGAAACGTACCATACCTTATTTAACAAGTAATTTTCATCACATTGTCAAAACTGTTTTATTTTATTTCAACCAAGGCCAGTGCACGGATAACACTGAGCTCAAACAGAAAAGATGCTCTGCTCCAGTTTTAGCTACAAGCTCTTTTCTGTCTTCAGTCCTTGGGCTGGTTCAGACAGAAGACTTTAAACATTTTATTTACACAAACACAATTCTGAAGTCGACCTGCTCGTATCAATCAACATTTCACTAATAACAAAACCTCCTAACGCAGCTGTTCAATTCATAGTTAAAGAGGGGGTATTGTGTAGAATCATCGTTTTAATGTTGTTCCTTCATCAAAAACGTGCCTGAATAGGTTTTTGATGTCATCCACGCATGTCTGAGTAATTTAGCAATCTCTCCTGGGTTCTATTCAAACCCTCCTTACTGTTCGCTGTAAGATCCTGTGCAATGCTCAGCCAACAAGCTCCCACATGACAATTCTCCAAAAAATATACCAAAACATTAGCTCATTAGCGGGATGCACGCTGATTGTGTTGTGATAGCGCTCTGAAGGGGGAGTAACTTAGCGGGGGAGGTGGGACTCAGAGCATCAAAACAAACAAAACTGAAACTGAAATTTGAACGTGAAAATAGCATTTTCAAACCGAAAAAAGGCAACGTACACATGTTTGAGTAACGCTTTATTATTAGTCTGTTTGCATCTTCAAAGCTCAAAACATTCTGTTCCACCTTGTGATGTCATGAAGTGGTAGTTTTGAAGTTAACAGGTCCTTTTACCTTTAGTTTGAGAGGAAAACTCAGCTCTAAATATGCAGGATTTGTGTGTTAAACATGTGCGTACGAAACAAAACACAACTCCAGGTCTGTTTTTGATGAAGAAATTAAGAAGAAAAAACAGATCAAAAAATGGCATAATATGGGCCCTGTAACTTCTAAAACACACAAAATCCAATTCATTGTTTTCATTACAGTGTAAATGGTCAAAAAGTCTCGCTCAAAAGCACAACATCATTACGCACTATGGAATTCTGGGAGGCTATAACAGCTCCTATAAGTTCTATGACCTGAATATAAGACATAACCGTAATGTCCACAACGCTTCCGAGTGAATGAGGAGAGAGCAGCCGATGAGATGTTAAAGTGACATTTCCTGCGTATCATTTGGGCGAAATTTCCTCTCAAATCACTATACAACAACTCCACGGGATGCAGACAGGGGCGAGCGCTAACAGCCCCGCACTGCTCTGTCTGAACCAGGGACACGACAGCATTCAAATCTGCTTCTGCAAACACACAAACACACACACACAGCGTTTTCCATTTAACACTCCATTGGCTCCTGTGTTCTCTTCAGCCCTGGCCGAGGTACTTCCACCAATCACCCACCCCCTGTCGCTCTACCTCGTATCCCAGCTAATATTCACTCCATCGGGGCAATCTGGCGCCGGGCAGGGGGGGCGGTAGGCGGAGGAGGGGGCGCTGGCGGGCGTGCAAATAACAGCCATCTACCACCCACGCGGTCCAGAGCGCGGAGTCGTAATGGACCACCGCGGAGCCAGAGGAGGAAAAGTCAACACGAGAGGGGAAGGGGCGAGGGCAGGTGCGGAGGTGACGGGAGCAGGGGGGGTGATGTGGATATAAGGGAAAATGGTCCAAGGTTAGTCCCAGGGCTAGTTTCAGATGTTTGTGATTTAATCGGGTCAGTCCTGGTGTAGTCCCTGATTGATCCTGGCGTAGTCTAGTCCTGGTTTAGTCCTGTTTTAGTCCAGCTGATTGTATATATAAATGGATTTAGGCTACATAGCTAATCTGCTAGCCGCTGTGTTCCAAATAGGAAGTGTTAATGGGGGTGCTTCCGGCTCCATCGACTTTATTTCCTATTGAAAAATCGTCGCCCCTCTCTCTGTAACTGCTGCAGGAAGTCTTGTCATTTTGGTTTTAAATTGTTCGTGTTAACCCACTCTACATGATCCTGTTGTTTTTGTTTTGCTATTTTCTCTGTAAATAAATTCCTACTCCTAATATTGAACTGGCTCCAAATGTGTTCCTGATCTAGTCCTGGATTATTCCTTGAGTAGCCATGATTGGACATCAAAAATAAATCTAATCTGATCTAGACTAACAGAAGTGAGGCTGCCAATCTGTGCCATTTGCCCCTCTGATCACCAACACTCACGCACAGCGCGTTCAGACTAGGAAAGGTGGGTGAAGTGTCTTGCCTAAGGACACAACAACACTGGGAATTGGTGGACGAGTGCTCTAACCAATGAGCCACTGTTGTCCCTGTAAACTTGGACAACATAAATACTTGTGATGTAGTCCTATAGGTGAAGGCCTGTAGTTTTGGGTTTGTTTGTCAGTCTTGGATAAATCCTGATTTAGTCCAGAGTTAATCCTGGTTTAGTCCTAGTTTAGTCCTGGGTTGGGCCTTCATCTTGGTCCAGTCTTTAGACCCATGTAGTTTCGGATTAGTCCTGGTTTGTCATAGTTTATCTCTGGTTTAGTACTGGGCTCATCCTTATTGAGATCTCAGGTGGTTTAGTCCAAGAGGTTATTCCTAGTTGAGTCCTGGGTTAGTTCTGGTTTAGTCCTAATTTGATCTTGGCTTAGTCTTGGTTCAGTTTCCCCTGTTTGGTCCTGTTATGTTATGTTTTCACCCATTCTCAACTCCTTCACCACCAACAAGCCTCAACAAAACACCCCAATATCACATTTTTTCTTATTCCATTTCCACTCTGGTTCTTTCTCGGAGCCTGGGCATGTCTTGGTCTATTTATAGCCCCAAATGTGCTCCTGTGCTCGGGCTGAGACTGGCCGACCTCTGCCTCGCTCAGAAAGCTCCAACAAAACCAAAATGCATGTCCTGTTTCTATGACGACCGCTAACAAATCACCAACATTCTGTCCAGAGCGAAATTACAACTTCAAGGCTGTACTTTTCTCGTGTGAAATTCAATATTGGAGATCAGACAGATTGCATGGAGTCTCAAAGCATAAAAAAAAATAAAAAAATAATATATATATATTTATTTTATTTTGATTTGATTAGATGTCTTTACTTTACCTTTACTTCATTTGCATAGTTATATTAAAGGTGCACTATGTAACCTTTCTAGTGGAGGGTCACCTGCTTGTTTCCATGGAGATGTTATTGCTTTGTGGGCATGAGCATTTTATTACTAGCATTTATGTGTTTTATTGCTAAAGAAAATACAAACAATACATACTAAACAACTTTCTGGCTCCGTGGCATCTCCCGTGGAGATAAATAAATGGAATGCCATACTGTGGAACTTTCCGTGTAAAGTTCTTCATTCGTCCCAGGTATAACTGCTTTGTCCATCCCCATAGAAAACAGTGTGGATGCAATGGGCATGTTAAAGAAACATTTCAGATTTGTAAAAAAAAAAGAGAAAAAACAAAAAATAAAATAAAAATCTGGTTGCCACGTGAACAGCCCTATAGATGATTAAACTACCACCTAAACCGCTGCTGTTCAAGTTATTTAAAGGTGTCCACTACCTGCTCGTCTCCATGGAGATGTTATTTGCTTTGCCTGAAATGTTTTGTATTACATTAAAGCTAAATACACATTACTGTCCTCGTAGGGTAATTTGTCCTCTGCATTTGACCCGTTCTTCAATGTGTCTGGGTTAAACTGGTCAGGAGCTGTGGGGCCCATCTCCAGATCTTGAGGTAGACTTGATCAGGACTACCTTAGCTGGAGGATTTGACCCATTTTCAGTGTTTTGGGTTGAACTTAAACTTATCTAGCTTTTTATTCAATTAACAGGATCCTATATTACGCAAAAATGACTTTTGTGAGCTTTAAGCCATGTTATAATGTTGTTACCTCCTCAAAAACAGACCTGGAGTTGTTTTGTTTCATTTACACTCGTTTCAGTAATCTTAGTTTATTAGTCTGTCTACATCTCTAAAGTTCAAAATGCTCTGTTCCACCTTGTGATGTCATGTACTGGTAGTTTTCACGCTAACCTTTAGTTCAACAGACTTTTTTCCACAAAGGCTGGATGTCCTGCGCTGTAGGGTTGCAGAACTTCTGGTTAATGGTTTTCTATGGCAAAATGCCTGTGGAAATGTTTCGCGTTTTCTCCACCAGTTTCATAAATCGTTAGTTTTGCTCAGTAGTCCACTAATGCTCGTCGTTGTTCGCCTTTAAGTTTTCGTCTTTCTTCCCTTGATAGTTGTGGATAAACTTTTGGTGGAAGAATGTTTATCCTTTGTGGACCTTGTTGGTTGAAGATTTGGTGATGGGGCAGATTTATGAAGCTGGTGGAGAATACGTGAAACATTTCCACAGACATTTTGCCACAGAAAACCATTAACCGGAGGTTCAGCAACCCTACAGCGCGGCACTTCCGGCTGTTGTGAAAAAGGTCTATAGAGATTGGAAATTCTTGGGCTGAAATTATCCAAATGATTCTAAAGAAGGTGTATGGAGCTGAAGGTGGAACTTGAGAAAAGAACTCAGCCAAAAATTGCAGGGTTTGTGTGTTAAACATGTGTGAATGAAACAAAACACAACTCCAGGTACGTTCTTGATGAGGAACCAGCATAGGAACTGCCATTTCTACTGCGACTGGGCTTGCGTCTCTACAAATCTGACCCGTAACTTGACTTGGTATAGCTCCACCTGCTTGCCTCCCAGGAGATAGATGATGTTTCTTTCTTCTCCGTTTTTGCTCCTGTCCTTTTTGCAGATGTGGAGGTAAAAGTTTGTGCTTGTTAAACTTTGGGTTCCATCTGTGAGTGGAGGAGGAGACCAGCTCTGAGCCTGATGCAGATGTTGTGTGGAGCTCTGCCTTCTGTCAGAGCTGCTTCTTATGGAAATGTACCAAATTCATTATAGACTTAACATCGCACACTTTCTTTTTTGCATAATTTATTTTGTGGACTTTCAGAGCGGAGATGGTTCTTAAGACCAAACTATTGTGTCCCTCATTAGAACAGTGAAGAGATGCAAATGGACTCAGATAGAGGAATACATTTACTGGACTTAAAGGATTATACTAACGATATTTGAATTCTATTTTAATCTCTTAAGTCTGTTCTCTGATGGAAATGATACCTCCTACACCGGGTTTAGTTCTGATTTAGACCTGGGTAGATTAGACCTGGTTTAGTTCTGGGTTAGTTCTGGTATAGTCCTAGATATAGAGACTTGGGTTAGTCCTGGTTTACTCCTGGGTTTGTCACTGATGAAAACATCTCTCACTTCTGTTGTTTAGTCTTGGTTTAGTCCTAGTTTAGCCCAGGTTTAGTCCTGGTTTATTCCTGAGTTTGTCATTAATGAAAACCTGGCTTATTTCTGTTGTTTAGTCTTGGTTTAGTCCTAGTTTAGGCCAGGTTTAGTTCTGGATTAGTCCTGGGTTTGTCATTGATGAAAACCTGGCTCACTTCTGTTGTTTAGTCTTGGTTTAGTCCTAGTTTAGTCCAGGTTTAGTTCTGGTTTAGTCCTCTATGTAGGCCTGGGTTAGTCCTGGTTTAGTTCTTGATAGACGCCTCGTCCTTGTATGTGGTTTGAACCTGAGTGAGTCCTAGGTTAGCCCTGAGTTAGCCCTGCTTTTGTCATGGTTTAGTCATGGTTTAGTCCTGGTTTAATCCTAGATGTAGACCTGGTCCTTGTATGTGGTTTGAACCTGAGTGAGTCCAAGTTTAGTCCTGGTTTAGTCCTGGTTTAGTCCTTGATATAGACCTGGTCCTTGTATGTGCTTTGACCCTGGATGAGTCCTAGGTTGGTCCAAGGTTAGTCCTGTGTCCTAGTTCTAGACATATTTACAATTTTAGAGACTAACTACAGTCACTTTTTTAAACCCCCATTTTGCAAACTTAATAAAACAAATATAATTGTGTCCATTGTTTCAAAGTGATGAAAAATTAGCCCTGTTGTCATAGCAATAAGCAATTCAAACATGTTTTAAATGGTAAAAAGTCCTCACAGTGCATATCCATAGGTTTCAGTTTCTTATTTATAGTTGACATTATGAAGACTTTTTATCATCCAAAAGATATACACACTTTTTTGTTTTTGTTTTTAATTGTTAATTGTTAATTGTTAATTGTTATGGCAACGGAGCTGGGGATCACTCCAAATCACATGAATGCAGAAAAAAAAGTAAAATAGATGAAGTATGAAAGCAATAAATAAAAGAAATGGAAATAAAGTGTGTCAAATATGATCTCAACCTTCCAATAGCACATACAAAGGACATGAAATACTAGAATTTCAAACTTGATTTCAATACCGATTCTGATACCACAATTATAATGAAAACACTTTTAATTTAGACAAAAGAATGTGATTTTCATCCTTAAATCTTTTCAATAAATCCGTTCCATGGGCGTATACTAGTCTATGTGCTCTTATACTTGTTCTGATACAGCTCAAAATCATTCTAAAGCTTCAGAAAGGTTCATTTCTGTCCTGTGAATGTGACTTTTTTAGTATCGATACCTGCTCAAATGAGTATCTAGTTTCGATACTTGTTCACTAACTGATTTTCTATAATTTTGTTTGATTGTGGAGTTTGTAACCCGCTCTTGGCTTGTTGTGGTTTTAAATTGGGTTCGTACGCATTCTCAAATTGAGTAAAAGCTTTGAAATAAGCAGCCGTTATGATGGGTAAACATGCACAATGCCACAGAGAGAGGCAGGTGCTAAGGTTACTGTAGGCACACGATTCTCCGGCTCCTCCAGCTCCTCCGCCCACGGCTCTTCTCTGTACATGGAGAGAGATCAGCGTTATTATTGCTTGTTTGTGAGGAAATGCATTTATAGACAATATGGGGGAAGGTTTAAAGGGTTAAATATGTTACGCTAAATCCACTTGTTTATGCCGTTATAGTAATGTATTCTAATAAAAAAACAAACATGGAGCTGTGTTTTCATTTTTGTTTGTTTGGGTAATTTTGCGTCTCCTTTTCAAGAGCCCACAATGCTCTGCTCCACCTGCTGATGTCATGGAGTGCTGTGTTTTTGGTTTTCATAAGGTATAGAATTTCACTGGCTTCACTACCAAACAGCTCTGTAAAAATCAGGAGGTGGCATGTCACGAGTCACGTTTGTGGAGATGCAAGCTCGCTCAGAGTAAAGACGCATGTTTTTCAAGGGTTTTTAGTGCGATAAATGCAATCAAAATGGAAAAAAGTTACATACTCTGGCTTTAAAGATCTTCTACTACACAAAATTGACTCTTGTGAGCTTTAAGTCATGTTAGAACCTCGTCAAAAACAAACTTAGAGTTGGAGAAGGTGGAAAAGCGCTGTGTAAAAATGTGACCATTTACAAGGCACATTTTCCAAGGTGTATTTGAATGTATATATTTAATGCCATAATGTGGAACTTTACAATCAAGGTAACAGTATATTAACAGAAACAAGCAGGTCATGTGCAATCCAAGAGCATTATTGTTATTATTATTATTATTAATAATAATAATAATAATAAATTCATTCATTTATTCATTTATTTATGTATTTATTTATTTATTTATTTATTTTTTCTGGGTTAAGAATTCAGAAAAATCATCCATATGAACCATTCCTAAAGAAAGGTATATTTGCTTATCTGATAAAAGCATCCGTACAGTTTGGTTAAATATAAATGAGTTGGAGGTAATTCGCTGATGGTAAAACCATGTCACGTTTCTTTGCATATATTCATATTTCATGTGTTCACTTTTAACACTTTGTCGACTGAAAATGTGAGAAAAGTACAAATATTATGGCTGAGATTTGGGTGTTTCATTCATACTTTTGAATAATCCTTTATTATAAATCTGGTTACATCTCCAAAGCTCAAAATGCTCTGTTCCACCTTGTGATGTCATGAAGCAGTAGTTTTCCAATCCAAAAAACTTCCATCCAAATGATTCTAGTGAAGGTGTATGGAGTTTAAAAACAGAGTCATGACATCACAAGGTTGAACAGAGTGTTTTTGAGAGAAGAACTCAGCCTAAATCTGCAGAATTTGTGTGTGAATGAAATAAAACACAACTCCAGGCCTGTTTGAGGAAACTACATTATAACACAGATCAGAAGCTTGAGTAATATGGGCCCTTTAACATGATTACAATGATGAGGGGCTGGATTTTTTTTCAACTTTTACTTTTTCATTTGTTCTAGTTAGGTTGAGTTGGGACATTGCATTACACTGACCTATAAATGCGCTGCTACAGGAACACATGCAGAAGTCCGTCATGTTCTTATGCAGACTTTAATGACACAAGTGATAATCCCATTAGCCAAACAGCTCACCCTCCTCTCCATTAAACCACAGATTTCCCCCAGGACCCTCAGTGCAGCTCTGGGCTCAGTTAAAGCTGCCACTCCGCTCTGATGACAGAAGAATAAGTGAAAGTGGAGCCCGGCTAACAGTTCTTGTGTCTGACCAACACAAGGACACGCTAAAATGTATTATTGAGGATCTGCTGTGAGTGATGTGATGCTGATACAGGCTTTTAATTTGGATGTGGACAGGGAACGCTTTTATTTTGAAAGAGACAATACATGTAAATGATGTAACTGCACTGTCCTATTATGTTAGTTGTTTTTTTTTTCATCTTAGCATGTTGTTTCCTCATCAAAAATTTCCCTGGAGTTGTGTTCTTTCTTTGACATCATGGAGACCAGGAAGAGCTCCTCCGTGTTTTGAAGTCCATTCTCTTTATAATGTCTGATCTAGGGCTGATGAAAAATGAGTCTGAAACAAGAGTATTTTAATGGATAGATCCACAGCCAAGACGATTCGATTTTTCCCATATCGCCCATCCCTAGACCTGATATGGCCTTCATTACAATGATCACACATCTGAAGCTGCTGTTTTTAGCCTCACTTAAATGATTTCACTTCAGTGTGCCCGGGCCAGGCCAGAATATTGAATAATAGACAGTCCTCAAACTTCTTGTTAATATTTGATTCATTACAAACAAAACTTGGTTTAGATTTTAGACTCTGTGTTTGCCCAACTTCCAGGAGGTTAGTGGTTCAATCAATTCAAGTAGTAGGAGTATAGAGAGTTCTTTTGTTGTCGAGTATTTGAAAAGTGCTACAGAAATTCAAGGTTATTTTATTATTAAAGGTGCGTTGTGTAACTTTTCTCCATGGATATGTTGTTGCTTTGTCTGGAATGTTTCACAGTATGGCATTAAACCTTTCTGTCTTCATGGAGACCAAACTAGACTAAGTTACAGGACAGATCTGTGGAGAAGTGACCTCGCTCATAGTCAGAATACCTATTTTTCTAGGTATTTCTGAGCCATAAAACCACCTGTCACCTATACCACAAATGTAAAGCAGAGCTGTTTAATGCCATACTGTGGAACATTCCAGACAGAGCGACGACATCTCAATAGAAACAAGCAAGTGACGGTCCCCCAACCAAAAAGTTACACAGTGCAGCTTTAATGTTGGCTGACTCATTTTATTATTATTTTTTTTTCCAATCAATTCTTTGTAAGTGACGTCCGTGATAAACAGCTCCAGATCTTCTTGTGTTCACTCTCCTCTCTCAGTTGTCAGTCTCGTACAGTGTGTCCACATTTCTCAGGAGTGCGCGGGGCCCCTGACAGTCCGGGGCCATCACTCTTCCGGCTCTAATTAAAGCGGCGGTAATTACGAGCACGCTCCGTCCTGCGCTCAGACAGACAGGGGCCTCTGTGATGGAGCGCCCGCCTGACATTGAGAGAAAGAGCTTCCTGTGCGACCCCTTCACGGACACTCCCTCTGTCCGTAAATCACAGCTCCAAGGACTCGGCACGGTCCACTCACAGAGCCCACCGCACGCCCACTCATCACATATGTCCACTGCATACAGGCGTATTCTGAGACACAGGGACAGTATGGGAGCTGTTCCGATCTATAGCCGGGGTTATGTTGATGAAAACTGTGAGTTATTCAAGATTTTTAAAGGTGCGCTATTTAACTTCTTTTGTTAGTGCTTATATTCACACTGCAAAAACTAAAATCCAGCCAAGTTCACATGACTTGAATTAAGAACATTTAATCATGATTTGAGTAAATTTCACCTGACAAGTAAAATTATCTACCAAAGGAAGAAGGACTTTCTGTACTTCAAATATGAAAGTACATCTTGCTACACTTAAAATCAGAAAAACAACAACACACATCAAAAACTCTTTGTACTTAAAATAAGAAACTAAATTGAATGTTGCTTGAATTAAATAGTAAATTGTCACATTTTTATACATAGATTTTCCAAGTTCAAGGCACTCACGGCGCTTTACATCAACGAACCACTCACACTAATACACTGGTGTACGCAGACACTGGGGTTAAGTGTCTTGCCCCAGGACGCAACAACAGCATTCATCTGTGGGAGCTGGAATCGCACCACCAACCTTCTGATCAACTGTGCTACTGTCGCCCAATTAAGAAAAACACATTTATTCCTTCAGTAGATCATTTTACTTGTCAAGTTCAATCTCAAGTTGAATCTCAGGTAAAATGTTCTTAATTTAAGTAATTTTAACTTAACTAGATATTGTTTTTTGGCCGTGTATGGAGATGTTTGTACTTTTCCACTGCACAGAGCCCACTACGTGCCCACTCTTCACATATGTCCACCGCATATAGGGACTAAGGCGTATTCTGAGACGTGTGGACAGTGTGGGGGCTGTTCAAGGGCGACATTAGCGCAGTTGGTTGAGCGTTTATCCACTGATCCAAAGGTTGGCTATTCAAAACCTGCTCTGGACGTAAACATCATTGGTAGAGAGGTCATATCCACTGACCCACAGGTTGGTTTGTGTGATTCCAGCTCCCACCAGCCCCCATGGAGCTTTTGGATTACAAGTACCAGTTGAGGGCGAGTGTTTCGATCTTTGAAAAGGTAGACAGATTAAACATGAACAAAACACAACTCAGCAAAATTAGAATATCTTTCAAAATGTTTGTACTTTGAAGTTTTCCACTGTATGCCATGAAACTTACCTATTTTTCATCTTTGTATTTTTCCAAAAAATACCTAGAATACCTGCATTCTTTGTGAGTGCAGTCACCTCTCCACAGATCCGACCTGTTACTTGGCCTGGTGGTGGCGTCCGATTGTCTCCATGGCGATAGATACGTTATAAACCCTAGTGTGGAACGTTCCAGACAAAGTGGAGCATCTACTTTGGCCAACTTATTAATTTAATTAATCATTGCATTTCTAAAGCGCCTTTCAAGACTCCCAAAGCTCTTTACAGATCATTGTTCATTCACTCCACAGTCTGGGAACAGAATTACTACTTATTACTTAAACCTTTATATTTCTTAACAAAAGTGAGAATGTGTATGCTTGTAGTGTAAATGTTCTTATGATCGACTATAAAAGAGGTGGTGTCAAAACGCGTTGGCCTGGAGTAAAAACTTCTTTATACTACAAAAATCTTCACTGTTTGTTAATCTGTCCTTGAATTTCTCACTCCTTCATGTTTGTATAACTTTATCTTTCTTTCAGTGTACAGTGTATTAAATGTATATTTAAGCCATGTTATAATAATTAATGGGTTATAATACCTCCTCAAAAACAGACCAGGAGTTGAGTTTTGTTTCATTCATGTTTGAGTAACTCTTTATTATTAGTCTGTCTACATCTCCAAAACTCAAAGTGCTCTGTTCCACCTTGTGATGTCATGAAGTGGTAGTTTACAAGTTAAAATCTCCTTTTACCTTTAGTTCAGTAGAGACTGGCAATTCCAGGGCTGATCCAAATCATTCTAGTGAAGGTGTGTGGAGTTTAAAAACACAGTGGAGCACTTCCTGTATCACCACATGACATCACAAGGTGAAACAGAGTGTTTTCAGTTTGAGAGAAGAACTCATGTGTGAATGAAACAAAACACAACTCCACTTATGTTTTTTTTTTACCCAAGGAACAGAATTATAATATATTTCAAAAGCCTCAGTAGTTATTTTCAAATGCACACAAGCTTTAAAACTATCTGCTTATGTTTTCACAAATGAACACTATAGTTTGCTTTATTCATAAGATAAACATAAAATAAAGAAAGCTGCTCAGACGATATATAGATTTCCATAGTGGCTGTTGTGTGTTCGTGAAGGCTGGAGTGAAATAATATTGAACAGAGTGGAGCAGAGTGGAGCGGGAGTGTGAATACAGCTCCTGACTCTGAATATAACGTTTCAAGGTACAGTGCTGTGAAGTGTGTGTGTGAAGTGTGTGTGTCTCGTCTTTATGTGACCAAGAGACACACAAGAGACACACAAGAGACACACAAGAGACACACAAGAGACACACAAGAGACACACAAGAGACACACAAGAGCTTTGACAGTGGCACTGGGACAAAAGACAAGGCCAAACAGTCACAGAGTTGCATTGTCACACACACACGCACACACACACACACACACACACACACACACACATGTTCCTTCATTGTGGCACCTCTAATGGACCGCTGCAGAGAAATAAGACTTCACAGGAGCACTAAAACAGAACCAAACAGGTCTGACCCAGGACTAAACCAGGACTAAACCAGGTCTGACCCACGGCTAAACCAGGACTAAACCAGGTCTAACCCACGGCTAAACCAGGTCTAACCCACGGCTAAACCAGGACTAAACCAGGTCTAACCCACGGCTAAACCAGGACTAAACCAGGTCTAACCCACGGCTAAACCAGGACTAAACCAGGTCTAACTCACGGCTAAACCAGGACTAAACCAGGTCTAACCCAGGTCTAACCCAGGACTAAACCAGGTCTAACCCAGGTCTAACCCAGGACTAAACCAGGTCTAACCCATGGCTAAACCAGGACTAAACCAGGTCTAACCCACGGCTAAACCAGGTCTAACCCAGGTCTAACCCAGGACTAAACCAGGTCTAACCCATGGCTAAACCAGGACTAAACCAGGTCTAACCCACGGCTAAACCAGGACTAAACCAGGTCTAACCCAGGTCTAACCCAGGACTAAACCAGGTCTAACCCAGGTCTAACCCAGGACTAAACCAGGTCTAACCCACGGCTAAACCAGGACTAAACCATTTCTAACCCAGGTCTAACCCAGGACTAAACCAGGTCTAACCCACGGCTAAACCAGGACTAAACCATTTCTAACCCAGGTCTAACCCAGGACTAAACCAGGTCTAACCCATGGCTAAACCAGGACTAAACCAGGACTAAACCAGGTCTGGCCCCGGAGTATGGCATTAAAGTTATCTATCTCCATGGGATCAACCAGACAGAATGCAAATTTGCACATGGAATTATTTTTTCAGCAATAAAAATACCTGCAATTGGAGAAAAAAAAAGAGCATTTTACAGTGGAACATTACATGCAAAAAGCACTAACATCTCCATGGAGACCAGCAGCTGGCCTACCACAGCCCAGAAAAGTTACATAGTGAACCTTTTGTATATCGTTGCACATACCCACATCAGACTAGAACTGAACCAAACCAGGACTACAACAGAACCAAGCCAAGTCTACAAGAACCAAACCAGGACTACAACAGAACCAAGCCAAGTCTACAAGAACCAAACCAGGACTACAACAGAACCAAGCCAAGTCTACAAGAACCAAGCCAGGACTACAACAGAACCAAGCCAAGTCTACAAGAACCAAACCAGGACTACAACAGAACCAAGCTAAGTCTACAAGAACCAAACCAGGACTACAACAGAACCAAGCCAAGTCTACAAGAACCAAACCAGGACTACAACAGAACCAAGCCAAGTCTACAAGAACCAAACCAGGACTACAACAGAACCAAGCCAAGTCTACAAGAACCAAACCAGGACTACAACAGAACCAAGCCAAGTCTACAAGAACCAAGCCAGGACTACAACAGAACCAAGCCAAGTCTACAAGAACCAAACCAGGACTACAACAGAACCAAGCCAAGTCAACAAGAACCAAACCAGGACCAGTATGATTTTGAAAGCCGCCTTAAAACTTTATAGAAAAGCATCTCCACACAGTTACCGCCTCACAGGGAGCGTCATAAACATGAGTGTGGACTCTAATGTGCCTCTCTGGACCCATACGACATAAGCGTCTGTCTCTGTGTTCAACCGCGGCCCCAAATGTCCCATGATGCATCTGTGCAGCTACCCCCCCGCTCCAGCCGGGACCGCTAAAGCTGTGAGTTCATTAACACAGTGGAACAGATCTGAACGCACAGTTGTCCGTGTATTCTCTGCGTCTCTATCCCAGATGAGATGTTGCTACAGAGCCTTTTCTTTGGAATCGGTTTGTTTGTGATGAAGATGTGGAGATGTGGACATGTGGAGATGTGGAGAAGTGTTTGGGTTTTGAGTGTGAAGAAGGTGCGGATTAAAGGAAGACAATGAGGAGTTTCGAAGCACAAATTGGAAAAAAGTGAATCCTGTTTGAGATTTCCTCTTGGGCAAAAAATAAACTTTTTTTTTATTTTTTATTATAATTTTTTTATGTTTTTATTGAACAGAAACATAAAAAAAAAAAAAAAACTGCATTCTGCATTCTTACTCTGGGCTTGCAGCTGGTACATAAAGGTCTTAGAATTAGATATTATATTATTGTAATAAAGAGCAAAAAAAAGGTACAAATATTAATATAGTAATTATATCTAGGCTCAAGGCAGTAAACAAGGAGGGACAAAGGGGTCTGTTGTCCCAGGCTCCAGGGTCTTTGGAACCTAACCCTAACCCTAAACCCTAGAGGAGGGCCCACGTGAGGCATCTTGCCCCGGCCCCCAAAAGTGGGACTTTCAGCTCTTTTATGGGATCCGACTCTTTTGGATCCCTTCAATTCAAAGAGCCGTTCAAAAGACTGGCTCTTTTACTATTTATATACTGTATATGACAGAAGCCAATGTGAAAACTGATTTTATCTACAAACCAATCACAGAGAAATGATCAAGATCAGACTTGTTTAAAATGTTTCAAGCTGAGAGTGGGCGTGTGTTTGCCCCGTTGAAATTATGCATTATCAGAATTAAATATTGGACTACTACAATACTCTTATTATGATGCCAAATATGTTTTTTGTCTTTCATGTTTCCTGCTCTGCTTCTGTGATGATTCTTGTGTTGGTTTAGAGTTAATTTTTATTAACATGCAGAAAAATTCAAAAGAAAAAGATTTGGTTCTTTTCAAAAATGAGATTCAACCTCACACTGTTCAAAAGACATCACATCACTACCGTACGCAAGACGTGCTGGAGTAAAAACAAAGAAGTATTGATTAGACTTGACATGAGGTTATCTATTACCCAAGGACATCTACAGTACCAGCGATCAAACCCACAACCTCCCTGTTACACGACCAACTTCAACCAGATTTCACTTTCCAACCCTCAGACTCATTCCTCCACGTTAGGACCATCTCAAAGCCATTTCTGTGCCTTCACCATTTCCAAACCCCAAACCCACCACCCTCACAGTCCCTCAGACTCCCCCGGGAACCACGAAATCGCAGGAGGAGATGGAATCTGGAAGATCGGAGCGGGCGCCGAGGCAGAGGAGAGACAAGAGCACGCCGCGGATCATATCAGCGCCTTGTCCAAACAGATTAGCTGTGAACAAGATGGCCGCCGCTGGATGGTGGCTCAGACAGGCCGCTCCACTCCTCTGTCACTGCTCTTCTGCATCAACACGTCAACTCGGCCCGATGTAATTACTAACCAGAAGAGAGGAGCGAGACCGAGCATGAAAACAAGAGACGGACCGCTGGAATGTGGAATTAAAGGGGATAAATGGGACCGAAATACAGTTCTGAAAGTGAAAGAAGTTTGGGAGGTGATGAGAAGCACGTTTACAAGTCTACTCAGATCTACTGTATGTTCTAATGTAGTTTCCTTGTCACAAACTTACCTGGCTGATTGTGATATGATGTGCGCTCTGAAACGGGAGTGACTTAGCGTGGAGAGTAAAGGGAGCGGGGACTCAGAGCCTAAAAACAAAACTGAATTGAAGTTACTATACGCTATTGTCAGCAAATGCAGCATTTTCAAAGCAACGCTGCGGTAACATGGTGATCTAAAGACGTTATATTAAAGGTCCCACCTTGTGATGTCATGTGGTAATACAGGAAGTGCTCCACTGTGTTTTTAAACTCCATATACCTTCACTAGAATCATCTGAATAAGTTCAATCCTGGAATTGCCAATCTCTACAGAACTAAGGTAGTTAAAAGGTAATTGTTAACTTGAAAACTACCACCTCATGACATCACAAGGTGGAACTTTGAGCTTTGGAGATGCAGACAGACTAAAAACAAATGATAAAGGGCTCGTCAAACATGTGTGAATGAAACAAAACACAACTCCAGGTGTGTTTTCGATGAGGTAACAGCGTTATAAGAAGGCTTAAAGTCAATTTTGTGTAAAAAACAAAAAACAACAACAACATAATAATAATAATAATAATAATAATAATAATAATAATAATAATAATAATAATAAATAAATAAATACAAAATAAAAACTAAAAAAAAAAAAAAGACAGGCAGTCGGGTCACACATTCATACAGTACATCTTGTTCAAGAGTACAAGTTTTCAGGATTTCAGTCGTCTTCTTTATTAAATAGAAATTGCATCTTTACATTGTTATCAATTTTATGTGTGGGGGAAAAAACAGAAGATGTGCAAATATATTGTGAAAAAAAGAAAAGCACTGAATAAATTGCAAAAAAAAAAAAAAGTGTAATATAGGATCTTTAAGATAAATTGACAAAAAATATGACGTTTCAGTAAAACATAGTTAACATAATTATATTTAAAGAGAGTGTATTATGCAAAATCGAACTTTTGGAGCTTTCTGCCATGTTATAACTTATTTCATCATCATCAAAAAACAAAAAAAAACAAAAAAATAAATAAAATGGATGAAGTGTTTTTTTTTTTTTGGTTTTTTTTATGTCATCCATCCATATTTCAGTATTTTAATGATCTGTACTGGGCCCTGTTCAAACTCTTCTTAGGTTTAACTTCAAGTTTCTGTCCAAAGCCCCGTCCACAAACCTCCATCCCCCACTACTCCCGCACGATAATTCTCCATAAATCTACAAAAACATGATACAAAACAATGTACTATAACTTCACAAACCTGATGTGATGTGCACTAGTTTCATTACACACGTTTTAATGAACTTTATGGACTAATTTGGGTACTTTGTATGTTTTTTTTTGTATCCAGTTTTTCTTTTAAACTATGGACCGAATAATATTTGTGTCTGAAATACAGAATAATAATTAGCGGGATGCACACTGATTGTGTTGTGATAGCGCTCTGAAGGGGGAGGGACTTAGCGTGGAGAGTAAAGGAGGCGGAGACTCAAGGCATCTAAACAAAACTGAATTGAAAACACTGTTGTAAGCAAATACAGCGTTTTCAAAACAATAAAAGGAAACACGGTGATCTAAATGTGTTTGCAGAAGTGGAATACCCCGTCTTTAAGATTTAACTAAAATCTTCCTTCCTGTCAAGAAAGAGAATCCTTCCTTGAACAGAAATGGGGGTCTCAGACATCATTTGTCTCCCATCTATAACTCTATCCTCAAACCTAAATCAAAACAAACTGGGAAAACAATGGGACTAGCCAGGTCAGGTCCAGAGGTGTGAAAACACCATCATGGCCCTGAATGGATATGCTAACTACTCCCCCACTCCCACTCCATATTGAATAGACTCACATGACTAACAGAAACTGTTAACAACTCCATACTGTATCACCTGACCAACTGAAACTGTATTTAAATATGTGTTGTCTCAGAGTAATTTTCATTGTAATTAAGCTCCTCCCTTCAGGCAGATATAAAGCAGTGTCCACCAGCATCTGACCAGAACTGAGGAAGCAGCTTGGATGAGCTGAGAAACGTATTCAACCAAATAAACTCTGTCCAGTTGACAAATTAAATTTTCTCCTTTTTTGCCACTAAAATCTTCCTTTGTTTTTTCTAGATTTATTCATTTATTTTTATATATTTGGGTCAAGTGTATAATTTGACCTCCTGCTTGGACATGGGCAGCATATTCGACATATGGAGAGATAATTCCATGGGAGGAATTCAGCTTCAAAGAACCGCAGACGTCAATAGGATCAATAGTGCGGCCATTTTAAAAGAGATCTCCAGTGAACCTCAGTGAAACTGTGTGACCTACAGCCACAGCAGACACGTCCGAGAAAATGTCTTTATTAGACAATCTGGAAGAGAGGAGGAGAGAGGGAGAGAGGGAGGAGAGGACGAGAGGAGGAGAGAGGGAGGAGAGGAGAGCAGAGGAGGAGAGGGAGGAGAGAGTGATTAGGAGAGAGGAGGAGGAGTGGAGGAGAGAGGAGGAGGAGAGGAGAGGAGGAGGACAGAGGGAGGAGAGGAAGAGAGAGAAGGTAGGAGGAGAGAGAAATAAGAAGAGAGAGAAAAGAGACATGGGAGAAAAAGGAGGAGAGAAGGTACTGGGAGAGGGAAGGTAGAGGGAGAAAGAGAGAAAGAGAAAGAGAGAAAGACATGGAGAAAAAAGAGGAGGAGAGGACGAGAGAGAGAAGGTAGGAGGAGAGAAAAATAAGGAGAGACAGACAGGAGGGGAGAGGGGCAGAGAAGGAGAGAGGAGGACAGGGGGAAGGAGGGAGGGGAAGGGAGCGAAATAATAAAGAGAGAGAGGAGGAAGTGAGAGAAAAGGGACAAAGAGAGAGAAGATGGGGGAGAGAGAAAAAGAGAGAGGGGATGAAAGAAAGAGAAATACTGAAAGAAAGGAAAGTGTGTGTAAGAGAGCGAGCAAATAAAGAGCGAGAGATGGAGAAAGGGAAGGTAGAGAGACAAAAATAAAGAGAGAAAGGTTAATGAAAGAGAGAGATAGAAAGAGTGAAATAAAGGAAAGTGTGTATGTGGAGAGAGCAAATTGAAAGAAGATAGAGAGAAGGAGAGGAGGGAAGATAGGGGAGAGAGAGAAGAGTAAAGAGAGGGGGGAGAGAAGGGCTGAAAGAAAGATAAAGGTAGATAGAAAAATAAGGGGAGAGAGAGGGAGAAAAGGGCAGAAAGAAGGAGAGAAAGAAGGTAGGGGGAGAGGGGAAAATCAGGTGAGATAAAGGTGGATGAAAGAGCGAGAGAAAGCGTGGAAAAAAGGGAAGCGTGTGTGAGAGAGGAGAGAATGAAGGGATAAAGGAGTAAGCAAAGAGAGAAAACATAAGGAAAGGGGAAGAGGAGTAATAGAAACTGTCCACATTATCGCTGAATTGCTGAACTCCGTGTCTTGCTCGGAGGCACAATAACACCCTTATAACACCTCCCCTCCCTCGCTCCCTCGCTCCCTCCCTCCGTCGCGTCCTCTCCGGGAGTGGTTTCCTGGTGCAGTTCTCGCGCTGTGGCGTCGTGATGGGAAGAGGAGAGACACATGTTGTCATTACAAAGAAAAGCCAGCCATAGTAATGATTGGCTTTTACACACTCAATTTGCTCTCCCATTGAGGCCTATTACTGCAGCACTATTCTGCAGTGTGAAATGGCCCCGTCCTCCTCCCGCTCTCAAACTCTCTTTTCACCGCTCGTACCTGTTCTCCCACTCAATATTTTTATCCCACAATAGCTTCAAATTAAAGACTAGTTTCTATGGGTTACACCGCCAGAGAACGCGAGTATGTTTTATTGAACTGTGAGAGCAGGTTTTAGTCAATACGGCGATCTAAAATGTAAAAAATGTAGAATTGTAAATGTGGTGAGGTAAATCTGGCGTCTGCGCTTGACCCAGCTGAACTCGCCAGTCAGGAGAAGTGGGCTACGATATTCAAGTCCTTGGGGGTGCGTTTTGGAAGGATCAATCTATAGCAGCGGTCCCCAACCTTTTTTGCGCCAATGTCAGACAGTATTTTCACAGACCGGATTTCGACGTGCTCTTTTCAGGACCGGGAAGGATGGTTGCTCTTTTCGGGATGCAGAAAATTGACATAAGTTATTTATTCTTTCTGTGTGGCCCAGTACCAAACGACCCACGGCCCAGGGGTTGGGGACCACTGATCTACAGGCTCTATTCACGCTTACAGGAAAACGTTGGAAACATGCGGATGACGACTTCCAGTGTAGTTCCCGACTCTGGGCATGTGATAAAACCGTGGATTCAGCAGCAGTGTCTTCACAACCTGCCGAAGCTTTCCATTTGGGACGGGACTCTAATCGCGTTTTCGATGTCACTTACAAGCAGCTGTTGTTTTTTAATGAAATTATAATACACGAATAGGCAATTTATAAAAGAAATTTGATGTAAAATTGTGTAAAATACGTCGAACTTTTGTACAGAAGTCATCCATGTGAGACTCTCTAAAACAGAACTGTACGTCCTATAGTTTTTAACATATTTTTCAACTTTTCTTCACAAATTGCTTCTTGATTGGTGTAAAACTATAATTTAACCTAATATAACCAAATTAAGTCAGAATTTGAGAATCATCAGAACCTTTCATATGCATTTAAGCAAGAAATGAAATGAGTTGAACTTTATGTACAATCTGCAGTTTGTATGAGATCTCTTGCAAAAAAAACAAAACAGCTACAGTCTGAAATTAAATTAAACAGCACTTTTGCAGTCGAACTCATGTAAATTTCAGTGTTAAAGTTTAAACAATTTATGGAAGATCATTAGAGATCAGAAAGAGAATCAGAAAGAGATCAGAGAGAAAATAGCGAGAGAGAAATGGGGCGCAAAGAGGGAGGAGGGTGTTCATCCTCTGAGCTGAAGGTTGGCAGTTCGAATCCCACTCTCGACATAAACACCACAGCCCCCACAGATGAATGAATCCTGTCGTGTCCTTGGGCAAGACACTTAACCCACCTCATAAACCGGTATGTGAGTGTGGGGAGAGGAAACAGGGAGCGATGGTGTAGAGACAGAGAAGAGAACGGACAGAGAGAAAAGAGAGGAGGGAGGAGAGAGAGCCGGTGTTGCCTCTGGGCCTGTATCCATGTGTTCTGTTGCCCGCGGCGATCGTCTCTTCTCTCGAATCAAAGTCTTTTAAAGAGTCGTCCCTCTCCAGAGCTCCTGCTGCTGCTGCTCTGAACAGACCTGACCTCTTCCATATCGCCACATTAACACTGAACTGGTTTATTCACTTCAACAAATCTGTACAACTTCACCACTGGGACTTTTAAAAGAGGAACAGGCTTTGTTTGGTTTGTCTTTTAAAGGGCCCATATTATTCTGTTTTCTGATCTGTTCTCATGTCGTTTCCTCGTCACAAACAGACCTGGAGTCGTGTTTTGTTTCATTCACACGTTTAACACACAAACCCTGCAGATTTAGGCTGAATTCTTCTCTCAGACTGAAAACACTCTGTTCCACCTTGTGATGTCATGCCTTCACTAGAATCATTTCTAGAATCAGAATTTCAGGCCTGTAAATGCCAATCTTTATTGAACTAAAGGTAAAAGTTACGTGTTAACTTGAGAAGAGAGAAAGAGAAGAGAAGGAGAAAGGAGAAGAGAAAAAGGGAGAGAGAGAGAGAGAGAGAGAGAGAGAGGAGAAGAGAGAAAAAGAGAGAGGGAAGGTAAGGGGAGGGAGATGTAGAGGGGAGAGAGAGAAGAGAAGGAGGGGGAGGGAGAGAGAGAGAGAGAAGGAGAGAGGAGAGAAAAAGAGGGGAGGTAAAGGGAGAGAGAAAAATAAGGAGAGAGGGGAGAGGTAGAAGGAAGAGAGAGAGAGACACAGAGAAGAGAAGGAGAAAGAAGGAGAGAAAAATGGGCAAGAGAAAAAGAAAATAGAGAGAGGGCTCAAAGAGGAAGGTGGGTGTTCATCCTCTGATCTGAACTTTGGCAGAATCATTTGGATAATTTCAGACCTGTAAATTACAAACTTTACTGAACTAAAGGTAAAGTTAGGTGTTAACATGAAAACTACCACTTCATGACATCACAAAGTGGAATGGAGCATTTTGAACACAATTTTGTGTAATCTGGCTATAGTATTCCACCTTAAGGCATATAATGTATCTCCATAAAGATTGTTCCACAGTATGATTTTAACTCTATTTCTTTGGAATATTGCAGTTGACTTTCCACCTCCAGAAAGTTACATATTGTCACTTTAAAGGCCCCATATTAGGCCAAATTGACTGTGAGTTTTAAAACATGTTATAATGTTGTTACCTTCTCAAAAACAGACCTGGAGTTTTGTCTCATTCACACATCTTTGAGTAACTCTTTATTATTAGTCTACATCTCCAAAGCTCAAAATGCTCTGTTCCACCTTGTGATGTCATGAAGCGGAAGTTTTCAACATCTCCTTTTACCTTTTGTTCAGTAGAGATTGGCAAGTCCAGGGCTGAAGTGATCCAAATGATTCTAGTGAAGGTGTATGAAGTCTAAAAACACAGTGGAGCACTTCTTCCTGTATTACTACATGAGAAAACAGCCTAAATCTGCAGGGTTTGTGTGTTAAACGTGTGTGAATGAAACAAAACACAACTCCAGGTCTGTTTGTGATGAGAAAACAACGTTATAACAGATCAGAAAACGGCATCATATGGGCCCTTTAATGGATGGATGGAAGTTTTGGATGTTGGACTAAATGTTTTCACTGTAGATATCAGAGTACAGGTGTGAGCAGCTGCAGATCTAACACACACACACGCACACACACATACACACACACGCACACACACACACACACACACACACACACACACACACACACACACACACACACACACCTTTGAGCCGTATCGATTTGTTTTGATAGAAAAGCCACACAGAGTTTACTGCAGCTGTGTCCATTCACATCACTCCCTCCTCTGACTCACAGCCATGTAAATAAAGACGCTCTGAGCTGCTCCTCCACCAACTCTATCTATCCCACTGGGAGAGGAGGAGGAGGAGAGGAGAGGAGGAGAGAGGGAGGAGGAGAGAGAGAGGAGGAGGAGGAGAGAGGGAGGAGGGAGACTGAGAAAGACAGATGAATGACATAAACGTGTGAGAGGAGGAGAGATGGAGAAAGGGGAGAGGGAGAGAGGAAGGAGGAAGGGAGAGAGGGTTAAAAGAAAGGGAGACTAAGAAAGACAGAATGAGTGAGATGGAGTGAGAGAGAGGAGGAGAGGAAGGAGGAGAGGGGGAGAGGGAGGAGGAAGGGGAGAGAGTGAAAAGAAAAGGAGACTGAGAAAGACGGATGAGTGAGATGAGGAGAGAGAGGAGAGGAGGAGAGGAAGGAGTAGAGGGGGAGAGGGAGGAGGAAGGGAGAGAGCGTTAAAAGAAAGAAGGAGACTGAAAGAGTGAGAGAGAGGTGGAGAGAGAAGAAGAGAGGAGGAGAGAAAGGAGGACAGGGAGAGAGGGAAAGAGTGAAAAGACAGATGGGAAAGAGAGATGAACAAGATAGGAGAGACTGGGTTGGAGAGAGAAAGAGAGAGAGACTAGGAGGGGGAGAAAGGAGAAGGGGAAAGGGAGGAGGAAGAGAGAGAGAGTTAAAAGAAAGATGGAGGTGGAGAGAGAAAGAAATGAATAAGATAGAAGAGACAGGGTTGAGGGAAAGAGAGGAGGAGGAGAGAAAGGAGGGGAAGGGGAGAGGGAGGAAGGAAGTGGAGAGAGGAAGGAGGAAGGGAGACTGAGAAAGAGCAAGAGAGGAGGAGAGAGAGGTAGGAGGAAGGGAGAGAGTAAAGAGAGGGAAAGAGTGAAAAGAAAGGCAGATGAGGAAAGAGAGATGAACAAGATAGAAGAGACAGGCTTGGAGAGAGAAAGAAATAAAGAGAGAATAGAGGAGGGGGAAAAGGAGGAGAGGGGAAAGGGGAGAGGGAGGGAGGAAAGAGGAGGAGGAAGGGGGAAAAGAGAAAGAAGACGGGTAAAGAGAAGGCACTATAACTTTTCTGGTGGAATCTACCACTTTTTTGTCTCCATGGAGATGTTATTGTATCACCTGGAATGTTCCGCAGTAGTGCACTGATCCATTTTAAAACACTGATCATGTTTTAGGTATTTTATTGCTTTAAAAATACCTAGAAAAACATAAATAATTACTGTAAGTGGGCTCACCTCTCCATGGATCTGACCTGTAACTCGTCTCTTTGATGAGGGGTGTAATGCAGTACTGTGGAACATTACAGGCAAAGCAACGGAATCTCCAAGGAGACAAGGAGATGGCAAATCCTTCACTAGAAAGTTATACAGTGCACCTTTATCAGCAATGTAACCGAACTGTAGAATTTGCATTGCCATAAAACAGGTAAAGTGGAAGAACATTTTAGTATTCTTATCCAATTTTATTTACCAGGGCAATCAACCAGATATTAATGAGACAAATAGTTAAAAATAAATTAAAATCACTAAAATTCAACTATTAAAACTGTGGTGATGCACGTTCCTGCTTCCAGTCTGCACAAACCGGACTCTGAATCTGCGTCGCTGAGGTTCTTTCACTCACCACTGCCCTTTTTATGGTTTATTTGGCTGGACATCGCTAACAATTCACAGAAAGCAACATTGGTTAATATTTATTTATAAAGCCATACTGAGGAACTTTCCCGGGTACCTTGGTCATCTCCTTAATATGAGCTATGCCTCTCTGGGCCTGGAAAATCTGCCTTTTCCTACGCAAATCCATGGTCTTTGAATCATTTACAGAAAGATCTTAAATTGGAATCTCTGGTGTCACTTGATAAGTTCAAGAAAAAGATCGAAATCTTTCTTCAGAGATGCAAATGTTTTATAATGTGATATTTTGTGATTTTACTGTTTTGTTTTGATTCTGCTGGCTCCTGCCTTGGCCAGGTCTTTCTTGAAAAAGAGATTCTGAATCAGGACCTCCTGATTAAACAAAGGTAAAATAAAAATAAAAAAACAAACTTCATTGACAAGACACCATTATTTTTGATTGTTCCAAATTACTGTATGTTATTTTGAAATCACACAATTTATCATCTTCTTTGCAAACCGTTGTTGCTTGGTTCAAATCAGAATCAGGAAAAGTTTTACTGCCGTTGTCGCATTTCCCAAACAGGAAGTTGCTTTGGCATGATGTTGCAACATAAAATGAGGAATAATGATGTAAACTAAACCATTTGTAAAAATATGAGCATGCATTAAGATAAAGAAAAAAACAAAAAAAAAAACAAAAAAAAACTTTGATGTATGACACAAAATATACAGTATAGGCAGAACAACAGTGCGAAACTAGCAAGTTGGCTATTTATAGTTGTTTAAAGTGACAGTGACAAATATTAAAGTGGAACTAAATACTGAATCAGCCTTTTTCACTACTAAAGTGTATATAGTCACAATCACACTGTTCCTTATACCCCCAGACCCTTGGACCCCTTAGTCCGGCCCCATCACTGAGTCCCAGCAGACTCTGGGTCCGGTCCCATCTCTGAGTCCCAGCAGACTCTTGGTCCAGTCCCATCTCTGAGTCCCAGCAGACTCTTGGTCCAGTCCCATCTCTGACTCCCAGCAGACTCTTGGTCCGGCCCCATTTCTGACTCTGGGTCCAGCCCCATCTCTGACTGCCGGCAGACTCTTGGTCCGGCCCGGTCCCATCTCTGACTCCCAGCAGACTCTTGGCCCGGTCCCATCTCTGACTCCCAGCAGACTCTTGGTCCGGCCCGGTCCCATCTCTGACTCCCAGCAGACCCTTAGTCCGGCCCCATCTCTGACTCCCAGCAGACTCTTGGCCCGGTCCCATCTCTGACTCTGGGTCCGGTCCCATCTCTGACTCCCAGCAGACTCTTGGCCCGGTCCCTGTGTCTCTGAATCGTGCTGAAGAGAGCGAGAGGGTTTTTAAACGTCTGACATGACGAGAGGCTCTTAAGACACAGAGCTGTCCACAAGCACTCCCCTCAGGATGGGATCAATTAGTCCGATTAGCAAAGACTGAGAAACAGAGAGAGGGGGAAGAGAGGGAATTAAGTGAGAGTGGGACAAAGTGTGAGAGAGAACACACTATTAGAAAGAAAGAGAGAGAGAAGAGATGGAGAGAAGGAAAAAGGAGAGGAGAGAAAGGAGGAAAGCTAAATAATAGGGGGTCCTCTGGGGTGCTCTCTCAAACCCCACCCCGTGTGCCTGAATACATTTGAGCCGTTTGGGTTTGGAGTGAGACTGAACCAGGACTATAAACCAGGACCAAAACCAGGACTAAAACCAGGACTTGGACCGAAGACGACGACTCACTCCCTCTTCAGAGCGCTGCACATGGCATCAAGTTTGTGAATTTGTAGTGTACTGTTTTTTATCATGTTTTTGTATATTTATGGAGAATTGTCGTGTCCTGTAAGGTGGACTTGAATAGGGCCTGGAAGAGATCTCTAAATTACTGAAACATTCACGGATGGCAAATAAAACCTCTCCAGGCATGTTTTTGACGAGGGAAAAATGTTATAACTTGAAAGATCCAAACTGTATTAGTTTAAACTGTCAGAAAACTGTGACCCTTGTGCGTTCATTGTCCTTTGTAGAATTCAGCTCTACTTTTTGTTCCAACTTTTCTTCACAAACTACCACTGGGTGTAAAACTATGACAACTATTTACTACAGAGTCTATCCCACCAAACCAAGTAATAATTAGAAAAAAAAAAAAAAAAAAACACGACCTACCATATGCACTTTAAAGCTCCCATATTACTCTAAATTGACTCTTTAAGTCGTGTTATAATGTCGTTACCTGCTCAAAAACAGACCTGGAGTTGTGTTTTGTTTCATTCACACATGTTTAATCCTTTTTTATTAGTCTGTCTACATCTCCAAAGCTCAAAATGCTCTGTTCCAACTTGTGGTGGTAGAAGTAGTAGTTTTCAAGTTAACATACATTTTTTACCTTTTACTCAGGAGAGGTCGGCAATTCCAGGGCTGAAATTATCCAAACGATTCTAGGGAAGGTGGAAGTTTAAAAACACTGTGAAGCACTTGCTGTATTACTACATGACATCACAAGGTGGAAGTGGTTTGTGAGAAGAACTACAGACGTTTTTGATAAGGTAACAGCATTATAAAATAGATCAAAAAACAGTGTAAAATGGGCCGTTTAAAGACCCGTGAACACTTTGCTGTCTCAATACCAGTCCGCTGTACCTGCTCTGACACAACAGATTGAACAGTCCTTATGCTGGCGTGTTTGGATGGAGAGGACAGTTTGGTGTACGTTTGATTGGTGTGTTTTTTTGCTGCAGACCTGACACTTTGATGCAGATGGGTGTATTTGTGCAGCTCTTACTGGTGGGGCTGGGTGGCTGTGCGCGGTGCAGGTGTGGGAGTGGAGTAGATTTGTCTGCATTTAAAGAGATGGATCTGAAATACACGCACATACACAAGATTTGATCAGTTTTATCTGTTTTGTAGCAGTTCACTCCCTGCTCTGGTCAGGAAATACTGTCCATGTGTCCTTGAGCAATACACCTCACCACCCTGGCCTTGTATGAATGTGTTCTGTGGGTGAATATTGGTGGTCATAGATTGGAAGCCATGAATGAATAAGAAGAAGAAAACAATAAGTAACAAAGGTGCAATAAAAAACATGTAAGTCACATGACTTTTTTCTACGTGGGGAGCCATTTTGACAATGTACACTAACCGAAATTAAATCATTAATTCTAACAGAACAACACAATTCAATGTGTTGTAAATACCTATTTGTTGACTATTTGCAGTTGTAGATTATTTCATTCTACTGCGTTATTTATTTATTTATTAGGCTCTGTAATTAGCATTAGCATCGACACACAAAAACATACTATTCTAAAAGCAGTGTTTTCACCTCATTTGTAAAGTGTCTGACACAGCTCTTTGTCCACTGCCTGATCTGTCAGGATTCTTGTTATTTGCACAACTGTGAAAAACGTACATTACATCACATTACGTTACATTACTGCAGAAGTGGCGTCAGTCTGTCCACCTGACTGGAATGAGCCATGTGCTGCTGTGCACATATTCTATTACTATGGGAATGGTCCTGTATTTTCATCTGAAACCCACAGAAACATTTGTATATAATCCATTAAAATGTTTTTTGCAGCTCCAAATAATTTCCAAACCTTGATAGACCTTACACATATATACACAGATTGAAATGGGATGACGAAAATAGCTGGATCAGATATCGGCTTCCAAATATTGGTTCAGCAAAAATCCTGGACCTTAATAGACCCTTAATGATTGTGGTAAAGTAACAGTCACTTTCAGGGATGGTCAATTAGACTAAGGTCAACTTGAATGAGAAAAGTAACTTCAACAGTGACGTATTATCGCCAAGTCCAGCTCCATTTCCCAGTCTGTTCCGGTCCTCCTTTTGCTTCCTCCCTGTTTTTCCTACAGCCGCCTCATTCCCGACTCATCCCAGAACCGTCTCTATACACTTCCTCTGTTCATTCAGTCTTTGCCAGATTAGACCTGTTCACCTGGTTTGTTTCTTCCAGCATTTTTTGAGACCTAAGTGCAGGGCCTTGGTTGAGTTCACATGGAGTGACCGAGCGATATTATTTTATTATTACACATGTTATGATGTGTTTTGAACAAAAGTTGTGCTATGTTTTTTTCAAAGACTAATAAATATTCAACTCCTTGTGTACCTGATGCAGATCTAAATGGCATTATTGTAGAAAAGAACCTGTTTTTACTCTAACTTGTGTATATAAGTAACATTTACTCGCTCAATTCAAGGCAATCGGTTTCCATGGTTTTATGGTTACTACATATTTCAGATTTGCGGAACTGACTGATTCGTTGGCACAGTTTCACAACATGAGTTCTATGAATGAAAACTAAAGTACACTTCACTTGCTGTGCCTAGTTTGATAAAAGAGGAATTTACTGCACACGACACTGAGGAATTACCTGTACAGTAAACTCAGATTTAGATTCACAGTCCACTTTAGTCAGATTTTTCAACGCAATCGGTTTCCTTGATTTTTTCAAGTAAGAAAATCTACTTATTATTAGATTATACAATATAAGACTACTGGTCGTATGGTTGGATCAGGTGGATCAGTTCTGTCTAATTTTGTTTTTGTACAAAGGAAATAAATGTAGTTTCAGTCTCTCTGCTTGTATCGTTATTATTAGATATTGACAGATATTTTAAACTGGAATCGGTGCATCCCAACAACAAACTGCTCAAGATAATGATAAAAATATCAACAGAAGCAGAAAGGCGTCATAACATAGTCTACTTCTCCCTGTTAGCGTAGTTAGCATCATTAGCCTAGTTAGCTGTGATTAGCATGGTTAGCAGAGCAGGCTGAGGCAGATTAAGTGAGCGTCGGGCTGGAGCGTGATACCATTTGGCGGGGTTATCTTTTATCTGGGCCCTGGACTGTTTGGCGCGCGTTTGCTAATGCGATGTGACGCCCAGGGGCCTCTAGGGGGAGCAGGCTGCAGCCGGACCAGCCTCGGTGATTAGAATACCCTCACACACAGGCCAGACCCCCCCAGCTCTGCTCCTATCAGCTCCACTACTCTGTCCAATGCAATCTGTGTTACCCTGCTACTGAGGCACCAAGCACAATGTTTTTACAGCCAAGGATAACAGGGACTGCTCACGATATGGGATTCTACTGCGTTTGTTCTGTTTTTTGTAGACTAAACCCTGCAAAAAAAAAAGATATCTACAGTTCAGTTTACTTAAAATCAGGAATTTTATATGAGTTTGACTAATTTGGATTCATTTTGTCATTGGTAGATCGACATTTTTAGGCTGATTTCAAGGAATTTCTGACAGTTTTCAATCATTTATTTATTGTTTGCTAATAGATTTTAAAGGTGCACTGTGTAACGTTTTGGTTGGGGGTCCGTCACCTGATTGTTTCTATGGATATGTCATTGTTCTGCCTGGAATGTTCCACAGTATGACATTACATTTATTCAATTACAGGTGGTTTTAGAGCCCAAAAATACCTAGAAAAACAGGTATTCTGACTGTGAGCAGGGTCGCCTCTCCACAGATCTGAGCTGTAACTTGGTCTCGTTAGGTCTCCATGAAGGTTTAATGCCATACTGTGAAACCTTCCAGACAAAGCAATGACATCTCCATGGTGAAAAGCTTACACAATGCACATTTAAGGTTCCATCACCTGCTTGTGCTCATGAGATGTGATTGCTTTGACTGGAATGTTCCATAGTACGGCATTAACAGAGGTTTGATCTGTGGAGAGGCGACTCTATTCACTATTTTATTTTCGGAGGTTTCTTTTGCAATAAAAACAACTTAATTTGAAGAAATGCAAGAAAGTTTAATACGTTTATTTTGGAACATTCCATGAAAAGCAACAATATCACCATGGCGACAAGCAGGTGGTTTACCCCAGAAAAGTTGCACAGTGGACCTGAAAGTTCAATTACATCAGAGTATGAACCTTGGGATTATTGTGAGTTACAATCTACAATTCAGTCAAAATGTGTTGCCCAATGACACAACGACAGGAAGCACAGGTCAGAGCGAGAATTGAACCAGCCACCGTCAGAGTAGTCAAGCTTGTGTTTATTTCATTTTTACATTGCACCTAGTTTTGAAAGTATTCAGTATATTTAATGCAATAAGTAATTTAAAACTAGACAGTTAAAATAAAAGAACAAAACCCAAATGTTGGACAGGTAAAAGATCTTAATTTCACATTCATCCCACGCAGTAATATTAATAATGTTCCAGTTTTGTATATATAGGACACTTCCTCATTTCAACACAGTATATTTGTATTGTTTTCCTCCTCACACCTTTGCACCAACCCTTTTTTAAACCGCGAGGCGTCAAAAGCAACAATGCGCTGTGTTCCAATGTGTGTTCCAGCATCGGCCTACAGACCCTCCAGAGCGCACACTTTAGGTTGGAGCACGTCGTGTGAAACTTCACAGAGAAGGTGCAGAAAAGCATAAAGCTCCAAACACCAAACTCTATAAAACACATACTGTAGAGCGTGTACATGAAGAGTGAGTATGTGGTACTGTCACTACCTCTGAGGCTGAGCGTAGAAAGTCTGTGGTTAAATTTTACACAAGAGCTGCTTCCTCTTGATCAAAATAATCAAGTATAGTGGCATAAAGATGGTATTCTGTCAAAACCATCACATCTGTAATTATAGCGTTTATATCAGACCTTGACCAAACTAGAATTAAACCAGATGTAAGCTGGACTAAACTAGGACTAAACTAGGACTAAACTAGGACTAAACCAGGACTAAACTAGGACTACTGTGGGCCCTAATTAGGACCAACCCTTATTATTATACTTAAAAACTACATGGACAAAAGGTTTAACAAAGATACACCTGGACACCAACCCCAATGTTGTCTGTGCATGTTTGGTTGTGTCCTTAAGCAAGACACTTCATCCAACGTTTTTCTATGCGTGAATGTATTAACTTTCTGTTGTCCTTGTCTCCACTGGGATGTCATTGATTTGTCTGGAATGTTCCATTGTATGGCATTAAACCGATCTTACATTTATTCAGTTGCAGGTGTAATAATTCTTTAAAAATATATCTTAAAGAAGGTCACCTCATTTACCTGTGTAGACCTCCACAGATTTAAGCTCTTACTGTGCAGAACAGTCAAGGCAACGTCTCTAAGGAAAAGTTACATAGTGCACCTTTAAGAGGCATGCATAAATTAGCAGCAGACGTGTGTTGTACAGAAATTTACTGAAAGTACTTTTATTAGAAGACTTAGACTTAGACAAACTTTATTGATCCACAAGGGAAATTATTTGGATACAGTAGCTCAAACATCACAATATAATATAATAACAGGTATATAAATGGTATAGCAAAAAAGACATAATTATAAAAATAAATGTATATGTACAAGTCAAAATAAAATAGAAAAATAAGTAATAAACTATAAAATAAACTATAACATCACAGCTATAAACAAGAGACAAGAACGACTGATTGACAGGGCATGAGGTTATCTGTTACTTGAAATTTGAAAGTTGTTGTACAGTTGTAGGGAGTATTATCTGTTACATAAGGGTGAGTTGTTGTAGAACTGTATGGAGTATGGTATTAATGTAATCCTGAGAATAATAGTACTCTTACCTGAGTAAAACGTTTGGTTACTCTTTCCACTGTGAGTTAGTGTTACATGAGAAAAGCACGCAGTTTATAATGAACAAAATGTTAAATTATCTACACCTATCTATTACCTGAAACCACAGAAAACATAATATGTTTTCTGCATAATGTTTGTTTTGTTTTGCAAGATATGTGGACCCCATACACAAATCAGGTATTAAAGGGCCCATATTACGCTATTAGGCTTTTCTGATCTGTTCTAATGTTGTTTCCTCATCACAAACAGACCTGGAGTTGTATTTTTTTGTTTCATTCACACATGTTTAACACACAAACCCTGCAGATTTAGGCTGAGTTCTTCTCTCAAACTGAAAACACTCTGTCCCACCTTGTGATGTCATGTGTTAATACAGGAAATGCTCCATTGCGCTTTTAAACTCCACGCACCTTCACTAAAATCATTTGGATACTTTTCGCCGTGAAATCGCCACTCTGTTAACTCAAAACTACCCCTACATGACATCACAAGGTGAAACAGAGCATTTTTGAGCTTTGAAGGTGTACAGACTGATAACAAAGGGATACTCAAACACGTGTGAATGAAACAAAACACAACTCCAGGTTTGTTTTTGACATTTTAACATGGCTAAAAGCTCAGGAACCAATGTTATCTAATATAGGACCTTTACATTTATGTTCCACCACTGACTTACTCACCGTTTACTTTTTATGTTTTGGTAATTATCTAATCAAAAACCAGAATGAGCTCCTCACTTTGGGTCTTATTCTGTTGTGAGAATGCTTACACGTTTGTCACCAGCTATTGTTGTTCACCCAATTCTCCCAACCACGTCCATATTAAACAATTCATTATCAAACCCCAACTAAACCACCTCCAATAACAAAGCAGTTGTATCGCAGTCCCGTGTCCTAAAAGCATCATTATTGGTTCGTCTTTATCTCAAATGGCGTCAGGAGAATAGGGTGTAATCTTGTGGATAATATGCACGGCTGGAGGTGGTTAGAACTGTTATTATTAGTGGAAAATTACAGAGGCATAAAAAGTACTTTATCTCCCAATGAAATCAGCCAATGCCTCGTATCGACCGCCTTCACTCTGATGTTCGCTGTGCTTTGGGAGAATACTCAAACTCTGCGGATTTCAAAACAGTTTGTAATTATAGTCTTATATCAGACCAAACTAGAATGAGACCCGGGGTAAGACAGGACTTAATCAGAACTAAACCAGGACTATCTTGAGTTCTAAACTGGACCAAACCTTGATTATACTTCCATATGAAACAATGGACAAACAATAAGACGTAAACAGGACCAAGCCAGAACTAAACCAGGACTATCTTAGGTTTTAAAGTATCCAAATATCAGCTATACTTAAAATTATATGGACGAAAAGTTTAATACTAAAACCGGACTAAGCCAGGACTAAACCAGGACTATTTTGGGTTCTAAACTGGACTAAACCTTGATTATACTTCTATATGAAACAATGGACATAAGACATGAACAGGACCAAGCCAGAACTAAACCAGGACTAAACCAGGACTATCTTGGGTTTTAAAGTGGACCAAATATCAATTATACTTATAAAATGGTATGGACGAAAAGTTTAATACTAAAACCGGACTAAGCCAGGACTAAACCAGGAGTATCTTGAGCTCTAAACTGGACCAAACCTCGATACTTTCACATGAAACTACGGACAAATGGTTTAACAAGACGTAAACTAGGACTAAACCAGAACTAAACCAGGACTATCTTGAACCAAACTATGGACATAAGGTTTGGAAAATACTAAAACGGGAAAAAATATGGCTAAGTTTGTGACATTTGACCATTCTCCAGATCGTCGGTTAAATCCGTCTGCAACCAGTGCAATATTTTGTGTCCTTGAGCAAGTGAAAATACAGCTGTTTGGTCGGGTTGTCAAACTTGATGCTTTCAAAGGCCAACACAAAAAGTCTGATTTGGTCATGTGATTTAAAGTGCGTTGGTCTTTTAGGGGCTGCCCTGACCATACGGTTATATTGACTCTGTGAAAGATTCTATATAAATACTCTTTGCTTGTGAAGCACTATGTAAATGCACGCCATTATTATTTATGAATACTGAACCAGGTCAAAACACAGACTAAACTAGGCCTGGGTATATGTCAATATGTTTTCATGTACTGTACTTGAGGAATATCTGGTTTTTAGTACTGGGTCCTGGATGGTACATTTTTCAGTTCCTATTTCTGTATTAACTTTTATATAAAATAACAAAAGAGAACTAGATCATTCTGAACATTTTGCAGTGGTCCTTATGAATTCCTGGGCATCCTAATTAATTGAGGTGAGTTTATATAACAACAACTAGCATGCTAAAGCACACTTCCTGGTTATGGGACAATAGAAAACAGTACACAGTGGACTATTGACCTCAAGAGCTGCTTATACATTATATCTGTACTGGGGCAAAACATATTTCGATCAAATACATGGGGAAAAATCAGGTATCATCACTAACCCAAACAATGGACTAGAACTAGACTAAAGTATGACTAAACCTGAACCTAAAACCTGCCTATAAACCAGAACACAACCTCCACCCTTTACATTGACTTCACTCTGATGTTCACTGTGCTTTGGGAGAATACTCAAACTCTGCGGATTTCAAAACAGTTTGTAATTATAGTCTTATATCAGACCAAACTAGAATGAGACCAGGGCTAAGACAGGACTTAATCAGAACTAAACCAGGACTAAACCAGGACTATCTTGGGTTCTAACCTGAACCAAACCTTGATTATACTTCCATATGAAACAATGGACAAAGGGTTCAATAAGACGTAAACAGGACCAAGCCAGAACTAAACCAGGACTATCTTGGGTTCTAAAGTGGACCCTACATCAACTGTACTTATAAAATTATATGGACTAAAAGTTGAATACTAAAACCGGACTAAGCCAGAACTAAACCAGGACTATCTTGAGCTCTAAACTGGACCAAACCTCGATATCTACACATGCAACTATGGACAAAGGGTTTAACAAGATGTAAACAGGACTAAGTCAGAACTAAACCAGGACTATCTTGGGTTTAAAGTGGATCAAACATCAACTATACTCATAAAACTATATGGACAAAAGGCCAGAACTAAACCAGGATTATTTTGGGCTCTAAACTGGACCAAACCTTGAATATACTTACAAATGAAACTATAGAGAAAACTTTCAACTAGACAAAAAAATCAGGTATCATCACCAACCCAAACAATGGACTAAAATTGGACTAAAGTATGACTAAACCTGAACCTAAAACCTGCCTATAAAACAGAAGATAAGCTCCACCCTTTACATTGACATCTGTCTGACGCTTCACTGACGCTTCACTGACGCTTCACTGACGCTTCACTGACGCTTCACTGATCTGTCTGACGCTTCACTTTGTCTGAATAGAGTTTGTACTTTTCTGTTTTCTTAACTCGCTGTCCTTCCTCTCCTCCCTCTGGACTCCATTAGAGCTTCTCCTCAGCTGGTTTTGGTACAGTTGTTATTTCCTCTCTCTTTTTTCGGTCTCCCTGTGGACCCTTTTTCAGTCTGTCCCTCCTGTGCATTTGGGCTTCGGGTTCATTTAAATCTATGAAATAGTCTCGCCGTGACAGAGAGAAAGGAGCTGGTGGAATTAGACTGTTTAAAGATGCACTATGGAACTTTTCTGGTGTGGGGGGGTTCATTACCAGCTATCGGTTTGGCATTAAAGGCTCTGAACCAGATTTTTTTGTTGTTGTATTTTGTTTTTGAGGTCACAACATATCTGCATCGAATTATGAAGCGTTTTATTGTTTCATAATCAGGAAGTGTGCGTTATCACGCTAGTTCTTGTTAGCTTTACCATCACCGTTACGTAAACCCTGTTCTAGTTCTGTTTTTCACGGTTTAAGAAAGTAAAAATCTGCTTTAGGTTTTGGTTGGGGGTTCGTTACTTGTTTCTTGCTTGTTTCTATGGTTATGTCATTGCTCTGCCTGGAATGTTCCACAGTGTGACATTAAACAGCTCTATATTATTTTTATTCAATTTTATAGCTCAAAAATACCTAGAAAAACAGGCATTCTGACCTGTAACTTGGTCCGGTTTGGTCTCCATGAAGATAGAAAGGTTTAATAGCGCACTGTGAAACGTTCCAGACAAAAGTTACACAATGCACCTTTAACTCTTCTGTCTTTTGGTACATTTGTTCTTTCCGCTCTCTTCTCGCTCCCTGTGGACCATTTTGGAGTCCCTTCTTTGTCTCCGGGCTTTGGGATCATTTAAATCTGTGAAATCAATTGTCTCACGGTGACACAGAGGAAGGAGCTGGTGTGTGATGGGACACTGTAAAAAACACTCCCTCTCTCAGTTTTGTGCCAAGTTTAATTCAACGTGAAATTGAATCTTTGCTGAGAAGAGGGATCCGCCGACCGCTAAACATCCGTCTAATGCCCAGAAATGAGAATCAGAAGGTGTGGCTCTGCTCGGATACGTTGGAAAATACTGGAGACTGTAGAGGCAAGCAGTTTTAGAAGAACATTTAAATGAATTTATGTCAATGATACAAAAATAAGTACAACAATGAGCAATGGCAGCTGAGGATAAAGAAAGAGGAAGTCGTGGTGGCTCAGGTGGTAGAGCGATTGTCCTGTAACTGGAAGGTTGAGGGTTCGATCCCTGCTCTGATCACAATCTTCTTTGAATTCCCACATTCAGGTTTGCCAGCTATTCAATTTAGACTGTTTTTCTTTTTTTTGTCTCCTCTGTACTTCTTCTCTGCTCCACTTCTTTCCCAACTCTCTCATCTTCTCCATCTCTTTTTCTCTCCTCCTCTGCTCCTCTCCTCTCTCCCTCTCTCTGGCTCCTCTCCTCTGCTTCTCTCTCTTCTTCCATCCTCCTACCCTCTACTGTCCCTCTGCTTCCCTCCTTCTCCTCCTCCTCTCTTTCCACCTCTCCTTCTCTGCTCTTCTCATTCTCTGCACCCCTCCTTCACTTCCCCTCCACTTTTTCTAACCCTCTCCTCCTTCTATCTCACTCTCCATCTTTCCACCTTCTTCTCCTCTCCTCCATCATTCTCCACTCTTCACTTCTCGTCCTCTGCTCCTCTCCCCCTCTTTTCTTCCATCCTCCTATCCTCTTCTAACTCTTCTCACTCTCTGTCTCTTCTCCTCACCTCTCTCTCCCCACCTCTCATCCTCAACTCCTCTCCTCCTCTCCCTCGTCCTCCCCTTCTCCTCTCCCCCCTCTGCTCCTCTCCTTCTCCTCCTCTCTCTTTCTCTCTCCACCTCTCTTCCTCTGCTCTTCTCAATCTCTGCACCCCTCCTCCACTTTTCTAACCCTCTCCTCCTTCTATCTCACTCTCCATCTTTCCACCTCTTCTCCTCTCCTCCATCATTCTCCCCTCTTCACTTTTCATCCTCCGCTATTCCTCCTCCTCTCCTCTACCCTCCCCACCACTTGTCATCTCTTCATCTCCTGCCCTCTCGCTCTCCTCCTCCTCTTTCCTCTTCTTCTCTCTCCACCCTCTGTCCTCGCTCCTCCTCTCCGTCTCTCCCGCTCTTCTCTCCATCTCTCCTTCTCTTTCCACCTCCTCTCCTCCTCTCTCACACTCTACCTCTCCTCCTGTGTCTCTGCTCCTCTCCTCCTCTCACCCCTTCTCATTCCTCCTCGCCCCATCCTCTGTTCTCTCTTCTTCCTCTCCGTACCACATTCCCACAGTAGCTCTGGCCCCGTGCCCTCGTTCCTCCGTCTTTGGTGGGAGTATTTCAGTGTAGAGGTCCGTCCTGTCTTCCTCCGTGTCTCTTTTGCTCTGTCAGACACACTAACAGCCGTGAAAGCAAAAACTCCCTCTATCATCCAGCTCTTTTTCACACACAGACCCTCTGGCACAGGTTCAAATGGCTCTTCTAGTCACTGCAAATGTAAGCTTTTGTTATCGCCATCCAAACACTTTTATACACAAGACCTATAGTTGTGTGTTTTTGCAGTACATTGACCTGCTTGTTTCCATGACAATATTACACAAAACTGACTCTTCTGAGCTTTAAATCATGTTATAATGTTGTTACTTCATCAAAAACATACCTGGAGTTGTGTTTTGTTTCATTCATGTTTGAGTAAACCTTTATTATCAGTCTGTACATCTCCAAAGCTCAAAACGCTCTGTTCCACCTTGTGATGTCATGTAGTGGTAGTTTTCAAGCGACCTTTTACCTTTAGTTCGGTAAAGATTGGCAATTCCAGAGCAGAAAATACCAGACTGATTCTAGTAAAGGTGTGTGGGGTTTAAAAACACAGTGGAGCTCTTTTTTTCTGCATTACCACATGACATCACAAGGTGTTTTCTGTTTGAGAGAAGAGAACGTGTGTGAATGAAACAAAACAAAACAAAACTCCAGGTCTGTTTGTGATGAGGAAACAACATTATAACATAGATCAGGAAATAGCCTAATATGGGCCTTTTAATGCCATACTGTGGGACATTCCATGAAGACAAGTGGAATAGTTACATAATGTGCTTGTAAAGGAGAAATATTATGCAAAACCCACTTTTAAAAGCTTTCTTTTTTTTAAGGTCTGGATCATATTTTTTTTTCCATTTATTTGAGTAAAATCTGTCTCAGTACAAATATATTGCATAAGCAGCTTTTGAGGTCAAAACATGTTTGCTGCGTGCGGTCTGTATCAAATTCTGAAGCGTTTTACTGTCTGATAAGATGTGTGTGATTAGCATGCTAGTTGTCATTAGTTTTTCCGCACTGTCCTTTGAAATTTGTGAAAAGCACTTATAAACTCATCACGGTGATTAATTAGGATGTTCAGAATGCATAAGGTAAGTGAGGAATAACTTTCAAATAAACTTGTTCTGTTTTTTTTTTTTTTTTACATTTTCAAGACAGTTAAAATCAGACACAGCGCATTTAATGCTGTTGTGTTGTGTTTTCCCTTCTCATTTACGCAGAAGTTTTAATTCTTCTGCATTCAAGACATCATTGCTGGTAAAATCACAGTTTTACCCAACCCTGTCATACCCTGTTACATCCCTTATTAACTAAAGGACATAACTAATAAAACAATCATTTAGACAAGGAGTCAGATGTTTGGCTAGTTTATCTGGGAGCCAAAACATTCAAGGTGTACATACAATGGTGGGACGAGGCGCGTGCCAGCTGTGCCAAAGAAACGAAATCAAAGTATAACAAAACAGGGCCTACCTGAACCTGGGCTAAGAAAGAAAAGAAGTCAAAAGCCTAATCTAACTGATCTAAAAAAAAAAAAAGGTTTGGATACTATAAAACAACAAGGATGGCAACAACTGGTAAACCTAGTGTGTCTAAACAAACATAAACTACGTGATGTAAAGTGTATAGGGTGCCCACTCACCTAAACCAACCTCCCAACCAAAATAGCATGTTGGCATCAAAGGAGAGAAAGAGGCAGCAGCACACGGCTCTTTTAAAGGTTCCTCTCCGGGCTCTGATTGGCTGCCAGCTGGCCAATCAGGGAGCTCCAGCCAGGTCCCACCTACAGCACCTTCACACAGGGCAGAGGAGACGGCAGTACACAGAATGGAACAGTGCTTGCATGTAACATACCCATAGACTCGAGAAATGGACTAAGGGAGTGTGACGTCACCCACATCGTTCGACTCCAGTCAAATGAAGCTCACGAGGCTAGCGTTTATAGGAATAGGATTTTATTTACAGACAAAATAGTGCAATAAAACCACCAGGATCATGCATACAAACATTTTAAGTCTCACAGTTGTGGTGACAATTTTTCAATGTACAGTCCCCCAAAGCAGGTAGCGAACCCCCCACTAGAAAAGTTCCATAGTGCATCTTTAAAGTGCGACAGAACAGAACTACAGAACAGATGCAGTTGAACTGAGTTGGGTTGTACAGTGGAACAGTGGCCCTTCAAAAGCCATAATCTCATTGTCAGTTTGCAGAGCAGTGATCTCTCCTCCTCTGTTTCCATGGCGATGTTATTGAGCTGTTTGGATTGGGGAGACTTGGGATTGGACCAGTCTGAAGTGTGGAGTGTGGACGAACATTTAGAACTGCCAAACACGGCCTGGGCGCTGGGACAATTCATAAAACTGTGCAAATCAATCACAGCTCATGACATTTAAACGATTACAGTGAGTTTGAGAAGGAGGAGAGTGGGAAACAGGACAAGATCCGGGTCAAATGCACAAGGAGGAGGAGGAATTTAGAGCGTTTAAAGTTTTATTATGTAACTTTTCTGCTGTGGGGTCCATTATCAGCTATTAGTTGGCCCTGTACAGGATTTTCTTCCCATGTATTTAGTCTTGTCCTGGTACAGCTATGTTTTTTAAGCAGCTCTTGAGGTCAAAACACTATGTCTGCATCTAATTATGAAGCCTTTTATTGTCCGATAAACAGGGAGTGTGTGTTATCATGCTAGCTGTTGTCAAGTATCTGTACTTTACTTTCAGTTTTACAGTGGATACCTTTTACTTTTACTTCACCACATTTGAGAGCAGGTTTTTGTACTTTCTACTCCACCACATTTTAGATCTGGACTGATTAGCAAACTGTTGGAATAATAATCTTAAAGGTGCATTGTGTAACTTTTCTGGTGGGGGGCAGCAACATACAAACTGAGGAAATGGCGAAAATAATTATTAAAAGTTGTAAATTTAAACAGCAGCATCTTATCCACATTATCCATAGAATCACTATTGTAATATCTTAAGTATAATATTTTGGATCTTGAAAGTTATCAGGTATTTCTGGATGCTTGCATTATTTTTAAAGTTTTAAATGGACTCGCTCCTCTACCATTAATGGATTTTATAAGTAAAAAAACGACTAACCGAGTGAACACGAGAGCATTGACCAGAGGAGACGGAAACATACAGAGACGCAGGACCAAATTTGTCCAAATGGTGACGTCATGGAACACATGACCTGCCCATGTCAGGAACTGTGGCTCCTTCTCAACCTTCAAGAACACAAAAATAATCAAACATGTTCCCACAGGTAAATTATCTTCTTCTTGGGGCGTCTTAAACTCACAGAATGGTCTGTTGTGGTTAACTTTGTCATGTCTATGTGCGTTTTTGTCTCGTCTGTGTGTTTCTCTAAATGTTCTCTGTTTCTGACCTGCCTTAGGACAACAGATGTAAAGTCGCTATTGTGCTAATTCTGGCATATTTACACTGATGCTGTTTGTTGACATGTTGATTAATATGCACAATATGTCCTTATTAAAATAAATAAAATAAATACAAATACAAATTTGTCCTCTGCAAATAATGACCCCAGTCCACAAAACAGCGCTGTTAATCCAGTTTGAGGTGTTCTTTAAAAGTAAAAAGGCCAGAGTAGTTCCTCATGTGTGTCTGTTTACCTCCACACAGCGCGAATCGGGTTGAAGCTGCAGATTAGCGATAATGACTCTATTTCTTTACTTTATCTCCAGCCTTCTATACATTAAAAATCATGTATCTCAAGTATTGCACCACATTTCACAAATAATAATAACACAGTTTTGACTCTAAACTAGAAGTGCGGTGTTTGGATCTTTTGAACACTTAAGAGACTCAAATTAATCACCGTGTAGCCTGTGGTACGCAGCCGTTTCCCTCTGCAGTTTTGCGATTGGAGATTTCAAACCGCACAAGTTTCTCCTCGGGTCTGTGGTGTGTGTTTAAAAATCATTTAAGAGCGAGAAATCCTGTAGTGTGTGGAGGCGTTAAGTGAACGCAGTAACCTGGCATATGCACAGAATGATGCCATATTTGGGCTTTATATGTATGAAATCTGGATTTTTAAAAATACGAATGTGTTTGATCTGAACATAACATAAATTGTGGAATCAAAATAAACGTAAAAAAAATAAAAACAAAATCAATGATGGCTTAAAGTTTGTAATAGAGAAGAAAAGTTTGGTGTGAACTCCAGAGCAGAGTGAAGCTGTGATTGACTGACAGGCCGTGACATTGTTATTATGAACTCCCCCCGGCACCTGCTGCTCTACACAGAGAAAGAGTGAAGGGGAAAAGAGAAGAGAGGGAGAAGAGAAGAGAAGGAGAAGAGGGCGAGAAGAGCGCGAGAAGAGAGGAGAAGAGAGGGAGGGAGAAGAAAAGAGAAGAGAAGAGAGGGAGAAGAGAAGAGAAGAGAAGAGAAGAGAAGAGAAGAGAAGAGAAGAGAAGAGAAGAGAGGGAGAATAAGTGGTGAGGGCAGGGAGGAGAGAGAGGAATGGAGGAAAAGAGAGAGGAGAGAGGGGTGTAGAGAGGAGGAGAGGGAGAAGGGGGACTGGAAGGGACAAAAAGAGTAGAGGACATGAAAGAGAGAGGGAGCATATATACAACAAAGAGGAGATGTAGTAAAGATGAAGAGAAAGAGAGAGAGAGATGAAGACAGAAATAGAGAGAAGGAAGTGAGAAAGAGAGAAGTAAAGAGGAGGGAGAGAGAGAGTGAGGGGGTGAGAGAGCAGGGAGGTTAGAGAGAGATGAAGGGAGAGAGAAGAAAGAGAGAGAAAGAGACAGAACAGGGAGTGAGGGCAGGGAGAGAGAGAGAGGAAAGGAGAGAATGTTGGTGGGGTAGGGATGAGAGAGGGCTGGGAGAAAGAAGGGAGAGAGAAAAAGAGACAGAAAAAGAGAGAGTGGCAGGGGGTACAGGAGAGAGAGGTACAGGGTGGTGAAGAGAGCGGGAAAGAGAAAGCGAGGAGAGAAGATGTAGAGAGCAGGAGAGGGAGGGAAGAGAGAAAGGGAGGGAGAGAACCTGGAGGGAACAAAAAGAGAAGAAGAGAATAAAGAGAGAGACGTACATAAAACAAAGAGGGGATAAAGATAGAGAAAGAGAGATGAATACAGAAAGACAGAAATAGACAGAGGGAGTGAAGAGAGAGAAAAAAAGACTTGAGAATCTGATTTGTCTTTCCCCCGAGCTCCACCACAATCACAGCACCAAAACTTCACCAAACAGTTAGAGCCCAAATCAAACATGGCGGCTCCTGTCGACAGCTGCAAACTGCACTGGAGCCGGAGCCTGTGCAGAGAGAGACCAGGACTGGGACTGAGACTGAGACTGAGGCTGGGACTCAGACCTGGACTGAGGCTGGGACTAAGACTGGGACTGAGACTGGGACAGAGACTGAGACTGAGGCTGAGGCTGGGACTGAGACCTGGACTTAGACCGGGACTGGGTCTGAGACTGGGACTGGGACTGAGACCTGGACTTAGACCGGGACTGGAACTGAGACTGGGACTGGGACTGGGATTGAGACTGGGACTGAGGCTGGGACTGGGACTGAGACTGAGACTGGGACTCAGACCTGGACTGAGGCTGGGACTGAGACTGGGACTGGGACTGAGACTGGGACTGGGACTGAGACTGAGACTGGGACTCAGACCTGGACTGAGGCTGGGACTAAGACTGGGACTGAGACTGGGACAGAGACTGAGGCTGAGGCTGGGACTGAGACCTGGACTTAGACCGGGACTGGGTCTGAGACTGGGACTGAGACCTGGCCTTAGACCGGGACTGGAACTGAGACTGGGACTGGGACTGGGATTGAGACTGGGACTGAAGCTGGGAATGAGACCTGGACTGGGACTGGGACTGGGACTGGGACTGAGACTGAGACTGGGACTCAGACCTGGACTGAGGCTGGGACTGAGACTGGGACTGGGACTGAGACTGAGACTGAGACTGAGACTCAGACCTGGACTGAGGCTGGGACTAAGACTGGGACTGGGACAGAGACTGAGACTGAGACTGAGACTGAGACTGAGGCTGAGGCTGAGGCTGAGGCTGGGACTGAGGCTGGGACTGAGGCTGGGACTGGGACTGAGACCTGGACTTAGACCGGGACTGGGTCTGAGACCTGGACTTAGACCAGGACTGGAACTGAGACCTGGACTTAGACCGGGACTGGAACTGAGACTGGGACTGGGACTGGGACTGGGACTGAGACTGGGACTGAGGCTGGGAATGAGACCTGGACTGGGACTGGGACTGAGACTGGGACTCAGACCTGGACTGAGGCTGGGACTGAGACTGGGACTGGGACTGAGAATGAGACTGGGACTCAGACCTGGACTGAGGCTGGGACTGAGGCTGGGACTGGGACTGAGACTGGGAGTTTGGGTTCTCGATATAGATTTTTTCCCCTCACAAAACAAAATCTTGCTCACCGAAAACCTTTTTTAAACTCTGCTTTGAACAAATCATATTTTTTACCCAATTTTACCAGGACATTCACTTTTGAGAGACAGAAAACTGAAATATGAACTTCTAAACTCATACAAGAATCCCGTGTATTTCAGAAGACGCCTGTGCAGGCCTAAACTACAGAGTTAGCAGGTTTTACACAATAACAGGTCATAGTTTTTTGCAAAAGAAATCATGTTTTGTTTTGTTTTGTTTTTTTTCAGAAATGGCAGCGTTGTTTTGTATCATTCAAATTCCATTTTTGACTGTGATTATATTAGTTATTAAAACATGCACCATACGTAAAGTCGTCCAAGGTTGTCTCGACCGAGCTTAGTTCAGGGTCTGGAGATGGGTCCCCGGGTGCTGCACTGAGAATCATTGAAGTATGGGTCAAATGCAGAGGATAAATTTCACTACGGGAACTTTAAAGAATACATAATATACTTGAGTCTGCTAGTTAAAATCTGTGACACAGTTTTTAGAAAACTCTGGTGCCCAATGGGAGCTGACGTCGCCATAAACGTCACAGCAACAAAGAGTCATAAAGTCACACTAGTGTTTTTGTTATTATTATTATTATTATTATTACTTTTTCATACCAAAATAACAAAATGACTAGGTGATGCTACCAAAACCTACATGTATCACCAATCGAGAAGATGAAATTGTAGAAGAATGTAAGTAGGACACAGTGGGCGTGTGCAGGTGGTGGTGAAAACGGGAGTCGATCGACATAAAGAAGTCTTAAATACAGAAGCATAAAGATTCATGAACCACTCCAAACACGACGTTAGGAGGGCGCGTGAGAAGGGAAACAACTGTAGTGTGTTTTGCATAATATGTCCACTTTACTACTGTTTTGCATTTACATTTCCTTATACTTTACAATTACCTCTCTAGAGTGCAACGTGTTTGAGTGACAGTCCGAGCAACAGCCCCGTTTACAGCCTGGTGTTGTTGTGATAGAGACATAATCTCCATCTGTCAGGTCCTGCTCAGAGCTCATTTCTCCTGCACACACGAACGCACCGTCTAAAGGTGCTCTGCTCACATGTTTAGCATCACCTCCGCAGCACTTTCACAGCTCCATAAAACACTCACTCACACTGATTTACATGAAGCCCACAGCAGTCCATATAGTCCATAGCATTCCATAGAAGTCCATAGCATTCCATAGAAGTCCACAGCAGTCCACAGTGAGCAGAGTCGTGCATCAATCTAACTAAAAGCTCGGAGCCTTCAGGTGAAACCCACGCAGACATAAATCCGCCTCACCTTTCCCCATGCACATTAATAACCTGGTTTGTACAGGTAATGGAGTCCCTGTCTACACAAAGAGCTGTTAGGATTATGAGTGACTTGGGAGACGGATCTGAGCGTTCTCTGAGATCGCTGCAGAAATGAGGTCAATTCAGAGTACTTATCATGATTTAAGGCTGTTTAAATTTTGGGGAGTTGGGCTAGATTTTTTGAGCTAATTCAGTGCATAAAATAAAATGTGTGTTTTTACAATTCAAGTTCATATTTTGTAAAACTGATTGCCATAATAAATATAAAGATTCATTATTGTCATTTTCGCCCCTCTAGTTTGTAGCATAAAAAGTGACTTTGAAAAAAAATGAATCCACTGCTAAATCAAAGCACCGGATAAGTCTTGAGTTAGACCTGGTTTAGTCTGAGGTTAGACCTGGTTATCTATTAGAGGTTCTTTAGACCTGACTTAGTTCTGGTTTAGTCAAGTTGGTCATGTTTTAGACCTGGTTTCTGCCTGGTTTAGTGCAGATCCGGTGGAGTGTTCCTGGATTGTGGAGGTTAGTGTTAATCAGAAGTGCTTTAGACCTGGTTTAGTCCTTGTTTAGATCTGGTTTAGGTCTGGTATAGACATGGTTTAGTCCTGGTTTAGGTCTGGTTTAGTCTTGGGTTAGTCCTGGATTAGTTCTGGTTTAGTCAAGTTGGTCATGGTTTAGATCTGGTTTAGTCCTGGGTTAGACCCGGTTTAGTCCTGGATTAGACATGGTTTAGTCCTTGTTTAGACCTGATTTAGGTCTGGTTTAGACTTGGGTTAGTCTTGGATTAGATCTGGTTTAGTGAAGCTCTTGGTGAGTTCCTGGTTTGCAGTGGTCAGCATCTAATCAGAAATGCTTTAGATCTGTCTTAGTCCTGGTTCAGTCCTTAGTTACACCTGGGTTAGTCCTTGATTAGACCTGGTTTAGTCCTGGTTTAGTCCTGGTTTAGTCCTGGTTTAGTCTGACAGATATTGCGTGTGAAACTTGTCTGTTCAGTCTCATCCCTCCACTTCCTTCCTACTTCTCTTTCCCTTCCTTTGTTCCATTGTTGCGTATCATTTTTTACTGTACATAACCACACATAAGGCAGGTGTCTTGCCCTGAGCGCCCCCTCCCTCCTCAATCAAAGCTCATCCAGCAGAAAAATGACACGTTTTTGGACAGATCCTCTCCTCTCTCCTTGCTCCCTGACAGTGTATACAGACGGCCACAGGGCACCGGCTCCATACGAGTGTGGAGCCCTGTTTTGATTGCTTTTCAATCAAGCGAGACAAATACTAATTAGTTTTTTTCCTCCTTGTTTGAGGAAGGCGGGATTCCTCCTCGCTGCTCCTCGTGCGGGTGACTGGCACACGGCTGATAGCTGCTCTGGCCTCTGCAGTTCATTTTAAATACAAACAGTGAGAGGCTAAGCTAAGCGCGCGCCTCTTATAGGATTATATACTGGTGTGGAGTCAATGGAGAGCTTATGGCTATGACACTACAGGAGTCCTCCAGGAGCGTACGCAAAGGCCAAATTCAATTACATCGCATTTTACGCACATTTACAGTGCGCAAAGTAGAGCGATGGTGGTGTAGTGGGTTAAGCATTCGCCCAGGAACAGGGGAGTCGCCGGTTCTGATCCTGTCCGAGAACATTTAGGATAGATTTAGAATAGTTTTTAATGTTTAACTTTTCTCTACATGATTCACTGGTTTTATCTTACCTCTATTATTTGCCTATTGCTCTAATGACTTATGTGTCCTGAAAAGCACTATATAAATAAAATGTATTATTATTATTATTATTATTATTATTATTATTATTATTATTATTATTATTACTACTATTAGTAGTAGTAGTAGTAGTTACTCAGTTGGTAGAGCGTTTGTCCACTACTCCAAAGGTTGGCGGTTCGAATCCCGCTCTTGACATAAACATAATTTGTTATTATTATTGTTATTATTATTATTGTCGCTGTTGTTATTATTATTATTATTATTATTATTATTATTAACATATACAGTTACTCAGTTGGTAGCGTGTTTGTCCACTACTCCAAAGGTTGGCGGTTCGAATCCCGCTCTTGACATAAACATAATTTGTTATTATTATTGTTATTATTATTATTGTCGCTGTTGTTATTATTATTATTATTATTAACATATACAGTTACTCAGTTGGTAGCGTGTTTGTCCACTACTCCAAAGGTTGGTGGTTCAAATCCCACTCGACATAAACATCATTGGTTGAGTGGTCGGATCCACTGACCCACAGTGTTGGCGCCGCGATTCCAGCTCCCACAGATGGATGCTGTCATTGTGTCCTTGGGCAAGACACTTAACCCCCCTTGCCCCCAGTGTCTGCGCACACTGGTGTATGAATGTGTGTGTGTGTGTGAACGGGTGAGCAGTTCCTTGATGTAAAGCTCTTCAAGTGACTTGACAGTGGAAAAGCGCTGTATAAAATGTGACCATTGACCATTTAGCATTTGTTGTTGTGTTCTTGAGATGCCTACTCCAGTTTGTAGTTCAAATACACAGTTTTTCCTTCATCTATTGTGTTTTTGAAGGTCACTGTCAACTAGTTTTATCCATTTTGTCTGTACTGATTGATTGCGTGCATGTGCAGATGTATGTTTGATTATCTTAAGCACTGCAAACCACATTTACTCAAGGGTACAAATAAAGACACCCTAAAGACACGTGGGAAGTGAGTGGGACTAAATACCCAAACTCCGCCCACAAACACATTTAAAATAGAGATTAAACTGGGCAGTGTCTGTGGACTAAAGAAAAGACTGAGGGAGGAAGAAGGGTGAAGTCCAGAACAACAGTGTGATTGGTCTAACAGGTATCCACACTTCAAACTCCACCCCTGCAGCCATGGTGTTTGTGATCAGAAACTCCTGGCTGCGATCAGGGCACTCCTGTGTGATGTCACGTAGTACTTGAAAGATTTAGGTTTAGTTTTTGACCAGAAATCTGCATATTTGCACAAAAATTTGCCAAAACATTACTAGGAACAGTAGAAAATGCTATTAAAACACCATATACTAGTAGTAGTGTAGTGTAGTAGTGTGATTTAGTGTTTAGTTCCATTTTAACCTGATTCAATCGCTAAATAAAATGATAAAACTGATAATAAAACTGAAATAAATGCAATTGTTGTCTATTTATTTGGTCCGTATTACTGGTTGTTTGGCACCCCTATAATATCCAGCCAGCCCAGCTATTAGACAGACCCAGTGAATGCAAAAAAAAGTGGTGTACAATCTCAAAATCATGGAGTACCCTCAAAAGACTAACTATAATTCTTTCCCAAATGTATTAAAGTAAAGGGTTAAAGGCACAAGTACAAAAACACGTGGGGAATGGATTTCAGCTTCTTCTTCTATGCAGCATTTTGAGTTATTTTTCCCATTCAAAGGATAGAATATTTTGTTTTAAACTGTTACCCAGTCCTAATTTCTCATCATGCACATAGGACTGATTGAAGCTTGGTTTATTTCCAGGCTTAGTCACATTTTATCAGGTGTGTGTGAATGCAGCATAAATGATATAACATAAAACATACCTACAACCGTCTTTCTATAGTGAGTAAGACTGAGAAAGCGCAAAGTGGAGAGAAACTTGTTAATTCCACTGGTTAATTTGCTTCATTTAATCAGTGTGATTGTAATTGTACTTTTAAACCTGGGAACATTACTTGCTTTTGCCTGATTCTAATAGTGATGATTGTTTCATTAATTGCCACTTAGTGAAAATTGTGACTAATGTGAAGAAATGAGAAATCCACTTCTTTCACAAATAACAATGTTTTTGTATTCACTCCTCGCTAAACTAAAGCCACAGACTGTCCCCATACTCTCCTGATACTCCCCTGAGCTGGTGCAGTTTGCCTTCTACAGGCCGCAAAGTGAACTTCCATGAGAAAAACAATTAAACTAGGTAATGAGGAGCATGTCCGGACATCTTTATATAAGCACACAGTTGGCAGGAATGCTTCAAAACAAGTTTGGTGATGATTTATGGACTTAAATCTACCATTTGTCACTCTTGTGAGCTTTAAGATGTTGTAATGCTGTTGTTTCTTCATCAGAAACATACCTGGAGTTGTGTTTTGGTTTTTTTCCCACACATGTTTGCGTTATTTGTCTGTTTACGAAGCTCAAAATGCTCTGTTCCACCCTGCGATGTCATATAGCGGTAGTTTTCAAGTTAACAGCTACCTTTTACCTTTCGTTCAGTAGATTGGCATTACCTGGCCATAAATGATCCATATGACTCAAATGAAGGTGTTTGGAATTTTAAAACTATGCTAGCACACTATCATACAGCAGTAACGTAGACAGCATCTAGTGGTGATCTGTGAGAATGCAACAGGGGCAGGTCAGCCAATCTAATTCCAAAGGGCTTTAAGAATCACTCAAGGTCTCTTTCTGTGACGTCACAATCCTGGCAAATTTCAAAGGCTGAGATGCAAAGGACTTTCTATAAATGTTCACTAAAACCAGCATGAATCAAGCTCAAAATAACCCCAGGCATGTTTTTGATGAGTGAATAATTTTATAAAGTGGTTAAAAGCTCAAATAAGTCAATTTTGCAGAATCCGTGTCCTTTAAGGCGGTAATACGTGTTTAGTTCGAACTGAAATCACAAAATTTCGCCAAAAACGAAACTCAAATCTTAGTTCTTCTGTGTCATCATTAAACCTTCAGATGAGAACAAAGCAAATGGAGCCTGGAGTTACGTTCATCTATTTTAAAGTACCTCTTGAACTGTTGCTTTTAACTCTCACTCTCGCTACAAAGGCAATCCCATTTCCTCCATAGCCCTCATATCCCATAATAGTCCTTTCTTTATCGTCATGGCCGCAGCATCAGAAGCTTTTAGCATGCACAAAGTGGTTTTGCATATAGGTCTCCAGTCATTCTGTTCAAAGCACAATTTCACTCGACATCATTATTTGCTGCGCTTTATGGCCGCTCGTGCTGTGTGCATACGGTGGCCATGTTGAAAGGAGCACGGAGGTGATTGAAAATGCATTTGTTTGAACGATGTGGAGAGAGGAGGTCAGGGTACAGCCCATTTGACTCATCCAATGTAAATACGCACAAGGCCACTGTGTCTTATACGCAGAATGAACCCAATGTGAGTGAGAGGAAGTGAACGGGAAATACATGTTTGAAAGCAATATAATCAAAATTGCATTATATTGCTTCAGATACCGCGATATGTAACTACAAGACGTACAGATTGGGTTCGTGTGATGTTGCAGATGGTTTGGTCGGGTTTATAGTTCTTGTTTTTGTAAATATATCGTGGTTACCGCCCACTTTTGTCTCTAAACGCTCCTAAACCGCGCTTTGTTTTTTTGTGGTGGCACTTCTGGTTAAACGGGGATCCTGTTCATGTCGATGGAGAATTTGAGAAACGTTTTGCATCTTAAATATAACATAAAGTTGGTTCGTTTGTGTAAAATGTTCAATGTTTGTCTGCACCAACAAGTAAACACAGCACCGATTCTCAGGGAGGCTTTAAAACGGCTTTATCGTCCGTATCGAACTTATTTGCTGTAAAGATCGGCCCATTCAAAATAATACAACCCAAATGATGATGGCGATGTCCACGGAAACTTCCGAAATCAAACCAGAAACTGGCATAAAGTCTTGAATGAATTAATTTCTTCAAAATTAGTTCTGATTATTTCATTAAACAGGTGTAATTTTCGTTAATTAAAAGGACTTAAAGCTTCAAATTAAACATTTATGAAAAAATACAATAGTTCCGTTCAGTTGCCCCAAAAATGTAATGGACGGCTTGTTTCCACCATGTGATGTCATTAGGTGTTATTTTGAGAACGGCTTCATCAAACTCATGTGTTCATTTAAGTCAGTTCTAACTTGAGTAACAGCACTTCAGACAGAGCAGTCCCCACAGTTAGCATCACACCCCCAGTGAATGTAGATGGCATTGCTTGAACGTTATCAAGAAATACCATATGGATTTAAAATATTAACTCCAACATTCCCTGGGGGGTGAAGCTAACAAGAGGCACTACTTTGTCTGAAGCTCTGCTACTCAAGTTAGACGTTAATGTGAGATTAGTTTGAACACAACCTGACCAGAAACAACTGACTAAACTGGAACTACAAGAGGAGAACAGATTTGTACTTTTAAACTCTTAAATCTCAGTTACAAACATTTACCAACAGTTTTTTTTTTTTTTTTTTTTTTTTCAGTTATTCACTCTCAAATATTGTTTTCAAAACCAAACCTAAACGAACGCTCATATCAATCACAGGCTCCTGAAAATGTGCTGCTCAAATCCATTTTTCTTAAAACCTATCTGGATGTGTTTGCTAATGTGTGCATTGCGTCACCATGGTAACTGCTGAAAATCCATCCATAGACATACATGCATTACCCCCCCTCCATTAATAGCTGAATTTCCATGGTGCAAAAGAACTCGACAAAAGCCCGAGACATATTTCTAGTCGGTGCACTGATCAGAGGGCTGAAAGAGTCTGGAGTGTAAATTAGTATTCTTTTATCACACGTGGCTCATATACGGCGTGATCGATCTTCTCCGTTGTGATTCCTCTTTAAACACAGGCTCTCAGTAGAAACCATCAAATATCCATGAGGATTGTGGAGAGCGGGTTTTGATCCCTCATAATGACCAAGAGCGCTGTGTTTTTCAAAGGCACTCGCACTGGTGATTTGCTGCACGTTTTGTCCTCCATTTTAATGCCTTCTCCCTCCTCCCTCTCTCCTCCTCTTCTCCTCCTCTTCTCAATCTTACGTTTCTGTGACTCTTGGCAACCACCATATAATAGAAAAGAGCCGTGTAAGCCGGGGTGATGATAGTGGTGTGAAATGTGGCGTCATGATTTAAATCGGTGTATTTAAATGTTTGCTTGTATTCTCATGTTGTCCAATGCATTTAGGTTAGACTTGTATTGACTATAACATTTTGACTTCAACAATCTTTGCTTTGGAGCACTGTGTAACATTTCTGGAAGCTGTGTGTTTGTCCAAAATGTTCCACAATATGGCATTTGCTGCAAACATAGCTCTTAGTTCATTGCAGGTATATTTATTGCATAAAAATACAATGAAAAACATGCCTGCCTCTGGGGAATGTCATGGTTTTGGTTCTTTTTTGCCCGGGTTAAGTACACTTTATTGCCCCCGTTGGGTTAATTTTTTGTACTTTGTATTTGACCCACTCTTCAATGTTGCCGGGGGAATCTGTCAGGGGCAGTGGGAGCCACAATGGAGCCAGATCTTGAGCTAGTTTTGGTCAGGATTACCTTAGCTGGAGGATTTGATGGTGCGTGTTTTTGGGTTGACAGAGGAAACCCATTAAAGACACAGGGAGAAACATGGAAACTGAGCCTGGGACGCCTGGGTGCGGGTTCGACTCCCAGGCGTCCCAGGCTCAGTTTCCATGTTCCTTTTCGCTGTGAGGTATGAGGTACCGCTGTGCTAACTACAAAACCACTGTGTCCCGTAACCACCCCGCTTCCTTTCCTTCACTACTGCATTTTTATTCAGTCTAACGTTTCCCTCTCATTCCGTTTCTTTTTCAGACGGACGCGGCGCTGATGTACGATGCGGTGCACGTGGTCGCCGTGGCGGTGCAGCAGTCTCCTCAGATCACCGTCAGCTCGCTTCAGTGCAACCGCCACAAGCCCTGGAGGTTTGGAAACCGCTTCATGGCCCTCATCAAAGAGGTACTGCCCCGGCCACGTGACCATCACGGCATTTACGCTAAAAACCTGAACTAACAACTGGAATAATCAGACAACGCAATAATACGATCTGAAGATTGTGTTTGTTTACAGCACGAGAGAAATCTCCAGGTTTAAAACAGTAAACCAGCACTAAACCAGGTCTATACCAGGATTAAACCAGGTCTAAAACATGTCTAAACACGATTAAACCAGGTCTAAATCAAGTCTAAACCAGGACAAATCCAGGTCTAAACCAAGTCTAACCCAGGTCTAAACCAAGCATGTCTTGACAAAGTACAATGAACTCTTTAACATTTTATATTTCTCTTTGCCACATTAGTTTAGTGTCTTTTTTACATAACTTTTCCTTGTCTAATGATCAGAATTTGAAGTCCTGCCGGTTTGAGGTGAACCACAAGAAAATCAACATGGTCCAAAATCCAAACCAAACTCCAGCCTCCATGGGGTCTTACTCTGTAAAATCTGCGAATCCTGTAGTTTAGACCAGAGATTCTTAACCTCAGGCCCCAAAGTTGGACTGCGAGCGCTCTTGAGGGCCCCAAAGTCAGAAGAATATAATACATTTAATATGAGATTGGGCCTCAGGTTATTTGTACAAAAAAAGTCAGGCCCCAAGGTGAAAAAGTTCAGAACCCCTGGTGCGTGGGACTCGTTTATCAGTTCAAATGTCGATTTTCTTTAAGATATTTCTAGACTTGGACTGTGAGGTGAATCTGTTTGAAATCCATTTGTAATTTCAGTACTTAGACATTTTCTCGGTTCATTTATCTCCACTCTGTCCAGCCGAAAGCTCATATTTCACATTAGAGAAACTGATGTTGGATATTACGTAATCCCAAACACAAAAACACAAAAATTGAACTATATATATTTTTTTGTTTTGTTCGTTTTTTTTTTTTTTGTTTTTTTTTTTCATTCATAACTGGCTAAAAGCAAAACAGAAATTGGAAGATGGCCGCTCTAAAAATACGTCTAAACAAGTGAATCCCACAAAATCAAAACATTCTGAAATCAAAACATAATCCTCTTAGTTTGTGCTGAATGTGGCCCCGTCTCCCAATCACACACAGACACGTACACACAAACACACACACACAAACACAAACACACACACACACAAGCACTCAAACACACACAAAGACACACACAGTGAGTGAGACAGAGGAGGGAAAAACAAAAAAGGAGGGAGGAAGGGAGTGAGATGAGAGAAAAGGAGACGGAGACGAAGAGGAGCGAAAGAGTGAGAAAGAAAGTGAATAGAAAAAAGAGAAAGAAAGAGAGGGAGAAAGAAACAGACAGAAAAGAGAAGAGAAAAAGAGAGAGAGAGTTAAGGACAGAAAGAAAGGGGGGAAAGGGAAGAGAGAGAGAAGAAAGGGGGAAAGTGAAGGAGGAAGGAAGTGTGAGAGGAGGGAAAACTGGAGGAAGCAGGGGAGGAGGGAAGGAGAGAGTGAGGGAAGAAGAGAAAAAGAAAATGAGTCAGTGAGATAGAGGAGAGAAGGAGGAAAAAGGAGAGGGAGAAGAAGAGGAGGGAAGGAGAAAGAGAGTAGAAAAGGAAAAAGAAAGAGGAGGAAGGAGAGACAGACAGAAAGGAGGAGAGAAAAAGAGAGGGAGGGAGGAGAGAAAGAGAGAAAGATAACAGAATCTGAATGAACAGTGATTTATCTGCGAGGCCGCTCGACTGGAAAAGATCGTTCTAGTGTGAAGAGGGCGGCCATTTTGAGATGTAGAAATAGTAAAGAAAAAAACAGAGTTCAAAATCCACAGGGCCGAGGGACGAACGAGAAAAAAAGACGGTGATGAAGTGTGATTTCTTGCGACGTTAAAGGGTCTCTGTGTAACTTTTCTAGTGGAGGGTCTGCCACATGATTGTCGCCATGGAGATAAGACACAAAACTGACTCTTGTGAGCTTTAAATCGTGTTATAATGTTGTTACTTTCTCAAAAACAAACCTGGAGTTGTGTTTTGTTTCATTCACACCTTAATTATTCATCTGTCTACATCTCCAAAGCTTAAAAAATGCTCTGTTCCACCTTGTGATGTCATGAAATGGTAGTTTTGAGAGATTGGGAATTCCAGGGTTAAAATTTAGAAGTTTGAGAAGAGTTTTTTTTTTTTTTTTGATGAGGAAACACCATTACAACAGAGATATAAATAAATAAATGAATAAATAAATAAATAAATAAATAAAGCATAATATGAGCCCTTTAAACATACATATCTTGAATTATTTTTATTACAGTTATCTTTAATGAAAAAAAAAGAAAAAAGAAAGAACTTGCCTTATTGTGAAAGCACTCGCCTCTCCACAGACTTCACCTGTAACTTGACCAGGTGACGTTACAGTATTTACTTGTTTTCATGGAGATTCAGCGCCATACCGTGGAACATTCCAGGCAAAGGCATTACGTCTCCATGGTGACAAGCAGGTGGGAGACCCTCCACTAGGAAAGTTACATGTTACACCTTTTATTTTGCCATTACTTACACAGTGTAGATTTAGACGTAGAGAAACTTTATTGATCCACAAGGGAAATGACTTGGACACAGCAGGTTCACACGTCACAATATAATAACAAAGAGTAAAAAATATAAAATAACAAAGAGAAAAAAATATAAAAATAGTAATAAAACTTCTAAAAAAAAAAAAGAGCAAGAGACTGGTGTCAAATAAGACATAAATTATATAAATGTATCTGTTCCATAAGGGCGAGTTGTTGTACAGTTGTAGGGAGTATTATCTGTTACATACGGGTGAGTTGTTGTACAGTTGTAGGGAGTATTATCTGTTACATAAGGGTGAGTTGTACAGTTGTAGGGAGTATTATCTGTTCCATTAACATTATAGATTATTTTAGTCATGTAGGCCAGAGCTGTTTCTCGTAGATCTTCGTTCCAGGACTTTGACGCAGTGTCAGAAGAAAAGCAGAAGAAAAGCAGGATTACAGGACTATATCTGGTGCGTCTTTGAGCTCTTCTCATTCAGATGTTCAGATGAAAAGCTCAGATTAAGATTATCCGGAACATGTTTCAAATGGAAATGGAACGTGCAGAACCGGGTACTTCCTCACAGCAAATGTAGGCTGTGGAGTCGGTGCCCAAAAACGGGAATGTGGAATTTTATATAAGCGCTCAGAAACCCCTAAAGTCATATGCATCTAATTCAAATAAGACGCACAGAAAAGTTTGAAATACTTAAAGTACATGTGGCAGGTCTGAGGGAAGTAGAGGTGAGTACTAAAACACCAACAATCACCAAAACACAAAAAATCCAAGAAACAGAGACAATTTATGGTATGTAAAAGGAAGGCATTGTTCTGAATATTTAAACTTACATTTCACAAAACGAAACATGTTGTGATTTTCATGTATTAGTTTTCAATTATTGTTCAGTTTAGATCTATTTACATTTTGGCCCTTGTTAACATTATGGTTGCTAGGTAACAGGTCACACCTGCCCCTGTCCAAGCAAAGCGTGTACTTCAACCATTTTAACCAATGTGTGTGTGTGTGTGTGTGTGTGTGTGTGTGTGTGTGTGTGCGTGCGTGCGTGCGTGCGTGCGTGTGTGTGATATTTATGTGTGCAGGCTCACTGGGACGGTCTCACTGTTTGTGTGTCATATTTGTGTGGTTATATTTGTGCGTTTGTGTGTGCAGGCTCACTGGGACGGTCTCACCGGGAGGATCACTTTTAACCGCACTAACGGCCTGCGCACAGACTTCGACCTGGACGTGATCAGTCTGAAGGAGGAGGGGCTCGAGAAGGTCAGAAAACTCATTTTAAACTCATTTTAAAATGGTGTTTTTCCCTTAAGTGTCTCAGCTTCATTCAGATTCAACTTCTGATCAAACGGTGGAGACGTTTTAGAGACTTTTCTTCTAGGGACAAGACTCAGGTCCTCAAAAACATCATTTAAAGGCCCTGTATTACACAAAATGGACTCTTGTGAGCTTTAAGTCATGTTATAAAGTTTTTACCTCATCAAAAACAGACCTGGAGTTGTTTTATTTCACATGTTTGAGAAATCCTTCAAAACGCAACTCCACGTCTGTTTGTGATGAAGAAACAACATTATAACAGATTAGAAAATAACATAATATGGGCCCTTTAATCACTATGGCAACATTTTTATTTTATTTATCTATATTTTTAAGCATTCTGAAATCAATCGAAAAGCAGCTTTAGCTCTCAGTTCTATTGGTTTAAAGAAAAAAAAAAACTCTTTGCATGCCTCTGAAAGCCCTAAGCTCCTATACTAAGAGGTTAGCGCACAATCCCACACACACTGCACACTTTACACAATGGCAGTCCATGTAGCATCAAAGCTCTGTCAGACTGCGGTACATTCCTGACCACTTGTTACCACAGAAACCGCTGTATCCTGGGATTCTTGTGGAAATCCTGCGTGACACGGTTTCGCTGTAGGCGTTTTAGCTGGGGACTGTGTGACACTTTTCACCCGCGGGCGGCCTATATTATCTCAATGCACAGTGCCAGTGTGCTCCCCTCTGCTCCTACAGCTCGGTGTCATTAGAACACTGTACCCCAGCTGGATGTACCAACCGGCTCTGGCCACCGCAATGTTGTTCTTGTCAAAAGTGGCTCATTCTGATTTCCTCTCTGACAGACTGCAGCGTTATCACAAAATATATGGACTAAAATCCTGCTGTCAGTGGCTGGGGGCTGATGTGAAAGATTTTGCATGTGGTAAAACGATCAAGTCGGGCTGAACTGTACTATACTATACTGCAAAACTGTTGTAATTATGGAACTGCAAAGGCTGCAGCATTAGAATAAAGAAAATATCATTCTGTCAACTGGACTAAAGTTTTTGGAGTGAATAATAATAATAATAATAATAATAATAATAATAATAATAATAATAATAATTGGACTTAGACAAACTTTATTCATCCACAAGGGAAATTATTTGGATACAGTAGCTCACACATCACAATATAATATAATAACAGAGAGTAACAAAAATAGCACAAATAGATGTATATGTACAAGAATGTAAGTCAAAATAAAATAGAAAAATAAGTAATAAACTATAAAATAAACTATAAAATCACAGCTATAAACAAGAGACAAGAACGACAGTGCAAATAATATGCTGATTAATAATAACAATAATAATAATAATAATAATAATAATAATAATAATAATAATAATAATGCCTTACACGTGTCAAACCCCTCAAAGCACTACACTGTTATTCATTCTACACGTTTCTCATTTCCCACACTGGTTGGTGGTTATATTCTGTTGTAGCCACAGCTGCCCTGGGGCTGACTGACTGAAGCGAGGCTCCAATCTGCACCATGGGCCCCTCTGACCACCACCAACACTCACCACTTTCAGACTAAGCAATGCGGGTGAAGTGTCTTGCCTAAGGACACAGCGATAGAACTTGGTCCAAGCTGGAATCGATCCTCTGACCTTCGGGTTGAGGGGAGCGCTGCATTTCTCATCCAGGAGGCTTCTTCAGATCTGACAGGACACTGGTGAGTCTGAAGGGAGAAACTAACTCCACTGAACCTGACAGACTGATCAGAGCCCTGTCAGAACTAAGGAAGCTCTTGGATTAGCGGTGAAACATCTTCACTCAACATTTGTCCTCTTGACACAACACAATTGGAACTTTATCCTGAGGGATTACACACTTCAGTAAAGACGCACATGTGCTGCTTTGTTTTGTTGTTTGTTTTTAATAGAAAGAGTCTAGACTTCTACAGACATGTTCAGAAATACATGGGATTCTTATGCTTGTTTATAAATTCATATTCAGAAAATGCTGTCGTTCTTTATAAAACAGTTTTACAATATATTTTGCAAATTTTAAATGGCAAATTTTAAATCTTTCTCTTTTTTCTTTTTTTTTCTTCCCCAAAATCATGCTGCCATACAACCAAAACTAAAACTATAATTGTTACTAATTTGTGATTGTGAACAACAGTTAAGTAGTTAATAGTTGCAGGTTCAATTCCCGGGTCATGTTTAAGGTTTCTTGCTTTTGGCCCAGTCCTTAAACATTCATTCTGAGTGGGTTCACCTCTCCACAGATCTGACCTGCACGTTGACCTGGTGGCATCATTGGCATGTGTATGGAGATGAGCAGGTGGCAAACCCTCCACCGGAAAATGACATCGTAGTATTTTGTTTAGCTCTAAAATAAGTATCTGTGTGTTGGCCTCATCCCCGCAGTAATGAGGCCACAGTAGAAACACTCGTCTCCCACATAAACCCCGTGTCTCTGAACAGAGTCCTCAGACGGTTCATGTGCAGACTGTCTGAGTCTGTCCACAGGGACCGAGAAGAAGAACACACTTCCCTTTAGTCCAATTAGCATGAGCACAGTTAGCTTTAGAGTTAGCTCAGAGTTAGCTTTAGCTCCCAGGCGTTTGTTTATGAAGACGAGGCTGTTCTGCTGCTAAAGTGAAGGATCCTCAGTGGAGCTATAACCCCATCTGAGGCTCAGCTTGTGTCTGCAAAAGCCCTCGTGTTTACACAGAACAAAAGTGTGTCCTGCTTTATAAGTAGGCTTCACTTTTAAACACACACTTTTAAACACACACTTTAAACATGTGACCGGGCACCAGAGCCACACTCGGTTTTCACATTCGGCCGATAGTCTGTGTGGGTTATGGAACACTGTATATCATTTCAAAGCTAATATTCCCACCTAAACTGATCCAAATGCAACAACTTATGATTCCAGAAATAATGAAACTAATTATTACATGAATCAAAGATGGCGTCATATTGGTTCCAATGGCGCAGGTTCAATGGCGCCAAAATGAGGCCGAAAATGTTTTTGAATTTTGAATTTCCTTCCTCACTCCCTGCACACGTCGCCCACTTTGTGACAACGCTAAATCTTTTGGCACTTTGAGGATTTGAAACATTTTGTAAAAAAGAATGCCTACAAAATCTGACTGTTGTGAACTCTACGGATGCCCTGCCACTGTCACGGGCAGTTTGATTTCACAAAAAGTGCAGTTCCTCGAGTGGCCACTGATCAAACTCCCGTCAGGACAGAGGGAGGAGGGACTTATCCAGTTATTATTATCGATCCATGGCGCATACCGAAAGTATTTCTGCACAAGAAAATCTACAGGACAATGCATTACACAGATTGTGTTAGTGCTAAAATGACAAAAAGTGCTGCCTTGTGTTTTAATAGGATGCTGCAAGAAAGAGGAGGATAGAGTAGAGGGAGAGACAGAGAGAGAAAAGAAAGAGAAAGAGAGTATAGAGAGGAGTGAAGGAGGAGACGTGTTGCAGAGGTCCAGATTGAGATTCAGACGTGCCTCTGTGAGCCGCTGTAGTTCAGTGAGCCGCGGGACAGTCCAAATGTCACATTTCAATGATGTAAATGTGATGATGGGCTGAGCTGCATCCTGAGAGCAGAGTGTGCTCCGACTGTGGAGCAGGAGAGGGAAGAGCTGTGCTGGAGCAGGTGAAGGCAACACAGGAGAAAGATGACACAAAATGACCCTGAGGGAAAGAGAGAAGACATAACATGGATGTTTCACAATCCAAAAATCACTCAAAATAAATGTGTGAATTTGTATAAATGTTTAAAGGTACACTGTGTAACTTTTCTGTTTGGGGATGGGGGAGTTGGTGTTATTCGTTTGCCTAGAATGTTCCACGGTGATGGTATAATTTAAAAAAAAATGTAATTAGTGGTTTTAGTAATAATAAAAAATAATAATCATGCATCAGACTTGTATAGCGCTTTTATGGACACTCAAAGACGCTTAACAAACAAAATAGGAAGTAACACTGTAGAAAACGGGGGGAATCATGGGGGTAATTCCAGACTGAACAGGTGAGTTTTTAGTAGTGATTTGATGTGCTGCAGTGAGTCCAAGTTCCTGATGAATTTTAGGAGAGACTTTCAGAGCGAGGGGGCGGCAGCAGCGAAGGCTCCGTACCCCGAGGTCCAGTGCTGTGTCCTGGTGAGGGGAGTGAGGAGGTTGGTGTCGGTTGATCTGAGGCGGCGGGTGGGACAGTGCTGACGGAGGAGGTCAGTGAGACATGGAGGGACCAGGTTATGGAGGGACATGTAGGTGATGAGGAGGACTTTTTATTGAATGCGGTGTTGTACGGAGAGCCAGTGGAGTTGCTTGAGGACAGAAGTGATGTGGTCTTGAGGACAGGAGTGATGTGGTCTCTGGCACTAATTGGAGCACAGGATGTTGTCATGTGTACCCTTTATATTCATGTCTTTTGTTACCTTAGACCACCTCCCAGTTTACTGTAATGTATAAAATGTGCTCTGTATTCTTTGTTAAACCTACAGAAAACCATTCTCTTTTCTTATACAGCAACCTGAAACTCATGATATCACACAGTATGGTATTAAAGCGATCTATCGGGCATTTATTTTTTTTAATTAGTTGCTTTTTATTGCTAAAAAAAATACCTTGAAAAGCATGAGTTCGTACTGTGAGTGGGCTCCCCTCTCTGCCGATCTGGCTTGTAATGTGGCCTGGTGATGCCACGTTGTCTCCACTGAGATTTGCTGAGATACCATGGAGCATTCCAGTTAAAACAATAACATCTTCATGTAGCCAAGCATGTAGTGGACCTCCCTACATGATGAGTTGCATAGTTTTTACTGTCTTAAAAACGTGAAAAGCAGTGGTCCAAAGTTCTTTCTCACTTACCTCCTGCGTTCAGAGTGTCCTAATAATTCACCTCAATGAGTTTTTAAGCACTTTTCACAACTTTCAGAGACCAGAGCGGAGTTATGCCATGACGGAAAACCTAACAACAACTAGCATGCTAATTAGTGTTGCACCGATGCCATTTTTTTTTAAGGGGAGATCCGTTCTGATATCAATACTTGGCCTTAGTGTCCTAGCCAATACCGATACCAGTACAAGAGCAAAAAATAAATCTACTGAAAGGCAATCTCTAATGAAAATCTATAGAATAACTTGTATTTTGAGAACTAAGTGTTAAGAGTCAAATATATAATGATTTTGACCATAAGTAGTGCTGATTTAAGCACTTATATTTTTCTAATTTGTTACTTTCTACCACAGTGTGTGGATAAAAACAGTGAGGCCTGTAAAAAGAAGCTCATCCTCGGAGCACATGGATAATTAGGAAAAGTAAACTAAGTCCGAGTTTGCGCTGTCGCCGCTGTTGTCGCTGTTGTCGCTGCACTCTCCGTATCACAGTTTTTCTACTAAGTTGAGCGTCCAAACTAAAGGCTAAATGAAGGTATCAAAGAGGTAACACAAATGCATTTTCTGTCATTATTAGCGTGTTTTAAGAGTCTGCAGAGTCTATGTTTAACCTGCTCTGGGCGTTAGCGGTCGCATTAGCCACCAACGTAAACAGCGGCCGTGCTCGTATCTACAAATCCTCATTGTGGAAAATATAGAGTAGTATTGGATCTGTGATTTGGTCTGAGTACTCGCCGATGCCGTTACCTGAAAATTGTGCGGTATTGAAGCTTTTGCCGATGCCAGTATTGGTATCGGAACAACCCTAATGCTAAAGGATAATATAAAGCTTTGTAATTTGACAGGACGCAGCATATTTTAACCCAAGAGCTGCTTATACATCACATCTCTAATACGTGGGGATAAAACTGCAGACAGGATATTAAATAATGTCATTCTATGGGAGCTGCTAATTGTGACTCTTCTAATTGTGCCCCCTGTAGTATTTTCTATCATGACACCCCATCTGCTTGAAAACGTCTCCTTCTAATCCTGACTGGCCCTGTGCTGCTGCCGCTGTGCTCTTTAGCGCTCATAGCTAAACTCAAAGCACACTCTTTTTTTTTTTTTTTTTTGAAGCGGGAGTCGCGCTCGGGGCCCCTCTGTCGCTGCGTTTGATGGAGCTGCAAACCACAAAGACGTCGCCCACGGCAACCAACATGGCGCCATATGTTAAAGAAGTTTTGATTCAAGATTAATTTAGCCGAGCTTTGGCAGAGCGGGGATGACATGTCTGTGAGCGTGTCTCGTCCTGGTGCCCCTCTGTGTTTTCAGATGTGTGGGATTATAGAGAAGCAGGGATAAGATAATGTTATAGTGGGCACAAACGCACACAGAAGACGGCAGGGCACAGAATATAGACTTGAATCACTGCTAACACTTTATAAAAAGGCATAGTTACGGATCGTTTGTAAATGTTTATTAACCATTAACTCATTATTTACTTAAAACATTGCCCATTAACAAGAGTTCATTTACCAAAATGTGGTAGATGGTCACATTTTTATACAGCACTTTTCCACCTTCAACAGACTCAAAGCGCTTTACATGAAGGAGCCACTCACCTATTCACATTCATACACTTCAGACACTAGGGGTGACATGGGTTAAGTGTCTTGCACAACGACACAAGGACAAGCAGCATTCATCTGTGGAAGCTGGAATAACACCAGTGGATCTGACCACTCAAACGATGTTTATATCAAGAGCGGGATTTGAACCGCCAACCTTCAGATCAGTGGACAAATGCCCTACCAAGTGAGCTACTGTCTATATATATATATATATATATATATATATATATATATATATATATATATATATATATATATATATATATATATATATATATATATATATATATATATATATATATATATATATAGACAGGCGGATCGGTGCAGCATCGGCAGTGATGTGGTCGCTGTATCGGACTGTTATGGTGAAGAGGGAGCTGAGCCGAAAGGCAAAGCTCTCGATTTACCGTCAGTCTACGTTCCTCCCCTCACCTATGGTCATGAGCTTTGGGTAATGACCAAAAGGACGAGATCGCAGATAAGTGGCTGAAATGAGTTTCCTCATTGGCTGGGCACTCCCTTAGAGATAGGGTGAGGAGCTCAGTCACACGGGAGGAGCTTGGAGTAGAGCTGCTGATCCTCCACATCGAGAGGAGCAGCTGAGGTGATTCGGGCATCTGTTCCAGATGCCTCCTGGACGCCTCCCGGTGGGACGCCTGTTCCGGGCATGTCCCACCGGGAGGAGGCCCCGGGGAAGACCCAGGACACGCTGGAGGGACTATGTCTCTCGGCTGGCCTGGGAACGCCTTGGAGTCCCCCCGGAGGAGCTGGAGGAAGTGTCCGGGGTGAAGGAAGTCTGGGAGTCCCTGCTTAGACTGTGGCCCCCGCGACCTGGCCCGGATAAGTGGATGGATGGATGGTTTCAAAAGCTACATGTATTTTATTGCAATCTAAATAATATTCCATCCCTCCTTCTCCCTCCTGTACTTTGTCATTGAGAATGTCTGTAGAACATGGCAACAGCAAGAGAGATACTTTTTATCAATTTTTCCAAGTAGTGAAATCTGTTTTTACTAATTGAACTCTCCAAGTGTTTAATAATCATTTACTAATGTGGACAAAACGTGTTATCACTCATTTATAAAACCTTCATAAATAAATTCAGTAGAAATGTGATGGAAATTGATTAACGAATCATCTACAGACAATTTACAATTTTTAATTTATCATTAACTACTCACAAACTAATAATTATATTTTTTAGCAAATGATTGGTTAATTGTTAATAAACATTTACACGTGATTTGTAAGTATGCCTTATTATAAAGTGCTACTGAATCATTTTTCCCATGATGATCCCATTTAAATAAAAATAAATAAATAAATAAATAAATAAATAAATAAATAAATAAATAAATAAATAAATAAATAAATAAAATAGTCAAAGTACTTCGAGCTTTGAGAGCTAATGAAAGAGCAGGTTATCAGAGAAATCTTCCAGATGGCTGAATTCCTATGTTTGCATTCTGACAAAAACTTTGCACTGTAAATTATAAAGACAACACCTTAAAATACCAGTAGTGTGGTTCTTGCACTTATTCTTGAGTTTCTTATTGTAACAGTAGGAAGGTTTTGGGTTCGATTCCCGGGCTGGCTGGGATCTTTCTCTGTGGAGTTTGTGTGTTGTTCTTGTGCCTGGATGTTCTTATTTCTCAAACGAATCCAAAACTATTCTGAACAAAATTCTGGTTTGAGATCTGGAGAAGGGTTCCCACATGTATGCCAATTATTGAACTAAAGATTTGTGAGTATTTTTAGACTTAAACTTGCACATTATTCAAATCCTGCCACAGATGATGAACCTGATCATTTCTGTTAGTGACTAGATCCAAGAACTCACTGTATTACAACAAAAAATTTCATCTGCCTCCATCTGTATTAAATATGATTAGCCTATAGATAATGTCACCTGAAACCCAGTAATATTGACACTTTGCAACTGTTATAATCAACATTCCCTTGGGGTGTGATGCTAACTGTCGGCACTGCTCTGTCTGAAGCTCTTTTAAACTTTAATTTGATCTTTATTGTAATGCAATCTGACCATAAAGAATTGACTTAGCTGGAACTACGGGTGAGCTGATTTGTACAGTTTAACAAGTCGTTTAAATCCATTTTGTTTGTTTGTTTTTTCTTGAGTTTTCAGACAATCTTAAACGCATTTGACAGTGTTTGCTAATGTTCCAACGTAGGGCTGTGTTCAAAGGGACGTCTGTGACACATCAGGCTGTTATTATAAGTTCACCTGTCTGACCAGTTCACCTGTCTGACCAGTGCACTGTTGTGAGTATCTCTTCATTAATGTATTAATTTTGTGCGGTGAATGCATTACATACAGTTTTTGTGTGTGTCATATGGTTTCTAGATGCATTATAATAAATAACATACATAACAACCGTCCTGAAGGCTCAGATGCATAGAAAAGGTGTAGGAGTAGAAACAAATAGCCCTGTTTGTACAAAGAGGGTGTCAAATACAGTCCAATTTACAAATATTAATAAAGTCTATGGTCTAGACTTATCTAATTTGACTCCAAAATGGCTCAGTACACATGCAGTTAATGTGAGTAGAAATAAATATAATAATTTGCAATGTGATTTGAGTAAAAAGTGGTGTTATTAAATTGTTATCGACTAAATATTGATGTCCACCCCAAGTCTTCTTGCCTACGCATCAAAGTCACCACATGCTACTGTTGTGCATTGTGTCCGTGGTAACTGCTGAACATTCAACCATAAAGGTGTATGTAGAATACCCCCAGCGTGAAGTGTCAGTGTAGTCCAAATGTGTACATAGGTGGTACTTAGTGTGAAAAGTTTGAGAAGCGCTGTCACAGGACTTTTCAGATATCGTTACATTCTAAGTTTGAAGTGCTAAAACTCGGAGAGCTTCTCAGAGGAACACAGGGAGACCAAAAGAATAGAAAGCAGTTTTGATCTGCGCTGAATGACTTTGGTGTTTTATATTTTGCATCTCATTCACACGGCAGCGCGTCTCTAGTGGCACTTCTCACTTTAGGATTCATGAGATTATCAGCGGGGGCCCCTGTCGCCGCAAATAATCAGCCCAAACATTGGAGTATGCGGCCCTGACCCCAGCCTCTGCTCCCTGCATTATTCAGCCTGCTCACAAACCTCTCCACTCTGCACACTCTCCAGCAGCACCCAGTCAAGGGCTCATCTGCAAGTACAAACTGCCCCCGGGGTGCGGGGTGTGAAGGGGGCAGAGAGGGGCGCTGTGGGGCCAGGGGTTTTTTAGTGACACATGGGCAGGTTTGGAAATATCAGAGGAGACGTGCTTTTAGCAGGATGGATAAAGTGATGATTAGTTGTGAGTAGTTTTTTACTTTTAATTTACGTCTTATTGATACCAGTCTCTTTCTGTTTTTATTGCTACTTATCTAGAAGATTATTGCCATGTTTTATATTGTTTTACTCTTTGTTATTGCAATATAATGTGATATGTGAGCTACTGTGTCCAAGTAGTTTCCCTTGCGGATCAATAAAGTCTGTCTCAGTCTAAGTTTAGTTCAGTGTTTAACATTATTTGCATATTGTGCTAGTGTCTGTTACATATTTATAATCAATGACACTCATGGATCATTATGTTATTATTTGGACATTTTACACCGCAATATCGTGTTAGGGAAAATAAGTGTTGTCCTAACGAGTCCTGGAGTTGTACAGAAAGGCAGGAGACTCTGGATGTCTGAGGCAGGTGAACTTGAAACTCAACACTGCACGTTAGTATTGATTATTCAAGCCTGGTTTGAGACGAGCGAACCAAGGAAACTGATAATGTTAAAGAAGGACAAATTCTATAATGGCAACAATGAACTGGAGGTGTCCTTGCTAAGCCTATGCAGGGGATGCAAAATTCCGCAACATATTGGTCCAAAATGACAATAAAAGAACATAACACAAACAAATGTGAAAACTGTGGTGCAGTGAGAGCTGACATCGCCGTAAACGTCATCGCAACAAAGCGCCGCCTGTGGATAACTGCACAACATGCAAGCAAGCCACAGATTTATTTTTATTTATTTAAGTTTTTTGACTACACAAATACACAAATCCTACGTGTATCACCGACTGCGAAAATAAAACTGAAGTACGAAGTAAGTTCAGAGCAGTGGATGTATGCCAGTGATCTGCAATTTAAACATGCACGAATCACTCCAGATACAATTTTGTGTGAGTAAATGTTGAGTAGAAATGACTACAACATAGTTAAACACTCTGAACTGTTGATTTTGCAGAATAGATCTATTTTTAAATGAATTACTTTTGCTTAACAAGGCAACAAATTAATATAGAGAAAATAACTTTTTATTACATTATTCAGTTGAATTAGTTTAATTATATAGGTACTTAGTTAAACATTGTACATGATGTTGACAAGATTAAAGTCAACCTTTATTGTCCCTGTTGGGAAATTCGCCCTTTGCATTTGACCCATCCTCCAATGCCACCCACAGTGCAGCAGCTGAGGACCAAATCTAAAAAACCTGCACCAGGGACCACAATGCAACCTCCACAGTGCATCTCTCCTGTTAAGGTTAATGTAGATTGTGCACTGTCCCTGTCTCATAAATAAACCAAATAAATAAAATAAATAAACCTAACTTCAGATCTTTAGCTGGTCTTGGTCAGGACTACCTTTGGAGGACTTTATCTTTGGTGGATGTTATGGGTTGATGGGGTTAATCCAAATCTTGAGGGAGACAGAGTACAGAAAAGCCCTGGAGTCAACATTTAGATGTGGTGATACTGGTTAGGTGGATGAACAAATCACAGAAATAGACTTTATTCTTAAAGGTAATTAAAAAAAAACTGTCCCCATCCCACAGATATTCAAGTCTAAGCCTTGACCAGTGGGACATTTTCAAATGAAAACAGGAATTCCTTCAATTTCCTATACAGGAAAAAAGGCGAGCGCAGTTGCATTTACAAACTCAAAATGTCTACAGTTAATTGGTGGTGTCCAGGTGGGGGCGCTGTGGTGTGGTGGAGGGGTCAGTGGCTCCTCGCGGTGATGCCCGGGGCAGCGAGGTTCGGAGGGAGATCAGGTTTGTAGAGCTCAGAAAGGACATGTCCAGCCCGAGGGCCAGATCTGACTCAAGGAAGGGAGATTCTCACTGGAGATGATTTTACAACATCAGAATCAGAGGAGAAACAAGTGGAAAACCGCGAGGCATTTACGCTTTTACTGATACATACAAGTTTAGAGGGTACTGACTGCATATCTCAGGTTTACGCTATTGTATTGTATTGTCTAAAACCAGCATGCATGTTTGAGTAATCCTGTATTGTCCTGTATTTGAGACTTGAGTGCTCAGAAAACTCCTGCTTCCACCAAACCCTCCGCTCATCTCCGCTCACTCTCTGTACTTACTTGCACTTAATAAAAATATATATTATTATAAAGTTAGAATTCCAGTTCAAATATGCAGGATTCAAACAATTAAATGAATTTTCTTTTGTGCATAAAATATAATATCTAAATATTTGCAGCCTTTGTCAAATGAAAATGTGAATGTGAATTTCAGTTTCATTGCAGTTAACGCTGTCGCTTTTCCATATTGAAAGCAGAATATATAGGAGAAGTACAACTTTTTATCCATTTTAGTTAATATTTGGTTTGTTCTTATTTTAAAGGTGCACTGCGTAACATTTTTGGTAAAGGGCATACGTGACTATTTTTCTCCATGGAGATGTTATAGCTTTGTCTTTGTTCAACAGTTTGTAATCAAAACAGTCTGTAATTAAACCTAAATCTACAGAGACAAGCAGAGAACACTACCAGGTAAAGTTACAAGTCAGATCTGTGGAGAGGCGACCTCGCTTACAGAAAAAATGCATGTTTTTCACAATATCTTATGCAATAAAAACGCCTGTATTTGATTAAATGCAAGATAGATAGGTTTAATGTCAAACTGTGAGACATTTGCCGCAAAGCAAAAACATCACCATGGAAACAAAAAATACATTAAAATTAAAACCTTAAATTTGAAAACGTTAAATGTATCAACAGTTCAGATAATAATCATGAAACTGCCTCATTCAGTTGGACATAAAACCGTTTGATGAGCCATTTCGAAACACATCTCCGTTAATCTTCGTTAATCTTGGACATCTTGAATAATGATCAAAGCAGACACGACCCCGCGCTCCTCTCGCCTCACAATCACCCTCCCAAAGGTCAGAGGTCGCGTCTGTCTGCAGCGCTGTCGCCCCGTGGGATTGTGGGTAAAACTCTCCTTTGACAGCGGCGCGGTTCACCCAGCTGTCAGCCGCCTCCTCAGGCCGGGACAATGGCTGCTCCTGCATATTTATAAGAGCTGTTTACAAGAAGGCTGGAGCTATACAGAGAAATGCACAGTATTAGAAGCATTATATAATTAGATAGCAACAAGTAATTAAAGTCATAGTATGGAACTTTCTGCAGGTGGAAAGTGAACTGCAGGATTCCACAGAAATAAAAAAATTAAAGGGCCCATACTTACGCTATTTTCTGATCTGTTCTAATGTTTCCTCATCACAAACAGACCTGGAGTTGTGTTTTGTTTCATTCACACGTTTAACACACAAATCCTGCATGTTTAGTTCTTCTCTCAAACAGTAAACACTCTGTTCCACCTTGTGATGTCATGTGGTAATACAGGAAGTGCTCCACTGTGTTTTTTAAATCCACACACCTTCACTAGAATCATTTGGATCATTTCAGCCCTGGAACTGCCAGTCTCCTCTGAATAAAGTGGTAAAAGGAGCTGTTCACTTGATGTTATGGCTCCAGGCCTCCAGTTCTCTGACCTGGTGTAGACCTGGTTTAGTCCTTGTTTGGTCCTGATATAGACCTTGTTTAGTCCTGGTTTAGTCCTAATGTAGACCTTGTTTAGTTCTTGTTTAGTCCTGATATAAACCTGGTTTAGTCCTGATTAGTCCTTGTGTAGACCTGGTTTAGTCCTGGTGTAGACCTGGTTTAGTCCTGGTTCAGACAAGCATAACCCATGACATGAATTGCTTTGTATTTTCTAGACTCATTCTCGCAGTGAGTGAAAAGTTTGTAAACGACTTTTTCTTAACTAAAGTTTGATTCAGTTCCAGGTTTCAGCAGATTGGCCATCGATTTCAGATTCTTGTAGAAAATATCTTAGAACCGCTCGATATCAGTCGGCCTCAGGCGCAGAATATTATAATGTGGCAATTAAAACAAAACTGAAATAAAGCATTGATCCTTTTAGATAAAAATAAATTAGAGATGGTTTGTGCAAGTTAACAAGGAGCTTAGCTGGTACAGATCGCACACTAACCTGAAGGTACCTGGTTCTAAACTCTTTACTGGCACTGAATATTTACAGAAGTGGATAGAATAGCCAAAAAAAAAAAAAAAGTTACTTCAAAATTATAGTACGCAGTATAAGTACGCAGTAGTACTCACAAAAAATACTCAAACAAGAGAAAAAAATGGATTATGGGAAACTATTACTCAAGAAAGAGTAACTATATCAAAATAAGTTAAGGGCATTAAAGGGTCCATCAGATGCTTTTCTGTCTAGAATGTTCCACAGTATGGCATTAAACCAGTCAGAATGTCTGTTTTTCTTGGTATTTTTGAGCAGTAAAACCATCTAAATGTAAATGTAAAGTAGAGTTGTTTAATGTCATACTGTCGAACATTCTGGCAGAGCAGTGACATCTCCATAGAAACAAGCAGGAAGCAGGTGACGGACCCCTAACCAAAAAGTTACATAGTGTATCGTTAGGTACAAAACATTAAATAATCCACAACATGCAATATTCTTAAAATATAGATCAATTTTAAAACAAAATCATATCTGAAGGAGAAGTGCAAGAAACACAAATGAACCAAAAATGTTCTGTTATCAACATAAACATCACATTCTCTGCCTATGTTATGAATGGAGGCCAAAGGAACCATATTCACAGATCTACAGCCACACTTCCTCCAGATCGCCCCGTGGCAGCTGCGTGCAGTACTTGTATTTTAATCCTTCTGTGTGTATGTTTCAGATCGGGACGTGGGACCCTTCCAGTGGACTCAACATGACGGAAAACCAGAAGGGAAAAAACACCAATGTGTCCGACTCTCTGTCCAACCGCTCCCTCGTCGTGTCCACCATCTTGGTAAGGGCGCGCTCACGTACAGAACATACTAGAACTCCATAGAAAACGCTAATATCTCGCGCACAGACAGGTGTTTTGTAATGAAAGTAATAATAGTTGACAGAAATGCGTATTCTGGGTTGCATGTACTGAATATACTTTGAAGTTTTGGTTGAGGATGCATTGATCCAATACTGGTATTGGATATCGGCGCCAATAATGAAAATTTTGCTGGATCGGACATTGGTTTTCGAATATTGGTTCAGTCGGTATCCTGTTTGGACACTTTATTTATACAAAGTTGTTTCGAAGTTACTTGAGAGATAATTAACAGCTACAGATCAGTTTTGTCTCATTTTACTTTTGTTTTGAAGGAAATAAATGCTGTTTTCAGGCCCCACACTATTTGGTATTGGCAGTATTGGAACTAAAACAAGCTGGATCCCTAGTTTTAGATAGATTTTCTGCAACCTTTATTATTCTTTTGTATCTATCCTCTGCAAATCACGGGTCTGGAGAAAATTGATCCACGTTTGTTAGTAACTCCCAGTAACTCTGCAACTGTTACAAGATCTTCAGTATCAGTTGACAGTAAATAAACTTTTAACAGTTTTTTTTTTTTTTTTTTACAGTTCGTGGCCTTCCTCTGATGTCTACTGTAGTTTTACTCTGTAGTGTTAAAGATAAACAGAGATGGGGTTTTGTGCAATGTTTTTTGAGCTTTCTACCATGTTATAATGCTGTTCCTTCATCAAAAACATGCCTGCTATCAATTCATGTTTCAGTAATTTAGTGATCTCTCCTGAATCCTTCTGGTTAGCTGTAAAATTCTGTCCAAGGCTCCGCCCACAAGCCTGTATCCCCCTTATTCCTACGTGACAATTCTACATAAATATCCAAAAACATGATACAAAACCGTACACAGCAACTTGACAAACCTGATGCAGTAGTTTCATTAGCGCTCTGAAGGGGGAGCGTCTTAGCATGGGGAGACTCAGAGCATCAAAAACTAAAGTGAAACTTACCAAACATGTTAATGCATTGTTTTTGACGGATATACCATTTTCAAAACAATAAAATGTAACATGCTGGTCTAAATATGTTATGTGTTCGCAGTTAATACCCCATAGAAGTAAAATACCCCTTGGTTGGGGGTCCGTCACCTTCTTGTTTCTATGGAGATGTCATTGCTCTGCCTGGAATGTTCCACGGTATGACATTAAACAGCTCTACTTTACATTTATTCAATTACAGGTGGTTTTATAGCTCAAAAATACCTAGAAAAACAGGCATTTAGACCCTAGACATTCCAGACAACGCAATAACAAAGCATTTTATGGCGCCTCCACCAGAAAAGTTCCACAATGCACCTTTAAGATTTGGTTCATTCGTCACTTTGTCTAGTTTTAATGGTACTTGGAAAGCTATAGGGTTACTGTTTTAAAATATTAACTGACTGGCACAACCCTGAACAGATACTTTGAACTGACCTCAGATTCATTTTCAACACTGCTCTGAGGACGGCTACCTTTTATAAGCATCATTTAACATTTCCATATTTATTCATGGCTAATTGAACTCTGGAACTATTAGAACAGTTACCTAGAGTGAACTTTACTCTTACAGATGGTTCACTCATCATTAAGTCTGGTTGAGTTATTCACAATCGGATTAAACACTGTATACTTAGCCCTGGGTCGACCATCTCTGAAAACTTGAGTGGAGCCTTTCTTTGCTTTGAAATGGGACTTTTTTTTTTCCTGTAAACTTCAGGGGCTCTTCAGAAGCAGAAGTGTAAAAAGGCTGTGACATTTAAACCACTCATGTATCCCTCCACCACTCTAGACACTGTCCTGCTCTCCGGCTCCACTTATGGAAAAGAACAGGATTTGGGCTCTTATAATCAGGGCCCTTTCTAGCTTTGTTGGGGTCCAGGGGAAGATGTTTTTTAGGGGCCCCCTGCGAGTGCCAAAATTAAGATAATTGCTTGTGGCTGTTGCCAAAATCAATATCAAAAACACATGGGCAATACGGAACCCAGTCTAGCAGCCCACCCACCTTTCTCACTATTCCTCTTTCAGACTTCCCCTCTTTCTTTCTCTCTTTGTCTCTCTGTCCTTCCATCTTTCTGTCTCTCTCCCTTCCTCTCTTTTCACCAGACCCAGTGGGAGAGTCAGTGATGGACGTCCCTGAAGTCCTCCTGGTGTACGGCCCTGTCTTCTTTATGTTATTAGGTTCTCTTTTTTCAGACTAAAGGTTTGTTTTCATACTTTACAGTTTCGGCTGCTCCCTGCGTTCTTCCTCAGAGTCACATGATGTTGTTGTGACGTGTCCGCTCAGCTGATTTAAACAGGTTTTGGCGATGTCTTTCTACCGGTGAAGACAGGAAGACAGTGCCATCTGCAGTCCGACTTCCTCAGGACAGTATCGCGGGTGTGTGAGAGTAAACAAGCCCCCTCGCCCCCGTTTATAGTCCCGTGGGCATGTTTCCATATTGCGTTTGCCTCTTTAATCCAGCGACAATGTTTGTTGTCCTCTGCACCTGGGTTCAAATACAAATTTGATAAATATTAATATCATAAATATTAAGAATGAGTTGCAGAATGAGGTGCCGTTCGAACAAAACATTTTTGCATCAATAATTTTCTGTTCAGTGTTGTTGGGAAAGTGCTTGCCCAGACAATATTACAATATGACAGATGGGGTAAATTAAACTATAGTATAATTTAAGTATAGATTTTGAGTCCACAAATTGAACATTTACATCAATGTATCCATGGTCTTTTGAGGTTTTACTATATTTTGTTAAGGGTTAGGGTTACACAATGCACCTTTAAGTTATTTACTGACTACAAAACCATTTCAAAGCCACCTGAAAAAAAAGGGTACATTTTGAGCAGCTGGATATTTTTCGATACCAGCTTCTAAATGACACCTGCTTTTCAATACCTGGATGGTTCTTTTTTCCACAGCTGTATATGTTTGTGTATTTGGAACAGAGTTTTCAGTGCCCAGTCTTGGTCAATATTTTCAAGTTTTACTCCGTCTTTAGGTCAGAACTGATTTTACACTAGTTTAGAAATGTTTTAATCTGAGTCGTATCCAGTTTTAGGTTTTGTTTAGTCCTGTTTAAGACTTGCTTCAGCCTGCACTTTGTCTAGTACTGATTGGCCAACCTGGACTGATATCAAGTTGATTTTATTTGGCAACACTTGTACTGATGCACGCCCAGTCCTGCCGCTTCAGAGATCAGACCAGAACATGACCTCATTATGTTTTTTTATTAGCCTTGTAGTATTAAAACCATGTTCAAGTATCAATTCCGTTTCTTAAATTTGAGAATAGTGACTTCAGCTCTGCCTTTTAGGTCAATTATCCAATCTTGCCTGTTGTTTGTACGTTTACGCCCCCACACTAGCTTGCGCGTTGGCGTAGGCTACAACTCATGAGTGAAAGCCCTGACTTCTCAATCGAACGCAGAAATTTGTCGGCGAAAATCAAAAGGACTTTTCATTTTCCGCACGATATCAAGCGTTGAGCACGGAAGCAACAATATGCTCTAAATTACAGGCTGTCAGTGTTTACCGCCCATGTTCCTTCAGCTTTCTTCGGGAAAGTAATGGTTTCGAGATTATTAACGTGCTGCTAATTGCCGTTTTGAGTGGTGTGGCGATGAGGAGGAGGCGATGAAGAGGAAGGCTTGTCAGGAAAGCGGTTTGTTACGAGTTTGATTGATGCATATTTTCCAGCGCGCTTTCCAATTATTTTCTCGGGGATTACGAAGTGAAACATGATGTAATTACTGTTAAGATCTTGGCCTATCAGCGCTTTATCTAACCCGGGAATCAGGGGCGGAGCGGTGGAGAGCGGAAAGGCTTCAGGCTCGTGTTTGGAGCAGGAAATACTGTTTGTGGAAAGACAGAGGCTAGACTGGATACTTGGTAATTATTTTTCATTTTGAATTATATCAGCTTTGTTTTGCTCTTTGTTTTTATATTGTAATCCGTGAGCTACTGTGTCCAAGTCTTTTCCTTTTCTAAGTCTAAGGAAGATAAGAGATTTAAGAGATCCTGGACTGAAGCTGTTTCTAGCTGCGTGTCAAAACCTGGCTCTAGACTAATGAATGAATATGAAAAATAAATAAAACAACAGTTGGCAATTAAATTAGTGTTTATTTAGAACATTAATTAATACTTTAAGGTAGTTTAATGAGGTGTGGAAATGTCACGGTGTAGGCGTGTGTGAGTGCGTTTTGTAAGGTGCGAGTTAAATTAGAGAAAATAAACTAAATGGTGCAGACGCGCAGGGCAGGTGCAGGGCTGGGTGCAGGGCTGGGTGCATAGAGTGTATAAAGAAGTGGACACAGGCATTTGGCTCCACTCAAATGAAGTTCATGATGCGAGGAGTTAAAGGAGCGAATTTGGACCCAGGCTTTATATTATGACTGGGATATTTTTAACAAACAAAATAGCGTAATAAAAAAGGGTTAATACGGACATTTTAAGACCAAAATGCGAGGCTCACTGCAGCGGTTACAGAGAGAGGGATCACAATATTTCAATGTAAGTCAGTGGGAGCCGGGAGGAGGCCCCGGGGAAGACCCAGGACACGCTGGAGGGACTGTGTCTCTCGGCTGGCCTGGGAACGCCTTGGGGTCCCCCTGGAGGAGCTGGAGGAAGTGTCCGGGGTGAAGGAAGTCTGGGAGTCCCTGCTTAGTCTGTTGCCCCCGCGACCCGGCCCTGGATAAGCGGAAGAAAATGGATGGATGGATGGATGGTCAATGGGAGCCAGGGTCAGAAGGAGCACACACGGCCAGAGCCACTCCCAGCTCAAAATAATTCAATACACGAACAGCCACAAGGGGGCAGCCAAGACAAGGCCGTGACTAGCCGCTACTATAAGAAGTGGACTAAGGAAGTGTGACGTCACCCATAGCGTTCATCTCCAGCTGAATGAAGCTCACGAGGTTAGCGGTTAAAACTGATTTGGAGCCAAGTTCCATATTTGGAATAGGAATTTATTTATGAACAAAACGGCGAAATGTAAACCCCAGGATCATGTAGAGCAGGTTAATATGAACATTTTAAGACCAAAATGAGCCTGACAGAAGCAGTTACGGAGAGAGGGAGACATTTTTTCAATACAAAATGAATGAGTCGATGGAGCTGGATGCGCGCCCACACTCACTTCCTATTTGAAAGCCATTTAAATGTTTTTTCTTTTTTTTTTTTTAAGTGGAAGAGTTTTCCTGAGTTTTTGCATCCTCTTCTTCTGCGGTTTGCTGTGGTGGCATCTCTGTAAAGGTTTATCTGAACTCCACTTTAACTCAGCTTGACTGTGTGTGTTTTTAATTCTGCAGATAACCTGATTACATCTGTGAGTTTGGACCACAATTACCCTGATTACACAAACAAACTACTGACACACACACACACACACACACACACACACACACACACACACACACACACACACACACACACACACACACACACACACAGAGTCAGCAGGATTCACATAATTTAAGGGTCTTCTCCTCTCTTCATCTCTCTCTTTCTTTTGCTCTCTTCTCCCTGACTTTTCTCACCCTTTACCTCTCTTTCTCTCTCTCTCTCTCTCTCTCTGCTCATCACTCCCCTCCCTCTTCACATATCTCCTTTTCTCTCTCCTCTTCTTCCATCCTCCTCTCTCTCTCTACTTATCCACTTTTCTTCTCCTCTCTTTCTTCTCTGTCTCCCTCCCTTTCTCTCCTCTCTCTCCCGCCTCTATCTTCTCTCTCTCCCTCTCCATCACCTCCCCTCCTCTATCTCTTCTTTCTCCTCTTCACCTCCCCTCCTCTCTCTCCTCTCCCTTCTCTCTCTTTCTCCTCTTCACCTCCCCTCCTCTCTCTCCTCTCCCTTCTCTCTTTCTCTCCTCTTCATCTCCTCTCCTCTCTCTCCCTCCTCTCTCTATCCTCTCACTTCTCTCTTTCTCTCCTCTCCCCCTCCTCTCTCGCCTCTCCCTTCTCTCTTTCTCTCCTCTTCACCTCCTCTCTTCTCTCTCTCCTCGCCCCCTCTTCTCTCTCTCCTGCCCCTTCTCTTTCTACCCTCTTCACCTCCTTTCTTCTCTCCCTCCCTCCTCTCACTTCTCTCTCCTCTCTCCCTCATCCCTCTCTCTTCTCTCTCCATCCTCTCCTCTCTTCTCTCTCCTCTTTCTCCCCTCCGCTCCCTCTGTCTTCTCTCTCCACCCTCTTCTCCCCTCCTCTCTTCTCTCTCCTCTCTCTCTTCTCTCTCCATCCTCTTCTCCCCTCCTCTCCTCCTCTCTTCTCTCTCCTCTCTTCTCTCTCCTTCCCTCTCTCCTCCTCTCTCCTCTCTTCTCTCTCCTTCCCTCTCTCCTCCTCTCTCCTCTCTCTTCTTCTCCCCTCCTCTCCCTCTCTCTTCTCTCTCCATCCTCTTCTCCCCTCCTCTCCTCCTCTCCCTCTCTCTTCTCTCTCCATCCTCTTCTCCCCTCCTCTCCTCCTCTCTTCTCTCTCCTCTTCTCTCCTCCTCTCCCTCTCTCTTCTCTCACCATCCTCTTCTCTCCTCCTCTCCTCCTCTCTTTTCTCTCCTCTCCTGCGCGGCTCATTCTTAATTAAAAAGCAGTGAGAAGTGTCCGTGTCCGTCCGACTATCTCTGTAAAGCAAACGTAATTAAGACTATGGCACATCCCTTCTCTCCGTAAACACAAAATCAACTCCATCCTTCTTCACCAAATTAAAAAGAATCGATTTCCTGCCCGTGCGAAAAACAAACGATGACTCCTTCTTTCACTCATTTCAAACATTTATTTTACTTTTATCGACTGGCCTTTGCACCGTGTGGAAAACAAAGCAAATTAGCCACTGGTAGATGCTGAGTCTGGCCCATTTGAACAGTGGAACAGAGAAAGAAAAGGAGGAGGAGGAGTTACGTTTGTGCCCGTAGATTAAAACAGGATATTGAGAAAAGGTTTGTTACACAGGACTATTTCCTCACAACAATGCATGCTGGGAAATCGATAGTAGCACAAACGTGGCGCTAACGGAGAGGGAGATAAAGGGGAGGTTTTGTTTCAGACCGGGTGTGGGATAAACAGTATTTCAGAGTGACTTTTTACCTTGCTGATGCATTATAGTTTAATAAGTTTACTTTTTTATAGCACATTACACGCACTTAAGAGAACGCTTCCTCTGTAGTGTGAACTTTATTGAGTTAAATCAATTCTTGTAGTTTTCAGGATGCTAGAAAACGGTTTGTGTCCTCATACATAGTGGGATTACAATATTGAAATATTCTAACTTACCTGATCAGCCAGAATCACTATTTTTGACAAAACTTTACAAAGACGAGTGGATCTGGAGTTGTTTCCTTAATTTCAGAGGGCATGATTGACAGGCGGATTGACCAATCAGAGAGCTGCACGGTCCGTTCACGTCAAAAATCTACATAAAGAACTTAGGAAAATGTAAAAATGTATGTGTATGTAAATGTTTGTAAAATGTATGTGTAAGGGCGTTTTGGGGTTACCAAAAAAAAAAAAATAAAATAAAATAAAATAAATAAATAAATAAATAAATAAATAAACAGAAAACAAAAGATATAAGGGAACACAAAATATGTAAATGCAAATTTGATTTGACAACCCTAAAATGTAAATACACACATGCAAACAGCCCCCCCTTTTATTTATTTATTTATTTATTATTATTATTATTATTATTTTTTATTTTTTTTTTTTGTATGTGCGTTAGTATTATATTTTGTTTATTAATGTGCTGGGTATTCATTCCCTCAAAATGACAAAAAATATAAATTAATTAAAAAAAAAAAATCTACATAAAGAACTGAGAAACAGCGCAGTGCAGATTTTTACAGAATCAACGATTATATTATTATATTATATTATATTTTGTTCTGAATCTTAGGAGAATTTTGGAGCATTTGAGGGTCTCGTGACACAGATGAGCGGCTGCGGTTGGATCGTTTTAAGTTTGGACAGAGGTTTTCACTTTCTGTTGTCTGGTTTCAGTCCCTTTTGGATTTGAACAGATGTAGAAGGGACTGGCTGCTCCGGCGAGTGCACAACAGCACCCAGCAGCCTCACTGCAAGCATCACTACTTCCTGTGAATAAATAATAACTAAATGAATCAATATTTAAAGATAAGGCAGTGAACAGGGGGATGTGGGTGGATGTCAGTGAAAACATGTTAAAAAGTACACAAATTAAATGAATTCTTCTGCGTTTAGAAAGATTATATTACAATAATGCCACAAACTGAAGCAATCTACATATAAAAAGAATTAGGTAGTCTTTTTATTTATGAATTTTAATTAATTAATTCAGCTCCAAATGCTCTGTTCCACCTTGTGATGTTATGAAGCGGTAGTTTTCAACAGCTTCTTTTACCTTTTGTTTAGTAGAGATTGGCAAATTGCTGAAGTGGAGCAAAGTATTTTCAGTTTGAGAGAAGAACACGGCTTAAATCTGCAGGGTTTGTGTGTTAAATGTGTGTGAATAAAACAAAACACAACTCCAGATGGGGTAAATCAGGTACAGGGCCTTTCGCAATTTATTTTACAACCTTCAAAAGTGAAATCCCCAAATGAAAACACGTGTTTAGATCCTGCGGAATACCTCCACTAACCTTATATCCCCATTCAAACACGGAGGCTGAACCGCTCATGTCCAAAACCTCTCCGATTCTCTCCCTCTCTCTTCGTTAATGCACTGGCCCTGTGTTTATTATAATTACACATTCTGACAGCTGACAGGGGTCGAAGGTCGCTCGCCGCTAATGGTCTGACGAGCTAGCTTTGTGTTGGGCGCGTGTGAGCACCATTGTTCTGCTGGTGAACATGGCAGCGCGTTACAATGGGACAATAACACAGAGAGATGAGACAGGCTGGAGGCTCGGGTCAGGCCAGGAAAGCTCACTGACAGGGGACATAATTAGTACCACCACAGCTCAAAAGTATCCTGTCTTTAAGGGAGCTGAACCTTATTTTTACAGATTTAAAAATGTGAAAAAGAGTTAGTTCAGTTTGGAGTGGTCTAAAGTTCTTCCTCACTGACCTTACGCATTCTGAGCATCTTAATTACTCACCGCGATGAGTTTGGAAGCACTTTTTACAACTCACAGAGACCAGAGCGGAGTTTTAGTGTGACGGAAAGAACATTAAGCAGACAGTTGCAGACAGCACGCAGAGGACTTATTTTGATCAAGCTTATACAATATATCTGTACGAGGGCACGGTTTAGAAGTTTAGTTATTGTATATAAAAAAGAAAGAATAAAGGTATTGAACTGGCAATAAGTTTTCTTGTTTGTTTCCATTTTTTTTTTCCTGGAATGTTCCACAACAAGGCATTCATTTTATGTATCCCCGTGGAGACAAGCCGGCAATGCCACCAGGCCATTTTACAAGTCAGATCTATGGCGAGGCGAGCCCACTTTCCGTAAAAATGCCTATTAGTAGTGTCTTAAGTTTTTAGGTGTTGTTGATTCATCATTAAGACAAAATTAAAGGGAAAATAGGAGTCAATTAACAAGAATTGTATTAAGTAATTTTGTGGTAAAAGCAATATCCATCCATCCATTTTCTTCCGCTTGTCTGAGCAGGGACTCCCAGACTTCTTTCACCCCGGAGCTCCTCCGGGGGGACCCCAAGGCGTTCCCAGGCCAGCCGAGAGACATAGTCCCTCCAGCGTGTCCTGGGTCTTCCCCGGGGCCTCCTCCCGGTAGGACATGCCCGGAACACCACCCGAGGGAGGCAACCAGGAGGCATCCAGAACAGATGCCCGAGCCACCTCAGCTGGCTCCTCTCAACGTGGAGGAGCAGCGGCTCTACTCCGAGCTCCTCCCGTGTGACTGAGCTACTCACGCCTCTCTAAGGGAGCGCCCAGCCACTCTGCGGAGGAAACTCATTTTGGCCGCTTGTATCTGTGATCTTGTCCTTTCGGTCATTACCCAAAGCTCATGACCATAGGTGAGGGCAGGAACGTACAGTAGATTGACGGTAAATCGAGAGCTTTGCCTTTCGGCTCAGCTCCCTCTTCACCACAGCGGTCCGATACAGCGACCACATCACTGCCGACGCTGCACCGATCCACCTGTCGATCTCACGCTCCATCCTTCCGTCACTCGTGAACAAGACCCCGAGATACTTGAACTCCGCCACTTGAGGCAGGAACTCTCCACCCACCCGGAGACCCCAGACCCCATACTCCCAGATCACTCCCCACAGAACACCACGAGGGACACGGTCAAATGCCTTCTCCAGATCCACAAAGCACATGTGGACTGGTTGGGCAAACTCCCATGAACTCTCGAACAACCGATGGAGCAATTTACATTTATTGCTCATTATAACAACAGCTTTTTTCTTTTCATGAAATAAAAAAGTATATATATATTTACAATTTCCTAGAATTTTGACATTTCTCCTTCCCTTTGTCTATTCATCTAGGCTGACCAGATGTCTCTATTTACCCGGGACAGTCCCAGTTTTGAGCCCTGTGTCCCCTGTCCCTGCAAATTTATCCAAAACCAGTGATTTGTCCCAGTTTTATACAAGAAATGTCCCAGGTGTCCCTATTTTTGACCAATTTTATACCTGCCAACAATAAAGAGAGGCATACATTGTCATTTTTTTTTAGGTAAAAAACAGAAAAGCTGCTTCAAAATGACCAAAACACAAAGAAAATGAGACTGTACTGAGACTGTACTGACTCACATGTCATGAATAGGCCAAGTGCAGAACAGTTTTTACTTAATTACGCACTTATTCACAATTTTATTATTACCAACCACCACAAAACACAAATTTTGAAATTCTGGTCACCCAATATTCAACACAACATATATTTAATAAAAAGAACTACCATTGCTTTTCACCCAGTAAGTTATATATTCAGTTATCCTTACGGCTGGCTGTTTCCATGGCGATGAATGAAACGCTTGTATGTGTATAGCCCTATTGAGAGCGGCCCCTGCGTGTGTCCCTTTTCTCCGCTGCCTTCACACGGCTCCGCTCTGGTCCTTGGCTGCTCTGCGGACGACATGTTGACATCCCATCCCTTCACGTATCGATCGGCGTGTTGACATTGCTTTCTGCTCTTTCATCAAGATTACATCAGGACAGGAGCCGCGCTAACACACACACGCTAACAAACGCGCTAGCATGTGGAGGTGCAGTGTCAGCAGTGATAAGCAACCCGCGGGCAGGACACGGTGCGGGCCAGGCGGTGCATACGCTTAACCAAGGTGAGCGCAGGGTAACGTATGGAAATTGGAGGGAGCCATTTGAGTAGAAGGACTCGCGGTGGGACTGTGACGGGAGAAATGGATGATCAAATTTGCTGTTAACTTGTGCCCTTGATGCAGAGGCCGTGCATTGGGAATGATCATTTAGTTTGTGGACAGGGTGACCTAAAGAGCGAAGACTGACGCTCACAAGACAGGGCTTCAACGGAATATAGTTTACAATGTATGGAGGGCAAAACGAGCTACTCAAGTATACATTCTCTGAGATGGTAGTTTCTGTGGTGGAAGATAACGAAGTACAAGAGTAAAAGTACAATACTTTTTAGGTATCTGTACATTTTCCAGTGGTTATGTTTTACTTCACTACATTTGAGAGCAGGTATCTGTACTTTCTACTCCACTACATTTTTTATCTTAACTAAAAAGTAAAAAGTGCTTTTCTTTAGAGACCAGATACGAGTTTACCAGGACAGCAATAAAGCTATCACCAACTAGCAAGCTAACACACACTTCCAAATTTGTGTTAACTTGTGCCCTTGATGCAGAAGCCGTGCATTGGGAATGATCATTTAGTTTGTGGACAGGATGACCTATAAAAGAGGAAACTGATGCTCACAAGACAGGACTCTTCTGTTTCACTCGACCTTAACCTTAAAGGTGCACTGTGTAACATTTCTGGAGGGGTTCGCAACGTCTTTGTTTCCATGGAGATGTTAATGTTTTGGTTTAAATTGTCCACAGTATTGTATTAAACTAATGTGTCTTGCATTTATTCAACTACAGGTGTTTTTTATTCTGCAAAAATATCCCCAAAAACATCTAACCTGTAATTTGGCTTGAACGTCTCCATGGAGATTCATAAGTTTAAGGCCATACTGTGGAACATTCTAGACACAAGCAGGTGCACAGACCCTCCAGCAGACAAGTTACACCGTGCATCTTTAACTCTAACCGTTCTAATGGTAAATGGTCCATGGTCACATTTTTCTATAGCACTTTTCCACCTTCAAGACACTCACTTTACATCAAGGAACCATTCGCACACACTGTCATACACCAATATACGCAGGTGGGTTAAGTGTCTTGCCCAAGGACACAACAGCAGCACACAGTACAATTAATAACAGCGTCCCCTTATAATTCTCTTACTCTAAGTTGTATTTAGATCCTGTTGTTTTCCATTTGAGGTTTGAAAATTCAGACAGGGTTCAAAAACGCTACGTAGCCATTTTTTAACAATAAAAAAAACAAACAAACAAAAAAAGCATGAAAATAAAAATATCAGCTGCTTGCTTCAATGAAATGCTTCTAAAGAAGAACAGGGGCCCATTGGTTCTGCAGTTTTGAACAGGAATTTAATGTACCTGGTTCTGTTATGAAGACGTTTTAGATCAATATTGTGTAAAATCTTGATCTGCATATGTTATAATTTTCACTAAACACCTGAAAAATCATATTACTTTTTAACTTAATGAAAATAAAAGCCATCTCTCTAGGCAAGGCTAATTTTTACGTTTGAAATTTCTACACAGTGAAACCATTTGCAATAAAAAGACAATATTGCCATTTTATCATAGCATGCCTACACCATTTACAATATAGCCTCTCTATTGTAAACTACTTTAAACCTCACGCTAGAACCATTTACCCATATTTCTTGTGAGACGGTGAATATATGATCCAGGAAACGACCATGTTTTACCAGCTCTTTTTAAACGCCCAATCTGCGCCAATCCTCATTTTCTTGCCCCAAACACGTCAAGGCTGTTAGCTCTCCGTAATGATTTCTTTGTTTCCTCTCTGGCACGCCGCTACCATAAACAACACCTGCCTTATGATATATTTTGGACTTTATTTGAGCGCGAGAGACGGGGCGGATTCGGCGGTGCGAATCCGGCGCTAAAGCTAACAAAGACAGATGGTAGATAGAGCGGAGAATGAGGAAGTGCCAATGGAATGAGATGCGGCTTGGAGGCGGCAGAGACAGGATGCCATATGAAAGAAGACATTACTAATCTCCACAGCTGTTAACGTGAACAGAAGGATGCGCGGCCCCTTCGATGGCGCCTTTGTGCAGGCCTATCACAGCTCTTATCTCCAGGACAAAGATGTGGAGGTCCTTGGAGCAGAGCATGGTGGGCCCAGCGCCAGCCCAGCCAAGCCCTCCGCTCCACAGTCACTGATACGGGATTATCTGGTATTATAGCCACGCTACACTTCACTCCTTCACCTCCTGCACATCAAGAAATTCACAATGACCAGCAGCAAGAAAGGAAGGGAGATATCAGTGGTGGTGTCATGACGGTACAATTTCCAACCGATATCAAGGAATAGACTCAATACTCAATATCAATACCAAAAACATTCTTTCTTTGACAATACAATGTCATTTTCAACATTAAAGGTCCCACATTATGCAAAATTGACTCTTGTGAGCTTTTAGTAATGTTATAACACTGTTATCTCCCTGAAAGCATAACTGGAGTTGTGTAATCTTTTATTATTAGTATAGTCTGTCTATCCCAAAAGTTCAAAAGGCTCTGTTCCACCTTGTGATGTCATGTAGTGATAGTTTTCAAGTTCACAGCTCCCTTTTGCATTTTGTTCAGTAGAGTTTGGCAATTCCAGGGCTGAAATTATTCAAATGATTCTAGTGAAGTTGTGTGGAGTTTAAAAACATAGTGGAGCACTTCCTGTATTACCACATGACATCACAAAGTGGAACAGAGTGTTTTCAGTTTGAGAGAAGAACTCTAAATGTACAGGGTTTATGTGTTGAACATCTGTAAATGAAACAAAACACAACTCCAGGTCTGTTTGTGATGAAGAAACATTAGAACAGAAAATAGTGTAATATGGGCCCTTTAAATCATAGTACTTTCTTTTCTATTCCCATGTGGTCCTGTAGGTTCCATAGTGGTCCATGGGTGTATACTAGTCTATGTGCTCTTATACTTGTTCTGATGCAGCTCAAGATTGTTCTAAAACTATTCAGGAAAGGTTATTTTCTGTCCTGTGAATGTGACTTTTTTAGTATCGATTCCGGCTCAAATGAGTATCTAGTTTCAATTCTAGATTTAGTGTTGATTGGTATCTGATTTTTGACAACCCTAGACACTTTTAAACATTAATTCAATACAATTTTAAAGGGCTGGTCTCATCTCAATATTGTTTTGCTTACAGTTGAGGGCTTTTCATCTCTTTATCTCCACCTGTCTACGGGATTATGTAGCATTATGGCCATGCTACACTTCACGCACTTTTTTTGGTATCTTAATATTGTTTTACAAAGTTTAGTCTTGCAGCTGAGGGTCTTTCATTTCTTGTATCTCTTGTATCTATACCTTTCTTGTAACAGGAAGCACTATGGTCACTTGTCCCCTCAGCCATCATAAAAGCATCAGGACTTTTGTACCTTTTGTGCTTTTTGTTTCTGTTCAGTGCCAATACTGCAGCTGATCACTGATTCCAGATACACTATTGTGGTCTATATAAAAATGCATTTCTTTGACTTTTTTGCCTTTTATCTTGAAGTTCATCTTTTATTTTTCCTATAAAGCTTGAACATTTTTCTCAACGTCAGGCACTATAGATAAAATCCTCCAGCTAAGGTAGTCCAAGACCAAGACTCAAGATCTGGAGATGTGTCAGGTTGCCCCAGTCACATTGAAGGATGGGTCAAATGCAGAAGACCCATTTTCCTACAAGGACAATAAAGTGTATCTGACCTTACTGATATATTGAAATAATAAATGAAATAGAGAAGAAAGAGGAAAAAAAAAATAGCAAATCATAATCTGATTAAAATTACATTTGGTGAGGGAAAATAGTCTGCAATAGCACTGAAACATTGCTCCTTTGAATGTGCCCATTACTAAAAACTAGAATCTTAAGACAAGAATGTGTATTGATGGGTAACTTCAGCTGGTTTTATCTAGTTTTGACATAAATAAGTCCTGTTTTTATTCTTTAAAGTTCCTGTTTCTTCCTGTCATATTGACTTTTTGCTGTGCTTGTGTGTGTCCACCAGGAGGAGCCGTACGTGATGTTTAAGAAGTCGGATAAGCCTCTGTACGGGAACGACCGCTTTGAGGGATACTGCATCGACTTGCTCCGGGAGCTGGCGGCCATCTTGGGCTTCAGCTACGAGATCCGCCTGGTGGAGGACGGCAAGTACGGCGCCCCAGACGACAACACCGGACAATGGAACGGAATGGTCAAGGAGCTCATGGACCACGTGAGTACAAGGCTCATGGACCAAGGGCAAAGCAGGATTCATGATATTTTTAAAGCTGTACTGTGTAACTTTACCTGTTTCCATGGAGATGTTATTGCTTTGTCAAGAATGTTCCACAGTATTGCAAATACAGCAGAGATGGATAGAGATTTGACGAGATATCATTGCATATTTGTAAGATATGTAAAATTCAAGTTAATTAATTAATCATTGGTTCTAAATAGCGCCTTTCAAGACACCCAAAGCTCTTTACACTGGTGGTGGGAAGATACTATTGTAGCCACAGCTGCCCTGGGGCAGACTGACAGAAGTGAGGCTGCCAGTGGCCCCTCCAACCACAACCAGCACTCAGTCAACGCACACACACACACACACACACACACACACACACACACACACACACACACGCACACGCACGCACACACGCACACACACACACACACACACACACACACACACACACCACTTTCTTACTTTTTACAAACTGATTAAAAAAAAAAGGCATATGCAAATATAGTAAATACAATTCAGAGTAATGTAGGTTTAAACCAGGACTAAACTAGGTCTAAATTAGGTCCCAACCACGTCTCAACCAGGTCTAAATTAGGTCTAAACTATGTCTAAACCAGATCTAATCTAGGTTTAAACCAGGTCTAAATCAGGTCTAATCCAGGTCTAAACCAGACCTAATCTAGGTCTAAACCAGATCTAATCTAGGTCTAAACCAGGTCTAATCTAGGTCTAAACCAGATCTAATCTAGGTCTAAACCAGGTCTAATCTAGGTCTAAACCAGGTCTAATCTAGGTCTAAATCAGGTCTAAACCAAACCAGATTCACAGCATCTCTAAAGCAGGAGTAAACTGGGTCTAAATGAGATCTAAATCAGGTCTAAACCAGGTCTCAATCCATCCTAAACTAGGTCTAAACTAGGTCTAATTGAAGTCTAAACTAAACCAGACTGGCAACCTCTCTAAAGCAGGAGTACAATAGGTCTAAACCAGGTCTAAACCAGGTCTAAATCATAGTGCATTTTCCAAATAGAAGTAAAGTTACTAGTTGGTTACTGTCACATGCCAATCTCTCTCATTTTAATTTTAATTTTTTTAATGAACACATAGATTTTTGCCACTATAATCTGAATCTCCACTGGAGACCGAGCATGGGCAGCTGAGTGACTGCAGCAGACCAGAAGAGCCATGTGGCGTTTTTCAGACAGATTCAGAGCATCTCAAACAGAGGAAGTGCTGAATTGAGCCGAACATGTGGAGATGTGCTGTCAGGAGGAGTTAGTGAAACTATCCGCAGTCTGTCCAATGCTACGAGAGAACGAGGAGAGCTAATCCCAACACATTTAGCCCAAAAGTAACCGCGGAGCAGACAGTTAGTGTTAGCTTCAGGCTCATCAAAGGAGACACTTCACTTCTCATTTGTAGACGTGTTTTTCATCAAACTCTAGATATAGAACCTTATTTGATTTAGTTAAAAGGGGTTTTCTGGTGATTCTGAATATGATTAATTCAGTGGTTTTAAAGTCATTCTAGTTTTGTCCATGTTTTGGTCATTGTGAAGTGATTTTGAATGTGTAGGAAAGTGTTATAGCCTAAAATGAATTAATAAATAAAATGTATTATTATTATTATTATTATTATTATTATTATTATTATTAGTAGTAGTAGTAGTAGTAGTAGTAGTAGTAGCAGTAGTAGTAGCAGTAGTAGTAGTAGTAGTTATTGTGATTATAATGCATTAGTCTTTTATTTTCCAGATAATTTTCTTTGCAACTTGAAGTAGTAGCTATAATAGTAGTATCAGCAGTGGTAGTAGCAGCAGCAGCAGTAGTAGTAGTAGTAGTAGTAGTAGTAGTAGTAGTAGTAGTAGTAGTAGTTGCTGTTGTACTTCCCGGCCTTTCCCACCTTCTGAATTTTACCTAAACTTGAGCAGATCATAAACATTTTTGGAGACTCAAACCCTCAAATTTAACTCCACCGTCTCCCCTGTGCACTATAATTTCCTCACCTTGTTGAAGTTTGCTTTTCTGGCATAATTCTATATTTTTGGATCCACTTCTTAAACATCTCACCTGTAAATACCACACAGTTTGCTTTCAAAATGAGTCAGATGTTCTCCCCTACCTGTCTAAATATACCTGCCTTTAAACCACATTTCAGTCACGCCTTCTAAATTTCCATATTGTTTTGAAATATTTCTGATCCTAATCCCCTCTTTGTGAATACAGATGACATATTTGTATTGGAAACCTGTGTGGCGCAGATAGACCTTTAACGGGAGTGTAGATAGAGCGCCATGGTTCCGTATCTGGGCCCAAAAGCGCGTTCTTCTCTGACACTTAATAAATCTAAAAAGCTGTTTGTGACTATAAATGCTAAACGCTCACAACAAGGTCAAGTGGTGCATTCCTCACAGATATATCCTTTTTGTCCCTTGAAGGTTGCCATACATCACTCCGGGATGAATTGGCTGCACACACCTCGCCCCGTGATAAGTTTGTGTCCCTCAAAGCAGATTTTTCTTCAGATTTTGTCAACATCTTGGAATGTAACATTACTTATAAGTATTAGAATAAATGTTGCCCAATCCTGCAAGTCCTTGTATTTTCTCCAAACTAAGCAATTTTCAGATTATAACCCTGCAATAATGTTCATTCCTCTTCTAAAACATACGCATGGGTAAGCATCCTGTCTAAGTCCAATCTCGTCAGATCTCAGAGGCTAAGCAGGACTGGGCCTGGTTTGTAGTTGGATGGGACATCACTGGGAATACAAGTAACACAGTGGGGTGCCTGTGGCAAAAACTGTTGTTGTGTCCTTAGACAAGACAGACTTAGGCTGCGTCCCATTACTGTGTCTTACCCTTTCCCCTACCACTTTATCTACGTCTTTGTCTTGCCCCTCAATACCGAGCTGTGAGGGCTCGGGGTACAAATGTTCCCCTAAGAAATGGGACACCACTCGATTACCGTTTGCTTCTGTTAAGCAAATTGACTTCACACTGATTTCACTTAAAAAGTGCCATGTCAAGGATTATCGGGTACCTCAGCTCGACAAAGAACGAGTTTGTTTATACATGAAAGTTCGATGAAAACGATAACGTCGGCTAAACAGACATTACTACAATTAAAACCGCAACAACAGTTCACTAAAAGTAACGTAGAACATAAGCGTCAGAATTGTAAACCTGCTAAACTGTTAATTGATATTTACAACTGCTGAAAATACTTACATTTATGAGACTCCTTGGCTGGTCGATGTGACGCTCCATCCATTCAAGTCTGGTCAAGAGCTTACTTCGTTTCAAGGGGTATGTAGTCCTAGGTCGTGGCCCTAACCCTTGATCAAAATTAGAATCGAGACAACCCTTGCCCTCACATGAACACGCAAAACCAAGGGGTAGGGGTAAAACGAAGGGGTAAGACAGAGTAATAGGACGCATCCTTAGACTTAGGCAAGACTTCACGTTGCCTGGTATGAACAGTGTGTGGTAGTGAGTGTATCAAAAAGTACATCAGGTGGGAGTCACAGTCACCAAAGCAAAAAGTAAATCTAAAAGAGCTGGACTGACTTTTTGAAGCCGCCGTTTTGCTACAAATCAGGAAGCTTCATCATTGTTCAGGAACCATTCATTGGCGGCATTTCGCACCAGTGAGAACAGGTCACTGAAAAAAAACAACAATGCCATCTTGGGTTCATCTTCAGATCTTAGTACACTTCCATGATCACCATCCACCTCTACATCAGGTGGGAGTCACAGTCACCAAAGCAAAACGGCGGCTTCAAGAAGTCAGTCCAGCTCTCTTAGATTTACTTTTTGGTACATTTAATTTCTTGATGCTTCAAAATTTGCCTCAGTTAATGTGTGAGTGAGTGTTGGTTGGAAGGGTTGAAGGGTCACGTTTGAGGGATGCTGCATATTTAAGATAATTCCCCAGAGCTGAACACACTATTTCCCCTTGTGATGTCATCGGGTGGGAATCCAGACGTTACCTCTCTGTGTTTTAATGTCCAGACACTTTCATCAGACTCATTCTCTTAAAATCAATTTGGAGCACTGGATTTGGCAAAGCCGTAGAGATTGTTATTGTGTACGAAGATCCTCAAGGTGCCTGGAGTTGTATTTTGTTTAATTCACACATGTTTAGCACACAAATCTTGCATATTTAGTTCTTCTCTCAAACAGAAAACGCTCTGTCCCACCTTGTGACGTCCCGTGGTAATACAGGTAGTGCTAATTTAGATAATTTGGATAATTTCAGCCATAGAATTTCCAATCAGAAGGTAAAAGGTAGCCATTACCTTGAAAAAATACCGTTTCCTGACATCATAAGGTGGAACAGAACATTTTGAGCTTTGGAGATGCAGATAAACTAATAATAAAGTTACTCAAACATGTGTAAATGAAACAAAACACAACTCAGGGTATGTTTCTGAGAGAGAAAGAGAAAGAGAGATTCTTTATTGATCCTGAGGGAACCAGGCAGCCACAAAAGCAGCCAGGTAACAACATTATAACATGGCTTAAGAGTCAGTTTTGCGTACTATAGAACCTTTAACAATAAGAAATAAATATTCTTTTACAGCAACAATAAACCAGCTACCTTTGTCCAAATTGACCATAATCTCAGTATTTTACAGAGAGAGTCTAAAATAATGCACAGAAAAGTCCCACTGAGGATATGAGCAGAAACAGTGAAGCATTAAATTTGTGCTAAGTGCCCCGGACAGGCCCAGCAGTGTTTAAAGAGACTGTTCTCTTAATTTGATTGGCTCTAAATGCTTCCTGTGTTAATGAATGATGACTCTCCCTCTCTCTCCTTTCTTTCTCTCCTTTCTGTCTTTCTTTCTCTCTCATTCTCCCATTTTCTCTCCCTCTCTTTCTTTCTCTCTCCCTCTCTCTCTTTCCTCTCTCCCCCTTGCTCTTTCTTTCTCTCGCTTTCTTCTTTCTCTCTCTCCTTTCTTTCTCTCTCCTCTCTGTCCCTCTTTCTTCTCTCATTCCTTTCTCTCTCTCTCTCCTCTCTCTCTCCCTCTTTCCTCTCTGCTTCCTTCCTTTCTCTCTCTCCTTCCTTTCTCTCTCTTCTCTCTGTCCCTCTTTCCTCTCTCCTTCCTCTCTCTCTCTTTCCTCTCTCCTTCCTTTCTCTCTTCTCTCTCTGTCCCGCTTTCCTCTCTCCTTCCTTTCTCTCTCTCCTTCCTCTCTCTCTCCTCTGTGTCCCTCTTTCCTCTCTGCTTCCTTTCTCTCTCCTCTCTGTCCCTCTTTCCTCTCTCCTTCCTTTCTCTCTCTTCTTCCTCTCTCTCTCCTCTCTGTCCCTCTTTCCTCTCTCCTTTCTCGCTCTCCTTCCACTCTCCCTCTCTCCTCTTTTCTTCTCCTCTTTCCTCTTTATAATCTTGATTATTCTGATGTGCTGAAATGCCTTTGTTGAGATAAATCACTTAAAACAGCCTGGAAGAATTGATTGCAGAATAAGAAAGATTCAATTTTATTTTTTCATTAAGTCTTTTTTTTCTGCAGCTTTTTGGATTCGTTCTCAATTAAATTCCACACACGAGCCTCATTTTCCAGCCAACTATTTCTACTGGGGTGTACCTGATTAAATGAACAGAGGAAGTGGTTATATTTAAACCAGTATAACGGTCTGTAGCTTCATAAAAACCTTGGTGGCGTAGCTGGTTTACAAAAGCGTGATTTTTTAGCTTTAGAATAAATTTTTCAGACAGAAGTGAAGCAGAAGCAGAGTGGACCATCGCACAGAAAATACAATCTCATCCCGTCCCCATGGCGATGCACACGGCTCTTTCTTCTGGGTTTGTGATCAATAAAACCTTTTACATTTAGATCCAGAGTGTGTGCAGTGGTCTGGGTTTACAGTATAATCTATGGGGAAAGTGGTATTAAACTGATCTGTGGAGAGGCGAGACCACCACGGGACAGTGAGTGTGTTTTTGAATTTTTATTTATTTATTTATTTTTTTTTTTTAGCAGAAAGATAAAAACTTTAATGCCTAACTGTGGAACATTCCAGTCAATGCAACAACACCAGAAAAGTTACATAGTGTGTCTTTAATACTCGCCTCTATTGCAATTTATGACTTTCTTCTGTCTCTTCCCCCTCTCCCTCTCCTCTCTTTAACAACCTTCTTTCTGTGTCCCTCTCCCTTTCTCTCTCTCCTTCCTCTCTCTCGCCTCTCTCTGTCCCTCTTTCCTCTCTTCTTCCTTTCGCTCTCTTCATCCTCACTCTCTCCTCTCTCTATCCCTCTTTCCTCTCTCCTTCCTTTCTCTCTCTCCTTCCTCTCTCTCCGCTGTCCCTCTTTCCTCTCTCCTTCCTTTCTCCCTCTCCTTCCTCTCTCTCCGCTGTCCCTCTTTCCTCTCTCTTTCCTTTCTCTCTCTCCTTCCTCTCTTTAACAACCTTTTGTCTGTGTCCCTCTTTCCTCCTCTCCCTGTCTCCCCATTTCCTCTTCCCCCTCTCTCTTCTCTCTCTCTCCTTGTTCTCCCATTCTCTCCTTCTCTCTCTTCCCTGTCTCTCTCTCCGTCCTCTAACCAACCTGCCTTTCCCCTACCTCTCTCTCATCCCCTTTCTACCCTCATAACCATCTCTCTACCTCTTCTCCTCCCCATGTCTATCTCTCCTCAACCTAACCCCTCCTTCTCTCTCTCTCTCTCTCTCTCTCTCTCTCTCTCCATCTTTCTTCCTTCTTCTCTCTTTATTCCTCCTTTTCACCCCGGCCCTTTCCTTCTTTCTTCCCTTTTGTCTTTTCCAGAGGGCTGACCTGGCCGTAGCTCCTCTGTCCATCACATACGTCCGGGAGAAGGTGATCGACTTCTCCAAGCCCTTCATGACGCTGGGGATAAGTATTCTGTACCGAAAGCCGAACGGGACCAACCCCGGGGTCTTCTCGTTCCTGAACCCCCTCTCACCTGATATCTGGATGTATATTCTGCTGGCTTACTTGGGTGTCAGTTGTGTGCTGTTTGTCATAGCCAGGTAACATGTCCCACTTGTAGAGATTTGATTTTTTATTTATTTTGTTGGTATCTTAAGACGTTTTCTCGATGCGGACACAACAGCGAGAGGTATGACGCTAACTCCTCATGGTCTGTCTGACTAACAACAAGCTAAACCAGAGCTAACCTTAACACTAACATCAGGAAGTGTTCATTAACCTTAGCTTTATCTATAGCAATAATAAGAGAAAGTATCAGAATATCAGAGGTGGACCGCTGTTGGGTTCTTTTTGGTCACTGATCGACCAGTCCACGCTTTTGGCAGTGCATTGTATGAGATGTGGACAAGGCCTGACAAACTTGACTTTCTAATGAGTCTGAGTAATAATAAAAGGACATGTCTGGTTTGATGTGAGATCATGTGTTGGTAAGAAATTAGTTAAGGTCAAAACAGCCACATACATTTTACGTATTTTTTCATGTTAAAATCACAATAAATAATTGATCTGCTTAGTTGTTTCAGCTGTTATGAGCAAGAGTTTTAGTCAACCATGGCTGACACTGTGGATGCCATCAACCTCTGGCTTGATTCATGCAGACCAAGGCCATTTCAGTTCAGTTTTTTTGTATATGTGTAGAATCCCTCAGTCGTCCAGGTAGAATCCAAGGCAAAAGGAGAAATTTAATTTGTCAACTGGACAGAGTTTATTTGGTCGGATACGTTTCGCAGCTCATCCAAGCTGCTTCTTCAGCTTGGATGAGCTGCGAAACGTATTTGACCAATTTTTTGTATAGCCCAAAACTACAACAAAAATGATGACTTAAATAAGTTTAAAAAAAATCAAACAGTGAAACAGCCATTGGTACATCTAAAGAACAAGTGATATCAACAGTCAAACTTAAAGAAGACATACTGTGCTTGTCTGTTATATAGTTATAAACCATCACACATGGGTCATTATGTTAGAATTTGGACATTTTAAACCACAATATTCATCTAAAATGACTTAATAAATAAAAGAATAAAAGAAAAGTGTGGTGCCCAATGGGAGCAATCAATGAATCTTGAATACAGGAGAATAAAGATTGTTCAGACACGCATGAATCACTCCAAATACAACTCTGAGAGGGAGAAATGAGAAGGGAAACAATTATAACAGGGGCAAACGCTCTAAAAAGTAGATTTTACATAATAGTTCTGTAATCCAAACATTTCAAAAGTCATACATTATCTGAAAAGCCTCCAGCATGTCTCAAGTTAAACCTTATCTACATGAGCAGACAGATTCAACGTTTGTCTTTGCTACGTCGACCTTTCTGCGGTGCATCCCGGCTTTCTGATTAGTCGATCAGTAACCAATGAGTCCACCATATGGTCCCTTCACTCCCAGTTTAAACCGTGTACCAGGAGAGACAGGTCTGTAGGACTGTGTGAGTGTTTGTGAGCATGGGCAGTGGTCACAGCTGTGTTGTGTGGACGCGCTCTCCTCAATGTTCCATGTAGTGTCTTTAATGTCTCTCCTCTGGTCTGCCTCACCATGCTTCAATCCAAGGACGAGCACCACCGACAAACCCAGCCCTGCCTTTGTGTGCTTCTTATTAGCTTTTCAAAGGGACACACAGCTGAGCCTAATTTCACATTCTTTTATCCGCGGAGCTTGTTGTTGGCTCTGACCTTGGCGAGGCATTCAAGGACTGGCTTTGGAGCGCGGAGGTTTGAAGCTACCGAGAGCGAGAATCAAGATATTTCCATGTGGCGTTTGAGTCTGGACAGTTTGTGAGGGATTATGGGACTTTGGTGCAAAATGTTTACAACCAAAGTCACACTAGTTTTGACCTCACTGCTCATTTCCTTTAATAACAGGACACGTTCTTCTAAAACTCCTGTAGCGTGTTACGAAACGTCCAGATGTCTTATGTAAGTGTAGAGAATGAGACACGCCATTGGCAATATCGATCAGAAAGTGTAGCTGTATTTAAGCCGTACATTACAACAGGAAATAATGAAAAACACCACACAAGAAGGTTGAGAGTGAGACATTTTGAGCAGTGATTATGGAGTTCAACAGTTCAAATTTTCTATTCATTTTTCCCATAGACCTTTTAAAAAACTCAAATATTTAGAGTTCAAAGACACCGCGGAGGCTAAGCAGCTACGTGCTAACTAAAAACACAGTTGTTTTAAGACCAAAAGGCACATTTCAAACAGAAGATTGGGCGAAATGCTTTAATAACTTAGCGGTAAAGTTTCAGAAACAGATTTTAAATTAAATTAGAGGTCATTAGCGGTGGTTAGGGAGCTGATTAGCCCTGAGCAAGCTTTTGACCGTTTAATATTAATGTTTTTTTTTTGTTTTTTTTTTTCAGAAAGTCTATGGGGAAAATGAATGAGTAATGTCCAAAGGTTCTGTTATGGATTGCAGATCAGATAACTGGGAGCATAGACTGAAAAGAACATTTGCACCATTTCTGTGATGTGCCCTGAGCCCTGAGCAGGAGGTGCATCAGTGGATCTGTGAGATAAACCACAGATGCTCTTGCGTAATATTGGAGCAACAGTAGCTGAGTCAGAGCTCCCCCTAACCAGCAGGTAGGCAGCTTGATCCCCAGATGCATGATTATAGCTGGTCAAAATCACATGTTCTAACAAAACTTTACGAAGACGAGTGGATTTGGAGCTCGAGGGCGTGATTGGCAGGTGGATCAACCAATTAGAGAGAAAACAAAACAAACAAACAAAAAAATAGGTAAACTCAGGTGAAGTTTTTCAGAAGAAGATTTTCTAGAGGAGGTGTTTCTGCATTTGAGAGGGTCGTGCTACAAATGATGCGTGGCTGGATCATCTCAGTTTTGGACAGAGAATTTACTCTTTCTTGTATCCGATTCCAATCTCTTCTGGATTCTGGAGGGAGTGTCCGGTCAGGCAATGATGTCATCAGGTTCAAGTGCAAGAAACGGTCAATTTGAGTTGATCAGATGCCCTTCCAGTGGCACGACAAGCTACACCAATATTGGATTCTGTGCCACTGTCATGTAAAAACGTGAAATCTGTGTCCTAGTTCGGTAGTTTGAAGCATGGTGGAGCAAACACAGACGGAAAGTTCCATGTTAACTCTAAAACTGTGGGAGCGGGCTGTCTCCATAGCGACCGTCTCACAGTTTTACAGTTAACAAACGTGTCTTTTCGGATGTTCCTGGCGATATGATCACTCGAACGCAACAGAGGCGACAACTGTCATCTAAGTTGGCTCAGAATATGCACCTAACTGTTATATTACTGTCACTTTGTTTGGGTAAGTGTGTTCAGCCCTCCTGCTTCTCTCTCTATCTCATTTCTCTTTATCTCTCTATCAATCTGTCTTTTCCTCTCTTCTCCCTCTCTCCTCTGTAACCGATGCATGCCACAGGGAACACTATGGTCTCAGAGTGTCGGGTGAAACAAAATCAAGTGATAAAAAAAGAAGATTTAAAGGTTTTTCATTAAATTTTTGAGCTGTCAAACATTTTATTTGTAGCACTTAAAGGGTCCATAAAACGCATTTCTCTGATACTGTAACGGTCTTGCATATTTAGGTTGAGTTCTTCTCTCAAACGGAGAACACTCTGTTCCAACTTGTGATGTCATGTGGTAATACAGGAAGTGCTCCGTTGTGTTTTTAAACTCCGCACACCTTCACTAGAATCATTTGGATGATTTCAGACCTGGAAATGGCCATCTCGACTGAACTAAAAGGCAGCTGTTAAAAAACTACAGCTTGGAAACTACCGCTTCATGACATCACAAGGTGGAACAGACAAATTTGAGATATAGGCAGACTTTTTCGATAAGGTAACAACATTCTAACATGGCTTAAAGCTCACAAGAGTCAAGTTTAAGTAACAGTAAACAGGATAATGTAAATGTAACAGCCAATTTGTTAAGTTTCATTGAAATATAAAACTCTTTTCACTGTAGCAAGCAGCATAAATTCATTTGTCTCTTGTTGAAAAATGTCTACATGACATTTTTGGATGTATTACCCTGAATCTGATTTTTTTTTTTTTTTTTTAGTAAACGCAAGTAAGTACAGAGAAGTGGGCGGAGATAGGGGATAGGTGAAAACGGAAAATCTATAACTGGGCAAAAGCCTCAAATGCAGGACAATACACAATAAAACATGCAAGAATTAACTGAAATACAATGAGAGGTCACTGGAATACTTTTGACAGTTGGTATTATTCTACTTAGTTAAAGTGATATTATGGAACTTTCTTAAAAACAGAAAGTTAAAACCATACTTCGGAACATTCTCCATGAAGATAGATAGCTTTTATGCCTTTCTGTGGAAGGTTATAGCCAAAGGAACAACATTTCCATGGAAAAAAGCTAGAGGAAGTTCCCCACTAGACCAAATAAGAGTCAGGTTTGTGGAGATGCAAGCCTGCTCATAGTAAAGATGCATGTTTTTTTTTTTCTAAATTTTTCTATTTTCTGCCTAAAAGTGACACACTGTGGCTTTAAGGCTTTGATCTACAGCTCAAACAGCTCTTTATAAAACCCCAAATACAATGTAGTAGTTATTTCCAGACAGACTAGTTTTACACGCTAGCTGCAGTGCGCCGAGCACTTCTTTCTCTGTGGTTGTGCCTGTGTTGTTGGAAGAGATTGCCACATAAAGTGAAACTGCCATCCAGATGTTCGTGGGTGGACATTTCACCTGCCGGCAACACAACGCTCGCCAAATAAAACTTTAGACTGTCAACAAATATTTATGCAGAGAATGGGAAAGTACTTTTTACAATGTTTGGGGAAGTTTAAGTATACTTTTTGAGACTTTGAGAGCTTGCAATCTCCTCTAACTAAAGTCACACATGGTTTCAAAGTTCAAGCTTAAAGGTGCAACATGTAACTTTTCTGGTGAAGGTTCCACCATCTGCTTGTTTCCATGGAGATGTTGTTGTTTTGTCCTAAATGTCCCAGTATGGCATTAAACGTATCCGTCTTGCATTTCCTCAATAACATGGGTTTTTATTGACTTAAAAACTTACATTTTTACTTTGCCTGGGCTCGCTTTTCCACAGATCTGACATGTAACTTGGCTCTGTGGTGTCACCTGCTGTTACCATAGAGATAAATAAGCGTAATGCCATACAGTGGAACATTCTAGGTAACATCTCCATGGACAGGAGCAGAAAAATTACACACACACACAGCTTTAAAGATGCAGTATGTAACTTTGCTGATGGAGAAAGGATGTGCTCGTATCCTTGGAGACGTTTTCGCTTTGAATAGAATGTTCCGCAGTATGGCATTAAACGTATCTATATTTGTAGAGAAGCAGGTGACGATACTCAAGAGAATAGGCCTACTGTTCACATCTGTGGAGAAGCAAGCCTGCTAACAGTAGGAATGGAAGTTTTTATCGCAAATCAAGCGCTACAGAGATGAGTTTAATGCCATACTTTGGAACATTCATGGCAAAGCAAGAGCATAAATAAGAGGAAATTGCTTTAGTTTTGCAAATAGGCGTACTTCCAGATGGCCGCCTTGTTTTGGTGTCTCCGATTGAGTTGTTTCACAGCCAAAAATGTAAAATCTTTGTTCAACTTTGTCATTTGCAAATCGTCTTATTTTCTCCAAACATTCTGAGACCAAATCTGCAGCCCGGCTCTCCCTGTCAGCCCTGAAGCTTTAGCTCACTGTAGACTTTACTGTGTGTTTTGTACATTGCACATTTGATCTGTGTGTGCCTGTGTCTGTGCTGGTCCGAGTGCCTGCCTGTCTGAATGGGGCCGATACAAACTGCTAGCGTCAGATTAGCTCCTCAGGTTTAACTGTTGCTAACTGTACTAATGCTAAATGTTGCTAATGATTCAAATGTTACCTGTAAAACCAGTATTTTGCATTAACATTTGAAAATTTAGTTTCAAACACATAAACAAAAAATAACAGTTGTTTAACCTGATTTAGTTTATCAAGATTTTGTTTTATTTTTTTTTATTTTGTGGCTTTCAAATTAGAATCATCATTATGTTGGTGATAATACCATTTTTTTCTACTAATTAATTAATGCCACCGTTAATTTTGTGTCCACAGAAAGGATATAAAATGTTTGTTTCATGATAATGAAACAAATTAATTACAGAGATATAAACCATAAACTAAGACAAAATATATGGATTTAGACATTAAAGTGGCACTGCGTAACTTTCTGAAGGTGGAAATTCATCTGTTTGCTTCCATAGACATAGAAAGTTAACACCATACTTCAGGACATTCTCCATTGAGATCGATACGTTTTATGCAATATTGTGAAATATTACAGCCAAAGGGGCAACATTTCCATGGAAACAAGCAGGAAGAGGCCATTCTCCAGGCCAGGTAAGTCAGGTTTGTGGAGATGCAAGCCCTCTCAGAGTAAAGACGCATGTTTTTTTTCTCCATATTTTTCCACACAAACTGTAAATGGACATAGCTAACCCACTATCCGCTGCGTTCCAAATAGGAAGTGAGCATGGGGGCGCTTTCCGCTCCATCGACTGTGGCACCAATTGACTTTTCATTGAAAAACTGTCACCCCTCTTTGTGAGCCTCGTCATTTTGGTCTTAAAATGTTCGTATTAACCCGCTCTACATGATCCTGGTGTTTTTAATTTCACCATTTTGTCTGTTAATAAATTCCTATTTCTAATGCGGAACTCCGAATTCGCTTCTCTAACTGCTAGCCTCAGTGAGCTTCATTTGACTGGAGTTGAACGCTATGGGTGACATCACTATCCCTTACTCCACTTCTTTATACAGTCAGATACAGATTTTTTACAGATTTTTATACAGATTTTTCAGTGCAATAAAAACATCCAAACTCTATTTAGTCTATAAAGTTACACAATGAGGCTTTAAGAAGCTCATTTTAATTTTTGGCCTGCCTCAGTTGCTCAGTTTTAAAATACAGCCTTATTAAACTGAAATTTGGAGCGCAACCTGTTAGAAAGTCTACATCTGTCACCATTCTAACAGAAAGGTCTAAAAATATTTGAAAGCTCTCTTCGATAGCAGAATCCTATCACCTTGTTCCACTTTGGAGCCTCACCTCCTCCTCGCTCCGAAATGGCTCCAGATAAGAGCAGCTTAGCGACGCTTATCAGACCATTGTGCCCAATATTCACCTCTTTATCCAAATCATTTCGTCCCTGGATCCTCACACAGCTAGTGCTCAGTTAGCTTCTTCAAAATGAGCTCTTCTCTGAGTGTTAAATAAGCGATATTCAGTCATTTTCTGCACATCAAACAGCAGCAAGGCCTCTTCTGTGTGCGGCCCGGTGATAACTGTTCACATTAAAAGCATTCCTTTCTTTTATTAGTCATAGAGGAGCGCCGTATTCATGTTTTTAAGTTAGTCATTCTGAGGGAGTTTAAGTAATAGCAAGTTAAATGGGGTAAACTCCCTTATTTTTATTTTTTTTTTGGTTTTGTTATTATATTTAAGATGAGGAACTGATTTGTGTAGATCAGATGACGTCCAACTTCAAGCTTCACCCTGACCCACTTGTTCTTGGAGCCCCCAAAGGAGAGCTACACAGACACAGGGAGACGATGCAGTAGTCTAATCCAGGAATCGAACCCATGACTGTTTTTTTTCAGTCCTGATTTAGCAAAATATGTTAGTGACGGTGTATGGTTTGGATGGAAGACAACATAGAATGGTTAATTAGTCAGTAAATTAGTCATGTTTCAGTTGGTTCGCTATGGATTGGATGAGTACAGACCGCAAGGGTTTTCACTGTTTATTGATACTTTGCAGCTGATGCCATCAACATTCCCTGGGGGTGTGAAGCTAACTGAAAGCACTACTCTGTTTGAAGCTCCATTAATCAAAGTAGACTTTAATCTGAGGTTTATTTAACACAGTCTCACCAGAAAGAACTGACCTTGTTTTGAGTTTTCAGACCTTATTAAAACATTTTTGTCTGTGTTTTCTAATGTTTGCATTGTGTCGTCATGGTAACTGCTGAACCTTCCGCCAGTAGAGATTCATACAGATAGAGAACTACCTTCTGATGAGGTCTGGCTCTCTTTGGCTGCTGGTACACTTTAGCTGAGGAGGAACTACCCACCGCAGGAAGAAAATAATGAAAACATTGTATTTCAGTGCTTAATGCATCGAACACAGCCAAAAGCATGCATTAACATAAGTGAAAACACGGCGTAGAAGCCCAGAGAGCTGAGATAAATACAGAAAAAGCTCATGATGTATCGGCTGAAGTTTGTGTTTGCGTTAGTTTTAGCCACGTCTCACCACGCTGCAAACTTAGAATTCAAAACGCTGAGACTGGCCTTATGATTAAAAAGGTATGTTCAGGTATAATTTAGAATTGGTTTAAAGAAAAATTTGGTACTTTTCCTGGGGGCATTTTACATTTACCTCTATGGCGGAATGTTCAGGAGTTTACATGATGATACACATTCAAAAAAGTTGCCTGAAAACGCTAGAAAAAAATGATTTAAACACATTTTCAGGAGCCTGTGATCAGTCCGAGCGTTCATGGTTCTGTTTAAGAGTTTGATTTAAAAAAAAAAAAAAAAGTTGAGTGACTAGCTTCTGACTGTAATTTTCGGTGTGAGAGACTTGTTTAACAGCACAAATCGGCTCACCTGTTATGTTAAAACAAGGCTCCAATTAAAGTCCAACTTGAATAACAGAGCTTCAGACAGAACAGAGCCTTCATTTAGCATCACGCCTATATGAATATGGTAGATTTTGCTGATAATATTCATAGACATTCAATCCAAACCCGATTCCTGCACTGACACTTACCCACTTAACATAATGCAGATGGTCAGAGTGTTAGAGTATTGCTATAGTCTACGCTTAGATGACCTGCTCCCATTGGCCCCCCCACCTGTCAATCACCCCCAGTGGGATGGCCCCGTTGTCTCCTGTGACATTGGCGTATCTCTCCTCTCATCTCGACGCCCCGCCCCCTCGCAGATAAACGCGTCTTTGTCTGTCGGCCGCTTCCTATTTCTCCACGAAGCTTATCTCCTCGGTGACCTTGTTCAAAGTTTCTCCTCCGAAGCCCAGATGACCCGCGATAATGTACGGCCGCGTAATTGGATCAAAATGGCAGCAGGAGAGAGGGGTTAAGCTCTGTGTCACATCCTCTCCTCTGCTCTTTCTCTCAACCAAAATCCAGTTTACAGCTCCAGGTGTCCACGGCTACAGCAACTATTAGAACAATAAAGGTGGTTAGCAGGCGCCTGTGGTATCACTATAGCACCAAAATTCATTATTGGATGTACTGTGCAAAATATTGAGAAACTGTATGCCAAACTACTTTATTTCATATTTTAGCGGTAAAGCTTTTTCCAAATTCTCAATTGAAATTAATGGGATTCTCGCTTAAAGGTTGTATAGAGGATTTTCCAAGGAAGAAGAAATCCAGCGACTGTTTGTACTTTTTCAAATGTTGCGCATGCATGAAACTACCATCCTCCACGGCTCTCTAAGTAGAAACGCCTCCTCCCACCTCCTCCTTACACTTACGCTGCTTGTTTAGAGCCACTGCGTATTCAGCTGCTCTAACTATACTGTATGTTTTCAAATGATAAGCAGAAGTTTCCTGTCCAGAAGTAATTTAGCGGCCAACGCGTTAGACCCTCTGCCTCAGTGCACGCCATCGCTGGAAGGAATCTCAGAGAATCACCTTAGTTTGGCTTCGCTCCTTTTCCCCTTCTCTTCTTCTTTCAGCGACCTCAAAAACTGACTTTCTTTTGCGGCTAACTGGTAGTGGATTCTTGTCTACCATCACAACAAACTTTGTGCAAACTGCAAGGAAGCTACAGTTGGAAAAAGCTGCTAAGAACCGCTGCGTTGATCGAGTAAACAGCGGAGAGGCGAACGTAAACCACGTAATCCCACCACGTCCACAGCTGATGGATTTTCATTCTTTTTTTTCTTTTTTTTTGGGTCATCATAATTACAAGGCTGCTGCATCTCTATAATGCTATCATTGACAATTAGAAACAAAAAAAATCCTCCATACAACCTTTATCTAGAAGTGCCACCACTGAGAAAGCGTGGTTTAGGGACATTTACGGTAAAAGGAGGCGAAATAAGGTCAGTAGTGAAAACCCTTTTGGTCTGTACTGATCCACTCACAGCAAACCAACTGAAACATGACTTATTATGTCCAATTTACTGAAATGGCTCCATTCTTAACATGTTATCTCCAAACACAACCAGACAATACACTAATAACAAATACTTGTCAATATCAAGAATGAAATGTTGTGGCTTGGTGGTTAGGACTTTTGCCTCCCAACAAGAAGGTTCTAGATGTGTAGAATCCCTCAGTCATCCAAGATGAGCTGCGAAATGTATTCGACCAAATAAACTTTTGTCCACTTGACAAATTGAATTTCTCCTTTTGCCAAGAAGGATCTAGGTTTGATTCCTGGATAGAACTTCTCCCTGTAGCTCTCCTTTGGGTGCTCCTGTGTCCATTGCCTCCCAGAACAAGTGGGTCAGGGTGAAGTTGGAAGTTGGACACCATCTGATCTACGTACCCACATGTTCACAATCTATGGACAGACCATTCCTCATGTGAAAGCTCAGAACCTCTACAATTCACTCCTTGAGCTACAGAGGCTGCACTAGCACTGAGTCAGGATTGGCTGGAGGTGCTCGGGTTTAGGGAGTGACCGTTCAGATCAGAGAAAGGCATTTTAGGATTTCAGCATTGAGACTGACAACCCAAACGAGAGACTCATGTGGGACTCATTCTGCTTTCTGGATAATTGTCTTGAGAACAGGTTATGAAAATGTAAAACCAAAATATACTTAGTTTAATTAAATGATTAATTGTTTAATTGTAGTAGATTGCCCATTGTGTTCTTGAGCAAGACACCTCTCCCTGTTTTTCTTGTGTTTGTCGCAGTCTCAAGATGCAATTTTCTCTCAGCAAAACCTGAACTTTTTTGCGTCATAAGAATGTGCCATGGAACAGAAGAATACGTTGAAGGACAGTGTTAAGATTTTCTCTTATTCTAACCCATATTTACTGTATTGTTACTTTAGTACCAGTTAAAAGTAGTATTCTATAGTAGTATTGTACAAAGTTTAGTCTGTTGTCATACACAGAGATGTAGTATAAATATTAAAATAAAACACAGAGGTGGGTAGTACTTAGTTACATTTACTCTTACTTCTCAAAGTAGTTTTCAGATACCATACTTTTACGTCTACTTGAGTAATATTTAATTTAAACTGTACTCTGAACATTTGTGGGGTTTTTTGCAGCTTCTTCAGATATGATTTTGTTTGTTTCATTTTTGTGTCTGTCCTTTGAAAAGACCAGATTTTGTGTTTTATTTGTTTTTGTGTTTTGTTCTGTCCTTCACATTACATTAACTATAAATTATAAGTCAGATGTTACGTTCTGACAGTTACTCTTGAAGTACTTTCCCCAAATACTTTTTACTCTTGAGTAATTTATTGGACCATTACTTTGTACTTCTACTTGATTAATATGGTTTTGAAGTAACATTACTCTAACACATTGATGGAAAGAATACTTTGAAAATGTATTTAGTTTGTATTTAGTAGTTACAGAAATTAAATTAAATTAAATTAAAATGTATTTTGTAACATATTCCTATACATGACCCAATCAGTAATGTATATTCTGAATACTTAGAATATATATATATTTTTTTACATATAATTGCATTTAAATTATAGTGTAAAAAAACATGATATACAATTACAAACAGCTTGTTGTTTTTTTTTTTTGTTTTTTTTTTGCATTTACTCGTGCAATCAAAGCAAAAATGTAATCACTTATCGCTGTGTATTCCTTTGATTTTACTTTTTTTTTTTTTTTAGTAAGTTTAGTCTGAATACCACCCAATGAAAGTAACAGTACCTGAAAATACTCTATGTATTTAGTTACACTGCTCTTACTGGAGTACACTTTCCGTTACTCTACCCACGTGTGCGTACCGGGCTAACTAAAACATGCCATCACCATTCGTAACCAACGGTAACCACACCATAATCCGTATTGTAAAACCAGACGTTCTTATTGTATTTCCGCTCAGGTCGACGATAAACTTGCTTTTTCTCCTCCGTGGTAATTGGCTTTTAAACGGTGGAAACAAAAGCGATGTAGCCGAGTGCAAAAGTCACCAATGTCACGAGCAAGGGCGACTGGACCAATTCAAGCGTTTGAAAATTGACAAGCCAAGCAGATCCGAGGTGACGCCGGAGAGCACCATTGATTCAGGTTCAAGGTTTGTCTGCGAGAACGGCGAGCACGGCGTTCCGAGGTCCTTGAACTACACACGGGAGCCGGCGCTACGCTAACACCATTAGAATAACAAAGCCTGTTAGCTAGCGGGTTGGCCATGTTGTGGGATTGTCTTAGGAGCAACAATGGAGAAAGTGGATTACAGAGCAGATGTTTGGACATGAGATTCTGGATCATAAGTTGGATCATAGTAGGTCTTTAAAGGTAGAACGTTAAATCTATACTTCGGAAAGTTCTCTGTGGAAATAGATGTGTTTAATGCCAGTCTGTGGAATATTATAGCCAAAAGAACAGCATTTCCATGGAAACAAGCAGGAAGCTAGAAAAGAGTCAGGTTTGTGGAGATGCAAGACACAATAACACAATCACAATAAAAAGGAAAAATGTAAAAAGTTTTAATTTCAGTCTGTATTTTTGCTAATAACGTTTCATACTGTGGCTTTAAATTGAGGTAGATAAATAGGCCTAGAACTGATACTTTTCAGTGACGTCACATTTGGGGTGTTCTACATGTTTGTCTACGGCAGTTATCATGGAGACGATGCACAAATTAGCAAACACTACCATGAAAGTTTTAGGATTGTCTGAAAAAATACAAAAGAAGAAAAAATACAAAATAGATTTAATTGATTTGATTTTCTACAAAAAAACAAAACAAAACGCAAGAACTGGAAAAAATGTTGGTTAATGCTATCATCTTGTGACTGTAATGTTATGTGAGAGCGGCTTTTTTTGGTCTTTTTGGTCAGATTTTGTTAAAATACAGCTCAGATTAAGTTTATTTTATTCATTTGAGTAACAGAGCTTCAGACGGAGTAGTACATTCAGTTAGCATCACACCTCTAGGGAATGTTGACGACATCAGCTGCAAAGTATCAACACATATAGACTACTAAAGCTTTTTTTTCAATAATAGCATGGGTTTTATGCAGTGGAACTAACATTATTTTCTAATTTGACAATGCAAAGAAACAATGGAGAAACAGTATTGTCAAACTTTGTCGTCTTAAGATGGCAAAAAATTCAAATACTTTAGCTAAAAAAAAGTAAAAAGTACACAAAAAGTAGCATCACTATTGGTCAATACATTTATCACAATAGTATATAACTCTGAAAAAACGCTAACTCCAGTAGTTTATGTGTTGAAATTAAAGAATGAATGAGAATTAACTGAGATTTCACTCACTTATATCCTGAGTTCTTCTTTTTCTTCTTTCGGGCTCAGACGTTTCAGACTTAACTTAATAAACATCGTCATGTTGTTGCCATGGAGATGAGTTAACAATGCGACAATGGCACGGCAGAGATGACTGATAAATGAAGGACGAGATGGACCGTGTGTTTGAATATAAAGTACATGTCTATTGAAAAATGATCCTCCGAGAAAAACAAAGTGTTTTAACATTTTCAAACAAGAGGTTAAAAGGACTTTATGGAAATACACTGGACCTGGATGTAGTAATATGACATAATTCTGTTTGACTGTAAAACCACAAGCCGTTATTGTCTTTTAGTTTTTCTAGTGACGCTTTTCAGGCTTTAATTGTTCTTTAGAATCTGGATCTAAATGCTTAAATTGTCATCTGACACTGCAGTTTTTTTAGTCAATTCGAAAGCTTAAAAAACAACCTTGTGTGCTTACTGTGAGTGGGCTTGCATCTCCACAAACCTTATACCACAGTGTAAGTTTGCAGCTGGTGTTAGTAGGGCAGTAGCAGGTATAGTACAGGGAGGAGTGACTGGGGGGGTTGAGGGTACTGTATATCCGGGGCCCAGTGCAGGAAGGGGCCCCTCAGCAAGTCTATAATGTGCATTTTTTATTGGGCATTTGTTGCCACCCCTCTCATCATTAGGGTTTAATTAGTCACTTTACAATTAATGAGTTTAATATGATGGTCTGTAAAGGAGATACTTTGCAAACTGATTATAATTGTTATGCCATCCATCCATCCATCCATCCATTTTCTTCTACTTATCCGGGGCCAGGTCACGGGGGCAGCAGTCTAAGCAGGGACTCCCAGACTTCCTTCACCCCGGACACTTCCTCCAACTCCCAAAGGTGTTACCAGGGCAGCCAAGAGACATAGTCCCTCCAGCGTGTCCTGGGTCTTCCCCGGGGCCTCCTCCCGGTGGGACGTGCCTGGAGCACCTCCCGAGGGAGGCGTCCAGGAGGCATCCGGAACAAATGCCTGAGCCACCTCAGCTGCTCCTCTCGACGTGGAAGAGCAGAGGCTCTACTCCGAGCTCCTCCCGTGTGACTGAACTCCTCACCCTGTCTCTAAGGGAGCACCCAGCCACTCTGTGGAGGAAACTCATTTTGGCCTCTTGTATCCACGATCTTGTCCTTTCGGTCATTACCCAAACCTCATCACCATAGGTGAGGGCAGGAATGTAGACTGACTGTAAATCGAGAGCTTTGCCTTTTGGCTCAGCTCCCTCTTCACCACAACGGTCCGATACAGCGACCACATCACTGTAGACGCTGCACCGATCCGCCTGTCAATCTCACGCTTCATCCTCCCCTCACTCGTGAACAACTTGAACTCCTCCACTTGAGGCAGGAACTCTCCACCCACCCGGAGAGGGCAAGACACCTTTTTCCGGTCGAAAATAATTGTTATGTTATTTATATATTTATTATGTTTATGTTTATTAATTAAATATGCCGCTGTTTCATAGATCTAGTAAAGCTATGGGTAGAGGTCATGTTCCTTATTTCTGTGGAGTCCATATTCCGGGATTGTGCGGCGCGAACTGAAAAGTCCGGCTGTCCAAATGAAGTTTTTCTGAACGGGATTTTACAGCCTCCTTTGCTCCAGGCTCCAGTGTTTGGATTAAAATTCAACTGTATGAACTCGTGGGGCCGGAGCAAAATCATGGAGGGTTTCATAGACCAGAATAATGTCTGAGTAAATAATTCAGTTTTGTCAATTTAAAAATGTATATTTGCTCAGTATTTTACAGTGATGTTTGTGTGTTCAGTTTTTCTACAGGCAGCAGTGTGTTTATTCATTCAGTTTAGAGCCCATAGTGTTTATTCTATTTTCATTAGTTTCATTAGCCTGTGTGTGTTTGTGTGTGTCTCTGTGTATCTGTATATGTGTGTCTTTTGTGTGGCGCTTCTCTTCCTGCAGCACAAACCAAATCAGGTCCAAACTCTTAACTGTCGCCAATGAACCTCTGCTAATATAATGTCACTTTTATTTAAACAGGAATAAACGGAAAATCACTCCACTCATGGAATAAAGAGATGGAGGAGAGGAGGATGGAGGGAGGAGGAAAAGTGAAAGAGAGCAGCACGGAGGAAGAGGAGAAGGAGAATGGAAAGTCGAGGTGGGGAGGAGATGGATGGAGGCAGGAGTAAGGAGAAAAGAGGAAGGAGAGGAGGAATATAGAGGCAAAATGAGATGAGGAAGGGAAGGAGAGGAGGAAGAGGAGAGAGGGGAGGAGGATGGAGGAGGAGAGAAGGGAGAAGGGAAGAGAGTTTGAGAGAGTTTGAGAAGAGTGGAGGGAGTGAGAGAGAGAGAGCAGTAGAAAAGAGGAGGGGACGAGAGAGCAAGAAAAAGGTAGGGAATGATGACAGGAATGGGGAGAGGGAGTTGAAGAGAATAAAGAGGAGAGGAGGAGGCTGGTGGAGAGAGGAAGAAGGATATAGATGAGAGGAGGAGTTGAGAGGTGAGAAAGAGAGGAAAACTGACAGATGAGAGGAAGATGGAAGAAAAGAAAAGTGCAAGAAAGATAAGGAGAGGGGAGGAAGATGAGGAGGGGAGGAGATAGGACAGGAGAGGTTAGACGGGATGGACAGATGAGAGGTGAGACAGACAAGGAGAGTGAAGAGGAGGAAGAGAAGAGGGGGCGGGAGATGAGGATAGTTTTAGATTATGAGAAGAGGAGAGGAGAGAAAGAGGATGGGAGGAGAGCAGAAGTTTGGAAGAGGTGAAAGGATGACGGATGTATAGAGGTGGGAGGAGACAGGAAAGAAAAGCAGAAATAGAGAAGGAGGCGAAATGAAGGAGGGAGGAGAAAGAGGAGGAGGAAAGAATGGTAGATGAGAGGTGAGGAGGAAAAGAAAGGCTGTTGAGAGGAGAGTAGATGAGGGGAGGAGAGAAGGAGAGAAAATGAAGAAAGGAAAGGATGAGAGAAGGAGAGAAAATGAACAGAGAAGAGAAGGAGAAAAAATGAACAGAGCAGGAGAGAAAGAAAGGCTGAGAGGAGGAGAAAAATGAAGAGAAGGAGAGAGAAAAATAAAGAGTGAAGAGAAAGAAATCAGGAGAGAAAATGAAGAGAAGAGAGATGGAGAGAAAATAAAGAGAGGAGAGCAGAAGAAAAATGGAGGAAAGAATGAGAAGAGGAGAGAAAATGAATAGAGGAGAGAATGAGGGAAAATGAAGAGAGGATAAGATGAGAGAAGAGAAAATGTAGAGAGGAGAGAAAAATAATCGGAGGAGGGAAAATGAAGAGAAGAAAGAATGAGAGGAAAGAAAATGAAGAGGGGAGAGAAAGAAATAATCAGAGGAGGAGAGAATATGAAGAAAGACGAAAAGAAGAGAAAATGAAGAGGTGAGGATGAGAACATGAAGAATGGATGAGATGAGAGGAGAGAAAATGAAAAGGGGAGAGGAGAAGAGGAGAGAAAATGAAGAAAGGAGAGGAGGAGAGACAAAGAAGAGAGGAAAGAATGAATAAAGAGGAGAGGAGGAGAGGACAAGCAGAGGAGTGGAGGAGAGGACAAGCAGAGGAGTGGAGGAGAGGATGAATAAAGAGGAGAGGACGAGCGGAGGAGTGGAGGAGAGAATGAATAAAGAGAGGAGAGGAGGAGTGGAGGAGAGGACGAGCAGAGGAGTGGAGGAGAGGATGAATAAAGAGAGGAGTGGAGGAGAGGATGAGTGGAGGAGAGGAGGAATAAAAAGAGGAGTGGAGGAGAGGACGAGCAGAGGAGAGGAGGAGTGGATGAATAAAGAGAGGAGAGGAGGAGTGGAGGAGAGGATGAATAAAGAGAGGAGAGGACGAGTGGAGGAGAGGATGAGTGAAGGAGAGGATGAATAAAGAGAAGTGGAGGAGAGGAGGAGTGGATGAATAAAGAGGAGAGGACGAGTGGAGGAGAGGATGAATAAAGAGGAGAGGACAAGTGGAGGAGAGGATGAATAAAAAGAGGAGCGGAGGAGTGGAGGAGAGGATGAGTGGATGAAAAGAGGAGAGGATGAGCGGAGGAGAGGATGAGTGGAGGAGAGGACGAGTGGAGTGGAAGGCTGTGTTCTGTTCTAGTTTGACGCGAGTGAAGCGTTTGATGTACAGAATAATAACGCCTCTCGTAGATTATCGGATTATTCGCTCTTTTCTGCGTCGACAATGAAGTTATTTTGCGGTTAAATTACTGAGGGGATCCGAACACGCCCACCTCCACTGAGCGCGTGCAGAACTGAGAGTGAGGGGGCGGTGTGCAAACCCACTCCCCAAACCGTTGTCTCCGAGTGAAATTGAAAAAGGCCCTGGGGAGATGGAGCGGCTTCGTTTACACTAATAGGTTATTCATGAAGAAATCCTACTTAAAAACGTGCTAATAAAACAGCGAACGGCTAAAACAGTGAGCTAATAACGGCGCTAAAACGGCGAGCTAATACCAGCGCTAAAACGGCGAGCTAATTAGCGACGTAGCAACGCGTGATACTGTAAACATACGATTGTGGGGGGAGTGTAGATTGAAAATAAAAAGAAAAAAATGCGCTCGAAAGGAGTGAAAGAAATGTTGGCTTTAAAGGTGTAACTTTTCTAGGATAGGGTCTGCTACCTGCTTGTCGCCATGGAGATGCTGTTGCTTTGCTTGAATGTTCCGCAGTATGGCATTAAACATGTATATCTCACATTTATTTGTATGCAGGTGTGTCTTCATTGCAATAGAAAACTAGCCCTTCCACAGATCTGACCTGTATCCCCGTGGAGACAAATGCGTGTAATGTCATACTGCGGAACATTCTAGGCAAAGCAGTAACGTCTCCATGGAGGGAACAGATAACGAACCCTCCCCACCAGAAAGAAAAGTTCCACAGTGCAGCTTTAATATTTTTTTAAATTTCACATACATATCTATAAAGTCCTAGAATTGAATATTATTTTTATGATATTTATATATATATATTTATATTCTCAACTTAAAGCCATAGTATGTAACTTTTTGTGCCACAAATTAGACTAAAATAAAAGCATTTATTTATTTTTTTTTTTTCATTATGGATGTAACATGTATAAAAACGTGTCCTTACTCTGAGTGGGCTTGCATCTCCACAAACCTGACTCTTATTTGGCCTGCATGAATGAGGGCCTCTTCATGCTTGTTTCCATGGAAATGTTGTTCCTTTGGCTGTAATGTCCCACAGTATAACATTAAACATGTCTATCACCATGGACGATGTTCTTAAGAATGGTTTTAACTTTCTCTTTCCGTGGAATTATACAGGTGACAACCCACTTCCAGAAAGTTACACAATATCACTTTAAGTTGCTTTGTCGGTCTAACCTCTGTTCTTTCTCTCCCATCTCCTCAGGTGTTGGTTTTGTTAATTTTTAATTTGAATTTTTAATATTTTTAATTTAGAATATTATTTCCTCCTCAAAAACAAACCTGGAGATGTGTTCTGTTTCATTCACACATGTTTGAGTAACTCTTTATTATTATTCTGTCTACATCTCCAAAGCTCAAAATGCTCTAACTTCTTGGGTTCTTTTTTTAAAGACAATACAGTAACATGTATTTACCTTGTTGACATGTTTCTGCTGCTGCATCTTCAGAACTGTCCCCGGTGTTGGTGGTGACGCGTCGTATATCAGATGTTGTTACTTCCTGTAGTTGTGGTCAGCTGTTGTTACTTCCTGTGGTCAGCTGTTGTTACTTCCTGTAGGCGTGGTCATCTGTTGTTACTTCCTGTGGGCGTGGTCAGCTGTTGTTACTTCCTGTAGGCGTGGTCAGCTGTTGTTACTTCCTGTAGGCGTGGTCAGCCTGATGGACCTGGCAGGTCGCTCAGACTGACCACGCCTCCCGTCGCCCGGTGCTCTCTGGAGGAGGGTGTCCCAGGTGTGTGAAAGGAGGAACGCTCCGTCATCACGGTTAATGCTGTCTGTGCCTCGTTTCCTGATTTCACTGTCCTCCCTGATCCAGAGTTTGAACTTGTTGTTTTCCGACCCAATGACCCGTGCCCCGTCCCAATCCATAATGTGGTTATTTCCGAAACATGTCAACCAGGTAAATATACGTTACTCTATTGTCTTAAAAAAGAACCCAAGAAGTTAAAGTACAGAAGAAGACAAAATGAACATCTTTGACTCAAAACGCTCTGTTCCACCTTGAGATGTCATGAAGATCTCGTTTTCAAGTGAACAGCTCCTTTGACCTTTAGTTCAATGGAGATTGGCAATTCCAGATCTGAAATTATCCAAATGATTCTAGTGAAGGTGTGTGGAGATTAGCACTTTCTGTTTTACCACATGACATCACAAGGTGTTTTCAGTCTGAGAGAAGAACTGAGTAAATCTGCAGAGTTTGTGTGTTAAACATGTGTGAATGAAACAAAACACAACTCCAGGTCTGTTTTTTGACAAGGAAACAACATTATAACATATAGCAGAGAACAGCGTGATATGACTCCTTTAAACGCCAAACTCTCCAGGCAGGACGTCGGCCATTTTGTCCCCTGTCCATTGAAACTCTGTGTAAACCTGTCCCGTGTTTGTGTCCCCAGGTTTAGCCCCTACGAGTGGTACAACCCCCACCCCTGCAACCCCGACTCGGACGTGGTGGAGAACAATTTCACGCTGCTCAATAGTTTCTGGTTTGGCGTCGGAGCTCTCATGCAGCAAGGTAGTGCCACAGCAGCAGCCCCGCCCCCTCCTCGCCCCACGGCATTCTGGGGGAGCGGCTTTGGCCCGGGGTGCATGGGGCTCTGTGCATGGAGCTCTGGGCTGGAGCAGAGGAGACGAATGCGGAGAATGAGTGAATGTGGATGGAAATACTCACTGCATGCACCCCACTTTAACTTCTAACACGTAACGGTGCACTGTGTAACTTTTTGACTGGAGGTCCGTCACCTGCTTGTTTCTATGGTGATGTAATTGCTAACCCTAACCCTGGAATGTTCCACAGTGTGACATTAAACAGCTCTACCTTACATGTATTCGATTACAGGTGGTTTTATGGCTCAAAAATACCTAAAAAAAAATAAAGAAAAAGGCGTTTGACTGTAAACGGGGTCGCCTCTCCACAGATCTGACCTGTAACTTGGTCTGGTTTGGATTCCATGAAGATAGAAAGGTTTAATGCCATACTGCGAAGCATTCTAGCTTTCCAAAGCATCACCGTGTCCGTGAAGAAAAGCATTTGACGGACCCTCCACCAAAAAAGTTACACAATGCACCTGTAACTCCTGTAGTCAGTGTAGTGCCTCTTTCTAGGAGTGGTTCGCGGCAGAAGGTTTCAAAGGCAGATATCTGGACACTGTTACTGAAGCTGAGATTTTTCGGAAAGTTACACAAGCTTCTGATTGCAGTGGAAACATCTCGATTTCAAAAACTTTGTCCTTCGACCTTTGAAACATTTTTCTACCCTAATCCCTCTACGGTCATATTTTTTTACTGAAAACTTGGACAGTGTTTTACGGCGATACGCAGTGGGCTGGCGATCACAGGGTCCCTCACGATACATGGCTCACAATATGATATTATAACAATATGGCGATACATGCAATAATCCATAATCACACATGATACTCCGTTATATATCGCTGTTTTTTAAGAACCAAATGCATTTTAGCAACAGGATTTCTTTGTTAAACCACTACTTATGAAAAATTAAAATGAAATACATCTATTTTAAACATCAAATGGTGAATATGATAAATAAACAAGTTTACTTCCACTAAATAAGCAACAACACTGTAGTGCGGTGAGAAAAAAAATGCTAAATGCTACCAAAAAGTACTCTTGGTGATTTATCGATACAGCAGCCATCAATAACTATTTAGTATCATATTAAACTATTACCAAATTTAGTATCACGATATATCGATATGTCAGTATTTGTGTACACCCCTAGTATGCAACGTTATAAAATAAGCCTGGAAAGTCGGTAGGGGTGAGACGAGACACAATTTTCACGAGACGAGACACACCCCGAGATTAGGTCCACGAGAACGAGACAAAACAAGCTTTTTAATAAATAAGTAGTGCAACCCATTTCCCAGTTTTGGCTTCACTGTTTTTATTGTTTTGATGTAGTACTTCATTGTAGTACTGCATTTTGGAACTGCAGCTTCTCAAATTGTATAACTCACCAGCTCTAAACTCTTTTTTTGTCTAATTTAAAGCTAAATTCAGGGGGAAAAATCTCATAAGATCATTTTTCTCATGTGTGCTCAGTCTCGTGGCAATTTTGTCTCTTGAGATCTTGTGGCACAAGATCTTGTCCCATTCCTAGAAGTGATAGAAGTGAGTTAAAAAAAAAAAAAAAAAAAGACTGATGAAATGGCTGCCGTTTTGGATATTTTGGTCATTCTTACACTGTAATTTATGTAGTTTCGCCACATTTATTTCACTCTAGCATCCAGTTTGGAAAATATATTGGGAATGTTACTAATTAATACAATACAATACAATACAATACAATACAATACAATATTACTCACATTTATTTATTTATTTACAACTTATTAGATCAGTCTATTTAAAAAAAGTCTCTGTCCTAATCAGGTAAGTGTTCTGAATGCCTGGGATGGATGAGTCTGAATGCCCGCAGTGAAACTCTCCCTGACCTTGACCTTTAACCTTAACCTGCCTGTGGATACAACCAAACATCTTCTCAACTAGTCTCCTCGGCCTATTCCGACGATACGTGGATGTTTACTCTAAAACATATTAACCGCATGTGGGAGTCAGGAGAACTGTACCGTAGATTCTAATGGGGGACAGTACAGCCATGTCCTGTCTGGTGCACGGTCATCTGCCTTTAATACTCTATTTTTCCATGACCCAAATCTGATAATATCTACAGCAAGTTGCATGATTTTCTGCATGGTTACTAACATTACTAAACTAACATCTCCAAAATTCTCCAAAAGTCTTCATACATGTCTTGTCATTTGGCATTAAAAGTGTTGTAATGTGTTTAGTTTGACTGGTTTAACGATGATTTCAAATGTAAAAACACAACAAGTGTCAGTGAATCACGTGTGGAGCTGTGGGGAGTATTTCTGGTTCTGAAAGCACATTTGTCCCGTTGACTTTTCCAAACCTTTCAATAATAAAAGACTGAAGACATGACAAAAGCTATGCATGTGTTAATAAATGCCCACCAGACATTTTGTTTCTGACTCTATAATAACTATAATTAAAAGTTAAAATGTAATTGTAGAGGGTTTTGTTGATAAAATAGACTTATTGTATTTTTAAGTCTTACTATGATACTAATATTTAACTCAAGTTTTCTTAACTTTTGTTTTGATAACTCATTCTTCAACTGCATGGCTATTACAAAAATTAATTATTTTCCCGTTGGGGATTAATAAAAGTAATTCTGATTCTGATAAAAGTACAAACTCATCAGAGGTGGTAGTGTGGCTAAAAAGTGTACTCAGGTAAGAGTAAGATTACTTTAAAATAATATAATAGTAATGGTCCAAGAAATTACTCAAGAAAAGTAAAAAAAAAAAAAAAAGAAAAAGTATTTGAAAAAACTACAACTGCTTGGAACGTAACATCTGATCTATAATCTGAAGTTAGTGTAATTTGAAGAACACAACAATAATCCACAAAATCTTCTAAGGATAGACACAAAAAAAATAAAAAAATAAAAATAATAATAATAAAATTGATGGAGCGCTGCAAGAAACACAAATTTTTAAATCATTTCATATTGTCACATAAAGATTTTGTCACTTCTAATTTACTCACAATGGGAAGAGGAACCAAAATTAAGAGTACTGTTACTTCAATGAAAATATTACCCAAACAGGAGTAAAATGCTGCTAGAAAAGTACTACGAAAAGTACTGTTTCCATAAAAAGTTAATCAGGTAAATGTAACTGTGTACTACCACCTCTGAAACTCATAAAAACATTTTGCTGCATTTTCAGAGGACTGAACTTAATTAAGATCTGGTAAACTCTTGGTGTTTGATTAGTTTGGAAATGTCACTGGGCAAAAATGTGCAAGAATTTTCCTTCCAAAACAGAAATGAGTTCTCACAGCTCGGCTCCATTTGTACAATCTTAAATTTGGAAGGTAGATTTTCATCATCAGCTCAGACTTTAATATGGAAGTGGAGTTTAATGTGGTGTTGCTTCATTTCCTGGTTGAGAAGATGTGTCCACTATAGCCCAGGTTATGGTCAGGAGCCTGCACAGCGCCCCCATGTGGCCCTCTGGCTCTGCCCCCAGAAGACTGTGGGACGTATGCTCATGACGCTGCCTTGGGTACATGACTGTCTGCCCCAACCAGCTACTAATACTACTACTACTGCTACTACTACTACTATACTACTGTTTGTACAGACATTGATGTAGTTTGTCTTAGTTTGATGGTAGACTGAAGGTAAGGCGGTCTACTGCACAGTGAGGAAGTACAGGAGGTGTTTTGAATGGACAAAGTGGACAGCTCACATGGAGAAACTGCCACACAACACATCAAACCTGCAGGGACCAGGGTTAAACCAGGAACCAGGAGCATGCTGGTATGGTAAACAGTTTCCCCAAACTTAAAGGAGCACATTTTCACTGTCTTCAAAACATGAAAAACAGAGCAGGTTCATTTTAAACAGTTTGCAGTGGTTCAAAGTTATTCCTCACTTACCTTCTGCATTCACTGCATTCATGATGGTGAAGCTAACAACAACTAGTATGCTTATGTGCACTTCCTGAACAATAAAACACTGTATAATTAGATGCAGACAGAATACAGCTAGTTACAGTTAGTTTGCTCAAATACAAGGTGGAAAGATCAGGCACAGGGCCTTTAATGTTAATTTTGGACCCACAACCTCAGAGAACTCACTCAGAACTAGTTAAATGGGGCTCCAAATAAAATCATGTTTTAAAGTTACTTCACTTATAAACATTTCATTTAGAACCTATTAATTATCTATCTAAAATACATTTAAAATATGAATATTATATAAAGTCATTAAGGAGAAGTTCATCATTCTGATTCTGAACCAGCCCACACCATCAGGAGGTTCTAATGGTCCAAAGTTGTCCATAAATCACATGGTTTGGTCCTGGTCTAGTCCAGGTTCTGGTCTAGTTCTGGTTTAGTCCTGGTGAAGACCAGGAGCTGCTACAGGAGAATAATAATAATAAATCTTTACTTATAGAGCACTTTTAAAAACAAGGTTTACAAAGTGCTGTACACTCAGCAAAAAAACAATCATACAAAAAGCATAATCTTACAAAGACTTGACCTTGGGTGCCAGTACTGCCTTTGGTCCAAAGAAGGGTACAGACTTATTTGGTCTCGAAGTATTGACATAATTGCCCAAACTTTCAAATGGATTTAAAAGGATTCTCTTGGACTGTCAGTTTAGCTGTGATCTAACATGATTTGAACATTTGTGCGAGGACAAAGTGATGAATCTTACATCTGTAGTGTAATATAAGGCGTTTCCCTATGAGTTTCATCCATCACTGTCTGTGTTGGACCCAAAACAAGACCAGCAGGCACGTTTAGTCTGAACACCACCACAAAAGAACAGGAGCTGAAGCTTGTACAACAGCAACAGCACAGGAGGGAGTGTGAGGAGTGACAGGGAAAATGATTATATCTACAGGCCTATAGGGGAGACACAAGGTTTTCAAAAAATTGTACTTTTTACTTTAGCTTTAGTCTGACATTGTCTTCCTGGTTCTGATTAAGACCTGGTTTAGTCCTTGATTGTTCCTGGTTTATGGAACTCAACTTAAAGCTACACTATCTAATTTTTTTGGGGGGGAGATGCCACTTATTGTCTTCTTGACTCCATAGAGCTGTTACTGCACCATGGAACATTTCAAGTAACGCATTAACATCTCCATGAACACCAACAGAAAAGTTACACAGTGAACCTTTAACTTGAATGCTTTTCTCCTCGCCGCGGTTAATCCAAGTTCTAGTCTTGTGTGAAATGTTTATATGACCGCTTTGACCTATTCTTCAATGCCGTTGTGGATGAACCTCTCAGGAGCACTGGGCGACTATACTGCAGTACCTGGGGACCCTTTTGTAGATCTTGAGCCAGGATCTTGTCAGAACTACCAAGCTATCTGGAAGATTACCCAGTAATACTTGTTTTAGGTGGATAGGTGAAAGTAGAGTACCCATGCAAAGTCCACCCAGGCTCAGGGAGAACTTGCACTCGCAGAAATCCTCCAGGAACGTAATCCTGATGAAGATATTGGCTGACGATTGGGATAGACCTACAAGTATACTGCACTGTGGGCTGAATCCAGTGCTCCAGATGGTTACTCCAGGCAGTGTCACTGGTTGGAGGACGAGCCAAATGCAGACGACAAACTTACATATCCATGGGTTTTAGAGTAATTGAAATCCAACCAGTAGCGATTGAAAACAGATACTGGATCCTTTGAATGGTCCTCAACCCTCAATATATCGCCTAAAGACAGGAAGCTGAAACCAATGAACAGGAACGAAAAAGATGTAATTACTATATCAATCTATCAGTAAATCAATGGACAGTAATCATACATGATTTTAGACCCTGAAGTCTCCATGCTGCTGTCCACTCTGTCTCTATATATGGGTCTGGCTCCCCCTCAGGCCCCTAGTTGGTCCTCTCTTCTCTCCTCCCTCTGCTCCTCCTCTCCCTCTCCTCCCCCTCTATACCTCCTCTACTCCCCCTGTCCCTCTCCTCCCTCTCTCCACCCCTCCTCACCTGTCTGCTGTGCCCTGTGCCCAGGCTCTGAGCTCATGCCCAAAGCCCTGTCCACCCGTATCGTGGGGGGTATCTGGTGGTTCTTCACGCTCATCATCATCTCGTCGTACACGGCGAACCTGGCGGCATTCCTCACGGTGGAGAGGATGGAGTCTCCCATAGACTCTGCAGACGATCTGGCCAAACAGACCAAGATCGAGTATGGCGTGGTGGAAGACGGGGCCACCATGGCTTTCTTCAAGGTGAGGAGCTGGAAAACACTTTAGAACATTAGTAGTGTGCAAATTTTGGTTTGGTAGAGGCCCTTTAAGACCTGGTTTAATACTTACAATCTATTGGAGAAAGTAGAAATTTATAATCCATTTGGCTGTTGGGGCATTGCAGCACATTCTAATATAAAGCTGTTTGTCATTGTAGTGAACCATTAATGTCTGTGTAATTGCTCTCATTCTGTTCTTATTGAGATTGAGATTTGAGGGCTTTATTTCTTTTCTTACTTTGAATCTCAAGATGAATTCTCGCAATATATGAGTTCACATATTTTTGAGACTCAGTCATGTACAACAGCACCAGGATGTCAGAGCGACTGACCAATTACAGGGCAGCATTATGTATTGGGGCAAAAGCCAAAGGTGAAGCACCAAAATCAACAAAACAAGGAAGGTAACACATGTTGATAAAACCAGGACAGAAATACTGTTTATTTGTATTTATGGATCAGAGTTTGTGCTTTTTCCTCTAACTTTATTTCAAGATTTAGTCAAACCTTAAAGTATTATTTATCTATTAAGTGCTTATTTCTTATATAATACAGCTCTGAAGTTGTGTTTAGTTTTTGTTTTTTTTTAGTGCAAAGCTGTTTATTGCACCTTGTGATGTCATGTATTGGTAATCCTCTGTGTAATCCATATACCTTAAGTAGAGGTGAACTTTGAAGCTATTGCAAGTATTGTTTTAGCCTCATTTCATGTGGTGTGTGTGTGTGTGTGTGTGTGAGTGATTAGTGGTTAGAGGCAGCCTCGCTTCTGTCAGTGTGCCCCAGGGCAGCTGTGGCTACAGTTGTAGTTTACCGACAGTGGAGTGAGTGTGGAGTGAATGAGTAATGATCATGGTCTAGTGCTTTGAGTGGCTTTGACAAGTTTGTAAAGTGCCTTACAAGTGTAAAACATCTTTAATATTATTTTTATTGGCAGGGACAATATACTATCAAACCAATCACTGAACACCTGCCATCCGTTTATTTTAGAAGCCACTTTTATATTTGCTGCATTTGCTCACCCTGTTGAGTCGTCCCTGTGCTGTAAAACACTGACTCCCATCTGAAGACTATCCCTCCATCCCTGTCCATCCCTTTATTCTCTCTCCTCTCCTCTGTTCATTCATTCATTGGCTTCTGTGCTGTCGAATATTGACTCCCATCTGAAGACTCTCCCGCTCTCCCTACACATCCCTTTATTCTCTCTCCTCTCTTCTCTTCATTCGTTCATTGATCCCTCTACTGTAGAACATTGACTCCCATCTGAAGACACTCTCCCTCCGTCCTTGCCCATCCCTTTATTCTCTCTCCTCTCCTTTATTCATTCATTCATTGGCTTCTGTGCTATAGAACACTGACTCCCCTTTGAAGACTCTCTCTCATTCCCTGCCCATCCCTTTAGTCTCTCTCCTCTCCTCTGTTCATTCGTTCATTGATCCCTCTGCTGTAGAACATTGACTCCCATCTGAAGACACTCTCCCTCCATCCCTGCAGATCCCTTTATTCTCTTTCCTCTCCTCTGTTCACTCGTTCATTGGTCCCTGTGCTGTAGAACATTGACTCCCATTTGAAAACTCTCTCTCCCTTCTCTCTCCTCTCCTCTTTTCATTCGTTCATTGGTCCCTCTGCTGTAGAACATTGACTCCCATCTGGACTCTCCCTCCCCATCCCTTTATTCTCTCCTCTCCTCTGTTCACTCGTTCATTGGTCCCTGTGCTGATGAACACAGACTTCCTCGTGAGCAGTGTTTTATGTGAAATCTCTGCTCGTCTCCACACTGGTGCGTCACAGTGGAACATGTTTAGCTCCATCTGTTCCGAGCACTTCCACAGACTGAGGAGAGGCTCTTTATCCCTGTGTGCTCTCCCATCTGCGCTTTATTAACACAGAGACTGCAGCAGACCAGTCACACGGGCTTATGGGTAATGTATTTCTGAACAGGCCAATGCTAAGAGACAGCAGGGACAGCATCAGAAAATAATATTTAAATGGTCCAAAAGCACTAAAGCATAAACAAACAAGCTGTAATGGTGGGTCTATACCTGCACGAAAACAGGATGTGAATTGTTTGAGTTAAATAAATCATTTCTAACTATTTAAATTCCAGGTTTTAGCAGGTTTAAACCGATACAGGTTCAGGTATAAGGAACTATATTACGTAGTGAAAGCTTCCCAAATAGATGACAGAGGTGGATTAGTTTTTGGAATAGTCAAGATGGTGGTTAAAACACATTGAGCATCCGGTTCAGGTCCTTTCACAATAAAACACATCCGGTTTACCAAATTAAAACAGCCACACTCACAATACATTTTAGTGTATCTGATTTAATTTCTTTCAATTCATATTCAACCAAACAATAATTCATATTAATCATATACATAATAACATTAAACACAATACAGTTACAACAAACTAAGATAATTAAAATGTGATACAGAAGAGTCATCATATGCACTGAAATTAGAATCAGAATATGGAGCACCAAGCAGGCCAAGTTACAAATCAGATCTCTGGAGAGGCGAGTCTCCTAACAAGAACCCAAAAAGAACAAAACAACACAACACGTTACAACTTCACAAACCTGAGGCGATGTGCAGTAGTTTCATTAGTAGGGTCCACGTTGATTGTGTTGTGAAAGCGCCCTGAAGGGGAGAGCAAAGGGTGGGGAGACTTTCAAAACAATAAAGGGTAACATGGTGATCTAAATACACTATATTTCAAGTGTAAAGTTTGGTGGAGCGGGGTTAGGGTTAGGATTAGGGTTCGGTTATGGTGTGGGCTTGTTTTTCAGGAGCTGGGCTTGGCCCCTTAGTTCCAGTGAAAGGAACTCTGAATGCTTCAACATACCAAGAGAGTTTGGACAATTCCATACTCCCAACTTTGTGGGAACAGTTTGGAGATGGCCCCTTCCTCTTCCAACATGACTGTGCACCAGTGCACAAAGCAAGGTCCATAAAGACATGGATGAGAGAGTTTGATGTGGATGAACTTGACTGGCCTGCACAGAGACCTGACCAACACCTTTGAGATGAATTAGAGCGGAGACTGAGAGTCAGGCCTTCTCATCCACCATCAGTGTGTGACCTCACAAATGCTTCTGGAAGAGTGGTCAGAAATTCCCATAAACACACTTCTAAACCTTGTGGACAGATGAGTTGAAGCTGTTATAGCTGCAAAGGCTGGACCAACGTCATATTAAACCCTGTGGATTAAGAATGGGATGTGACTTAAGTTCTTATGCGAGTCAAGGCAGGTGAGCAAATACTTTTGGCAATATAGTGTATGTTGTGTTAGCAGTTAATACCCCATAGAAGTGAAATACCTCCTCTTTAAAGGTTTAAAGCAGAAAAAAGAGAAACCAAAATGCTGATCTACACAGATGAAGGTGATGTATTACCTGACATTTTCAGCCAATCACGGCCCAGTGCCTTTACCAGTCACCTTCCAGGTCATTCATATACATGCACTCTCTCACACCTCCTCCTCATATCTTTTGACCCACATCCTTTCTGTATTCTATTTAAAGGGCCCATCTTTTCTGATCTGTTATAATGTTCTTTCCTCATCACAAACCTATCTGGAGTTGTGTTTTTTTTTCATTCACAGAAAACAAAAAACAAACACCCTGTTCCACCTTATGATGTCATGTGGTAATACAGGAAGCGCTCCACCTGCCTTTTTAAACTCCATGCATCTTCACAAGAATCATTTGGATGATTTCAGCCCTGGAGTTGCCAATCTCTACTGAACTAAACACAAAAGGTAGCTGTTCAGTTGAAAGCTACCACTTCGTGACATCACAAGGTGGACCAGAGCATTTTGAGCTTTGGAGAAGTAGACAGATTAGTAATAAAGGATTACTCAAACGTGTGTGAATGAAACAAAACACAACTCCAGGTCTGTTTTTGAGGAGGTAACAACATTCTAACTGACTTAAAGCTCACGCGAGTCCATTTTGTGTAATATTGGGCTTTTAAATAGTCGTTTTAGTGGGTGGATATGAATAACTTTATCATTGACTGTGGGTAGATACAGCAGTTGGCGTTAGCGACGTTAGCATCTGTGTGTTATAATGGCCATACTGTAGCGTGCACATTCATTTAGATGGAGAGGGCACGTGAAGCTAACCTCAGCATGTGCGCCTGCAGATAGCCGTTTACATACACCAGGGAGATGAGCTCAAATGGATAATTACACTGAGAGGAAATAGTCGTTATTTTAATGAGTTGCAATGTGTTTGTTCTGTTTTTTCACAGTTAAACAGGTATTAAACACTAAATCTACTTTTAATGTATATATGGTGTTTTAATGGCATTATCTACTGTTCCGGGTAAACGATTGGTAATTGTTTTTGGTTGAGCAAAGTAGGTCAGTTTGCAGCTTTCTGATTAAAAACGTCTTAATCTAAGTGTGTTCTGACTAAAGTGGCCTCTGCAGTTTCAAGTACTATGTGACATCACGCAAGACTGCCCTGATTTCATTCAAGTGTTTCTGATTACAAAGGCGTGGCTGCAGGGGCGGAGTTTGAAGTGCGGAAACCCGTTTGACCAATTGCACTGTTCCTTATACCTCCAGAACCCGCCCCTCCTCTCCACAGGGACTGCCACTACGTCCACTTTAAAGAAAAACAAAACAAACAAAAAAACAACTATTATTTGAATGCTAATTATTGTTTGTCTTATTAAAATAGATAACGTGAAAAACAACGCAGACTTAAATCAGTGCCATTTAACATAAAAAAGAATCTAAAATCACGTGTCTGCTCCAAACCACTTTTCCAGACAGAGGATTGGCTGTGGACGTCTCCATTAAAAACACCAGAGCTGATCAGTGACAATAATAAAGGACAAACTCCATTCAGATCGTATTAATCGCATTAATGGTTTACACTACTGTACAGTGGAGGAAATAAGTATTTGATCCCTTACTGATTTTGTAGGTTTGCCACCTGACAAAGAAATAAACAGTTTATGATTATAATGGAAGGTTTATTTTATTTTAACACTGAGAGACAGAATATAAAAAAAAAGAAGAAGAATATAGAAAATAACTTCTGTTAATAACTGTTAATAAATACAGTTAATAAAAGTCTTCAAACATTATAGCAGGACTGAGCAAAACATCAAATCAGTATTCAGAAATGGATAAATAATGTGATAAATGAAAACGTCCCTGCGCCTCTATCTTCTCATCAGTCTCATTACACCTCTGTGACTTTACAAATGTGCTCTTAATCGCCCAAACCGTCTCAAACGTTAATTGCGTTTAGAGCAGCGGCCATCTTGTTTGTAAACTGTAAACAAGTCCATTTGACAAAGATGATGTCAACATTACGGGGTTGTACGTAGCCCCGCCCCCTCCATTAGACGATATTACCTCTCATAATTCACCACAGAACATGTACGCTGCCCTCGGTAACATTGCATTGTGTGTTGTGCGTTCAGAAGTGGTGTTTGTGTGCCTTTGTGCAACTGCAAGTGTGTAATTAGGATTATGTCCTTCACTCTGCACTCTCCTGTCTCTCTTTCACACCTTTACATCGCTCTTTCTTTCTTCCTCTTCCCTCTCGCCTCGTGTTGTTTTGTATGTTTTTAAGTGACATAAAATAAATGTAATGTTAAAAGTAAAAGTCCCTCCTTCTCTCCATCTGTCTCTCATCCACTTATTTTTCTTCTTTCTTTCTTTTTCTTGTCTCTACTCCCTTCTGTCTCTCTCCATCTCTCCATCTCGTTCCCTAATCTCGCTGTGTCCCTCTTTATACCTCCAAATCTCCTCTTTCACTCTCCCATCCTTCTCTTTTACTCTCCTCTCCTTTTTTTTCCTCATTTTTATTTTCTCAACATGACCCAGTGTAAAACATAATTCCAAATAATAATAATAACTTTTAACTTTATCCAAACATGTAGTTTTCTTTCTCAGAATATTTGATTTTACCTATAATTTCTTGACCCCCTTTTTCTTCTTTTGATCAGGCATAATTCTTATATCTTTCCTTCTTTTTTATTATCATATTCATTTAACACATTTAATCTTATTGGTTTAAATTTCATTATTTAACATTACCATACTCTTTCTTTGTTATCGCATTAATTTAGCTGTTTTATATTATTAACTTGAAATTCAATGACCCAGGCCCCGGATAAGCGGAAGAGGATGGATGGATAACTTGAAATTCATTATTTTTAATTAAAATTCCTGAACATAATTTTATTTTGAGGGGGTATATAGGCAAAATTATATATATATATATATATATATATATATATATATATATATATATATATACATATATATATATATATATATATATATATATAAATGTGTTTCTCACCTTCCACGGTGGTTGGTCTCTCTCACCCTCATCAGCTCGGGCCCTCTACCAGAGGCCTGGGAGCTTGAGAGTTCTGCGCAGTATCTTTGCTGTTCCTAGTACTGCACTTTTCTGGACTGAGATGTCTGATGTTTTTCTGGGTATCTGCTTTAGCCACTCCTCCAGTTTGGGGGTTACAGCCCCGAGTGCTCCGATTACCACGGGCACCACTGATGCCTTCACCTTCCAGGCCTTCTCCAGCTCTTCCTTGAGCCCCTGGTATTTCTCTAGTTTCTTGTGTTCCTTTTTCCTGATATTACCATCGCTTGGTATTGCAATGTCCACCACCACGGCTTTGTTCTGTTGCTTATCCACCACCACTATGTCTGGTTGGTTTGCCATCACCATTCTGTCAGTCTGTATCTGGAAGTCCCACAGGACCTTGGCACGCTCATTCTCCACAACCTTTGGGGGAGTTCCCCACCTTGACCTTGGGGTCTCCAGCCCGTACTCTGCACAGATGTTTCTGTACACTATGCCCGCCACTTGGTTGTGTCGCTCCATGTATGCTTTCCCTGCCAGCATCTTACACCCTGCAGTTATGTGCCGGACTGTCTCAGGAGCCTCTTTGCACAACCTTCACCTTGAGTCTTGTCTGGTGTGGTAGATCTGGGCCTCTATTGCTCGGGTGCTCAAGGCCTGCTCCTGTGCAGCCAGGATGAGGGCCTCTGTGCTGTCCTTCATACCAGCCCTCTCCAGCCATTGGTAGGATTTCTTGATATCAGCCACTTCGGTTATGTTTCGGTGGTATGCCCCATGTAGGGGCTTGTCCTGCCATGATGGTCCCTCCAGCACCTCTTCCTCTGAGCTCCACTGTCTGAGGCATTCCCTGAGCACATCATCTGTTTGGGCCTTGTCCTTGATGTACTTATGGATTTTGACTGTTTCATCCTGGACAGTGGTTCCCACACTCACTAGTCCTTGGCCTCCTTCCTTCCGGCTCGCGTACAGTCTCAGGGTGCTGGATTTGAGATGGAACCCTCCATGCACAGGCGTAGCTGTTTATTGCCTGTGCCTTTTTCTTGCCATTGAGCTGGCTTCTTAGGACTTGCCTTACTCGCTGCAGGTATTTGGCCGTAGCCGCTTTCCTTGTTGCCTCTTCAAGATTGCCATTTGCTTGTGGGATACCAAGGTACTTGTAACTATATATATATATATATATATATATATATATATATATATATATATATATATATATATGTATATATATATATATATAAAATGCAATAATGTAGAAAACAGAGCACACTGTCTCTCTCCCACACTGTCTCTGCCCCCTCTTTCCTCCCTCCCTCTGTTTCTCTCTCTCTCTTTCTTTCTCTCACTCCCACCCTCCCCGTGTCTCTTTCCATCCTGTGTCGTCTTACCCCCTTTTCTACCCCCTCTATCACACCTCTTCTCTCCTTTTCTCTCTTCTTCTCCCCTTTCTCTGTCTTTCCCCATCTTTGTTTCCTCTCTCCCTTCTCTCCCTCCTCAATTCTCTCTCTTTCCCTCTCCCCCTCTCTCATCTCCCTCCCTCTGTCATTCCTTTTCTGTATTTCTCTCTCTCCCTTCTCTTTCTCTCCCTTCCCTCTCTCTATCAACCTCCCTTCTGTCTCTCGCCCCCTCTCCCTCTGTCTCTCTCTTTTTCCTCATCCTCTCCTTCTCTCTACCCCACCTCCCTCCTTCTCTCTGTCTTTCCCAGAGTGTCTTTCTCTCTCACTCTATCTCTCCCCCTCTCTCTATCTCTTGGTCCCTGTTTTTCCTCTCTCCCTTCTCTTTCTCCTTCCTCCCTCTTTCTGTCAGTTTGTCTCCCTCTTTCTGCCACCCGTCCTCCCTCTCTTCCTGTCTCTCTCTCTGTAGTGCTGACAGCTGAAGTGTTGTTTTGATCAAACTCGTCCTCCGTCTCAGTGGGTTTGTTCCTCAGACGTGTCGTGTTGGTGCATCTCCTTCACAACTCAGAAAAAAACGAATAAAACGTCGACAAATCTCTTCTGTCATTCACTCACTCACTTCTCTCTTCCCCACTCCTGTTTCTCTCTTTTCCCTCCCTCTCTGCCCATAACCTCTCTATCTCTCTTACTTTCTCTCGCTCTCGTTTCATCGTCTCATCCTTCTCTACTAATCGCCTTTTCCATCCCTCCTCTCTTTTCATTTTTTTTTCTCTTTTTCTTTCTCTCTCTCCCTGGTTGATAAAGTCAAAGTCTCTCTACATTTCTTCTTACCCTCTTTTCTCACTCTCACTCTTTCTCTCTTATCTCTTTCTATCTTTATCTATCCTGTACATCTCTTTCTCCCTCTCTCCGACCACCTTTTTCCTTTCTCTGTCCCTTTTCATTCTCTTTCCTCTCTTTCACTTCCTCCCCTCCTCCTCTCATTTTTTTCACTCCTTCTCTATCTTGCTTTTTCTCTCTCTTTCATACACCATTCTCTCTCCCTCCTCCCCATAATCTCTGTCTTCCCCATCTCTCTCTTCTTTCTCACACCCTCCAATTTCTCACTCCTCACTCTCTTTCTCCCTACTTCCCTCTATCTCTCACCCCTATCTCTTCTGCCCCTCTCTGTCTTTCTCTCCACATGATTGTCTCTCACCTTCCTTCTTCCTCCTCTCCCTTTCTCTCTGACTCTCTCTTTCTCCCTCTCTCTGACCTCCCCCACTCTCCACCTCTTTTTTCCCTCTCCTTCTGCCGTCTTTTCTCCCCTCTCCCCATCTTTTACCCACTCTCCTTTTCTCTCCCTATCCTCCCCCTCCCTCTCTTTTTCTCCCTCTCTCCCCCTCTTTTATCCCCTCTCTCTCCTCTTCTCTCCCTCTGCCCCTTTTTATCTCCTCTCCCACTCTCCTCTCCCTCTCTTCTTCGCTCCTCCTCTTTATCTCTTCCCTTTCTCTCTCTCTCCTCTCCTCTTCTCTCCCTTCTGCCCTCTGTCTATCTCCTCTTTCCTTCTGCCTCACTTCTCCCCCCTCTCTGTCTACTCTCCTCTCTCTTCCCCTCTCTCCTCTTTATCTCCTCTCCTCTCTCCTTCTCCCTCCCTCTCTCCCTATCCTCCCCCTCCCTTTTCCTCTCTCCCACTCTTTATCTCTTCTCCTCTCTCCTCCCCTCCCCTCTGCCCATCTTCTATCTCCTCTTAACCCTCTTCAGCCTCTCTCCCCCTCTTTCTCTCTCTCCTCCTCTTTCTCTCTCTCCTCCTCTTTCCCTCTCTCCTCCTCTTTCTCTCTCTCCTCCTCTTTCTCTCTCTCCTCCTCTTTCTCTCTCTCCTCCTCTTTCTCTCTCTCCTCCTCTTTCTCTCTCTCCTCCTCTTTCCCTCTCTCCTCCTCTTTCTCTCTCTCCTCCTCTTTCTCTCTCTCCTCCTCTTTCTCTCTCTCCTCCTCTTTCTCTCTCTCCTCCTCTTTCCCTCTCTCCTCCTCTTTCTCTCTCTCCTCCTCTTTCTCTCTCTCCTCCTCTTTCCCTCTCTCCTCCTCTTTCTCTCTCTCCTCCTCTTTCTCTCTCTCCTCCTCTCCTCTCTTAGTGGGGAGTTCCCTATAGACTTTGGCTACAATAACACTGAATAATTGAGTAAGTAAACATAGAGAGCGGTTGTGGCAGAGCGCTTGTTAACTAATAAAATCACATCTTATTAAAGCTAATGCGGCACATTCACCTTGTGGCTGTGTGTGTGTGTGTGTGTGTGTGTGCGTGTGCGTGTGCGTGTGTGTGTGTGTGTGTGCGTGTAGCTGTCCCTGTGTTATCCTTGAGCGTCAGCGTTGGCCGTGATGCAGATAAACAGAGCGAATAAACACGAGTGGTGGATTCGGAGAGAAAATGGAGGAAGAACTTCACATGGGCCAGTTTGAGCGTCGCCATTTTGTGTAGCCTCTTCCCCAACAGCAACAAGTTTGATGATTTATTTAGAGCAGACAAAAGTGTTTTTATAATTTGATTTTTATAGTTAGTTGCTCTCTTATGTGACTTTTCTGATTTTCTACCCAGGTTTATTTATACAGCACGTTTAAAACAACTTCAGCTTCACAGAAACAACAAAAACAGAAGAAACAGATATATATATATATCTATATACATTTACTGATACACGTGAAAACGATAATAAAACACCAAGATAACCTGTCTAGCTCGTATTAAATGCCAGAGAGAAGAGGTGAGTTTTCAGTCTAGTCTTAAATCGCATTAGAAACTGAGAGGAGGAATTCTGTCAGAAAAGGCCTGAAAAAAGAGAAAAAGTTCTGTCGCTTTAACGCTAGTTTTGGGCACAACCAACAGGAGGTGGTCAGCTGATCTCAGGGCTCTGGGCGGAGCACAGGGCCGCAGTAATTCCCTCAAATCCACTGCATCCATGGAGTGTAAACATTTGAACACAATCAATATTTAGACGTCTGTAATGTTCCACCGTAGGCTGTTGTTTATAGCTTCAGTTCATTCAGTTACAGGTGTTTTATAGGTAAAAATACCTTGATGTGGGCTCTTACTGTAAATACATGTTTCACCTGTAACTTGGCCTGATTGCATCGCCTGGAGATTACAGGGTGGAGCATTCCAGTCAAATCTCCATGGAGACGAGTTGTAAACTGTAAAAGGTACATGTTGCACCTTAAAATCTACAGCTCACAGAATCCCCATTTGTCACTATAGAATCTGAAAACTGCCAATAGTTTGATGAATCACTCTGATGCAGTAATATCCGTTATTAACAATTATTAAGATTTTAAATATCTGTGATTAAACTTGGACTCATTAACAACTTCAGAAATCTATTTTTACCCCAGTCGGCCTGTTTAAAGCTCCTAATGTCTGTCAATCAAACTGTCCAAAGTTTTGTTGACAGTGAATATGTTTTTCCGCTCATCCAAGAGGCTCCTGTAAGTCTGACAGGATTAAAAACTACACTGAAACTAACACACCCTAAATGTTTACACTGTCTGTTATTACTGAAGTCCACTGAACTACCCTAAGGTGTGAACACTGGACTACCGGGACCTTGTCAGAACCATAGACTTAATGTTTAAGTGGACATAGCCCGGTGGGCTGACAGTCCTAGGGGCCGATGCTGTTGTTTTTTTGTTTTTTTTGTTTTTTTTTTTTCTTAGAGACCGGCTCATTGGTCCATCTTCAGTATAGACAGTGAACTAAACCAATCAGGATATATTATCTTACGAGAGCGGTCCCACCCCTTTCTCTGCACTGATCCCCGCCAGTTTTATAGTGTTGAGTGTGGAAACATGGAGAAGCGGAACAAAGGGGGTGCGGAGAAGTTACGGCCTAAAAGATTAAAAAATCTCGCTATAGATGCTGCAAAATGTTCTAAAATATATACATATACATATTCTCTGGAGGGGCTGCTGTAGCCTCCACGTCCTGTGCATCCCAGGTTGAAGGTGGACAGGGACAGGAGCAGCCAGAGACTGTGGACAGGGAACCCGAGGGACAGAGTGACCAGGGAACAGGGAACCTGAGGGACAGAGTGACCAGGGAAGTGTAGCACAGGCACAGCAGGTAAGCAGGAATATTGTCGCTTCGCTAATTATGAGGGGCCGGTCTAGGCCAAAAATGCCAGGGTCGTTTTTTTGTCCCAGTCCAGCCCTGAGTTGCCGTGTACCAAATGGGAAGTGTTCATGGGGATGCTTCGGCTCCATCGACTCCAATTGTCCAATTTCAAGTTGACTTTACAAACGTGTCATCACCCTACACGATCCTGGTGTTTTCCTTTTCCTAAATTCCTTTTCCTAATATAGCACTCTGTTCCAAATGTACTCCTATAACTGCTGGCTTCGTGAGCTTCATTTGACTGGACACTATGAGTGACGTCACACTTTTTTAATCCACTTCTTTATACTTAGACTTAGACAAACTTTATTGATCCACAGGGGAAATTATTTGGACACAGTTGCTCAAGCATCACAATATAATATAATAACAGAAAGTAACAAAAATAGATGGTGTAGCAAAAAAGAGCAACAGACATGTGTCAAATGAGACATAAAAATAAATGTACATGTATAAGTCAAAATAAAATAGAAAAATAAGTAATAAAATCTAAAATCACAGCTATAAACAAGAGACAAGAACAACACTGCAATAATATGCTGATTGACAGGGCATAAGGTTATCCGTTACTTAAGATTAAGTTGTTGTACAGTTGTAGGGAGTATTATCTGTTACATAAGGGTGACTTGTTGTACAGTTGTAGGGAGTATTATAGTATGAATGCAGTCCTGTATCTCTCACTGTTTGAGCGGAGCTGTAGGAGCCTGTTGGAGAATGAGCTCCTCTGTCCCTCTATAGTCTGGTGCAGTGGGTTGTAGGGAGTATTATCTCCTCTGCCCCTCTATAGTCTGGTGCAGTGGGTGAGTTGTACAGTTGTAGGGAGTATTATCTCCTCTGGTCCTCTATAGTCTGGTGCAGTGGGTGAGTTGTTGTACAGTTGTAGGGAGTATTATCTCCTCTGGTCCTCTATAGTCTGGTGCAGTGGGTGAGCAGGAGTGTCCATGATGGTCTGAACTAATGAAGCTACTTGGATGAACATGGAAAACATATTTTTTTAACACAAATAACAGTTGACAGGATTCAATTTCGGTTTGCGATGGAACCTGCAGGATCCCTCAGCGCTAATGTATCCCGCATCATCTCGCGTGCACCTTCTGTCCCTGTAATAGACCCCATCAGCACATATTACTCCAACGGGCTTTTAAATGGTCTGTGTACATGTTTGCGCTCCCCCTTTGGTCAAACCCGCCTCTCTCTCGTCCTTTAAAGTGTTACAGATAATGCAGCGATGAGGGATTCAAGTGTTCAAATCGATACAGACCTGTGCTTTATGGAGCGTGCCCGGGCTGACACCGCACCGCTTCTGTTTACGGCCACTCCACTGTACTCTCAAACTCCATCGTAAACGTGAGAAAACTGCAGTCTTCTCCATAAAACGGGACACAGTGTTGTTTTTATTCTCTAGAAAAATAAAATGCTGCACGCTTTTTTTTTTTTTTTTTCTTTTTTCATGTGTTTTTGATTAGACTGGAGCTTTCGGAAATAAGCAGACCAGAGGAGAGATGAACAAAACAAGCTCGGGTTACGAATGCTCAGAGGAGTCGTTGAAATAGTATGCAAATGAAGGAGAGAAAATTGGGGGAGAAAAAAATACAAGATTGACGCTGAGCTTAAAATGATGAGTACAAAATGTGTATCGTGTTTGAGTCGTTCTGGAAAGTGCAGTTTTATTGTGCGTTGTGACTGATTTGATACTGATTTGAATACATGTACGAGGTTGACTGCATGCTTTCGTTGAGGCACTTCACCCATCTATTGATACTTTGCAACTGTGTGAAGCTAACTGAAAGCACTGCTCTGTCTGAAGCTCTGTTACGTTAGACTTTAACCTGAGCTTTGTTTTTACACAGTCTGACCAGAAAGAGATGGCATGGTTAAAACTCCAACAGGTGAGCAGATCTGTGCGCTTAAACAAGTCTCTCACACATAACCTTATAGCAGGCAGGCCCAAACTATGGCCCGTGGGCCAAATGCAGTCCTCAGACAAATTTTTTATTGGCCCTCAGGCTTCCAGGTGAATTGGCCCAAATTAGATAAGACAATATTTATTGTGTAGTTTTGTGGATCTTAGCATGAATAAAGGACTGATAGCTCATTCTAACGTATTAAACATGCATATTTCAATTATTCACTGTACTGAGCACCAGTCTGTGGCCCTCGATCGGCCCTCTGCTTCGTCTGTGTTTAGATATGTGGCCCTTGATGAAAAAAGTTTGGACACCCCTGCCTTACAGTTTTTCAGTTAGTCACTCTCACCGTTTTGTGTAAAATCAGATCCCTAAACAGGACCATGAACGCTTGGATTGGTCATGACTTGTGACTTTTAAAACTTGACAGTAATCGCCATTGTGTCACCATGGTAACTGCTGAACATTCCACCTGAGATGCATGTAGAACACTCCCAGTACGATGTCACCGCAAAGTATCGTAATGGCAGCCTTGGTGATCAACAAAAGTACAGAGCTTGGAGTTGTTTCTCCGGCCAAGACTTCATACTTTTATAAAACTTTACAAAGAACAAAACAACAACTTATTAACATGTTTTATTAGTTTCACTTATAAGTCCCCCCTCCCTTTGCTCCCTGCATTAAACCACTCCCCCTTCAGAGCGCTGTCACTGTAACAGAATCAGCACACATCCTGAAACTACTACTGAAACTCAAGTGGCTGTGTACAGTTTTGTATCAAGTTTTTGTGTATTTATGGAGAATTGTCGTGTGGGAGGGGTGATGTCGACTTGTAGATGGAGCATTGCAGAGAATCTTACAGCAAGAGATCACTAAATTCTTCAAACATGCATGAATGACATCGAAAACCACTTCAGGCATGTTTTTGCGCAATCTTTAAGGTCTTTAAGGTTTTATGACGAAACTTTAAAGGGTCCAGTTTATGGTATTTTCTGATCTCTGTTCTAATGTTGTTTCCTCATCACAAACAAACAAACAAACAAACAAACAAACAAACAAAAACACTGTTCCGCCTTGTGATGACATGTACAGGAAGTGCTCCACTGTGTTTTTAAACTCCACACACCTTCACTAGAATCAGATGGATAATTTCAGCCCTGGAATTCCCAATCTTTGCTGAACTCAAGATAAAAGGCAGGTGTTAACTTGAAAACTACCACTACCTGACATCATAAGGTGGAACAGGGTATTTTGAGCTTTGGAGATGACAGACTATTAATAAAAGATTACTCAAACACAACTCCAGGTTAGTTTCCGATGAGGTAACAGCGTTATAACATGGTTTAAAGCTCACAAGAGTCCATTTTGTGTAATATAGGGCATTTAAAACAGCTAAAGCTCTGAAAAGTTGACTTGGCAAAATCGCACCTTTAAACGCCTCAAATAGCCTGTGCTGCTGTCCCGCTGCTGAATACATAAAGTAAATATAGTATAGACTCTGTACACAACATTATTATATTAAATGAATCTGCCCTCTTTATTTCAAAATGTACACTGTGATTACGCTGCACTTTTCTTTTCCCAGAGGTGTTTGCGGCGTGTTTTGAGCTGTTGACTCTGCACTAATGGTCAGAAATAGGCCCGTGCTGTACACAAGTTTATATTAGAAATGCAATAATTAACATACAGTGTGGAGGCAGCTGGCGAGACTTGGTGTGAGTCCGGGCCCCGGGGACGAGCTCTGGATCAGAGGCTGGCACTACGTTTGCAGGAGGAATTTAAATGTGTTTTGCAGAGTCAAGGCCTGGAGTTTGGAGGCTCCTGGAATAATAACACTGTCAAAAGTTAAATTCAACACCCACAGGAGCACATTTTAAACCACAATTATGAAGCAACTGTGTGTTTTATATAAACTAAAGAAACTATTCAAGTTATATAAAGTGAGATCGAGATAAAGTACTGAAAATAACAGAATTAATCATATTTAAACAGCCCGTATTACAGTATTTTCTGATCTGTTATAATGCTGATACACATATCTTCTCTATCTATTCCACCTCGTGATGTCATGTGGTAATACAAAAAGTGCTCCACTGTGTTTTTAAACTCCATACACCTTCAGAAGAATCATTTGGATGATTTCAATCCTGGTATTGCCAATCTCTACTAAACAGAAGATAAAAGGTAGCTGTTACGTTGAAAACTACCGCTTCATGACATCACAAGGTGGAACAAAGCATTTGGAGCTTTGGAGATGCAAACAGAACAGAATTCCAACTTTTGAGGACGTAAAAGCGTTATAAAACTCAGTTTCAGTTTTTTAGCTTGGATTTGATTCATTTTTGGCGACTTGGTGGCACGGTGATTAGGAATACTTCACAGTAAGAAGCAGTGTGAGGAGTTTGCATGTTCTTCTTGTGTCTGTCTGAGTGTTTCCTTCCCTAAAACTGAAATCCTGCACAAAAAGCAAAAACCTCCAGCTAAAGCCACTGCACACTAGAGGATTTTTCGCCTGATTTGGAGTCTGATTTGCCTCTCCAGGAGTTTGGTTCTCAAAGTTCTTGTATGTGATTATTTGTGGTGGGCCTCCTCGTGTCTGTGGGTTATTGTGATTCTTTTAACTCTATTTGCCAGGTTGTAGCTCCAAAACATCAAATCATAATATTCCAGCATGTTGGAGTTTCAATACTGAATCTTGTGATCAGCTTCGTGAGAAATAGTGGAGGTCACCAACACAGACTTTACATTTGTGCAGAATCATTCAACACCACTACTACCATGACTGTAAGAGACTCTTTAGCTTCTGATCTCACTGTGGAGTGAAAAAAACAACAACATTTCTTTAAAAGCAGTATTTAATCCACACGTGCGGTTCATTTTCACTATGGATAAGAACGCACGGAAAGATGCCACCCACTTCATATACTCACGTGTTTGTTTTCATTTGACACCCTGTTTGATCACAGTATTTAATATATGCTAAATTACAATATTGAGTGTATAGTTCATAGTAAAAAAAAAAAAAAAAAAGGTCAAAATAGTTTATTAATAATGTAAAGGTACTTTTATGTACCTCCCTTTTTTATTTTTTTTATATTTTATGTATGTCTGTACTTTTGAGTGATTTTCATTGGTCTGATACAATATTTAAACCATAAAATTGTGTAACTTTTCTGGTGGAGGGTCCGTCAAACGCTTTTAACCACAGAAATGTTATTGCTTTTTCTGGGATGTATCACAGCGTGGTATTAAACCTTTCAAAACCAAGTTACAGGTCAGATCTGTGGAGAGGTGACCCCACTCACAGTCAGAATGCCTGTTTTTCTAGGTATGTTCGAACTTTAAAACCACCTGTAACAATAAATGAATGAATAAATGTAAAGTAGAGCTGTTTAATGTCATACTGCGGAACATACCAGGCAGAGCGATAGAAACAACTGGGTGACGGACCCCCAAACCAAAAAGTTACATAATCCACCTTTAACTTATACTTTTAAAGGCATACATTTGGGTTGGACTGATAATATATTGTCATATTTATCGGAATAGTCCCATAAAACGTACAGATATTCTTTTGGTCAGTATCTCCCACCCCTGCCCTATCTCCGTGCTTATCTCCTCACATCGCTGCAGCTCGGGCCTTATCAGCAGTCTGAACAGCTGCATGGTCCAGCCTCCTCCTGAGCGCCTACATGCTCCAGCGGGCCTGTGTCCACGCTGACTCCCACTTTCTTGATAGGCACTTGGGCAAATCAGCCAGTTGATCTAAAATATCGAGCGGCCACAAAAAGTCATTACGCACTATAATGGCAGGCCAGGACCTTCAGCATGTGACTTAATTAGGTTTGAAAAGGACCAAAATCTGCCTCTGCGTCGAGTGGTGCGTACGCCGAGAGTACTGTGTGATTACAGGTGTTCATATCTGATATCTGTACGCACACAGAAATATATTTGATACTACATTTCAAAGTTATAGGCTCACAAGGCCCATTATAAGAAATAGAAAAGGGGTGACTGTTGTATGGTGATAGTTTGCAGGTTTAAATCTTGTCTAATGCACATACTGTTGTTGTGTTTTAAGGTTAACTCATATTAGCCGCTCCATTTAGAGAAGTGTGTCAACAGGTAGAGCATCAGGGTTAGGGTGACCAGATTTTCAAAATAAAAAAAACTGGGACACACCGGGTTTGTGGTGGTTGGTAATAATAAAATTGTGAAACTAGTGCGTAATTAAGGAAAATTGTTCTGCACTCAGCCCATTCATGACTAACGTGAGTCAGTACAGTCATATTTTCTTTGTGTTTTGGTCATTTTTAAGCAGCTTTTTTGTATTTTACCTAAACAAATTACAATTTATGCCTCTCTTTATTGTTGGCAGGGATCAAATTGTTCAAAAATAGGGGCATCCGGAACATTTCTTGTATAAAACTGGGACAAATCACTGGTTTTGGATAAATCTGCTGGGACAGGGGACACAGGGCTCAAAACTGGGACTGTCCCGGGGAAATAAGGACGTCTGGTCTCCCTGATTAGGGTTAAAAACTTGCTACCGACTCACTGGCTTTTTTATGCTTAAATATTGACAACTGAAACAGGCATAATGTTTTGATTAAGTATATAGATAGTTCAATTGGATTATCAAATTCAAACATGACTGTATTTATACATTTTGTTTAAAAATGTTGTTTGGATGACATAATTACATAATTTTTCTATTCTGAATTTTTAATCAGCTGCTTTTCTCCATAGAGATGTTATTGCTTTGCCTGGAATGTTCCACGGTATGGCATTAAATAACAAACATGCAACACTTCTCCACAGATCTGACTTGTAACTTGGCCTGGTAACAGTAACACCATGATACCCCTGCCATATTGCGGAACATTCCAGGAAATGGAATCAAATCTTCATGAGACTAGTAGTGGTAGTAGTGGACGCTTCACTCAGAGAAAAGTACATGTGTTATACAGTATTTTTATGACAATTTCAAGTGAAGAAAGCCCAGATTTGACACTAAAATGAGTGTTTTGCTGCTGTTGGTGTTAACGTGGCGCTGGATGCGGCTGCCCATAGTCACAGAGCTCATGGCTAATGCTGCAGGCAGATGGAGGAACACCACAGCTGCAGTAGAATCACTTTAGTGCGTTTGTCACAGCAGATGATGTGTTTTCACTAATGACATTTCCAAAGTGATTCTATGTAAATGTGCCACGTCCTGTTACAGCAGCAGAGCACAGGGCTCAGTACAGATGGGACATGGCCCTGGTGCAACTCCATAATTCTATCAAATAAACCAAGAGAACTCAGTATAGAAGACGTAACAGGAAGACACTCTTAAGTAATTATTAAAGTGTCAGTATGGTACTCACTGACTTTCTTTATACCACGTTTTAATGTCCTTTTCTCGACAAAATCCTGGAATTGTGAGCCGTCTCGTCCATTTTCATTACCGTTTTTTTCTTTTTCAAGACTTAAAAATGCTTTGTTAATGATTGAAGAAAAATAAACTATTACTACTACAACTACTACTACTAGAACCTGGATCCATAAAAAAATAAAATAAAAATCATTGCCATATGTGCCATACTTTCACAGATACAATAATGCTCCATGATGACCAAACCCTCATTCATTTTTGCGTGTCCAGATGACGATTCTTCTCTACATCAAACCCTGCTATATTTAAACAGAGAAGAGACCATGCGATTGATTAAAAATGTTATGTATTACAATCATATTGACCCATATTGTGACCCATGTCTCAAGCTACACATCAAATCACAAGAAAACTTTATGATTGTACCCTAATCCGTATGGCCACATGGTACGTCCAAAAGGAGAAGAGTAATACCCACATTTCAAACGTTTCACCATGACGTGTTCTTTTCTTGTGGCAGAAAACCAAGATCTCGACGTACGATAAGATGTGGGAGTTCATGAGCAGCAGGAGACACTCTGTGATGGTGAAGAACGTGGACGAGGGCATCCACCGTGTGCTCACCTCAGACTACGCCTTCCTCATGGAGTCCACCACCATCGAGTACGTCACCCAGAGGAACTGTAACCTCACCCAGGTCGGGGGGCTCATCGACTCCAGGGCCTACGGCGTCGGGACTCCCATGGGTGAGTGGTCACACAGTAAAGAACGTGTAGCTATGGTATGAAAGTACTGAAGGGTGATTTGGGATTTTTTATGGTAGATAGAGAATAAAAACGTACCTATCTTGTAGTTAGAGGTAGAGATAGACCAATTTAACAGTTGGCCTATATTTGCACTTTTATACGTATCAGCTGTTGGTCTCACATTTCCAGCACAGGCTGATATTTTCTTTTGGCTGAACAGCTGCCAACAGAATTCAACCAAAGCTTTAACCAATGCACAAAACGTGACTGCACGGCTCTCTTAAAAGTTAATGTTAAAAAAGGGGCTGTGGGTGAGTTTCTAGTACATTTAAATTACATAATTTGGATGAAATGATCTAAATCAGCCAAAAGTATCAACAGAGCTTATCGAGCATCGGTTGCTCTGAATTCAAAACAGTATGCCACGAAAAATAAAACATATTGGTCAATCTCAAGTTAGAGGTGGTGTTTTGGATTTCTGCTTAAGTGGGGATCCCGTTCATTTCAACGGAGAAGTAGAGAAAGGTCTTGCTGTTCAAATGTGATATAAAGTAAGCTGATTTGTGCAAAATGTTAGGGTTAAAGGGTTAGGGTTAGGGTTAAAGGGTTAGGGTTAAAGGGTTAGGGTTAATGTTCATGTGCACCAACAATTCAACAGTGCACCCTTTTTCTGGGAGGCTTTGACATGGATTTGTAGTCTCTGTAGGTGTGTTCGTTTCAGAGTAGTTTCAGTGTAGTTAGCGCCTCCTTCAGGCAGATATAAGTCAGTGTCCACCAGCGTCTGACCAGAACTGAAGAATCAGCTTGGATGAGCCGTGAAAGGTCTTCACTCTAAAACTTTTGTCCAGTTGACAGAATCTTTTGTCCCGGATTCTACCTGGACGACTGAGGATCACACAGACAGTCTCTATAGAACTTATTTGCTGTTGAGAGCAGCAGCCCTGTGCAAAAAAAAATCACACAACCGGAAAAGTGGCTACAGACAACAATGACGTGGACAATTTAAACCAAAGCATTAACTCCATGGAGACAAACAGGTTGCAGACCCCCTCCTGAAAAGTTGCAGAGTGCAACTTTAAATTTTCATTGGCAATTAATCTGATGATAATGAGTCTATATTGTCTCAAAGCACCGTTCATGCAGGTTTTAGTCTGACTTGTGTTGCCACAGCTGCCCTCAGGCGAAATAAAAGTACCATGACTGCTCTTCTGGGCCAAAATCGTCCACTTACCAAGACCACAATATTACAAATTCTTTCACCATTCCTTCATACACTGAAAGGAAACTGGGCATCTTTTCTTGTTAGCGCACAAATGGCCTCTACTCCTGAACATGCAAAATGGAATGAGATGAAAAATATGTGATTGTTAATGGCTTTTTTTGAGTCTTGTACTAGTAAACGTTGTGAATATTAGATAAGTCCATTCCTCAGGCTTACCTCTAAGATATATCGTATTGTTTTACTATTATAGCAGTGTTGGCTTCGCAGCGGTCCACACCTCTCTCCGGACTCTTTCACACTGCTCATTTGAGTTGATGCATGTCCTCTGCTCTCCTCTGAACAAATGGCCACTACATTTGAGTGCCTCCCAAACCCACCCGGCGGTCGCCTTGTTATATTTGACCAACGATCTGCGGTGTTGATCTAAAGCGCTGTGTCCCAGTGCCTTCTGGGAATCGTAGTGCTGCCAAGGTCATTTGCTGTGGCTGTTTGTGCATGCTCCACCGCTCCGCCACAGAGTCATTTCGGGGACTTTTTTTTCCTGGGTGAGAAAACAGTTGATGTTTGCTTTTGGTGATTGCGTTGTGTGAGTGATGAGAGGCTGGTGGAGGTCTGTTTGGCTGTGTGGACTCCGCTCACTGCACTTGACTGGAGCATAAACCTGTTCGCGACATTTACGAGCACGCTTCCAGACTTTATGGACGATATATTTATTGATATTATGGCTTTTGTCGGTGCGCAGGGGAACAAAGCATTACGTGTGAATGAAACACCAGCTAAGCACGGGCTGTAATAACCTGCCTATTCACATATGATGAATTTACAAAGAGCTGAGTTTGTGTGGAGTCGTAAAGGTGTAAGGAGCTGTGCGGGTGCTGGGCTGATGGGCTCTCAGGGTACAGATGTGGATGGTGGATACACGCATGCCTTTATGGAGATCTTAAAATGATACACTTGTTAACACTGGTTATTCCCGTTTTTGACATTACATTACATAAGTTGACATTATTTTGTATAGGAGGTCTATTATTGTTTTTTTTTTTTTTTTACAGAAGGGCCAAAGTACACAGAGGGCTATAGTCTCTGGGCCACACATTTGTATACTTTATGGTCACCAAAACAGCAGCTTGTTCAGTAACATAGGAGTAATTTACTGTATAAAAGATATACCCTAAGTATGTCTCAATCTTTTTTCATTTCTCTATTTATTTCATGTATGTAAGATGAATATAAAATAATTACGTTTCATACATCAATGTGAATGAAAAGGAGCAGAAAGAAGCATAGACTTGTAATATCTGCTCCTTTTCACACAGAGTAAAACATTTCCAGCATTCCAACAGTTCGATCTTGAAGGTACAGATTGGAAGTGGCAATGGCAATGGCACTAAGGTCATCTGTTTCCATGGAAATAGAAAGTTTAAACCGTACTTCTGAACATTCTCCATCGCCGTGGAGATAGTTACGTTGCATGTCGTACTGTGGAATATTATAGTTAGAGGAAAATGTCCATGGAAATGGACAAACAAAAAATAAATCCAAAAACTGCTGCCAATTCAATGGACCTGAATTATTAAATAGACATACCATATATATATGGTAAAACGTCTATACTTTATATGCAGAAATATTGTGTGGTTGGAGCAATATTCTCCAATATAAAAACATTAAAATATTGTATCTTAGTCTAAATTCAGAAATATGACTCCCACTGACATAGAACAGTCATGTGAGGTGGCAGAGTGGTTAGCTTTTTGCCTCTTAGTATGGAGATCCATGGTTTTATTTATGTTTCTTATGGTTCTAGATCAGGTTTAGTTCTTGTCTACTAAAAAGATCCAATTAAAACGTTACCAGGCATGCAATGATGGAACCTTTGACAAAAGCGAAAATAACCTAGCTTCCTTAATCCCTGCTGTTTCATTCAGACTGTCAGAAGAGTCAATTTAAATTGCTAATCGTAGCCTCTTAGCAGCGTCCCCATATGTGCCCCGTATTCCCCACACGCTCCGGTCATTTGGCTTATATCTCATCGAGTTGAACACAGAGTAGACGCCGCGTAGCATTAGCATTAGCGCTGGGGCCCTGTGTTTTCAAATGGACTCACGGAGCTCCCCGCGCAGCTGTTAGCCATAGCTCATCCTAATAGAGTGTTTACTACAGCACCTGACACCTCCGCCGCAGCTAAATCCTGACGAGGCTCCGGACGCCACTTAAACAGATGAAAAGACAGAAAGAAAAAGAGAAAGGGAGAGAGAGTATACAGCTAGACAAGTCCACACACATATTTGGGTGTTTATTGCTATAATAGGAACGGCTCCATCAACTCTGGCTCCAATTCACTTTCTATTGAAAATCCGTCACTCCTCTCTCTGTAACTGCTGCAGACAAACTCGTCATTTTTGTCATAAAATGTTCACATTAACCCACTCTACATGATCCTGGTGTTTTTTTTATTTTGCTATTTTGTTCGTAAATCAGGATATGAACATTAATAACAGACGAATCAGGTGGCTTCTTCTTTCTAAGCACCAGGGAAGCGCCGTTTACCTTCAGCAGCCTCGCTCCGGATTGGCTCTTTGGTTGGTGTGATAATCAAGGTCAAAATTCCAAATATGGAACTCTGCTTCAAATTCTCTCTTATAACTGCAGCCTCGATGAGCTTCATTTGCCTGGAGCTGAACATGAGTGGAATGTGAATGAAAAATAAACACAGCTTTGGGTTATTAGACTTAGACAAACTTTATTGATCCACAAGGGAAAATTATGTTATGTTATAAGGAAATATTATACATAGATCAGAGAATAGCGGAATATGAGCCCTTTAATGTGACTATGCTTGAATTGATTTCAACTGTCGCACTTCCGTAGTTATGTGTTAGTTCTCAATTAAAACCTGTGTTAGTTCAGGTTTTAATTGTGGTTTATTCCTGGTTTAATCCTGATCTAGTCTTGTCCTGTTTTTGGTCTATTCCTTCTTTCGTCTTCCTTTGTTGTTCAGTGCAATCTTATTCTGGTGTTGTGCCGGTTTAGTCCTGCTTTAGCTCTAAGTCTATAGTCCTGGTCTAGTCCTAGTTTCATCCTGGTCCCTGGAGATTCTTCTCTCCCCCACATTCAGTCCCGCTGTCTCTGTCTTAATGACAATCCATCTTCATTAGGCTTCATTTGGCTTCATTTGGGTTTGTTTGGGTTGGTTTAGACCGGTTCACTGTGTTAATCAAATGATCGGAGAGGAAATGTCTGAGTTCTGTCAGCAGCCTCTGTCCATCTCCTCTCCTCTGTCTGCACCAGGCTGTTCTATACAAACTCAATAAAGCACCGGAAGTGGTGACATGTGGACATTTGGAGGTTTCACTCACTATATCTTCTTCTATAACCGTTGGAGATTCATGGGTTTCTGTTATAGGCGCCATTTTGAGGACTTTGCTATATAAGTCCTCAAAAGTCCTATAAGTAAATTGCAATATTAAGGCATATTTCATACTATCTTTAATAAATAGATTACATGTTACATCAACAAATCTATAGTGTTTAATATTGATACTTTGCAGCAGATGTCACCAACATTCCCTGGGCATGTGAAGCTAACTAAAAGCACTGCTCTGCGAGCTCTGTTACTCAAATAAATCAAAATCTGTTCAAAAGTATCAATAATGACGTGTACATTAACCACTAAGGCTGCAGCTTATAGTTAGGAGTGGACCAGAAGTTGTCAGTGAATCATTTTTGAACATTATTTCTATTTACCACACGTGTATCAATTAGCCTACGCCAAATGAAAACCTTTTGTAATTTTCATCAAGAAACCAACTGTAATTTGTTGTAATTGTGTTGTCTGTAGATCTTGATCATTTTTACAATCTTTAGCTTGGAATTTGGTTAGAGGGCAGCCTTCACTTACTGCACCACAGCTTTGGACACTATATAAACACACAAACATTGCTTAAGCCCCTTTATATAAGCTTTATATAATATTATGATCAATGAGTAATTTAATAAAAATAAAGTACAGTTTGCGTTTCTTATTTTACAAATTATTTCTCATTTGAATCCTGAGAACAATTAAATCCTCCTTACACCAAACAGGAGCCAGAATCCTCAGCAGTCTCTTGGAACACAGTGTACCGTGCCATTGTCGTGTTTGGTTTGGGTTCAGGGTGCCTCATGTGGAGACTCTGCTCCTGTTTAAAGCCTCAGTGTGGGAGTAAATGATGTGCTTAATCAAGTGGAGTAATGACAATAAGGTGCAGAGACGCTCCAATTAAGTCCATTAACCTCCTGCCCTGAGACTGTTCAAATCAGTCATATTTTAAAAACACAGCACAGACGCCAGCATTTGGGCATGATAACATCATTTGTCAAACTTTTACACAAACATAACTGGTCCGCACTAGAAAATTATGTATTATATGTTCTTGATTTAAAGGTGCACAGTGTAACTTTTTGGTTGGGGGTCCGTCACCTTCTTGTTTCTATGGAGATGTCATTGCTCTGCCTGGAATGTTCCACAGTATGACATTAAACAGCTCTACCTTACATTTATTCTCTTACAGGCAAACCCCCCCCCAAAAAAAAAACAGGCATTCAGACTGTGAGCGGGGTCGCCTCTCCACAGATCTGACCCGTAACTTATTCTGGTTTGGTCTCCATGAAGATAGAAAGACAGATTTAATGCCATACTGTGGAACATTCCAGACAAAGCAATAACATCTCCATGGAGAAAAGCGTTTGACAGACCCTCCACCAGAAAACTTACACAATGTATCTTTAAAGAACACATATTATGCATTTTTGTGGCTTTAAAGGTGCATTGTGTAACTTTTCATTTGGGAGTTGGAGCTCCCTCTACTGTCAGCATTGGGAAATAACAAATGCGAAATAGAGTAATGAAGCGTTGCCGTGGCAATTAACAGTTCAAAACCCTATCTTTCGAAGAGTCAAAAGTCTTCAAAATTGTGTCTATATGAGGAAAAAGTCATGTGTTGGAAACCCATGAATTGAACTGTATGAAAAGTTGGCAGTTTGGCAGTTCGGTTGGCACCACTGGCATTGTTTACTGTTGGTGTGTCCTTAGGCAATACACTCCATACACCTAGCCTTGACGTGTTGGTGGTTGTGCATGTGTTTGGTGGTAGATGACAGTAAGCACGAATGTTGTAATAAAACTAAAATTTCAACCTCGATTTCGATACTAAGGAATAGACCTGACACTTGATACATAATACTGATTCTGATACCACAATGATAATTAAAAACACTTTCATTAGACAATAGAATGTGATTTTCTACATTAAATCGTAGTACTTTCTTTTCTGTTCGCATGTTTCCTTATATCTCTGTAATCCCTCAGTGGTCCAGTAGGTTCCGTAGTGGTTCATGGGCGTATACTCGTCTATGTGCTCTTATACTTGTTCTGAAACAGCTCAAGATTGTTCTAAAGCTTCAGAAAAGCTTCATTTCTGTTCTGTGAATGTGACTTTTTAGTATCAATACCTGCTCATGAGTATCAAGTGTCAATTCTAGTTTTAGTATCTGAATTAGTAGCTGATTTTCGATTCTTTTGATAACCGTAGTGAATCTGCCCCAAACAGTTGTAGCTATAGATCTGACTCTTTCTCTCAGTTGTGTTCTGACTGTTTTGGCTGTGATAATTTAATAACACAGTAAGCTTGCTCTAAATTTTATCTCTTTTGTCTTGTTGCGTCTCAGCGTCCCAGGAAATAATGATCGCACGTGTCTTACTTCCTGTTTTTCTTGTTTATTTCATGTCAAAACATGAAAACAAATCATTGGACATCGGAGGAATTTGTGCAGTGGAGCTAAAAATATCATTGTTTCTTGTGTCAGTCAGCACAGCTCATTTGAATCCCTGTTATTATTCTGGCTGTCCATGAGGCGTTCAGGGCCCTGTGCTGTTATACGGGCTTTTCATCTCGAACATTACGCCCATGTGCTTGAGAGGGAGGCACGGCTGTCACGTTGGAGAATTCACACAATGTTCACTGGACTCATTTTGATCATTGCTTCAAAAATCTCCAACTGCATCTACTGCTAATAATCATCCTCTATGCTAGAAGTAATACAGGCCCAGTCGGATTTGGTCTAGTCCTGGTCTAGTTTGGTCCAGCTGTAGTCCTGGTTTAGTCCTGCGTTGGTCTGGGTTTTACTGTCCTACCGAAGATGAAGTCCTGCTGTAGTCCTAATCTAGTCCTGGTCTAGTCCTGCTTTGGTCCTGTTTTAGTCCGGGTTTAGTCCTGCATTTGTCAGTTTTTTACTATCCTCCTAAAGTTTTGCTGTAGACCTGATCTAGTCCTGGTCTAGTCCTGCTTTAGTCCTGGTTTGGTCCTGCATTGATCTAGTTTGTACTATCCTACTGAAGTCCTGCTGTAGTCCTGATCTTCTTCTGCTTTGGTCCGGCTTTAGTCCTGATTTAGTCCTGTGTCCGTCTGGTTTTTACTATGCAACTTAAGTTTTACCATAGTCCTGATCTAGTCCTGCTTTTGTCCTGCTATAGTCCTGGTTTAGTCCTGCACTGATCTGTTTTTTACTGTCCTACTAACCACCATGAACAACACGATACACAACATTCACACTAGACAAAGTGGGTTAAGTGTCTTGCCTAAGGAAACCACAACAGTATGCACAAGAGCCACTGCTGGCATTCCCAGTGATCTCCCATCCAAGTACTAACCAGATCCAACCTATAGCTTTGGAGACCAGCTGAGATTGGGCTCTGGTTTTAGTCCTGGTTGAGTCATGCTCCAGGAATCAAACCTTTGACCATCTCATTGAAGGGAAACCAGCTCCACATTTTCACACTCACACAGCTCTTTCCGCTCTGACAGTCCCTCACATACGTTTGACTTTATGCAGCCGACTCGCCGCCAACTATTCACTTTCAAATGAGGCGATGAGAGCCATTGTTGCTCTGCGGTTCTTTATGGTTCACCAAGGCTGAGTGACTGCACGGGCCTCTCCATGTGTTTGCGTCAGTGCGTGTAAACAACTCCAGAGCCTTCGTCTCTTTGTAAAGCCACAAAAGCAGAGCACTGTGACGGTACGAGTGCGAGGCCTTCACGTCGACATTAAGTGTTTACATCTGTGCACAATGACCTTCACTACGCCCTCACTATTCTGCATATGCAAAAGGATGTGATGTATAATTGATACTTTGTAGCTGGTGAGGGAGAGTACTGCATGTATGTCTGTGGAGGAATGTTCAGCAGTTATCATAATGACATAATGCACATATTAGCAAACGCAGCCTGAGTTTTAAAGATCCTACATTACGTAAAATGATTATTTTGAGCTTTAACCAATGTTATAATGTTGTTTCATCCTCAAAAACAGACCTGGAGTTGTGTTTTGTTTCATTCACACATGTTTCAGTAACCACACAAGTCCAAAATGATTTGTTCCACCTTGTGATGTCATGAAGTGGTAGTTTTCAAGTTAAGAGCTACCTTTGACTTGTTGTTTTGTGGAGATTTGAAATTCCAGGGCATTCAAATGATTCTAGTGAAGGTATATGAAGTATGAAAACACAGTGGAGCACGTCTTGTATTACCACATGACATCACAAGGTGGAACAGAGTGTTTGAGAGAAGAACTCTGCCTAAATATCCAGGGTTTGCGTGTTGAATGTGTGAACGAAACAAAACACAACTCCAGGTGTATTTCTAGATCAGAACATGGATCAGAAAATAGTACAATAATATGGGCCCTTTAAGACTGTCTGAAAAAGGTTTAAGAGTTTCTAACTTGAGTAACCGCTTCAGACAGAGCAGTGCCTCCGGTTAGCTTCACTCTCCCAGGTATTGTTGTTGACAGGCATCTGCAAAGTATCAATAAAAGGAACAAGAATATTAAGGTTGTGCAAAGCTTTTAACTATGATTTAAGGTGGTTTACTGGTCAAAAAAATATCGTGAATATGTTTTGCTTTTTTGGTAATCCATTATATTCAGTTTTTCTCACGCTTGAGTGCTTAAAATGTTTGTCTCTTGGTAATGGCTGGTCTGTTGGTAATTCCAAAAACTCTTGTGTTTTTAAATTGCAATTTTTCACAGCAAACTCGTTCTGATTATTTTAAGATGCTAATTTCCGTCACTACAAAGTACCTACCAACTTCAACATAATATTTGTTAATAATTTGTGTATTTGTTGATGTAGGGCACTCAAACATAATCTACAGGCTTACCTGATTTAGTCCTAGTTTAGTCCTGCTTCTTCCTTGTCTAGTCCAGGTTCAGTTCTCGGTCTAGTCTCGGTTTAGTCCATGCCAAGTCCTGCTTCAGTCCTGGTATAGCCTTTAGTTGTGATCTAGTCCTGGTTTAGTCCAGCATCAATCCTGGTTGAGTCCTGATTGAGAGCTTCATCAGTCCTGGTCTAATCCTGTTTCAGTCCTGCTTTAGTCCTGGTGTAGTTCTAATATAGTTCTGGTTAAGTTCTTCAATTCTGGTTTAGTCCAGGTTTTGTCCTGCTTAAGTCCGGGTCTAGTCCTGATTTAGTTCTGGTCAAGTTCTGCTTCAATTCTAGTTTATTCCTTGTTTAATCTCGGTTTTGTCCTGCTTAACTCCTGGTCTAGTCCTGATTTAGTTCTGGTCGAGTTCTTTTTCAGTTCTGGTTTAGTCCAGGTTTTGTCCTGATTTAATTCTGGTCGAGTTCTGCTTCAGTTCTGGTTTATTCCTGGTTTAGTCCTGGTTTAATCTCGTTTTTGTCCTGCTTAAGTCCTGGTCTAGTCCTGATTTAGTTCTGGTCTTCTCTGTGTCTCTGGTCTGGTCTGAGTTAGTCTTAGTTCTTCTTCAGTTCTGGTTTAGTCCTGGTCGAGTTCTACTTCAGTCCTGATCCAACCATATCTTAGTTCTGGCCTAGTCCCACTTCTGTCCTTCTTCAGTCCTGGTCTAGTCCTGGTCTCGTCTATGGTCTAGTATTACCTAAAGGGCCCATGGTACGCTATTTTCTGATTTCTATGTTATGTTGTGCGTAATATAGGCCCTAATATAAGTCCCGTTTCAGTCCTGGTCCTGGTATAGTCCTGCTTCAGTCCCTCTTTGGGCATTCCCTTCTTTTTACCACAAAAAACATCACATCGTTCCTCCATTTTATTTTTATTTTCCCCCATATCTGCCCTGTTAGTACCATCACATCTGAGCTGATTCGTGTTGGAGCATGGAGCTGGCGGTGTGTTCAAGGCCTCACGTTTCTCTGTCTGAGCGGATGATTCATGCATCTCACGTCGGCTTGTGTGTCTGCCGGGTGTCTACAGGGGGCGATATCACAGCGACAGAGGCCTTTTGAGTAACAGAGGAGCTTTGGACACAGATGAAGGAGAGAGGAGAGAGAGCAAAGAGAGGATGGCCTCGTATGGACGGGGCGGACATGGAGAATCACAGCTGCTCTTTCAGTTCATGGACTAAATGCTTTTGTGCTTTGTCGAAAGTATGATCACAAAGGTTTGCTCATGGGGTTAAGCTTCCTGTTTGTAGGCGACATTTTGAGAACCTTTCTTTTCAAGCTATGGTAACAACATGGTGGAGGGTCACTGTTTATGGAGATGTTTTAGCTTTGGAATGTTCTGCAGTATGCAAAACTTATTTACCTCCATATAGACAAAAGGTGACCCCATCAGGCCAGGTTGCATAGGTACATCTACTCACAAAAAGGACCATATGAACAAAGCCGTAACATCTCATGGAGACACAGGTGGTAGAATCTTCTCCAAACAACAATGTTCCATCTGCACTTAAAGATGTTAAAGATCATCCACTGAGGGCCCCATTTTCTGATCTATGTTATAATGTTGGAGACCTGGAGTTGTGTTTTGTTTCATTCACACATGTTTAACACACAAACTCTGCATATTTAGGCTCAGTTCTTCTCTCCACCTCTCCACCTTGTGATGTCATGTGGTACTACAAGAAGTCCTCCACTGTGTTTTTAAACACTTTGCACTTTCAGTAGAATAATTTGAATGATTTCAGCCCTGTAATTGCCCATCTCTACTGAACTAAAGATAAAAAGGAGCTGTTAACTTGAAAACAACCGCTTCATGACATCACAAGGTGGAACAGAGTATTTTGAGCTTTGGAGATGTAGACAGACTAATAATAAAGAGCTACTCAAACAAACTCCGGAGGTAACAAGATTCTAACATGACTTGAAGCTCACAAGAGTCAATTTTGCGTAATATAGGACCTTTAAAGCTACAGTATGTCACTTTCTGGAGGTGGCACATCACTTGCATGACTCCATGGAAATAGAAAATTATAAAAGATACTTTGGAACATTCTCCACGGAGAGATACACGTTTTATGCCATACTGTGGAAGATTAAAGCCAAATGAAAAACATTACATGGAGACAAGCAGCACTAAAGAGAACCTCCTCCAGGACACGTAAGAGTCAGGGTTGTGGAGATGCAAGCCTGCTCACAGTAAGGATGTAGTTTGTGTATGTTTTTCAGTCCATTAAACCAACCAAAATGGAAAACAGGTCTTCCTTTTAGTTTTTAAGTCTGTTTTTTCACCTAAAAAGTTACATAATGAGGCTTTAAAGTAGCTCCTACATACTCCAAACTTGACAATCTTGTACATATATATAAGATTTTGACAGATCTTTCAGAAGTATTTTTGCTGAAATAAAGAAATGCCGTCAGCAGTCGTGACACTAATCCATCACTCACTTTTCTATAATCATTTCACGGTCTTAACTTTATTACCCTGAATTATCTTTGAGATTATATTGTGTAAAAAGCAGATCTTCCATTTGAACTTAAATCGTATTTCCTCAGCGTGATCATTCTTTGTGCACGTCGTGATACAGGTTTGATTAAACGCCTTTTTCTCTCTCGCAGCGCTCAGAATAAACCTTCATGCAAAACACACTTAATACTCTGTCCTACTTCTGTAATTAAAGTATTTGAAAGTAGAACCAGGCCTATTTATATCACCTTCGTCACTATTAAACCTTATGCAGATAGAATATTAAATAGACATAATTACTCCTATTATCATATTGTGTTATGTATAATTACTTTGTTAATTAGCTGCTAATTGTTGTGTACCCATGTGTGCTAATGCTGTTTGTCTATGAGATTAAGTTAGCTGTGCCACAGTAGAGGATGGATGGCACACAATTATTGGCTAAATGAAAAGCCATCAAGTTTTACATAAACGGCATTTTCTTAGATTAACCTGTAAACCCATTAAAAAGCTAAATCTAGAACACTGCAATGAAAGATCTCTCAGATATTCATGACTAATCTTTGCGAGCAGTAACGTTCTATAGTATTTTTAGGCTATAGTCTCGTAACTTCTTTTCAGATTTGGTGCTAAACGTGTCTGGCTGGATTGCCTTTTACATTGCCTGTGTTATCAGTAAGAAATGTTCATAATCAAAATTCTAAAATAGTATTAGTAATTTCATCCGCTTCCTCCTGTCTTTTAAATTTAGCAGTGTTTTTGTGAAAGGAAACACGTCGAATTATTACTTCTTGTTGTTTATTTGCTGAACACAAGGGTTACTGTGGGCCGTAACCATCGCCTGTGTAAAGAAGCCGACTGTGAAGGGAAGGGAGTGTGATCCATAACGTTCTGTCCAGTCAAATGAAGCGTCCAGATTCCATATTAGAACCCCCAGGATGATGTAGAGTGGGTTAATACGACCATTTTAAGACCAAAGTGAGGAGTCTGACAGCAGCAGTTACAGAGAGAAGCGACGTTTTTTTTTTTAATACAAAGTGAATTGGAAAGTCTATGGAGCCGGAAGCGCGACCATGCTCACTTCCTATTTGGAACACCCCAGTTAGTGCGTTATCTATGTCCATTTATACATTTATATTTATGCAGTCTATAACCGTAACCCAAGCCAAAAATGAGCCGAATTGACCAATAACTGACAAATCGAACATAACGTAAACTTTCTGGCGTAGCAACCAAGTGTCACACACAAAAACAAATGTATAACTAATAACTAATCACAAAATACCAGATCATTACAATATTATCCCATAGAATGTATCATAAAATTCAGCTATTAAAGATGTACTATGTAACTTATCTTCTCTCCATGTAGGTGTTATTGTTTTGCTAGAATGTTCCACAGTATGGCATTAAACTTCATGAAGACAAGTAAGTCAAGTTACAGTTTTTTGAGCAATAAAAACATCTGTAATTGAATAAGCAAAGGATAAAAAAAGGTTTAATGCCGTATTGTGCAACAAACAGTTCTGGTAACTTGAGAGAAACAGATGGCCTTCTACTAGAAAAGTTACATTCTGCAGCTTTAAAGATATATAAAGAATAAAAATCAACATCTAATGCTCTAGTCTGAGTACTTCACAGCACAGACTGAGCTGCTCATTTTCACTGGTGCTAATGATGTGCTAACGATGCTAGCGCTAATGAGTCCTTTGTGTTTCTCTTCTGATGTTCGGTAGTGACGAGGTGCAGAGGTGAAGGTGTGACAGAACTCCTCACGCTAAAGCTCAAGCTGTAATGACACTGAATATGGTAGAAACAAAACACTCCCGGTGGAATTTTCTCAATGGAGATCAGCCGAGGACAATGAATATGTGTTTTTGATCAGAAAAAGGAGGAAAGGTCTAGGGATGCGTGAATCAGTAACGTGTACTTTAGGGATTGTCTTTTCAATACTGATGAATTACTAAAACTTGTTATATTACACGGAAAATCATAATAGTTTGACCGTAAACAATTATATTCTTTAATGAAAAGTTTAAAAGGAAATACACAACACCTGACACGGATGGATCAGTCCAATTTGCTTCTGATGTCGAGAGCTTTGAGAGCCTAGTCTTGAAATGTACTAGATATACATATGTACAACGCCGACAACTCGTAGTCGTCTAGTGTAATCTGACTGTTGAGAGTCTTGGGGTAAATTCGTACATTACGTGACCTGGGTAGGGTAATAGGATAACAATAGAATGGCTAGCTTTGTTTCCTTACCACTAAAATGTCCCCCTTGACCAGATGAGGCCTGTTTGTGAGTTTCCATGTTTTTCCCCGTGTCTGGATGGCACTCTGATTTCTTCATCTACATTAAACACAGACAACAGGTCAAGTTCTTCAGCTACAGTAGTCCTGACCAAGATCTGGAGATGGGTCCTGACAGGTTACCCCACTAGCACTGAAGGATGGGTCAAATGCATCGTATACATTTATCTGCAGAGGCAATATAGTTTACCTAACCTTACATGATACTCAAAGGTTGCCTAGGTAATAATATTGAAGGGTCAAATAAGAATGACGATCTTTACAGGATTCATTTGTCCAAGAACTACCAAACTCCTTACCCATTTCCGTTACTTGCTCACATGGATTTTGTCCCCTCAGGCTCTCCGTACCGGGACAAGATGACCATCGCCATCTTGCAGCTGCAGGAGGAGGGGAAGCTGCACATGATGAAGGAGAAGTGGTGGAGAGGGAATGGTTGTCCAGAGGAGGAGAGCAAAGAGGCCAGCGCTTTGGGAGTTCAGAACATCGGAGGCATCTTCATCGTGCTGGCTGCTGGTCTGGTCCTGTCTGTGTTCGTGGCAGTCGGAGAGTTTCTGTATAAATCCAAACAGAACGCACAACTAGAGAAGGTAAGAAGACCTGCATCTGTTCAACAACATGAAACCACAACAGGGGATGGAACAATATCTGACAATATCGTAAAAATATATAATGTGAAATGTCTCTAAAGTCTTATTGTGGACATAAAGAACACATATGATGCATTCTTGTGGTGATAATTTCCTTTTAAATGTGATTTTGGCCACTTTGGGATAAGTATTTCACACTTTCTAATTTAAAATAATGACTGCCTTTGGAAAATAGCTCCCTCTGCTGTAAGCAACGGGAATAAAAACCATAAACTACACAAATTAAGTCTGTATCCCCATGAATACTATGCACAGTTTGATCTGGTGATGTTCTATGGTCTGGATTTTTACCTGTGACGCAACAATCTGGGTAAAATTCTAGTATTTCTGATAGTTTAGGGAAGACAAATTTGCATCAGTGGAGTAATGAAATAAGCATGAATGAACCAAAATACAACTCCAGGTATGTTGCATAATATGTGTTCTTTAAGTAAAGTTAAAGGTGCACTGCGCAACTTTTCTGGAGGAGGGTCCGTCACCTGCTTGTATCCATGGAGATGTTATTACTTTGCCTGGAATGTTCCATGATGGCGTGACATTAAACATATCTATGTACCATTTATCCATTACAGTTGTTTCTGTTGCTCAAAAATACAACACCTCGGTCTGTAAATAGGGTTGCCTCTCCACAGATCTGACCTATAATGTAGATTAAAGTCGTCTCCCTTGAGGTAGACAGGTTTAATCTCTACTGTGGAACATTCTCGACAAAACAATAACATTAACTTCTTGGGTTCTTTTTTAAGATTTTAAGATTTTTAAGGTTCTTTTTTGTCTTAAAAAAGAACCCAAGAAGTTAAAGTACATAAGAAGACAAAATGAACATCTTCGGTTTAAAACAGTAACATCTTCATGAAGACAAGCAGGTCCCTCCACCAGAAAAGTTGCGCAATGCACCTTTAAGTTACAGGTTGTGTTCATGTTATTCTCCTGGGTCCATAGTTTGAATGGAGCTGGGATACTCGCCAGAACGTAATGGCAGAGTCTGACATTTAAAGATGTTGGATGCTTTTCAGAAATGTTAAGACCAAACAGCTAAAGCTAACAAACGTGAGTGTTTTAAGCTGCGTTCACACTTGCCCTTGATCCTTCCTGGCTTTACTTCTAATAAAGACTCAGTTTGGTCCTGTTCTTGTCTTGATCTAGTCCTTGTTGAGTTCTAGGTTTAGTCCCAGTTTAGTCACAATTTTAAGCCGTGTACAAGTGTGAATGGATGCTTTGTTAATGCTAGAAAACTAAGTTAATACGTAGTTTTTGTGTTTTAAATTAATTAAAGCTGCATTGTGTAACTTTTCTGGTGGAGAGTCTGTCAAATGCTTGCCTCCATGGAGATGTTATTGTTTTGTCTGGAATGTTTCACAGTATGGCATTAAACCTTTCTATCTTCATGGAGACCAAAATAGACCAAGTTACAGGTCAGATCTGTGGAGAGGCGACCCCGCTCACAGTCAGAATGCCTGTTTTTCTAGGTATTTAAGAGTTATAAAACCATTTGCATGTAAGGTAGAGCGGTTTAATGTCATACTGTGGAACATTCCAGGCAGAGGAATGACATATCCATAGAAACAAGCAGGTGACGGACCACCAAACAAAAAGTTACACAGTGCAGCTTTACATATGCGTGAATTTGATCATTAGAAACATAAATACAGCAAATTTGTCATTATGAAACAAAAACAAAACCCACCATGATCATGTCCAACATAAAAAAGTAGCTTTAGGCCTCTTTGTCAATCTAGTTTTTACATAAATTTCTAAAGCATGAACACAACCTAACCTAAATGCAGAGCAAACTTCAAAGACCATGATCCTTTGCTCTTGTTTTAGTTCAAAAAAATACCCATCGTAAAATACATTACTCTACATTGGTTCACTGGGACATTTTTACAGATAAAGATTATATTTTTGTCTAAAGTGTACCAATATACAATAAAGTATAAACGTAAATACTACTACTTGGATATTGTTACATCCCCTCCCACGACGCATTGCATGATAGCAGAATTTCTTACCACTTTGAACGCCATGGAACCACAATTTCATGGCTAACGCTAACAAAGATGCTAATTGTTAACCTAGCGCCGCCAAATTTGCAGTCAATCAATACAAATGCTGTGCTATTTGCAGTTCAATTAAGTCAGATCTTTTGGTTTTTATCACTTAGGCCCAATGGCGACAACAGCGAGATAAGAAACGTGAGGAATTCTGCTGTCACCATGGAACCAAGCTAGACTTTAACCACCATCTCAAATGACAAGCAAGAGACTAACTGTTTTCTATTGTACAAAAACTGAACAAAACTGACCCGGGAACACTTAAAAACAAACTTAAAGATTTGATTTTGCGAGAAGAGCCCCACCTATACTGCCACGGTTTTGCATTGGCGCATGGTGATCACAACCGCACCCACCTCCTCCTGCTCCTACAGCCATCCCACTCTGCAGCCTGCTCCATCTGCTTGCACCTGGTTTTGTCTTTTGTATTTTTTTTATTTCTCTGCAAAATTCTCATCATTTTTGGGGAATATTTTAATAACCTTATGTCAGTGCCAAGCCAGTAAATATTGGTGATTTCCTGTTATAAATGAAACGCCTGCGCAATGGAGAGCTGTTGGACTTTATAGAGTTTGTTAGAATGTACATTGCAATTGGAAATGTAGAAAATATTTTAGTACGACCAAAGAAAAATCTATTTTCTAACGCAGATCTGTGGAGTTATTAATATGTAAATACGGAAATATGTAAGTTAGCACGCTACAAGGTCAGTGTAGCAAAGAAATACAGTACGTGATATTTAAAAAGAAAAAATACTTGACTTTTTCACATAAGTAGAAATTATTTGTAATTTACCTCATACATCGGCATCATAGTTCTGATTGTTGTAGTTTTATGTAAGAATTGATCAATATTTGGTAGACTAATAGTACAAATGAATGCGTACGTAAATAACAGCTTTATTGAGAGAACCTTTAATTTAAAAAATACAGTTTATTTTGGTTGTGCGACAGGGTTTATAACAGTTACACGGACTTCACTTAGAAAGGTTGTGAATTATACATTATTTGTCTTTATGAGGTACTTTTAGGGACTGAACATGCAGGATTACTCCGATATCAGCTCATCTATAGACCCTTCCAGGAGCGACATGTTTAGAACGGATCTGCACACAGCCTGATTCTGTTTTTAACTTTCTGTCTCATTCATTTTAATAGGACATAAAAACAGGAATTTTGACGTTTGCAGACAGCGCAGACAAATGATCCGGCAACGAGTAATGCTTTCAGCTTATAAATGTCACTAATGTACGCAGGATTTGTGGTTCTTGACGAAATAGAACTAATATTTTACTGTCAAACATTTGTGACACTGTATTTTGGGAGCATTATTGTAACATTCGATTTAAGAAAAGTTTATAACGTGGTTGTTGGCGTGTATTCTAATCTCTAACGTTAATAATCTACACAAAACTATGCTACACGTGGTAATGAAACGCTGTAATTCCTCATGGTCATCAGTCACACAAAACAGTCCTGGATTTTCAAAGTGTGTGAACAGTAGCAGATTTTAGAAAGCAGGCATCTGTTATAAACACTGGAAGGGTCTATGGTTTTGGAAGGAAAGAACATGAAGACGTAATTTTAAGCTAAAAAAAAAGGGAGTTTACAGTTGAGTTTACACAGATGTAAATATATTTGTAATATGAGTCCATTCTAAAGCATTTAACCTCTCCACTGCACTCTAATCTCAACTGTACAGTGTGTAATAAATTATTCAACCTCTCTTGGTGCTACTTAGATGTTATTTACACTCTACTCTACCTCGATTAGAACAGGGAGCCATTTTGAAATGATTAAATCTTTGGAGTTCAAAAGTTTCTTCATCCACCTGACCGTGTAATAGAAGCACATGTTAATAATAATGAATTTTTTAACAACATTATAATGGGTAATCCAATCTGCGAGTATTTATTTATTTGCTCTATGTCATTTTTCTAGTGAAGGGGTCCCCCACCTGCTTATCTCCATGGTGATGTTGTTCCTTTGCCTGCAATGTTCCACAGTACGGCGTTGTTTTTACTGCTGAAAAACACCTTGAACCTCATACTTTCTCACTGTGAGCTGGGTCATCTCTCCACAGATCTGACCTTTAACTTGACCTGATAGTGCCAACTGCTTGTCTCCATGGAGATACATACATTAAATATCATACTGTGGAACCTTCAACCAGAAATGTTACGCGATGTAGCTTTATGTATTCAGTATTGCCAACAGTAATTCCACTACTAACGTACTACTTCAGTATGTTTAATTGTAGTACGGGCCACTTCATTGATATTTTGCTTATTTAAAGTACATTCTGCGATCTTTAAAACCACCCCACTCATCTGAACTATTATTGAGCGACTTACATCACGTTATTTCTCGCTCACAGCTACAACTCGTGTTCAAAATCCACTCCGTATCCTCAAGGCGTCTGACCGGGTGACCTATTTTCAATACAGTGATTTGGTATAGACTGAAGGATGGCGTCGTCTCTTTAAAACAGTCCTGAGTGGGTTGGTATGTGGGTTTTTCAGCTGTTTATCCAGATGGACGTCATTAGGCTCTTCCTTTTACATCTCATTGTATCGAGTGTATTGACAGAGGCCAGTGTTTTCCAATGGACCTTAATGACCCTGTACTTAAGAGTGGGCTCACATCTCCGATAAGGCCGTCCCTTAAGCGGAAAAATACTCATGGTAACAGCATGTGCAAGGGGAGGTAAGATAGATCTGAGAATGGAAAAAAGGGGGGATTGGGGATCCATCACCTGCTTGTTTCTATGGATATGTCATTGCTCTGCCTGGAATGTTCCACAGTACGACATTTAACAGCTCTGCCTTATATTTAGTAAATTACAGGTGGTTTTACAGCTCAAAAATACCTAGAAAAACAGGCATTTTGACTGTGAGTGGAGTCGCCTCTCCACAGATCCAATTTGTAACTTGGTCTGGTTTGGTCCCCATGAAGAAAGGTTTAATGCCATACTGTGAAACATTCCAGACAAAAGCAATAACATCTCCATGGACCCTCCACCAGAAAAGTTGCACAAGACCATTGTAATGTAATCGGTTGTAATTGCACTTTCAAAATATAAAATTATTATCTGAAAAAAAAAAAAAAAAATTAACTAAATCTTTTACTTACATATTAAAAAAAACACATCTTTGGATTATTCATTCCCAAATTTTGTTTAACTGCATAGGGTGCTTAGTGCACATTTTAAGAGGAATGAAGAGCCCAAACTTTTCATTAAACTTTTCTTTTTTTTTTTTTTTTTTTTTCTTGATAGTGTTAAAGGTGCTGTACCAGATTTTTACCATTTTAAAAACATGAAAAACAGAACTAGTTTGTTTTAAACAGTTTGCAGTGGTCCAAAGTTACTCCTCACTTACCTTATGCATTTAGATCGTCCTAATTATTCAAACCACTGTGAGTTTATAAACGCATTTAACAACTTTCAGAGACCAGAGTGGAAGTAAAACAGTAAAGCTAACAACAAGTAGCATGCTAACACACGCTTACTGACTATTGAACAACAAAGCACGTTATAATTAGATAGTACACCGTGTTATTTTGACCTCAAGTATCAGTACTGCGGCAAATACATGGAATAAATCAGTTACAGGGCCTTTAAAGGTGCACTGCGTAACTTTCCTGGTGGTCTATCAAATGCTTTTCTCCATGGAGACCAAACCAGACCAAGTTACAGGTTGGATCTGTGGGGAGGCAACCCCACTCACAGTCAAAATGCCTGTTTTTCTAGGTATTTTTGAGCTATAAAACCACCTGTAATTGAATAAATGTAAAGTAGAGCTGTTTAATGTCATACTGCGGAACATTCCAGGCAGAGCAATGACATATTCATAGAAACAAGCAGGTGACGGACCCCCAACCAAAAAGTTACACAGTGCATCTTTACAGTATAGAGGCACTTTTTAATGCACATCTAGTGCAGTATTTCAAATGTCTGTATCCAAATACATGTTACCAATGCATCTTATATGGAGCTGTAATCAACATACATTTTGTTTTATGGTTCACTGTCCTATGTATTTATTTTGAGCAAGTATGCAATTTACATTCTTTTATAATGGAACAGAGTATTATTATCAAAACAGAAATAACAACGGCAAGAGCAAGAAGCAAGAAGGTTCTGGGTTCGATCCTCAGGTCGCCCGGGCTTTTCTGTGTGGAGTTTGCATGTTCTTCCTGTGTCTGGGTGGGTTTCCTCCAGGGCACCAAAAAACGGCCCTGGGCTTCTTTTTTCCCAAATAGGCCCACCAACTGACCTATGTTTGACTAATTGACAAATTATCGTATTAGCGCCCTCAGGCTGTTAGGTGTTAGACTCTACATTTTGGTTATTTATTCTGGACTTTTCCAGAATGCACAGATTTCCAATCTGTCCCTGGTTTCCTCCGGGCACTTCAGACATGCTCCATAGGTAAAAATCCTCCAGCTGAGGTCCTGACCGAGCCTAGAAATTAGATCATGGAGATGGGCCCCCGGGCGCCTGAAAGATCTGCTGCCCACTGCTCCTGAAGGATGGGTCAAATGCAGAGGATAATTTCCCTACAGGGATAATAAAGGATAATTAAAAAAAAAAAAAAAAAAGCCCAAAAAGGAGTGTGGAGAAAAAAACTTATTTGATCCCACCCCCTCTTCTAATTTAACATAATGAGCTTTCTTTTACATTCTTCAGACATTTTATTTTAGACCATATGAACTATTTACAAGTGAGGACAATGAGTAACTGTTATAGCTTGGTAACACAACTATCATCATATTGGAATAATAGAAAAAGACACCAAATGGTAAGGAAATTAAAGATACCAACAATGAAACGAGACAACAGATACAAGTAATGGTAAAGGACAGAACAAGCCAGCAAAGGTGTGGAAACAACAAGCATAAATCAGTACTACAGAAGACAGTTTGTTCTAATATTCAGATCCTCTCTATATACTGTGACCATACGTTTATATAACAACTTGAATTTATGGATATTTCTTGAGGCATGTAGCCAGACTGTTCCAGAGTTTTACACCACATATAGACACACAGAAACTTTTCCGGGTAGTTTAAACATTGGGCGATTTGAAATTTCCATACTTAAATAATTACCTATAATTTTCCATACTTACATAATTTCCTACTAAAACCCAAATGTACGTACTAAGCTCTTGCTCAACAGAACACAAATAGCCATACACTTATTAGTCTGCAAATGTGGTGTGAAGAGATAATTACTTTGAACTTGAAAAACAGTGGTGAATACTACCATTATGTCTAATTACGAATTCCCATACAGCTCCTCCATTAGCGCAGGCTCTGTGGCGCGTTCGCTGGCACACGGTAAAAACACGCTCTGCCCGAAGGGGTGATTCTAAATTAGGATTTGATTTATCCGCTTCTGAATGAGAAACACATCACGGCGTCGTAATAATAGAAACAGCCTCGGATCCCACCACCAGGAAAAAACAGGATAAATAAAGATGTAAGCCAGGCCAGGAGGCAGGTTAAAGGCGCTAAAAGATCTGTTGCCGTACAGTTTGCAAAGAAGATTGTGTCTTTGAAATGAATACAAACATGGCCGTATATGGAACACTGAAGTAGAGCTGGGCAAAATGAATTGTTGTATTTTACATCTACGTTATTTTAAATTCTTCAGACAACAATAATTAAGTATTATTTTTGTAATCCATCAGAAATGTGCTAAAACGTGCTTGTACATGTCAGAAGTTTAAAAGTGCGTATGTAACTTTTCTGGTGAAGGGTTTAGCAGAAAAGTCCAGGAATGTCCAAGTATGGCCTTAAGCGTGTCTATCTCCATGGAGACAAGCAAGTGACAGGTCAGATCTGTGGAGAGGTGGCCCAGCTCACAGTAAAGGCCGCCGCACACTACATGAGAAGTTGCCTGATTTTGGCTGCGATTTGCTTCTCCCCAAGTTCAAGGAGGCGTGGCCCGACTTTGTGTCTTTGTGTGCGATTTTGAAGCTGCTGCGCTCCGTGTTTGTGGTGTCAGTGTGACTCTGAGCGGCTCTGTCAGATCGTAACCACCAAACTTCAGCAACGATACGGGAACAGCCAATAAAACAGAGCACCAGAGTGACAGACACAGAGGCGCAACATACAAACTCAGATGTAAAAGATGTAAATTTAAACTGCAGCATCTCAAATTTAATGACATCCAGTCCACAAAACAGTACTATGAATCCAGTTTGAAACGTTCTTTAAAAGCCAAAAGGTGAGAGTAGCTCCTCGTGTGTCTGTTTACATCCACGCACCACATTTTACAAATAATAACACAGTTTTGACTTGTATCTAAACTAGAAGTGCAGAGCTCTGATCTTTTGAACACTTAAGAGTCTCAAAGCGAGTGGTTTTACTGTAGACAGGAAACTGCGCTCACAACTTTATATCCTGTGGTCCGCAGACATATCCCACTGAAGTCTTTGCGATCGGAGATTTAAAATCTCTTAAGATTCTCCTTGTGTCTGTGGTGCGCGCTTTTTGATGCACGTTTAAAAATCATTTAAGACTGAAAAATCCTGTAGTTTGTGGCGACCTTAAGAAAGTTGTATTTTCAAGGTATTTTGAGCAATAAAAATGTCTGTAATTGAATAAATACAAGACAGATAAGTTCAAAATCATATGGAAAAACATTACAGACAACAAACATCTCCATGGAGACAAGCGGGTGACGACCCTCCACCAAAAAGTGACACAGTAGAGCTTTAAGTCATGCACAAAATGTGAATGGAATGTAAATATCACTTTAAAGCTGCACTGCGGTATTTTTCCGGTAGAGAGTACGCTACCTGCTTGTTACCTGTTATTGAATTGCCTACAGTGTTCCTCAGTACGGCATTAAAACTGTCTTGCATTTATTTGATTAAGGATGTTTTTATCTATTTTATTTCAATACACGCCTTCATATTGAGCAGAGTCGCCTCTCCACAGATCTAACCTGTAACTTGGCCTGGAGGCGCCTTAGTTGTTTCCATGGGGATAGATAAGTTCAATGTCGTACTGTGGAACATTAAGAAAAAAGTGTAAAAGTTGCACAATGGGCCTTTAAATCCTTTTTTTGCACCTTTTGACAGTTTCCTTATCAACTTTAGTCAAATTCACATTTTTTATAACTTCAACACAACTTTATTGCCATGATCTTGTTTCGATTGCCCACCTCAACACTGAAGACTACGGATTGTTCACTCTTTTATTGAATGCACAAAACGCACTAATGTCACTCCTGGTTTTACACTGTTTAAAAATGGTGCAGTTTGGTCAAATAAATACAGCTCCACCGGATTGTGAGGAGTGGTCGAGAGGCCGTCTTGAAATTTACAGATTCGATCACGATACTAGATAATACAGGGATGGAAAAAACGCAAAAATCCAGGTAGAAACGATTTTACTATTTGAAAAAGCCCCAGTAATTTACAATACTTAATATGAGATGAAAGTGAAAATGAAAAGTTAATTATAGCTGTTTTTTATCGCTCAAAAAACATTCTTACTGTGAGCTGGGTCGCCTCTCCACAGATCTGCCCTTTTACTTGACCCGCTACCATCACCTGCTTCTCTCCATGGATATATACGTTTAATGCCGTACTGTGGGACATTCCAGGCCAAGCAATAACATCTCCATGGAGACAAACAAGTGACGCCCCGCCAGGAAAGTTATATACTGCACCTTTAAAGTAGACAACGTAGTGTAATTAGCTTTGTGTTCGCACGTTAGCCTGATGACAGCAACGTCCATGTAACGCCGACTTTTCAAACACAAAGCTAAACGCGCATTTCCTCCGTTGCCGTGACGAGGGCCTCCACGGCAGCCATCTTTTCTAATTGGCGCTCCCACAGTCCGGCGCTAATGGCTGTATAATGAGACTAATGGGACAAACACACATGTCTTTTGTTACTCTGTGAAATGCACCCTATATTTCCACAGCTCAGGGTGCAACGCCACGTAATTAAACCGCACCTTCTCTTTCTCTTTACATTGTGTTTTTTTTATTTTTTTCCTCACTTTTTCTTGACGTGTCACGGTGAAAAATGTCGCGGTAAGCATCTCTTTGTTGTTCCGGCGCAGGCTTGACAGCGCGCACACTGGAATTTGCATTTTATAATTACTTGTGTTCTGTAACATTAGAAGGGACCTAAAATAGAAGCTAACTTGGCGGCTAATGGGATGAGCTCTGAGGCAGCGAGCGGAGACTGTTAATAGTGTTTTAAAAGCGTCATTTGAAAAGAGAGTGTGTTTTGGAGATGAATGCATTTACTGAAGCCAGATTGTAATAATAATACGGCGTACAGAGCATTGTCATATGGAGAAATATCTATATAACACTGTCAACACTGTTTTAATAAAAGACTGAACCACACTTGACTCCTAATTGAAGTTCACACAAACACGTTTCTTTATTGTTCAATGTTCCTTTTGTTTTGAGTCATGCTTGGAAGCCTCCATTTTGATTTGAACAGTCCAGTGTTTTGAAAATGATAATTGGAATTCAAAACAGTGTATTAAAAACTGAACGAGGACAGTTTGAGGAAGCTAGATTACTAAAAGGAGGGTAAAAAAATAAAATAAAAAAGATGAAGTATTTGAGGGTGAACGTCTCATATAGTTTGAATTCAGTCAATGTTTTTTATGTGTTCACTAAAAGCAGATGTTGCACCTTTAACTGGACAATCAGGTTCTTTTCTCCATTTCTTTGTCTGGTATGCTCCACAGTATGGTATTAAACCTTTCTATCTACATCAAAACCAAACCAGACCAAGTTACAGGTCAGATCTATGTAGAGTCAACCCCGCTCCCAATCAGAATACCTGTTTTTCTAGGTATTTTTGAGGTATAAAACTTCAAAAATCACATTAGATTTTTGAGGTTTTATGTGAGGTAAAGCTGTTTAATGTCACACTGTGGAACATTCCAGGCAGAGCAATGACGTATCCATAGAAACAAGCAGGCGACAGACCCCCAGCCAAAAAGTTACATAGTGCACCTTTAAAGCAGTAGCCCCCAACGTCAACAATCTTCAACAATCCAAAATTTCTGAAATAATAAATTGAAGAAACCTGAATCCAAAATGTCCAAAGCTAGTTTTAATTAAAGGTACAGTGTGTAACTTTCTGGAGGTGGTAAGTCAGGTGATTCCATGGAGTTGGGAAGTTAAAACGTCGGCGCATTCTCCACGGACAAAGGAAAAGAAAGACACGTTTTATGCCATACTGTGGATTATTGTAGCCAAAGGAACAACATCTCCATGGAAACACGCAGGAGGATAAGAGGCCAAGAAAGGGTCAGGTTTGTGGAGATGCAAGCCCCGCTCAGAGTAAGGATGCATGCTTTTCAGTACAATAAACAACCAAAGAAAAAGAAAAAAAAAAGTACATACTGTCTGACTTTAAAACGCACTCTGAAAAACGGGACAAAAGCTGTATTTAGTCAAATGAAATATTTCCCAGTTTGTAGTCCCTTCAGTGTCATCCTCATGCTTCTGCAGCCTCTTTTACACAGTCTGACCACTGCAGGACTCAAACACAACCACACTTTTTATGAAGGAGGGTTTTAAGTCTTTTTACTCTGATGTAAAACCTGAAAAGTGTTTGGAAGAATAAAGAATACCAATAGAAAAACACATTACTATATACAGTACTATACGCTGGATACTTACTTTTTCCAATTTTTCAGCAACTACGAACCAGTTTTTGGTAATAATTTTATATAATTCAGAAGAAACACTCTGTGACAGTTTACTTTTATTAGATTTCTTTGATATGTATTTACTTATTTATAGTTTTTTTTTTGGTCAAACTTTGTACTCCTCACATCTTATCTCCCCGTTCAGTTACGTTTCCACACCTAAGCTCATTGGCCCCTTGGTATTTTGTACAAAAATTATTCAAAACTTCAAAATCATAGGCCTAAGTAGCTGCACTAAACACGTGATCTACTGTGTTTTATTATTGTAAGATAATGTTGTCGCTATCATGCCCTTCTATGTCTGTGCCGGTTTTACATGCAGACTGTATAACCACATAGCTCCTCCCCTTTATGTAAATGAGGCTATAGCAGACATAGAAGGTTCATTAGCTTTAAGTGAAATTACCGTAAGTTTCTGTGTAAAAGGGGCTGACGTTTGCCATGGTTGTCCGCCCTCCCCTCTCTCCCTCTCTGTTCCTTCTCTGCTCCCTCTCTTCTCCTCCTCTGGTTTCCTCCTGGTCTCTGGTCTTCCTCTGTCCCCTTTTTGGTTCCTCTCTGTGGTCTCTGCTACCCTTTGGTCTTCCCTTTGGTCTTTCGGCCGTTTCTCTCTGGTATTTGGTTCCTCTCTGGTCTGGGCTATTTCTGCTACTCCTCATGTCCTCCTCTCTTCCCTCTCTTGTCAATGGTTCCTCCTCTGGTCTCTCCTCCCTCCCTTGCTTCTGCTCCTTCTTTTGTCCCTCTTTTGCCTCTTTCTGTTCCTTCTTTGCCCACTCTCTGATCTGTGATGGTCCTCTGGTCCTCCTGTGTTGTCTTGTCCATCTCTGGTCTTTGGTCCCTCCCTGGTCCCTCTCTTTCTCTGTTCCTACTCTGTTTCTCCTCTGGTCTGTGTTTCTCCTCTTCTTCTCCTCCTCTGGTCCTCCCCTGGTCCCCCTGTGATCTTCCTCTGCCTCTCCTCTGGTCTCTTGTCTTGGTTCCTCCTCTTCTCTTCCTCTGGTCCTTCTTCTGTTCCTCCTCTGGTCCCTGTCTGCTCCTCCTCTGGTCCTTCCTCTACTCCTCCTCTGGTCCCTGTCTGCTCCTCCTCTTGTCCCTCTCTGCTCCTCCTCTGGTCCTTCTTCTGCTCCTCATCTGGTCCCTTTCTGCTCCTCCTCTGGTCCCTCTCTGGTCCTCCTCTGGTCTCTTGTCTCGGTTCCTCCTCTTCTCTTCCTCTGGTCCTTCTTCTGCTTCTCCTCTGGTCCCTCCCTGGTCCTCCTCTGGTCTCTTGTCTCCTTCTTCCTCCTCTTCTCTTCCTCTGGTCCTTCTTGTGCTCCTCCTCTCGTCCCTCTCTGCTCCTCTTCTGGTCCTTCATCTGCTCCTCCTCTGGTCCCTCTCTGCGCCTCCTCTGGTCTCTGTTCCTCCTCTGCTCTTTCTCTCTGATCTCTGGTCCCTCCTCTGGTCTCTGTTTCTCCTCTGCCCCTCCTCTGGTCCTTCTTCTGGTCCTTCTTCTGGCCCTTCTCTGGTCCCTCCCTGGTTCTGTAGCTGGTGGTGCGTCTCTTGCCCCCGTCCATGCTCCTCCCTGTCCTGCTTCTCCTCCTGCTCTTCCCTCGCTTCCTGCCCATGGCCGAGGCTTCTGCTGTGGCTGCTGCTGCTGCTGACTAACCTGCCTGAAGGGGGCGCTCTGACCCACGGACCGCCCGCCGCCTGTGTGAGGAACCATATCATCCACACAAGCACACACACCATTTTTATACAACTTTTTGGTCAATTTTGGAAGTTTACTAATGTACAGTTAACGTTTTTATCATTTCTGCGCTGGTCACACTACATACACATAGACTAGCATCATCCATTAGCAGCTGTGTTTGTGATTGAAACATTATGGTCAATTTGGAGCACAATAGTGAATGATTTTATGGTTATGGAAGTCCTGCATTCATTTTTTTTTCCAAATATTCAAAAATATAATGAGTTCGAAGGCTATTAAAAGTCTTATATTACGCAAAATGGATGCTTGTAGCCATGTCAGAATGTTTCCTCCTCAAAAACAGACCTGCAGTTGTGTTTTGTTTCATTCACACGTTTGAGTAATTGTTTATTATTAGTCTGTCTGCATCTCCAAAGCTCAAAATGCTCTGCTTCACCTTGTGATGTCATGTAGCGGTAGTTTTCAAGTTAACAGCTTTAGTTCAGTAGAGATCAGCTATTCCAGGGCAGAAGTCATCCAAATGATTCTAGTGAAGGTGTATGGATTTTAAAAACACAGTGGAGCATTGTGTTACCACATGACACTGACAGGTGGAACAGAGCGTTTTCAGTTTGAAAGAAGAACTCAGCCTAGATATCCAAGGTTTGTGTGTTAAACGTGTGTGAATGAAACAAAACACAACTTCAGGTCTGTTTGTGATGAGAAAACGACATTATAACAGATCAGAAAATAGCCTAATATGGACCCTTAATGCTGTAGACAGTGTGGAGTAATGTAATGAGTTATATTCAAAAACAAGAAACAAACAAGTTTAAAACAATTGTCAAAAACATCTGACTTTGCAGTTCATTAAGTTTCAGAAATACATTTTAACTTGAACTGTCTTATTGTCTTCGCCCACATAAAATCTGTGAGAAAAATTAATGGGGATTTTCATTTACAACCAGAAATCCACCCACTGCTGCGCTCCATGGATGACTTCTGTTGTGTAGGAATACAATATTCTCCAGTACACTGATGTGGGTGGCTCATAAGAACATATATATTATGCTAAACTGACTTGCTTATGCTTCATCTGTTGTCCCCTTGTCAAAACATACCTGGAGTTCTATTTTTGCTTCATTCACGCTTGTTTCATTAATCCATTCATCTAAAGTCATCTTCTCTGAGCCTCAAAAATGCTCCGTTTGCATTCTGCCCATTTAGTTGCGTCATAGTTAAAACTTCTGGACTTCTCCTACGCCGTTTTTAAGACCATAAACCATCACCGGACTCACTCTGCGGTCAAACTGTTTGGCTCTGTTCATTTGTTTATTTTCTCATTTTTCATCACCACTGCTGACAACAGAGGGATCTCCAGCACCTAAACGCCACGCTGGAAACATCGGTGTAGTTTATCAGAAGGTGACTAAAAACACGTTTCAAAGAGAATTAAATAAGAAAACATAATATGTGTTCTTTAAGCTCAGAATAAGGGCCATACTGTCCTTCCTCCCCCTCCATAAGTCCTGATTTGGTCTGGATTGCTCCATGGACCACCCCCTGATTGGTGTCTCTCATTCTGTGCAATCATTACAGCATTAGCACATCTCCATTACCAATAGTTATCTATAGACACATCCAGATCCAGGCTTCTCTTTATGATAATGCAATCACTGTGCAAAGTGTACCTCATCAACTTCCACAACCGTCCAACATCTGTCTGTGTATGTGGATTGTGACCATGGCCTCCACTGCATGCAAGATCCTACATCCAGCTTTACAACAATGGCTCTCATAACATGGTGGTGTTGTTTCGGAAACTTTCTGAACCAAAAAATCGGCTCTGTGCACAGCAGCACGCAAGTGAGCTTACTCTGACTCAAAGTTAACAGTTACTTTTATTAAATCTGTAAAATATAACATCAAAAATGTATTAAAATTTGAATTAATTAAAGTAAACACTACGCAGTTATTTTTAAATGTAGATGACTTCAGTTTGTGGCATTGTTTAATACTTATTATGCTTCAAAATTAGCATTAGTTAGCATTAATACACAAACCTCTACCTTTTTAAAAGCAGAAGTATTCTTTTATTTGTGTGGTTTTACACATGTGGTCAGCGACATCCACCTACAGCTCATTGTTCAATACCTTTAAATATTTATTCATTACAGCACGAATCAGCAAAAACCCATAGATATACCCTACAACTGGACAGGAAATAGTGATGCTAACAGTGAGGTTGCTGTTGTGTACAGAGCCTTTTGACTAACTTGTTCAGTTCTTTAACAGTGATTCATAGACTACACCAAGGTCATATCCGAGAGACTAAACCAGGACTAAAAATCTAAATTTGAAAAACTGTCTAAATTAGGGACTTTGACTCCAAACTATGGTTCGCGGGCTAAAGGTGTCCCTCAGGCCAAGTTTTGTTGGCCCTCAGACTTCAAGGTTAATTGTCCTATTTTATTTATATACTTGGTTTTAAAACTGTTCATAATATTCTCTTCCTCATAGTTGTTTGTAGTGCATTTATCCATAGGTTTTAGAAAGATGAAAATCCACTGTCATAGCAATTAACAATTTCAAACAAAACAACCTGAAGATGTTGCAGACAACAGGAAGCTGAAGCCTTTTCTTGCAGCCATATGATTCTTCTAAATGTTCACACTTTGCTGTGATTGGTTAATCCACCTGTCACTCACTCAGAGGATGACAGAGGCTGACACTTGGACAAGTATATGGGGAAGAGCGTCCGCAAATGAAAATCTAAATATGACAATATTTAGAAACAATACATATCCCTCATATTGCCTTGACTCTTGACTCTTTAATCGAAAACTGAAAGGTGCATTCACAATTCTCGGTTTGAGAACTATTTGAGTCCTAATGTAGATTTGATTTGGTCCTGTTTTAGTCCTGGTTTCAATCTTGTCTCGTAGGGCTGAACAATTTTGGAAAAAAAAAAAAAGTATAAATGTGATTCATATTCAAAAAGTAGGATTCTGCTGAAAGTGCACATTGTGAAAGTCTTGAAGTTGACATTTGAGAGAAGAATTAAGTAAAAACTAAAACACAAATCCTATCAATTTGAGGGCATGTCTAAACTACAGGCACAAGAAGAATCTTCCATAAAAAGACAGGATATTTTGTTATTTACAGAGGGACTCTATTAAACATCACTGCAGCCAAGTCAAGTTGCAGTTTTAAAGTTGCATTGTGTAATATTTCTGGTGGCGTGTCAGTCAAATACTTTTCTCCATGGAGATGTTATTGCTTTTTCTGGAATGTTTCAATGTATGGTATTAAACCTTTTTATCTTCATGGAGACCAAACCAGACCAAGTTACAGGTCAGATTTGTGAAGAGGCGACCCTACTCACAGTGAGAATGCCTGTTCTTCTAGATATTTGTGAGCTAAAAACCCACCTGTAACTGAATAAATGTAAGGTAGAGCTGTTTAATGTCACCCTCCACCAGAAACATTACACAGTGCATCTTTAATACAACTGCAGTATTTTGTGCAGCCCTATAGTTTCTGATCAGTTCCATGTTTTAGCCCCAGTTTAGTCCCAGATTTGATGCTGTCCGCAGCCTAAACAGCCTTGTACATTTCTAGTTATGGACCATTTTCTTGTTAAACTCTCGCACAAATCACTTGAGGCTGGAGTGGTGAGGGCTAAGCTCCATAACTCGTGTTGACTTTGTGATGTGGAGAAGGGCGTCTGGCCTGGGCCCGGACATGTCATCTCTGAGAGTTTGATGTTGGAGAGGCCATGGCTGCAGACGGAGGGCACCACAGAGCAGACTCAGAGCCAAGGACACAATCTGAGAGACGAGACGAGAGAGACCAGCAATTTACGACTGCTACTCTTCTGATCGGATGCCATTTTACGAGATTACATTTTTAGACTCTACTTGGGTCTGTGAAATGTGTTGTTTGTGAAACTAAAAGCTCAATGAATTGTTAAAAAAATATCTTTTAAGAGGTCCCTTAGACTCACGCAGAGGTGCCTTAGACCCATGCAGCAAAGAGCATGTTAAGTTCTGGTTTAGACCTGTCTTAAGTCCTGGGTTTTGACCTGGTTTAGTCTTGTTTTAGTCTTGGTTTGGTACAACTCCTGTGGGATGACTGGACTGCAGTGGTCAGTATCTCAGATGTGGTTTTACCCTGGTTTAGATTTGGGGTAGACCAGCTTGTTTAGTTCTGTGTTAGTTCTGTGTTTAGTTCCTTATTTTTACTTGTTTTTTTACTTTCCTGCTTTTGTCCTGGATTAGTACTGGTTCAGTGCTGGGTTAGACCTGTCTTAATCCTGGTTTAGTTTTGATTAAGTCTTAAATTTAGTCCTTGTTTTATCCTTGGTTAGACCAGGTTAAATCCTGTTTTAGTGCACTTCTTTTGGAGTGTTCCGAGACTATCTATCGGCGGTGATTTAGACCTGGTTTAGTCCAGGTTTAGTCCTGGTTGTGTCCTGAATTAGTCCTGGTTTAGTCCTAGTTTAGTCATGGTATACGTTTGTGGTTTTTTGCCACTTTTGTATATTTCCAGTCTATATATCAGAGGTGATTTAGACCTGGTTTAGTCCTAGTTTAGTCCTGGTTGTGTCCTGAGTTAGTCTTGGTCTAGTTCTAGTTTAGTCCTGGTTTTGTCTGAGTTTTGTCCTGAGTTAGTCCTGGTTTAGTCCTAGTTTAGTCATGGTATACATTTGTGGTTTATTGCCGCTTTTATATATTTCCAGTCTATATGTCAGATGTGATTTAGACCTGGTTTAGTCCTAGTTTAGTCCTGGTTTAGTCCTAGTTTAGTCATGGTATACGTTTGTGGTTTATTGCCACTTTTATATATCTCCAGTCTATATATCAGAGGTGATTTAGACCTGGTTTAGTCCTAGTTTAGTCCTGGTTGTGTTCTGAGTTAGTCTTGGTTTAGTTGGTAAAAGGAGAAATTATTGGTTTAGTTCTTTTAACTAACTAACTAGTTCTATCTTGGTTTAGTTCTTCTTTAACCATGGTTTTGTCTGAGTTTTATCCTGAGTTAGTCCTGGTTTAGTCCTAGTCATGGTATACATTTGTGGTTTATTGCCGCTTTTATATATTTCCAGTCTATATATCAGAGGTGATTTAGACCTGGTTTGGTTCTGGATTAGACATTGTTTTGTCCTGGCTGCGTCATGGATTAATTTAGATCTGGTTTAGCTCTGATTTAGTCCTGGTTTAGTTCATCTCTTGTTGGGTCTTTGAAGTCTCCAGTGGTCAGCTACTGCCCGCTTATGATTTAGCGTAGTACCAACCAAACAGCTGTTATGAAGAAAAACAGTTAATGACATAAGAGTATAGTATATAGTATATAGTATATAGTATATAGTATATAGTATATTCTTTATGTTGGAGATTGACAGCACTGAAGAAGAGGCTATGAAAAGGTTATAAAGACTGCTACAGAGGAGACATTTTAGTGACAGGAAAGAGAGAAGAAGCCAGAGATGGAGGAAGAGAAAGAGAGAGGGAGGAGGGAGATAGAAGACAGGAGTTTTGACGTGAACAGGAGATGAACTAAAAGCTTCATTCAGGAGTGAGTGATGTCAGACGAGAATGTTTTCAGATCAAACTTTTACAGACACAAGTGCTTTCTCTTTTGTACTCTGTGTATCTCTTGTACCGTTAGAGAGGTTTGTACAATATTTAGTGCAGGAAAATGGAAAGCTGTCAACAAGTGAAGAGCACCTTCAAAACACTTCATATATTTCTCATGGTCTACTCTTTACAAGGCCTTTGTTGTAGAAATTGCTGAGTGTGAGAGCTGTAAAGAGGCTGGAGAGTCTGGGTGTTTACTGAGCACTGGTACATGAACTCAACGCATTAAGGTCAAGTTGTAGGGAGTATTATACAATTACGACTGCAACTGATGATTATTTTAGTAGTCGACAAGTCAGCGATTCATTTTTCGATTAGTCAAATGATTGCTTCTATTGTACATTGACCATAAACTGTATATATAAATGGACATAGCTAACCCCCAGCTGCCGTGTTCCAAATGGGCGCGCTTCCAGCTCCATCGACTCTGGCTCTAATCTACTTTGTATTGAAGAAAAAAAAAAAAAAAAACATCCCTCCCTCTCTAACTGCAGCTCCCAGGCTCCTCATTTTGGTCTTAAAATGATCCAAATGCAGCCCTGTAACCGCTAGCCTCTGTGAGCTTCATTTGACTGGATCCGAACGCCTTAGTCAACTTCTAATGTTGACAATGACACTTTTCAAATACATTATCAACCAAATAAAGGTTGAACTATGGCGACTGAAGTCTTCTTAATAGAGAGTATTTATGAAAAATGTGTATTATTGACGAAATAATTGACATTTGGATATAATAATTTTGCTGTATTTGTTCTTAGAGTTTGGATAGTCCAGATATGATTAAGGATATCAAAGTCCAACTATGATTATTTGTGTTATAGTTGTTTAGGTTAGGTTAGAGATCTAAACAGCAGCACTTTTCTCAGGTTCTGTGAGGACCGTGCGGGTTGAGAGTTTCATTCCTGGCTACAACAGTTTGAATGAATAAATGTCCTCCTTCTGCCCCAAAAAAGGTTTAATGCCATACCGTGGAACATTCTAGACAAGAAATAAACAATAGTGGCAGACCTTCCAACAGTAAAGTTACATAGTGCCCCATAAAAGAAGGGGTGATAGGAAAAAATGTCTTCAAAATAGTTTAAACAACATAACTATTTCATTTTTTGGCACTACTATGCATTTTGAGATTAGTCACCGTTTTGTCCTGTTTTAGTCCTGGTTCAGTTTAATCCTGGGTAACCTGGGTTAGACTCGGTTTAGTCCTGTTTAAATAAAAATGTATTATAAAAGTATTCCATTTTCTTCGGCGTTCCTTGTTCATTCCCAGATTAGACCCCCTGCTCCATTGTGTACACACCCACCTGCTGCCTCTCTCCTCTGGGTTAGTGAGGCTGAGCTGCAGGCTGGTGCCTCAGAGTCCACTGGGTCCACTACTCTGAGTAAAGACTGAGTACGGAACATCTGCCGCACATCTGTCCACACACTCCAGTCTACAGCCCCATAAGACAAGCTCACAAGCATGCACCCAGATGACAAGCAAGAAAATATATCCACTACTTTAATTATTTATGGTCAGTTTGAAGGCAAAGTTTGGAGTTTTTTATATCTTTGGATGATAACGGGATCTAAAGGGTCCATCTATTTTCTGATCTATGTTGTTAATGATGTTTTCTTATCATTATTGTGATGTCGAGTGGTCATACATTGTGGTTTTACACTCCATACACTACTGTAGAATGATTTGGATGATCTCAACACTGGAATTGCCACATAATTTAAGGTAAAAGGTAGCTGTTAGCTTGAAAAAACTACCACTTCATGACATCACAAGGTGGAACAGAGCATCCTGAGCTTTGGAGATGTAGACAGACTAATAATAAAGGGTTACTTAAACATGTATAAATGAAACAAAACACAACTCCAGGTAGGTTTTTGAGGAGGTAAAGCATTCTAAGGAGTCAGTTTTGCATAATTTGGGACTTTTAAATGTTCTAAGTACATGGCAGACTCCTGGCCAAAACAGTGTCTTCCCTTTAGGCTTTGTTCTTTTTCTTTCCAGTTTTGCGTTACTGCAGCAAAACACCTCCATCTCCAGCTTTACAGTGGCAAATGTGATGCCATAAATTGCAAAGTTAAGCTGTTATTCTTTGGTAGCATCCACAAAATATGGATTATTTTCATACACAATTGAGATCGTTGAGAATCATGTCAGGAATAGTGGGACAATATCGATATATAGCAATGCAAAAGAAACATTTAGCTCTGAAAGACTATTGTTATTCTCAATAGGAAGTCATAGGTTAAATTCCAGGCCTTTCGGCTCCATGGTGATGTCATATCTTTGCCTAGAAGGTTCTGCAGTATGGCATTATCTATCTCCATGAAGACCAGGCCAAGTTACCAGTCAGCTCTGTGGGGAGGTAGCCGTAAGTCACAGTAAAAATGCATGTATCTCAAGGTAGGGCAAAGCAGATCCTAGAAAAATTACTTAGTGCACCTTTTAAGAGTGGTCTTTTGGTGTTCTAATTAAGTTGATTTATTGCACAAAGTCGGAGAACTATTCTTAGCTATTTCATAAATTTTGTTCTCTGTATAATGAAGCTTCAGGCTCTTTAAGGGCCCGTATTACGCTGTTTTCTGTGTTTCTATGTTATGATGTTGTTTCCTCATCACAGACATACCTCGGAGTTGTGTTTTGTTTAATTTACACATGTTTAACACACAAACCCTGCAGATTTAGGCTTAGGAGTTATTCTCTCAGACAGAAAACACTCTGTTCCACCTTGTGATGTCATGTGGTAATATAGAGGAATTGCTCCAATGTGTTTTTAAACGCCATACAACATTACTAGAATCATTTGGATAATTTCAGCCCTGGAATTGCCAATCTCTAATGAACTAAAGGTAAAATATACCTGTTAACTTGAAAACTTTTGGGGATAATAATGCAGGATTACTCAAACATGTGCGAATGAAACAAAACACAACTCCAGGCATGTTTTTGATGAGGTAACAACATGTCTTAAAGTGTCCATTTTGCGTAATATGGGGCCTTTAACTTTGGCAGAAAAAGTTGTACATTCAATTATTGTTTTGAAAAATCTGTAGTGACCAAATTCAGGATTGTAAACAGGTTTCGTTCACGTGACATCACAAAAAAACACATAAATAAACAAAAGTGAGATTACTTTTCACTACAGTTTCAAAAAGTGGTCCCATTGCTCAACCCGGGAGATGCGATTGTTGTCTGTTACAAGGACCTTGAGCCTGAGATTTATACGGCAACTTTGTGAAGCCAATCCCAAACAAAAAATGATGAGGTTCAGCATTTGTAGATCGTAAGTTTGGACACTTCTTCCAACAACAGTAAATCTCCCAAAGAGTTATACAGTCCCTCTATCTACACACTGTAAGTCTACCCTTCCTATACTTGATTGCAAATCTGAACTATTCTTTTTTGCTCTTCTTAACTGTAAATCTCGTGTTTTAGTGCCAGGGAGCTTTCAAACCTCCATCTATCTGTGTGATGGTCCAGTGAGTATGTGCGCTCCATAAATCAGAGCATACGTCAGGCTGTAGACTCTATATCACTACAGGCCCAGCGAAATCTGTACACCTCTGTTGTAATGCTGCGTTCATGTGTTCCTCGGAAAGATGAGATGTTTAGGTTCTGACTTGTTGGAGTTGAAAGTCTGGATTTTGATTTCACCAATACTACAATTGTTGAGTCCGCTTAGGGTTGTCAAAAGTATTGAAAATCAGATTCTAATTGATATAAAACTAGTATCGAGACTTGATACTCATTTGAGCAGGTCTCGGTACTAAAAACGTCACATTCACAGGACAGAAATGAACCTTTCCTGAAGTTTTAGAACAATCTTGAGCTGTACAACTAACAAGTATAAGAACACATAGACGAGTATACACCCATGGACCTGGTTTAGACCTGGTTTAGACCTGGACCACTGAGGGATTACACAGATATAAGACCACATGGGAATAGAAAAAAAGTACTATTATTTAAGGATGCACTATGTAACATTTTGGTTGAGGGTCCATCACCTGCTTATTTCTATGGATATGTCATTGTTCTGGCTGGAATGTTCCACAGTATGACATTAAACAGCTCTAACTTACATTTATTAAATTATAGGTGGTTTTATAGCTCAAAAATACCTAGAAAAACTGACATATGGAAAGGTTTAATGCCATACAGTGTAACATTCCAGACAAAGCAATAACATCTCCATGAAGAAAAGCATTTGACGAACCCTCCACCAAAAAAGTTACACAATGCACCTTTAATGGTGTATGGAGTAACGAGTCCATTTCTTAGAATCAAAATCAAGTTTGAAATTTCAGTATTGTAACAGTAGTCCACTTATCAACAGATTCAAAAGCTAAACATTATTTTTTTTTTACTTTTCTTTACTTACTAACCCTAACCCTAACCCTTGCTAGTTATATAAAATTGGTATTAATTAAGTAGCCGTGTCAGATCTTTCTTGCTCAAATTTCTTAAAAACAAGTGAGAATAAACCTGTAAATGTAGTAATGATTAGCCAAAGAGCTTAAATGTTTAAAAGAAAAAGTCTCCACGCAGCAGGTGACGTCACGTGTGGAAGTCAAGCAGCAGGTTTTGGCCCGAGTGCATTTTTTGACTTGGAAAAACATTATTCCCGCCTCCCTAAGAGCACACGAACGCAGCATCACTCCAGTCAGTGCAGCCCCAGCCAGACCTGTTCCCCTCTGTCCTCATGATTGTCCATCACTCTCCTGTCCTCCGAATAAACATCCACTCAACACTAAACGCACTGGTTTTATCTCCATCTGCTCGACTCAGACAGATTTATGGGGACGGAGCACTGTAAAAAAGGATGATATATGGACACAACTTCAAAAATACATTCAGAATACACAACCAGGCAGTCAAAAGTTTGCACACACATTTTCAATAATGCCTCTTCTTTATTTGCGTTATTATCTGCATTGTAAATTCTCACTGAAGGCTTCAAAGTATGAAACTAGAAAAAATAAACTCAAAGTAAATCAACGCTTGTTTTAGAATTTAGATTTTTTTTAAATATCCCCCGTTTGATCACTGTGTTACACTTTTGGCATTTCTTGATCCTGGCATATGGAGAACCAAAAATTACATAAATAAAAATAGATAAATAAAAGAATAAATGTTGAAAGGAATAAAATTAAATGGTGAATAAAAATATATGTGTAAATAAATAACATTTTTGTATTATTATTATTATTTTTTTATTTTATTAATTTTTTTTTGCACATTTAAAAGCATTTATTTATTTACACATTTATATTTTTTTATTCACCATTTAATTTATGTTAATACTTTTCAACATTTATTCTTTTATTTATTTTTAATGATGGCAGTTTTGATGCTCCGTATTTCAGCGCTATCTACAAAGCAAAGGGTGGATACTTTGCGCATTTGAATCGAAAATATAAGCTATAAGTTATTTAACCTTTTTTTTTTTTCTTTGCTGCATAATTCCATAGAGGTTGTGTCCAAACTTTTGACTGGTATGACGACACAAAACTGCTCCTACACATATCACAAATTAAGAAAATAAAATTGAAGAACGAATAGTACAGAGCAGTGGGCGTGCATCAGTGGAGGTGAAAATGGGAGTTGAATTATTTAAAGAAACACTTTGAAATTATAAAAGAAAACAACAATACCATGGTTAAAAGCACTAACAAGTCCATTTTGCATAATAAGTTTGCTTTAATACCGATGGGGGACAGCTAAAACGTTTGAAAATCTAAAAACCACCTATAGTAACCAATATGTACGACTCTGAGTCTGGGCTGTCAAGATACTAAAATTTCAAACTCGATTTCGATACTAAGGAGTTGATACTAAATGCCGATTCTGATACCACAAATATAATCCTTTCTTTAGACAATAGAATGTGATTTTCAACATTAAATCGTAGTACTTTCTTGGTTTTATATCTGTGTAATCCCTCAGTGGTCCAGGTAGGTTCTAGAGAGTCCAGGTCTAAACCAGGTCTAAACCAGGTCTAAACCAGGTCTAAACCAGGTCCATGAGTGTATATTAGTCTATGTGCTGTTATACTTGTTCTGATAGAGCTCTAAAGTGATTCAGAAAAGGTTAATTTCTGTGACTTTTTAGTATTGATACCTGCTCAAATTAGTATTTCGTTTCGATGCTAGTTACTTTTGACAACCCTACTCTGTTCCATTGCTTTCTATAGTATATTTTTTACAGTGCACCTCTAAAATGGAGTGTTTTTTTTTTTTTTTTTTTTTTGCCTCTGCTGCCCCAGATTTACAACCCTTGTACAGGCCCAGAACAGGCAGGTCCCATCTCACAGCGCGCAGGATACGGGAGATTGTGAGTGCCGTAAAAACTTGGTAATCCAATGACCCTAAGCGTTCTCCATCAATCCAAAATGGCACCTGCAGTCGGCCGAGGGTGGGGTGTCCCTGGGGTGCCCTCCTACCCCTCCTACCCCTCCTACCCCTCCTCCCCCTCCCCCTCCGCCGCCGCTGCTGATCTGGAGGAAACAGAGCTGTGCCATTTGGTTTTACAGGGAAATCGATGTGGAGGAATGTGCGAGTGCAGAGAAAGGGGCTGGACGGTCTGCGAGTACGCTGGGGACAGAGGAGGAGATGGACAGAGGAAGAGAGGGACAGAGGAGGAGAGAAAGAGAGGGACAGAGGAGGAGAGGGACAGAGGAGGAGAGGAGGAGAGGGACAAAGAAGGAGAGGACAGAGGAGGAGAGGGACAGGAGTAGAGGAGGAGAGGAAGAGGGGGACAGAGGAGGAGAGGGACAGGAGGAGAGGAGGAGAGGAAGAGGGGGACAGAGGAGGAGAGGGACAGGAGGAGAGGAAGAGGGGGACAGAGGAGGAGAGGGACAGGAGTAGAGGAGGAGAGGAAGAGGGGGACAGAGGAGGAGAGGGACAGGAGGAGAGGAGGAGAGGAAGAGGGGGACAGAGGAGGAGAGGGACAGGAGGAGAGGAAGAGGGGGACAGAGGAGGAGAGGGACAGAGGAAGAGAGGAGGAGAGGGACAGTGGAAGAGAGGAGGAGAGGGACAAAGAAGGAGAGGACAGAGGAGGAGAGGAGGAGGGGACAGAGGAGGAGAGGAGGAGAAGAAGAGGGGGACAGAGGAGGAGAGGGACAGAGGAGGAGAAGGACAGAGGAGGAGAGGGACAGAGGAGGAGAGGAAGAGGGGGACAGAGGAGGAGAGGGACAGAGGAAGAGAGGAGGAAAGGAAGAGAGGGACAGAGGAGAAGAGGAGCAGAGAAGCAGAAGAGAAGAATGGTAGAGGAACAGAGGAGTAGAGGAGTAGAGGTTGGTGCAGAGCTGTAAAACATAAGGAAAGTGCAGGTTTATTCATCGTTTATTTCGCTTGTCTGTTATTGGTTCCACAGTATGGCATTACATTTATCTAGCTCCATGGAGACACACAGTTCAGTCAGTCAAGTCAGATCAGTGGAGCGGTGACCCAGCTCCCAGTAAAAAAGGCTTTTCAAAAATGTTTTTCTATGAATTTTAGTGAAATATACACAAAAAGATGTTGAGATCTTCAACCACTTATAACCCAAAAGTTGCTAAATAAATTCCATACTGGTGTTGTGTTCTTGGGCAACACACAATTCACAAAATGTCACTCCAGGTATGTTAGAGAGAGTGTGGTGCTGTGGTTAGGTTCCAGATCTGATCACCACCAACACAAACTCCACTTTCATACTAGGCAATGTGGGTGAAGTGTCTTGCTTAAGGACAAAACGAGCCCACCAACCTAAAGGTTAGTGGTTCTATCCCTGCGTCTGTGTGAGTGTGCGGTCAGACGCCTCCACTCTGATGATTTTGATGATGAGGATTTTGATTTTGTTTATTTCGAGCATCGATCTGGGACTATTTTTGATCGAAAAAATGCATAAACACTTTGCATGTATAAGAAGTCTTTAAACTACAGTCTCTCTGCTCGAAAGCGAGTCCTGTTTTGCATGTAAAATACAGTTCTAGTATTCTTCCTGTACATTATAAAGTCACACAAGTCTCTACATATAATAATATTTAGTTTGACCCCGACACACACAAAGACACAGAAACTTTTCTGTTTGCTCCGTTGCTGCCTCCTGTGGCAAGACACGGATTCAGACCCCCATGTTTGGAGTGAATCATGGAATGTAAAGCAAATCTGAGCGTTCAAAAACTGTAAAATATATTATTATCATTATTAGATGATCATTTGAGGATGAAAAACTGCTGTAACATGATTTAAAGACTTCTCATATTACTTTTTATGATCTATGTTATAATGTTTTTTCCTCATCACAAACAGACCTGGAGTTGTGTTTTGTTATTTTCTCAAACTGACAAACTCTTTCTCAAATGCTTCACTGTGTTTTTAAACTCTACACACCTTCACTAGAATCATTTGGATGATTTCGGCCCTAGAATTGTGAATCTCTACTGAACAAAAGGTTAAAAAAATAGTTGTCTATGACTTTCATGACATCACAAGGTGGAACAGAGCATTTTGAGCTTTGGAAATGTAGACAGATTAATAATAAAGTGTTACTCAAATGTGTGAATGAAACAAAACACTACTCCAGGTATGTTTTTGATGAAGTAACATTATAACATGGCTTAAATCTCCCAAGAGTCAATGTTGCGTAATATAAGTCCTTTAATGATAAAAAAAAATCCCAGTTTAGCAAAAATATAGTCCCTTTATCTTTCGCCCAGTGATATTAGAAATGCAATAAGCCGTGAAACATCTGTGCGTCTCTCCCGTCTGCTCACTGTCCTCATCGATTCGGCTGTAAATATGTGTGATTTAGATGCTAATATGTCTGAGTATCAGTGCAGACGGCCAATCAACCAATCAGAGCGTCTGCTGGTGTGTTTACAGTAGTTGTACTAATGCGCCGCGATCAATGCCGTATGGATCCTGCGCGGTCCAAACGCCTGGACAGCAATTCAGGTCGATGGAGTTTGACGTGAGGGAAAAGTGTACGTCTTCAGTGGCATTAATGACCACTGCTTCCTCGTGAATAGCGTTAGCGTTAGCATTAGCGTTAGCCGCAGATACACAGATGGATGGAGAGGGCAGGGCCGGCCTTTAGTTAACGCCAGTGACAGATCCGTACGCACGTGGATATCGTAACGCTCAATCACAATGGGTTTAGGTTTGGCGTTGACAAGTAAATCAAAGGAAGCTTCCGGAGGAGTGGAGAAAAGGCTGAAATAGTGGTCGTAAAGTTGACAAAAATTAGTTTCAGCATGAGTTTGCAGTGAAGTGTTTTGCCCAAGGACACAACGACTGTATGGACTGGTTAAAGCTGGAATTGAACCACCAACTTTTAAACTTTACTTTTACTCTAGTACAATTACAGGTATTTTGTCATGTTTATTATATCTGCTTAAGTTGTAACTTTTCTGATGGAGGGTTCACCACCTGCTTGTCTCCATGGAGATGGATACTGTGGAAATGTTCCACAGTATGACATTAAACGTATCTATGTCCATGGAAACAAACAGGTAAGTTCTCTGCTTGAAAGGTGTAACTTTTCTTTTGGAAGTTCCACCTCCTGCTTGTCTCCATGGAGATGCTTTTGGTTTGCCAGGAATATTCCACAGTATGACATTAAAATTATCTATCTCCACGGAGATGATTTTGCTTTGCCTGGAATGTTCCACAGTATGACATTAAAATTATCTATCTCCACGGAGATGATTTTGCTTTGCCTGGAATGTTCCACAGTATGACATTAAAATCTCCATAGAGGCAAGCTGGTAAGGTCTATACTTAAAAGTGTACATTTTCTGATGAAGATTCTGCCACCTGCTTGTCTCCATGGTGATAGTTTTGGTTTGCCTATAATATTCACTATGACATTAAACTTATCTATCTCCATGGAGACGAGCAAGATAATGCCACAGTGACACAGTTTATATATATATATATATATTTGGTTGCCATACGTTTGAACATTCCTGGCAAAGATGTAAGTAACATCTCCATGGCGACGAGCAGGTGGCCGACCATCCACCGGAAAAGTTACATAATGCACCTTTAAGCAATCACTTTGATGTAAATAGTTTGGTTTTGATTTGACGTTCCCTTTCACCTGTAGAAGTCCAAAGTGTTCAGATGGTTCGCTCTTTCACACATGAACGCCCAGTGTCAGGCTCACACAGACGCTAGCATAAAGCACTGGTGTAATTGTGCATGCAGAGACACGGGCTCCAGTCAGACGCGAGATAATGCACATGAATAAATCACACCGCCAAATGTGTCTGCGGCCGCCATTTTGTCCAGCGCTCTTTGTTTACACACATAGAGCTGTCAGTGGGAGGGGCTGTGTACGCCAAGACAGGACCTCAGGTTTGGTCCTGGTTTAGTCCTGGTTTGGTCCTGGTTTGGTCCAGATCTAGTCCTGGTTTGGTCCTGATTTAGTCCTGGTTTAGTCCTGGTTTGGTGCATGCGTAGACTGGTTCTGGTTCTGGTTCAGCCCTGGTTTGGTCCTAGTTTGGCTCTAGTTTGGTCCTGGTTTGGTTCTGGTTTAGTCATGATTTAGTCTTGGTTTGGTCCTGGTATAATCCTGGTTTAGTCCTAGTTTGGTCCTCATATACACTTGATTTGGTCCTGGGTTAGTTCTGTGTTTGGTCCTAGTTTAGTCTTGGTTATCATATACACTGGGTTTGGTCCTGGTTTAGTTTGGTTTAGTTCTGTGTTTGGTCCTAGTTTAGTCCTGGTTTGGTTCTGGTTTAGTCCTGGTTTAGTTCTGGTTTAGTCCTGGTTTAATCCTGGTTTGGCCTTGGTTCAGCCCTGGTTTGGTCTTGATTTAGTCTTACTTTAGTCTTGGTATAGTTCTGGTGTAGTCCTAGTTTGGTCCTGGTTTGTTCTTGGTTCAAACGTAGTTTAGTCCAGCTTTAGTCTTGGTTTATTCTTGGTTTAGGCCTGGTTTAGCTCTGGTTTTGTCTTGGTTTCGCCTTAGTTCGATCCTGGTTTGGTCTTTCTTCGGTCCTGATGTATGTCTGCCACTTGCTTGTTTCCATGGAGATGTTATTGCCTTACCTGGGATGTTCCACACTAAGGCATTAAACCTGTCTAGATCCATGAAAGCAAGCAGATGACATCATCGGGCCATTACAGGTTAGATCTGTGGATAGTCGAGCCAGCTCACACTCATAAAGTACGTTTTTCAAAGTATTTTATATATTGCACCTCATCAACAATAGAAATTCCTTTTTTTATTGTCACTGGATTTTGTGTTCAAACTTTTAGCGAAATACTAATATGAAAACGAAAGTAAAATCCCTCTGAGAATAATACGAGGTTAGAGTCACTCAGCTTTACCCACGTTAAGCAGTTTAATGAGAGTTTGTGTAACAGCCCCACGTGTCGCGCTCTGACCCACGTCCTCCCGGTGAACGTGAGAGTGAAAAGTGTCTGGAGACGCAGCGTTTACGTTCTGAAGGACCCCGGGCCCCTCCAGAGTCTCACACAAACCTCCACACATTTAATCACTGCATTATGCACAGGGACTGTTATGCATTTATGATGGCGTCATATTGAGCTGGGCTGATTCTGACACAGGGGGAGAGAGGGAGAGAGGGAAGAGGAAGAGAGAGAGAGGGGAGAGGAGGGAGGAGGGAGGAAGAGAGGGGAAATAAAGAGAGAAAGAAAGAACATGAGGAACCAGAGGGGAGAGAGAAGGAGGAAACAGACAGAGAGAGAAAGAGGGAGGATCTCAAGAGCGTCACAGAGAAAGAGAGAGGGGAAAAGGAGGGAAAGAGGGAAGCATGAGAGAGTGAAAGAAAGAAAGAGTGAAAGCTAGAGAGAGAGAAAGGAACACAAGAGAGTGAAAGAAAGGAAGAAAGAAAGGAAGAGAGAAAGGAACACAATAGAGTGAAAGAAAAAAGAAAGAAAGAGAAAGGAAGACAAGAGAGTGAAAGAAAGGGAGAGAAAGAAACACAAGAGTGAAAGAAAAAAGCTAGAAAGAAAAAGTGAAGGAGAAACAGAGAGAAAGGAACACCAGAGAATAAAAAAGAGGGAGGGGGAAACACAAGAAAGTGAAAGAGAGCAAGAGAGAATGAAAGAAAGAAAAAAAGAGTGAAAGAGAGAGAGAGAGAGAGAGAAAGAGAGAGAGAAAGGAACACCAGAGAATAAAAAAGAGGGAGGGGGGAACACAAGAAAGTGAAAGAGAGCAAGAGAAAGGACCACGAGAGAGTGAAAGAAAGAAAAAAAGAGTGAAAGAGACAGAGAGAGAAAGAAACACAAAAGAGGGAGAGAGAGAGACACATGAGAAAGTGAAAGAGAGAATGAAATAGACAGAGAGAAAGGAACATGAGCGTGAAAGAAAGAAAAAAGTGAAAGAGAGAGAGTGAAAGGAACATGAGAGTGAAAGAAAGAAAAAAAGAAAGAAAAGAGTGAAAGAGAAAGAAAGAGAGAGAAAGGAACACAAGCGGGTGAAAGAGAGGGAGAGAGAGACACATGAGAAAGTGAAACAGAGAATGAAAGAGAGAGAGAGAGAAAGGAACACCAGAGAATAAAAAAAGAGGGGCACAAGAAAGTGAAAGAGAGCAAGAGAAAGGAGCATGAGAGAGTGAAAGAAAGAAAAAAAAGAGTGAAAGAGAAAGAGAGATAGAGAGAGAAAGGAACGCCAGAGGATAAAAAGAGGGAAGGGGGGAACACAAGAAAGTGAGAGAGAGCAAGAGAGAGAAATGAGAAAGTGAAACAGAGAGTGAAAGAGAGAGAGAGAGAGAGAGAGAAAGGAACACAAGAGAGTGAAAGAAAGAAAAAAAAAGAAAAGAGTGAAAGAGAAAGAGAGACAGAGAAAGGAACACAAGAGAGAGAAAGAGAGAGAGAAAGGAACACAAGAGAGTGAAAGAAAGAAAAAAGAGAGAAAAAAAGAGTGAAAGAGAAAGAGAGAGAGAGAAAGGAACACAAGAGAGTGAAAGAGAGGGAGAGAGAGACACATGAGAAAGTGAAACAGAGAGAGAAAGAGAGAGGAGAAATGGAGGTGTAGTCTCCATGTCCAGATGTTGCTGCTCTGTTTTAATCACTGGGCTTTATTCAAATGAAGTCTCCACACTGACACTTGTCTGGGAGCGAGAGAGCGTCTACCCCCCAGAGAAGACGAGTTTAGAAAAGTGAAGCGTGATTGGGCGCTCTGTCTCTCCGCTCTCCGCTCTCCTCTGTGTGTGGGATAATGTTTGTACATGAAATTACGCACATTAGCTACAGGAAATTCAATTGACTCGAGTCTGGGAAAGTACAAATCCACTGGAGTCATTTAAACGGGATTTGATTATGACACAACGAAACCGAACCGAGATGGAGGAAAGGCAAAAATGTTTCAAAAGTAAAAGGCTGTCACTGGACTTGTTTTCAGTACAAATGACTTTAACTACGCCCACGGTACACGGCTTTTTATTATAATTTCTCCTCCTGTTGATACTTTGCAGCTGATGTCAAGCTAACTCGAGGCACTGCTCTGTTAGAAGCTCTGTTACGCAATTCTGAGCTATTTTTTAACACAATCTCACCAGAAAGAGGTGACTTAGCTGGAACTACAACAGGCGAGATGATTTGTGCGCTTAAACAAGTCTCTCACGCATAAAATTACAGTTTTTTTTACTTAATCACTCACCTTTTTGTTGAAAATCAAATTCCTAAACAGGATCATGAACGCTCGGATTGATCACAAGCTTCGGAAAATGTGCTGTTTCAATCCATTTTGTGTTTTTTTCTTGAGTTTTCAGACAATCTTAAACTTTTTTGGGCAGTGTTTGCTAATGTGTCTCTATGATAGCCGCTGAACATTCCGGCAATACACATACATGTAGAACACGCCAGCATGATGTCACTACGTAGTATCAACTGGATCAAAATGACATCAGTTGGAATAAAATGGTTCCCACAAAGATATAAACATTTACAACTAAAAAAAAATATATAATACGCAAACATCAACTATTAAAACTAATTTTGAAATGCTAGGTTAAAGGTGCATTGTGTAACTTTTCTGGTGGAGGGTCTGTGAAATGTTTTTCTCCATGGAGATGTGTAAAATTCCTCAGTCGTCCAGGTAGAATCCAGGGCAAAAGGAGAAATTCAATTTGTCAACTGGCCAAAAGGTTATTTGGTCGAAACTACTAAAATTACAACTACTATAACTGTAACTACAAGTACTACTACAACAACTATAACTAACTTTTCTCCATGGAGATGTTGTTCCTTTGTCTGGAATGTTTCACAGTATGGCATTAAACCTTTCTATCTTCATGGAGACCAAACCACACCAAGTTACAGGTCAGAATGTCTGTTTTAAGAGGTATTTCTGAGCTATAAAATCAACTGAATAAATGTAAAATAGAGCTGTTTAATGTCTTTTTTTAAAATTACTTTTTTGTGCACATAAAGCAAATATCACCGAAAAAGAAAAAAACAATTAGTAGTAATGTAATGTGACCATTTCTCCTCCCCTTAAACCCCTTATTGTCTCCAGAGAAAAGAAAAAACAAATTAATAATAATAATAATAATAATAATAATAATAATAATAATAATAATAATAATAAAACAAATAAGTAAATAGTATTAATAATAATAATAAATTAATACAGATAGAGTAACAGGTAAATAAAATAAATAGATTGGGGAAAAAGGCAAATAAAGAATAAAAAGTAAAAAAGGGGAAAAACAGAATTATATATCTCAGGATATAATTATCCTCCTATCCCTCAATGTCCACGTGTTTTAGTTTAGTAATAGTCCTTTTAGTTGTTTTCCATATAATCAAGGAATTGTTGAAGAATAAGTCTTGCCGCTGCTGTTGTCTATAAGTCACTCTTTCATAGTTTGCCATTTTTAGCATCCATTCCCGCCATTTATGGAAAGATGATTGATTAGTAGATTTCCATTCTTGAGTTACCATCCGACATCCCGTTAGAAGAGCGATTCTGCACCAGCGTTTGTTCATACGGTAGTTGTTTTGCGGGGATAATTCCAAGTAAGCAAAGTCCAGGGTTTGTGCTCCATGTAACATTCAACAGTTCGTTAATAAGTCTGATTATTTTGTCCCAAAGGAGTTTAACTTTAACACATTCATATAACACATGTACCATTGTGCCAGTAGTTTGATTGCATCGCCAACATTTATCGTTATCTTTTAGGTTCAGTCTAGCCATTCTGCTTGGAGTCCAGAGCTGTTTAATGTCATACTGTGGAACATTCCAGGCAGAGCAAAGCAGGTGACAGACCCTCCACCAGAAAAGTCACACAAAGCACTTTTAATTCTTGTCTCCTCACAGTGAAGTTCATTTCCGAATCCTAAAAAACGAACAGAGAAAGTGCAGTAATTACACTGGCTTCAGACACAGTAGATTGGTGGTTCTTGCTTGGAGACAGAGGCGCTTTAATTGCTCTGCTCCACACTCGAGTTCACTCTGAGCCTGTGGACATGTGCTGCTGTTCCTCTGTCTCACCACAGGGGGCGCCACATCATACTCCATCAACGCTTTTCGCATTTCATCGGAAGTCATATTTCATAGACTGTTTTTACATCCATAATGCGTTCTGAAGTGTGAAAAGTTTGGAAATATGATACTAAAGCTGCTTCTTGTACGTTTTTTTTTTCTCTCCGTCTCCTTCTCCTCTTCTGTCTCTGTCTTCACTCACTCTATCTGTCACACTCTCTCCCACCCCTCCTCTCTTTCTCTTCTTCCATCCCTTCCACTCGCTTATCAATGTCTCCTCTGCCTCTCTTCTCCCGTTCCCTTTCTTCTTCCCTCTTCTTTCTCTCTGTCCTCCTCTCCCTGTCCCTCACCCCACTCATTCACCCCCTCTCGCTCTTTCTACCTCTCCATCTCTTGCTCCCATCTCTCATTTTTCCTTCTCTCTCTCGATCCCTTCACTTTTTCTCGTTTCATCCATCTATTTTTCATCTATTCTCCATTTTTGCCTCCTCTCATTCGCTCTACAATCCTCCTCTCTCTCTACTCTACTCCCTCTTTCGCTCTCTCTTTATCTCTCCTCTATCCATCCCTCTCCCTCCTGTCTCCTCCCCTCTCTCTCTTTCCCTACTCTACCTCTCCATTTCTGGTTTTCTTTCTCCTACAACCTTCTGTCTCTCCCATCCTCTCTCTTCAACCCTCCTCTCTCTCTCTTTATCTCTCCTCTACCCATCCCTCTCTTTCTCTCTCTATTTCTCTTTCTCTCTGCTCGACCCTCTCCCTCTTTCACACAGAGGTCGTTCTGCAGTGCCATGGTGGATGAGCTGCGTGTGTCCTTAAAGTGCCAGCGTCGCCTCAAACACAACAAAGCGCAGCCTCCCGTTCTGGTCAAAACTGAAGAAGTGATCAACATGCACACGTTTAACGACCGCAGACTGCCCGGCAAAGAGACCATGGCCTAAAGGGACCGATCCCACCCGGCCTTCCCATTCACCAGGCTGGGGACGCTCACCGGACACTGGGACTTCATGGAAAACTGTTTTTTGGACAATACTGGACTTGCGTTGTGCTTGGGGGGAGAAGTTACACTGTATGTCTTTAAATTAGCTAGGGGTTCAACGCTGTTTCCTGTGGAAGCATACATACCTGGGTGTACAATTTTTCAAGAGTTACCTCATTACTAGTGCCAGGACTTTGAAACCCAGGAGTTGAAAAGTGCTGAAAGAAAAGCTCATTTAAAAATATAACTATATGAAAGTGGACCTATACCGTTATAGCGCCCCCGCTGGTCTGCCCTCGCGCACACCAGTTCTAATACATGGGCAGCGATCATTAGATTTTTAAAAAGGATAGTTTATTTTCAAAAGTTGTGAATAGAAACCCAGGCTTTTAAAGTAATTCTAAATCTAAAAAGGCCAGGGGAGAGCGGACAGCCTTGGCGCGCACCCCAAATGTACAGCGACGACAGCGCATTGCATAGTTCCATTCTATTATTGATCCATGTTGAAACGGATATACTCTCTACCATCCATCCGGCAATAAGTGAAGTCATTTATTTGTGTTTTAGGTACTAACATTTCGGATTTGAAACAGGCTATGGTTAAAAAAGCAAAGTTAGACACCATTTATTGCAAGATATTTCAATTATTAAAAATTTTTTTTTTTTGCATATGGACTACAAAACAAGATGGAGGATGAAATTTCGCAGCAATCGCAAACTATTTATTCAAAAAAATATTTATTCTTTTTGTTAAATTATGGACTTATTTATATCAAAATGCAGTAAATACACTTAAACACTATAACGTCTGAATAAGTCACGTTTTAATTTCAGTCCATCTGTGCTCATTTTGTATCCCTGTGGCTAATTTTTATTTTCACATTCATTTCCTCGGCTTCACATTTTACGTGTGCAAATGCAATTTATATGAAAATGTGTTTTTGTACGAAAACAAATCGAAAAATTTTGTAATAATTTTTATCAAATACCTACACCAAGACAGACATCCTCCACGGAGCAAGGAGCGCACCACTTGTGTTTCTCCTGCAGGGGGAGACACAAGGCATTCTGGGATAGCGGCAATGACAGCGGAGAGAGTAATAAGACTATTTTTATCATGTAAAGGAAACCTATTTAAAGAAAGATATTTTTACTTCACTTGGGAGAGTTTAGGACCCTGGTTAGAGCTTCTATTAAAAAGCTATTGTATAAAGTGAAAGGACAGCTGGAGTTTGGACCGTCCACGCCCCAGTGATACAGATAGAGCGTAGAACCGAGCAATCGTGTGTAAATGGTTTTCAAATGGACAAAAAGATGTATTTAAAACCATAAAAAATAAAGAACACTTAACTAATTTTGAACTTGTTGTGAAAACAAAATGGAAGTGCACACAGTTTACCCTTTGAAGTTGATGCACAAGTTTAAAGAAAATAAAAAATGTATTCACAACTGCTGTCTTTGCTTTTTAATTGTCAAATAATGATGGTGATCAAATAATATGTAATGTGTTTTAAGATTTTCTAATTATGGCAGAATAATTGTAATCGCCTGGGATCCCGAATACACACTTCTTCAATACTTCAAGGTGCACTATGTAACTTTTTTGGTCCGTCATCTGCTTGTTTCAATGGATATGTCATTGTTCTGCCAATTACAGGTGGTACCTAAACATTTCCACAGATCTGACCTGTAAGTTGGTCTGGTTTGGTCTCCATGAAGATAGAAAGGTTTAACTGTGAAACATTCCAGACAAAGCAAAAACATCTCCATGGAGAAAAGTATCTGAAGGACCCTCCACCAGAAAAGTTACACAGTGGAGCTTTTACTCAGATGTGAGTCTGGTGACAGGTGAATCTGCCCGAGTTCAGATGGGCGTGACTGACAGGTGGATTAGCCAATCAGGGAGGAGCATGGTCCGTAAAAAGTCACAGGGGACTGAAAAACATAGTGGATTTCTGCAGAATCAATGAATGAAGCACTAAACTCTTCATCTGAGGGGAGAGAAATTTGATTTTATTCGGAAAATCAAAGGTGACCAGTGAGCTCGTCTGTTTCACATGCGTCACCGAAATAAACAAATCTGATTGGACGATCAACAAAATACAGAGATATGCTGGATTTGACAGGCAAAGATTCTGAGGCAAAAGTTAATCAGGAAATACTATGGACACAATGATGGAGTGTTTTGGTTATCACAACTTAAACTGGTTTCCTCAGGGTACAATATTTGCAAAAACATTAAGTGACAAGGCGACTTAGACTTTTAAACTTTATTGATCCACAAGGGAAATTATTTGGATAAAAAATATTATTAATATTATTATTATTATTATTATTATTATTATTATTATTATTAATACATTGTTTGGATTAAAAAAAGATAGCAAGAGACAGGTGTCAAATGAGACATAATTATAACAATAAATGTATATGTACAAGTCAAAGTAAAATAGAAAAATAAGTAATAAAACTTGAAACGACAAGCAAACAACAAAATACAATTTAAAAGTCACAATCACACATACACATTTTAAATGAAATTGAGTTCAATGTAAAGAAGCTCTGTGTAACATTTCTAGTGGAGGGTACTGCTTGTGTCCATGCTGAGATGTTCCACAGTATGACTTTAAACTTAACCATCTTAATTAAACTCCATACATTTTTATGGTTAAAACCTTGACTTAAATAACATGAATCCAACTGTGAGTGAGGCTACTTCTCCACAGATCTGACCAGTAAATCTGTCTCTTTGGTGATATAGTCTAATAACATCGGGAACAATCTCAGCAAAGCAATAACATCTCCATGGAAACAAGCAGGTGATGAACCCATTAGCAGAAAAGTGACATTGTTTACCAGGTAACTTTTGACAAGATCAGTGAACGTCTGTGGTTTCATTTTCAAACAAAATCCCAAAATTCGTAACAGAGTCCAAGCCGGTTGTGCGTCAAAAAAGTGCTGCTAAATGTAAGTTAGTTTTACTTCATACACATATACACACACACACACACACACACACACACACACACACACACACTATGGCCAGTGTTTTGAACCCATCGGGAGATTAACTGGAATAAAAGCCTGGATTGAGTGTCCACTTGTTGCAAATGAAAAGTATCCCTATTAATGCTGGCATAGTTGACTTATATTAAACCTGATTTGCTTTGCACTTGTGGCTAATAAAACTGGTCCTCCACCCCCCCACCACCTCCCACCACCACCTAAAACACGTCTAATTGGCTTCATTTATTCTCTGCAAAGACCGGCCTAATGAATGGGCACCATGGGGTAAAGTAACGAGTGGATTTATGTTAATTCTCGACACATTTAAATAAAAGCACACAGGAGAGACGCTGCTCCGGCTGTGGTCAGAGAGGAGACAAAACTTTGACAATAATGCTTTAAATTCTATTCAACAGACTTTATTGGAATTTAAATATGGAAATGAAATAAAAAGAGAGAGGGGTATGGCAGTGGTGTTTGTCCCCACTATCAGAAGGTCACAGGTTCAGATCTTTATAAAATGGTTGGTTATAAAGGGTTTCAACTACTAGTTCAGGCTTACTTTGTTGTTATTTTTGGAATATTTTGCTCATTTAAGGGATGGGCTTAACTGGAATTCACTGAGTTATGCTAATTTTTATATATCGAACATAAAACCTTAAATAAATCTTTCGTTTTCATGTTAAACTTTCAGGAACAGCCTCTTGGAGAGACTTGAGAACAATTATGCCATGACCTACGTGGGGATAGAGTTGCGTGTTTGAGTAATTTAAGGGGTTTTAAACGAATTCTACCTGATTTTTTACTTTCATATAAAAAACAGAACTGCTGGCAATGGTCCAAAGTGATTCCTCATTACTTTATGCATTCCGAGAGCTTTTCACAACTCTTCAGACCAGAGAAAAGAAACTCTTAAAAGCAAGCAAAGAAAGTATTAAAACTACTAATACAACTGGCGTACCACCGGCCTTACATCCTGGTTCGCTGATGATAAAAATACTTTATTATTAAGTGCAAACAACACAAAGCACTGTAATTTTTAGCCGAACTGCTTTTACAATATATCTGTATTTTAAATACAGTCTTTTAAGTTGTAAATAGTGATGGGACTCTTTTGGATTTGTTCATTTCAAAGATTTAAATAACAGAAACCAATGTGAGAACTCGTTTAACAATAAAATAATCAGAGAGAAGTGACCAAGATCTATAATTATTGTTAAAAAAAAAACAAAAAACAATAATTATAAAAACTAACTGTTATCATGATGTCGAATGTGTTTTTTTTTCTGCACAAAGCTCTCACTTGTGTTGCCTGCTCTGCTTCTGTGCTGATTTTTGTTTTGGTTCAGCATTTATCAAGTTAAAGGGCCCATATTATTATTATTATTATATTTTCTAATCTATGCTATAAAGTTTCCTCATCACAAACAGACCTGAAGTTGTGTTTTGTTTCATTCACATATGTTTAACACACAAACCCTGCAGATTTAGGCTGAGTTCTTCTCTCTGTTCCACCTTGTGATGTCATGTGGTAATACAGGAAGTGCTCCACTGTCTTTTTAAACTCCACACACTTTCACTAGAATCATTTGGATGATTTCAGCCCCTGGAAATGCTAATCTCTACTGAACTAAAGGTAAAAGGTCGCTGTTAACATGAAAACCACCACTTTATGACATTACAAGGTGGAACAGAGCATTTTGAGCTTTGGAGATGTAGACAGACTAATAATAAAGAGTTACTCAAACGTCGAGGTGTGTTTTTGATGAGGTAACAACATTACAACATGGTTTAAAGCCCACAAGAGTAAATTTTGGACCTTTAAGGAGCCAATCAAAAGAGCCCAACATTACATCACTGGTTCTAAACATACATTAGACCTTTCTGATTGGATTGGTAAAGAAACACAACATTATTTGAGTAAAAGAATAGTTCCCAATGATTTAAATAACTGATGAGTTGGTCAGTTCTTATAGCTCTATCCTCCAAACTTTACTCTTAACCACGTCTCTCACCTCCTCCTCTCTTAAATCTCGCCTCAGTACAGTAGGTCTTTCTTTTAATGTGGAATAAACAGTGGATATGTGACTCCGCAGAGGTCCAGAATGAGACCGGGGTGAACGATCTGCCTAGCGCCCCCTAGTGGCACCTGTTGGTTTACTGCGCTGGTCAGCTCATTATTTGTGCAGCGCTGTGGGCCTCAGAAGGGACGTTTGTGAACTGTAAACACTGAGATGATGAAGTTAGAGCAAAGCTTGTTACCTGCGATAAACAGACTCCTGAGAAAAGTGTGTGGGAATAGAACAGTGAATGCAGCCAAAGATAGTAGTTAAAACTTAATTAATTGACTGGTGTACTGAAGACAAGTAAGGGACTACTTACAATACTTTTACACTGAGTTGCATTATGTTATAGTATTAAAAAAAAAACAAAAAAAAAAAACATGATATATAATTACAAACAGCTTTATTTGTGTTGCACTGTTTGTTATGCGTTCATTTATGTCCAATTTGAGATGAAAAATCACACATGCACACACTGCAAGATCTGTGTGTTCTGTTTTTCTGACTAATACCATTCAGTTCAAACCCAAACTGCAGATAAAGTTGTATTGTAAATGTATTCCTTTTAATTTAGGAAAGTAACTGTATTCTGAATACCACTTAATGAAAGAGTAACTTAGTAAATTAGAATGCTCAGAATACTCCAGCATGTCAGAATTGGCAGCACTCCTCCTCCTCCATCCCTGTGAGTACAGGTGTGCCTCAGGGCTGCGTCCTGGGCCCGGCTCTCTACTTCCTCATCACATATGACGGCATAGTACACCATAACTCCAACACTGTCATTAAATCTGCTGATGACACAATCATTGTGGAGCTCATAACAAACAGTGATGAAGCTGAGGAGGTCCTGACACTGATCTCCTGGTGCAAAGATAATGACCTGCACCTGAACACAAAGAAGACTAAAATCATAATTGATTTTAGGAAAAAAAAAACAAAAAAAACATATCATCACAATGGTCTCTGCATCAATGGGAACGAGGTGGAGAGGGTCCCAAATTTTAAGTTCCTGTGTGTGCAGATCAGTGAGGATCTCACCTGGAGCCTGAACACCTCCAGCATTATGAAGCGTACCCAGCAGTTTTTTCTGCAAACAGTCCACTGCAATGGACTGTCCCAGAAACTGCTGATCAACTTCTACCTGTGTACCATCAAAAGCGTTCTGACAAACTGCTGCACATCATGGTATGAAGCCTGCACAGCTGAAAAGAAGGACCTGCCACGAGTGGTAAGAACAGCTGAGAGGGCGGTGGGCTCCTCTCTCCCGAACCTGGCCACCATCTACTCCTCACGTCTCTGCACATGGGCCTTCAACATCCTGCATGATCCCACACATCCTGGGAACTGCGTCTTCTGTACTTTCCCCTCGGGAAGCCTTCAAACTCCCGTCACACGCACAAACAGGCTGTGCAACAGCTTCTACCCACGGGCAGTGGACGTGCTCCAGGAGCACAGGCTCAGATAAAAGGCCTGAAGGGACTCAGTGCAATAATCTATTTATTTATTTATGTAATGTTGTCACTGGTATGGATGTGAGAAAGTGTCTATATTTAATAGTGCTGTCAAAAATATTGTGCTATTAACTAGTTAACGCAAAACAATTTTAACGCTGTTAAAAATTTTTATCACAAGATTAACGCTCTTTATGACCTAGTGAACTAGTTTTTTCATAAGCTGTGGCCACTGCTCGTAATGTTAAAAAAAACTACAGGATCCGGCTGTAAACAGGAAGGAAAACAATTTGTACGAAACTTAAAGGAGGTGGGTCAAACCCCGGCACAGCCGCCCATGCACGCGCATACACATGTCTTCACTATAAAAGCCCTGCGTGCGCTGATGCCACCCACATGAGGAAAACACGAAACAAAGTCCGCTCCAAAACATACGGCGAATCCATGGCCACCCTCGACAAGGACCGCGGACAGCGACAGAAGCCCTGCAGCCTCCCGGCCGCCCCCACTCCCCCGCACCGCCACCGCATCCACAAACACACGAAAGAGAGCACACCGCATCAGGACCCACATCAACCCACTCAATAGACACCCCATGCCGCTGGACCCAGCCACAGCCCAGCTCGGCTGCGCTGGTGCAAACGCGGGCCACAGAAACCCAGGCCCAAAAGTCCCAGCGCGAGTGTAAACCCTAGTGCATCAGGAGTTGGGACAGACAAACACAGTCGCACTAACTGGAGATCACTGTACATCCCTCAGTAATGGAACTACCTCAGGGTCACAGCACATTATTTCACCCACAGTGGGATCTTCAGTCGCTTTGACTGTTATGAAAACAGAAGAGAAGCACTTCACTCACACTGATGCAGAGCACTTCATCAAAGTGGAACATGAGAGTGGAACATCCAACACAAAGTGTCTCACTGACAATTGTTATGGTTTGTAATAAAAAAACATTCGCACAAAGCGGCGTCTATCCACTTTTCATGTTGATGAGAGTATTAAGATTCAAGGGACAAAAATGTATGATTAATTTGCGATTAATCGCAAGTTAACTATGACATTCATGAGATTAATCGTGATTAAATATTTTAATCGATTGACAGCACTAATATTTATTCATTTTTACTGCTGCAGTTTTGCTCTGTTGAAGTTTCGTTGTATTTTGTACAATGACAGAGAATCCTGCGATTAAAACATTTAAAGAACCTCATCCCAATGTTTCCATGAATTTGAGCAATACAGAACAGATATGGAGCAGCTCTTGAGGTCCAAAATAAATCCTGTCTGCATCTAATTATATGACATTTTATTATCCAAAAATCAGGAGGTTCATGCTTTTTGTTAGCATTACCCTGAGAGCAAAACTTAACCCCGCCCTTGAAGGTTGTGAAAAGCACCTATAAACTCATCTTGGTGAATAATTTGGATGCTTGAGCACTCAGTAGGAAGACTTTGCATATTGAACTTTTAGGTTGATGGGGGTTGACGGTCCAGGAGTTAAACCCAAGACCGTCCAGTTACGAGGCGAGAGCACTAACCACTCAGCCATTTTACATTAGATTGCTGCGAGCTGCTTCATGCTTTAGCTATTTTTGTGTAATTTAGACGGATTAGATGCCCTCACATGACCTACATTTGTGCAGAGGACATTGTGCACCTGCAAAACACAGAGCGAAGGACCTGTATCGAAAATAAGGTCAAACCACGCAACCCACAAATGCTATTGCTGGGGAAAAATCTGCTTTAAATCCTGCCCTAAAACCACCTTCCCAACAAGCTGCTATGGCTCCAGCGATACAGGCAGGAGCTATAGGGACTTAGCTTTAGCCTTTAGCTGTTGTTTCACCAAAATCTATGTGATATTCATCGACCAATCAGAGAGCAGTTTGCAGCATGACATCGGCCTTTGCTTCCACATCCCCCTGACCCGCTCATACACTATTAATGTCCAGCTTCAAATGTTCAAAGACAGAAAAAAAAAAAAACGACTAAAGAGAGGGATGCCAGCATGGTATGGCAGGCCCGAACGCTCCCTGCCTAAAGGTGGCCAAACAATAGACAAACGAGAAGCTTCCTGATGAAAAATAAATCAAAAATGCTGTTTGAAAGTGGCCCGTAGGACAGCAGACGAGCAGCAGGGGGCGCACAGGCAGACACACAGGCCAATTTGAAGGCTATTGTGAGCGGCGTTATGAGTGGAGTCTGTGGATTTCAAATGTTTGTGAAAGAGGAGTGGGTTTTGTGGGTTTTTTTAGGCAAACAAGAAGGTTTTAATCTTTGGCTTTGGTTTCAGAAGGGAGGAGGAATGGTGCTCAATGGGAAAAACAATACACTGAAGCCGTCTATGGGAAACTATAACACAAATGAAATCCAAACCTTATGAGACATTTACTACAGTAGGTTGAGTTCACAATATTGTAACATACGCTGGATCAGATCTGAATCCTCAGGTGGAGTTTTCTGAGTAACTGTCAGATTACAGATTTCTTGACCTGGTTTATGGTTCATTTCTGTGTTTTTACCGGGCCTGGTCAAGGAGGAGACTACTGGAGGATACTAAGCTAGAAGAGAGAACCAAACTTTCACCCGACCAAATCTGCCAACTGCTGGAAATTTGTTTAAGTACCACCTATTTCCAGTTTAGAGGAAACTTCTACAGACAAATCCATGGCTGTGCAATGGGCTCACCGGTCTCCCCTATCATTGCAAACTTATACATGGAACAATTTGAACAGAGCCCTGGCCTCATATCCAGGCACTCCACCCACGCACTGGTATCGCTGTGTTGAAGATAATTTTTCAAAAATCAAAATTCAAGATTTGGAACCTTTTACTGCACATATCAATTCTGTAGATCCGGACATCAAATTCACTCGTGAAGATGCCAATGACAACACATTGGCCTTCTTAGATTGTGCAGTAACGATAAGAGAAGACCGGCGACTCCAGGTAGTACAAGCGCAGAGGGAAAGGAGAAAGAAGAACAACACGTGGAGAAAGCCCTCTCCGTTTGTGGATATCCTAAATGGGCTTTCAATAAAACGAAGAGAGCCAAGAAACAGGACAACAGAGAACCAGAGCCCAGGAGAAGGGGTGTAACTATTCCTTACCTGGCTGGCGTTTCCGAAAAACTACAGAGGATCTTCAGACAACATGAAATCCCAGTCTATTTCAAACCCACAAACACTTTAAGACAAAAACTGGTCCAACCTAAGGACTATTTATTTATTTATTTATTTATTTATTTATTTATTTATTTGATTGGGACAGAGCATGTTAATGGACAAACATGACATAACATGAATGTAAACACACCGGATTGTAGCCTAAGGCTAATTTCCATCCGTTGTCCCAAAGGGCTGGGGTCACAACATTAAAAACAATAAATAAAATATTGCACACCCACTCATTGCACAGTTCCCATTATTGCACACGTTAAAGTGCATATGTGATTAAAGTGCATACCGTGATTCTAAAAACACCGAGCCACAAACAAAGCAATGTGGTCTACTCCATTCAGTGTAGTGAACACTGCAGTGAGCGCTACATTGGAGAAACAAAACAGACACTTTTCAAACGAATGTATCAACACAGACAGGAAAACCAGGGTGGGCCGCAATCTGCCGTACATCTCCACCTAAAAGCCACAGGCCACTCCTTTGAGGACAGCGAGGTCCAGATCTTGGCCAGAGAAAAGAACTGGTTTGAGAGGGGAGTTAAAGAGGCTATTTTTGTCAAGAAAGAGAATCCTTCCTTGAACAGAAATGGAGGTCTCAGACATCATTAGTCTCCCATCTATAACTCTATCCTCAAACCTAAATCAAAACAAACTGGGAAAACAATGGGACTAGCCAGGACGTGTCCAGAGGTGTAAAAACACCATCATGGCCCTGAATGGATATGCTAACTACACCCCCACTCCCACTCCATATTGAATAGACTCACTTAACTAACTGAAACTGTATTTAAATATGTGTGTCTCAGAGTAATTTTCATTGTAATTAAGCTCCTCCCTTCAGGCAGATATAAAGCAGTGTCCGCCAGCATCTGACCAGAACTGAAGAAGCAGCTTGGATGAGCTGCGAAACGTATTCGACCAAATAAACTCTGTCCAGTTGACAAATTAAATTTTCTCCTTTTGGTCTGTCTTTTGAATGATAAAGTCCTCAGGATGCATACAACAGGGATCTGGACAGTCCTGGACTCTAGCCCTGGTCCAGTCCTGGTGTGTAGTGTGTGTCCTGGGTGTCCTGTTGTGTGGTGTTGTGGTACCTCCAGAATCTCATGTAAGAAAAAGAAAGAGAGCCTTCAGACTGAGCCTCACACTAAGTCTGGATCACAGGAGCGCACACACTGCAGCTGAATCCTCCACGACACAGCGGGAGGGAGCGACATCACAACAGACACGTCACACAAAAGATCAGCTAAAAGACGGGTTTGTAATGGAAACGGGCTCCTGAAAACAATTTGTAGAGGAAAGTTAAGAATAATAGATTTGCGGCATGGTGGCTGAGTGGGTAGCACTCACGCCTCACAGCAAGAAGGTTCCGGGTTTGATCCTCCTGGGCCTTTCTGTGTGGAGTTTGCGTGTTATTCCCGTGTCTGGGTGGGTTTCCTCTGGGCGCTCCGGTTTCCCTCATCAACCCAAAAACATGCTCCATAGGTAAAAATCCTCCAGCTGAGGTCCTGACCAAGCCTAGCAACAAGATCATGGAGATGGGCCCTCGGGCGCTTCATGTGCTACCCACTGCTGCTAATAAAGGACAATAAAAAAAGAGAAAAAAAAGAAAAGAAAAAAGAAAAGAAAAAAGAAACAAACACACACACACACACACACACAGACACACACACACACACACACACACACACACACACACACACACACACACACACACACACACACACACACACACACACACAAGTAAATAAACATAAAAGTAATGTGGAAGTGCAGCATAACCATACTGCTAGGACACTTTATATTTATATTTTGGTCTATTTAATGTAATTTTCCTGTTTGTTTGTTTTTTTGTTTGTTTGTTTTTTCCCTATTTTTCATAAATAAACACTTTTAGTCACTATACTTAACTAATATTTTCACCATCATCATTTCCTTTCATCATATTTTACTTTTTACTACAATCTTAAAGCATAATTTTAAAGGCATTTTCTTTTTCTTCCCTATTTTCTTTTAAATGAATTATTTTTTATTTTTTTTTTATTATGAATTATCTAATTTTTTATATAAATTATTATTCTCTTTTTTAAGGATTACCTATATTTTTCCATTATTAGCTATATTTTAGGTCACTCATTTCCATTGTTAATAACACTTTAGGTCACTACTTTAAATCCTTATAGTATTTAAAATATTTGTATTAACCCGCTCTGCATGACCCTGGTGTTTTGTTGTTGTTGTTGTTGTTTTTTTTCCACTATTTCACTTTTATAAATGCTAGCCTCATGAGCTTCATTTGACTGGAGCCCACTTCATCCATTCTGTACACAGCCTATGCTAAGTTACATAGTGCACCTTTAATTCAGGTAAGATAACGTGTGTACAAGTATATTTCATACAGAACCAGGCTTTTATTTTATGTTATTTATTTTTAAGAAGCCATTCCATTGAAATAAATCAAAATCAGTAAAATGTGTCATTATTTTTGCCATACCTGCAGGTCTATAATGGTATATGTTTATTTATAATATCTCCTGAGATCAGCTGCAGCAGTAAACCTCCCTCCCTCACAGCTCTCTGTATCTGTATCTGTGCTCGAGCTTGTGTTTTCCTCACAGAGTCGTTTTTGTATTGGGGAAAGTGCAGAGTCTTTAAGTGCGGAGGATCTGCAGCGTCCTGAGCCGTGTGGATAAACACAGCACGAAGTGACAGGCAGGAGACAAGTCCATAACTTTGATCATGTTTTATGAATCCCCATGTTTTATTCATGAACCTGAGGCTAAGCAGGAGGAAGAGGAGGAGGAAGAGGTAGCCTTTCCCCTCCTCTCTCTCACTCTTTCCCTCCTTTATCTCACTAGCACATGCTCTCTCTCTTCCTGTCCTATTTTGCTAGAACTCTGTCTCTCCCTTCCTCGCAGCACACACTGTCTCACTCCCTCTCTATCTCTTTCTCTTTATCTCTCCCCACTTTTCTATCTATATCTATCACGCCATCTCATTTTCTCTATCTCTTTCTCTCCCCCTCTCTTCCTGTTTCTGTCGCTGTCCCTGATCACCTTTTTTATCTTTCTCCCTCCCTTTATCTTTCTCTCTCACTCAATCTAACCCTCACACTCTCTCTCTCTCTTTCTCTCTCCCTTCTTTCTCTTTCTCTCCCTCCTTTCTCTCCTCCTCTCACATCTGAGAATCTGTGCACCATTCCCCAGAGTCATAGCACCCTCTGTCTCTCTGTCACTCTCTCTCACCCTCTGTTACTCTCTATCCACTCTCTCACCATCTGTCACTCTCTATCACCCTCTCTGAATCTCTCTCCTCCTCTGTCACTCTCTCCCCCTCTGTCACTCTCTCTCATCCTCTCTGACTTTCTCACCCTTTGTCACTCTCTCATCCTCTCTGACTCTTTCTCACCCTCTGTCACTCTCTCTCATCCTCTGTCACCATCATCTTTTCTGACTCTTTCTCACCCTCTGTCACTCTCTCATCCTCTCTGACTCTTTCTCACCCTCTGTCACTCTCTCATCCTCTCTGACTCTTTCTCACCGTCTGTCACTCTCTCATCCTCTGTCACTCTCTCTCATCTTTTCTGACTCTTTCTCACCCTCTGTCACTCTCTCATCCTCTCTGACTCTTTCTCACCCTCTGTCACTCTCTCATCCTCTCTGACTTTCTCACCCTCTGTCACTCTCTCTCATCCTCTGTCACCATCATCTTTTCTGACTCTTTCTCACCCTCTGTCACTCTCTCTCATCTTTTCTGACTCTTTCTCACCCTCTGTCACTCTCTCATCCTCTCTGACTCTTTCTCACCGTCTGTCACTCTCTCTCATCCTCTCTGACTCTTTCTCACCATCTGTCACTCTCTCTCATCCTCTGTCACTCTCATCTTTTCTGACTCTTTCTCACCCTTTGTCACTCTCTCATCCTCTCTGACTCTTTCTCACCGTCTGTCACTCTCTCATCCTCTGTCACTCTCTCTCATCTTTTCTGACTCTTTCTCACCCTCTGTCACTCTCTCATCCTCTCTGACTCTTTCTCACCCTCTGTCACTCTCTCATCCTCTCTGACTCTTTCTCACCCTCTGTCACTCTCTCTCATCCTCTGTCACCATCATCTTTTCTGACTCTTTCTCACCCTCTGTCACTCTCTCTCATCTTTTCTGACTCTTTCTCACCCTCTGTCACTCTCTCATCCTCTCTGACTCTTTCTCACCGTCTGTCACTCTCTCTCATCCTCTCTGACTCTTTCTCACCGTCTGTCACTCTCTCTCATCCTCTGTCACTCTTTCTCACCCTCTCTGACTCTTTCTCCCCATTTCCCCTGTATCATTGTCTCTTTCTCACCCTCTCTCTCCTTTCACCTCAAACCCCCGTACACTCTTTTCTAAATCCTGTTTCTTGTCTGCTCTCACCCTCTCTCACGCCGTTTCACCCTCTCCTTCGCTCTGTTGTCATCCAGCTTCTCAGTGCTCGATTTGTCTGATCTCGGAAGCTCAGCAGGGTTGGGCCTGGTCATTGCTCAGATGGGAAACCTCTGGGAATATCAGCTGCCGCAGTGGGGAAGCAGTGGCTCTAGTGGAAACTGTTGTGTCATAAGGCAAGACACTTCACCCACATTGGTCATCAGCTACAAGATATCGATTTGGAGCCGAATAATCAACCAAAACCAGAACCAGAACCAGAACATACAGTGACTGAAGAGCTGGGCTAAAATACACCTATTAGTATTAATAACAGCAAGAGAATTACTGTAAATTCAAATGTATTAATAAAGAAAACAATAAACAAAACATTAACAAGAAGGCCAAAGTGCTGTACACACCAATTTACAACAAAAACTGCAACAGCTCAGAAGAAAAACATGGACAATAGGTCAACATTTCGTTCTTGATTAAAATTATTATTATTATTTTTAATGAGGCTATTTAGTGAATCTGCCTGTCTTATGTACAAAAATCAGCTATATATGTTGTTGTTGTTGTTTTTTTCCGAAACAGCTTGTTAACTGACCTGACCTGAGAGAATGACAAGGTGAGTTAAGTGTCTTGCCCAAGGACACAGCAACAACATTCTTCTGTGGGAGCTGGAATCGCACCATCCACCTGTTGTTCAGTGGATGTGACCGCGCTTCCAATGTTTATATCGGGAGTTGAGCTACTGTTGAATATACCGATGGATCTGACAATTTCATTTATTTAAGCTGTTCAGCATATTAGCCTGACCTATCACCTCCTCCCACGGTGTTTTGGAAAATCAGATTATCTTGATTACATCCTGCCTTGTTCTGAAAAACACTAAACCTCCATAAACCTCGATAATGTCCCGTCACATCCATAATAAAGCTGTAGTGAGAAGCCGCTCTGTTTGGTGTGATGAATAGAGCTGCTTCACCCTCATTAGCTGCTTTCCCGCTAACTGTCAGAGCACGAGATGGAGAGCCTAGTTTTACTGTTAATAACAAGAAGGAGAAGAAGAAGAACGCACAACAAGCCCCTGGACTCATCACTGCAGTGGCACTTTTAATGGTCCATCATTTGCAGATAAGGTGGACACTACTAAAAGTTTGGACACACCCTCCCATTCAGTGTTTTTTGTTTACAATGTTTACTTTCTACATTTGAGAAGACATCACATATATGAAGCAAGATATATAAAAGTCTACATATGTCTTACTTCATATGTGTATATATACTTCCAGATTTATCTAAAATGTAGAAAGTGGTAAAAAAAAAAAAAAAAAAAAAAAAATGAACAAAAATTTGGACACACCCTCTCATTCAGTGTTTTTTTTTTTTTTTTTTTAATATCTTTACTACTTTCTACATTTGATATACACACAAAAGACATCATATATATAAAGCAAGATATATGGAAAAAAGAACGAAAAAAAAGTCTACATATGTCTTACTTCATATGTGTATATATACTTCCGTATTTATCTAAAATGTAGAAAATGTTAAGAAAAAAAAAACAAAAAAACACTGAATGAGACATGACCAGTCAAAAATTTGGACACACCTTCTCATTTAATGTTTTTTTTTTTAATATCTTTACTACTTTCTACATTTGATATACAGACAAAAGACATCACATATAGGAAAAAAGAAAGAAAAAAAAAGTCTACATATGTCTTACTTCATATGTGTATATATACTTCCGTATTTATCTAAAACGTAGAAAGTGGTACGAAAAAAACAAAACAAAAAAAAAAAAAACATTGAATGAGACATGATTCAAGATTTTTTTTTTTATTTTTTTTTTTACCACTTTCTACATTTGATACACACAGAAGACGTCAAATGAAGCAAGATCAACAAAGCAAATAGTGGCTAAAAATATATATTATTATTATTATTTTTGTTTTTTTATTTGCTACATAATTCCATATATCTTACTCCATATATTTGATGTCTTCTGTGTGTATAAAAATGTTGAAAGCAGTAAACACAGAAAAAAACATTGAATGAGAGGACGTGTCCAAACTTTTGACTGGTAGTGGACGCATTAAAACGATGTCCTTGAAATCGCTGACCGTCCTGCTGTCATTTCTTAGCCTTCTTTTGTTTTTGTGTTTATTTTTCTCTTGCTCACCTCGGGTATAAGCAGTTTTGTGTCGTTGGATGTGTCTCTCGTCCCTCTGTCCTCCTCCTTACGTCAAGGTAAAAAAAAAAAAAAAAAAAGAAGTACTCACTAAATGATGTAAACAGAAGACATCATGAGGTTCATTAATGGATTGGCAGATGTACAAATGCAGTAACCCCACCTGCCACTAGGGGTCCCTAATTCAATCCCCATGACTTGACCTTATCTGGATACATTAGTTTATATTAGAGACATTTACTGGGACCAATCTGCTAAAGCTTTTTGACAAATAAAGAATGCACTGTGGAACTTTTCTGCTGAAAGGTTTGCCACCTGCTTGTCCATCCATCTCCACAAAGATAAGTCAGATCTGTGGAGAAGTAAGCCCACTCCACTTTTTTTTTTTTTTCTGCAATAGAAACACCCATATGGAGATAAATATATATAGTTATGTTTAATGCCATGTTATGGAACATTCTAGGCAAAAGTGACGACTTCTCCATGGAAACAAGCACGTGGTGAACCCCCCCCCCTCCCCACACCAGAAAAATTACATAGTGCACCAAATTTTTTAAATACTTTTTTAATTTATTTTTTTAATACTAATACTTTTAAAATAACCATACATTTTTAACTATTGACGCTGCCCTCTTTTATATTTTTATGTAATTGTTTTCTTTTATATATATATATATATATATATATATATATATATATATATATATATATATATATATATATATATATATATATATATATATATATACGACCATTTTTACAGCCGATGGAGAAACGCAGCTCCTCCACCCACCACCTCCTGCACCCAAAGGTGAGTCTGACCTTGAGCAGGAAACAGACTGGGCTGTGGAGCGCACGCATCACTACATTATGGTGGATTTGTTTACACGGGTCAAAGGTCACGAGAGCTGCAGCTTTCACCGCAATTAACCGCGTCTGCAACAGCACGTTTCCATGGGAGCGCCACATAATTTATTTACACTTAACTTCAGCAGCAGAAAATCAAGTGTTTTAAGAAGATTGTGTTTGTGGAATAGACAGAAGTGAACAGAATGCTGACCTCATTTATTACATTATAACATTTACGTTTATGTACTTCATGGTAAATGTTCAAGGCACTATACCGGATTTTTACTGTCTATAAAAATAAAAATAAATAAATAAATACATAATAATAACATCAATAATTGTACTTCAAACATTTATTTACTTCAAGTTACATATTCAAGGCACTGTACCAGATTTTTTACTGTCTATAGAAATGTAAAAATAAATAAATAAATAAATTTAAAAAGTAATAATAATAACAACAACACCAATAATTGTACTTCAAACATTTAAAAGTTTAATAAAAAAGAAATAATAATAATAATAATAATAATAATAATAATAATAATAATAATAATACTACTAATAATAATAATAATAATATTTTTAAATGGTTCACAGTGGTCTTTAATTATTCCTCGCTTACCTAATGTATTCTGACCGTTCTAATTTTTCACCATGATGAGTTTATAAGGGCTTATCACAACAGAGACCAGACTTTTGCCGTAATGGTAAAGCTGAAAAAAAGAACTAGCATGCTAACTGGCCTTTCACCTATTCCCTCCATCACAGCACCAGACCACAGCTGCACCGTCCTGCTTTAACTGTATGATTTTAAATTTGTTGACACTTTTGTATTTGTTTATTGCCGTAATGTGACCTAAATGTGTCATAAATAAATAAAATGTATTACTATTATTATTATAACTGTGCACTTCCTCATTATCTGACAATAAAATGCTGTATAATTAGACGCAGAAAGAAGCAGTTTTATTTTAACCCTGAGAGCTATGATATCTCTTTACGGGGGGAAAACTCAATACCATACCCGGAGTTAAGTTTTGTTTCATTCACATGTTTGAGTAACACTTTATTATTACTGTGTCTACATCTCCAAAGCTCAAAATACTCTGTTCCACCTTATGATGTCATGAAGCGGTAGTTTCCAAGTTTTACCTTTACGTAGTTCAGTAGAAATGATCAATTCCAGGGCTGAAATTATCCAAATGATTCTAGTGAAGGTGTGTAGAGCACGTCTTTTTCTGTTTGAGAGAAGAACTCAGCCTAAATACGCAGGGTTTGTGTGTTAAACATGTGCGAATGAAACAAAACACAACTCCAGGTCTGTTTGTGATGAGGAAACATCAAAACAGAGATCAGAAAATAGCGTAATATGGGCCCTTTCATTTTATTGAGCTGTGGCAGAATAGAGATAATCAATTTCAAAAACAAAATCTGTGTATTTTTTGTAAGGAAAGATATATTACATCTCAGTGGCACAAAGTAAAAGGTATTTGTTGCTTAGAAACCGTTTGACACTGGAATTGTTCTGTCAGCTCCGTGATAGCTACATCAACTCTGAGCTTGTTCTGATTTTAATAGAGATGACGGAGAATACAATGTAACCTGACTGTATCTGCTCCGGTGAAGACCTCGGCACAATACCACGGAAACATGTGAAATGACAGGTGAAATGACAGGTGAACGTGAGATCATGCACTGTTACTGTCATGCGCTGTTGACGGGAAGGTTGTGTTCATGAGGAGATGAAGAGAGTGGTTCATTCAACAACAAGAAGCTGTAATAAAAGATGTACAGCCTTATTATTATTATTATTATTATTATTATATGTTTTATTTTTATTAATTTTTAAATTTATTATTATTTTTTTTTTTTTTAGGTTTGGCGAAACATTAAAGGTCCTATATTAACCAAAATTAACAATTGTGAGCTTTAAGTCATGATAAAATGTTGTTACCTCTTCAAAAACAAACCTGGAGTTGTGTTTTGTTTCATTCACTCCTTTATTGTTAGTCAATCAACATCACCAAACCTCAAAATAGTCTGTTCCACCCTGTGATGTCATGAAGTGGTAGTTTTCAAGTTAACTTTTTACGTTTAGTGCTGTATAAATTGGCAATTCCAGCTCTAAAATCATTCAAATGATTCTAGAGAAGGTGAGTGGAGTGTAAAAACACAGTGTAGTACTTCGTGCATCACCACATGACATCACAAGGTGGTGACATCACAAGGTGTTTTCTGTTTGAGAGAAGAACTCAGCCTAAATATGCAGCATTTGTGTGAATGAAACAAACTCCAGGTCTGTTTGTGATGAGGAAACAACATTATAACAAAGATCAGAAAATAGCCTAATATGGGCAGTTTTTAAAATCAATTTCAATTCTTTAGACGTTAGTATTTCTCATTAACAATATTAGACAAACGGCTAAAGTTACGCTTGATCTACACATTCCTTAGCTCTTGTAACGCTCAGGTAAATGACATAAGTTACCCTTTGACCCAGGCTGTAGCTTTCGCCCATTTCCCTTCTGTACCAAGCTCCTGGTCTCTGTTCTAAACCTGTTCTTTTCACTTAGTAACAAAGGCAGAGCTGGTGTTAATATGCCGGGAGTGTGCCGGCCGCTGGAGCCTCGTAATAAACCGGAGAGTGGGGCAGGGGTTGAGTTTGGGGGAGGGTAGCGAGGAGGGTGACACCGCTGCTGGGCCCCAATGATAGAGCTGTAATTTCCTCCTCAGAAATGATAACAGTGGATACCTGCCAGAGCACACGGGGGCCCAGATAATGGTGCCGACGAAGGGAATATTAGAACAGCTTTGCACGGGCGTGAGATCTGAGCCAACGAGTGAATACATCGGGGGCATTAGGGCGTCTGTGCTTTGATTATGAGCGGCCGTACAGGCGTTTTATAATGTCAGGAGATTTAAGGAGAACTGCTCTGCTCCACGGTGTGGCCTTCACTCCGGAAAATTAAGTGTATGTTTAATAGATGAGGCGAAAAGAAGAGTCTGTGTAGAACAATGGATCGGGTTAGTAATGGGTTAGTGCCGTAGAGTATGTATATGAATGGACAAATAGGAACTGAGCATGGGACGCTTCCGGCTCCATCGATTCTGGCTCCAGTTGACCTTACACTGGAACCTTACGCTGCTGTCAGGCTCTTCAGTTTGGTCTTAAAATGTTCGCTCTACATGATCCTGGTCTTTTTTATTTTGCTGTTTTGTCCATCAATAAATTCCTATTCCTAATATGGAACTCCACATTTTCTCCTGTAACCACTAGGATTGTGAGCTTCATTTGACTTTGACATAGTTAGCCCGTCCGTTAGCATGGGTGCAATTTGGCTCCACTTACTGCGTTCCAATTCACTTTCTATTGAAAAATTTAACACTCTTTAACTGCCAATGTCAGGCTTGTCATTTTGATCTTAAACAGCTCTTATTAACCAACTCTACATGATCTTGGTGTTTTTATTTTGCTATTTTGTCCGTAAAAACAACATCTGGACATGCTTTCCCCAAGGTTGCTCCTGTTGGTGTTCGCAAAAGGTCTGATCAACAGCGCCAAACCCGTGGTGAGGGCGGGAAGAGGCGTTACCTTCAACAGCCTTGCTCTGGTTTGACTCTACAGTTGCTTTGATAAGCGGGCTCCAAATTAGCCGCTGTAACTGCTAACCTCGACTGGCTTCATTTGACTGGAGCTGGACACTATGAGGGACGTCACAATCCTTTAGTTCACGCCTTTATACAATCGATGGTTGAAGGTGGTTTTCCTCTAAAACACCCGGTCCTACTGTGTGAAGCCATCATGTGGTAATTTAGGATTACTGATTTTAAAGTACGCAGCTAAACAACTTTAACGGCAAATGAATGAGTAAAGTGGTCATATTTGTATTGCACATTTCCACTTTAATGGCACTCAAAGCACTTCAAGGAACCATTCACCCAGTCATAATGCAGCAGTCTTACACAGCGCTTTTCCAGATGCTCAAAGCCACTTTACAGTTTTGTACATTATTCATTCACTCCAAACTCAGTGGTGGTAAACTACTACTGTAGCCGCAGCTGCCCTGGGACAGACTGACAAAAGCGAGGCGGCCAATCTGAGCCAACAGCCTCTCTGAACACTCACCACATTGAAAGTTTAGTTTAGTTAGACTCATTTATTTATCACATACACAAATGTGCGCAGTAATGTGTAGTGAAATTCTTATGCACCATCCAACAACATAAACACTTCCCAGCGCCATCGTCGTCTCAGGTTTTATGGATGAAGTCTTGCCTAAGGACACAACAACAGTTTTTGCCACTACTGTCCCACTGTGGCACCCGGTATTTCCAGCGGTCTCCCATCCAAGTTCTAAAAGGAGATCATTCTTCAACAGGCTCAAACAGTGAGAGATACAGGACTACATTCATACTATAATACTCCCTACAACTGTACAACAACTTAATCTCAAGTAACAGATAACCTTATGTCCTGTCAATCAGTGCATATTATTTGCACTGTCGTTCTTGTCTCTTGTTTATAGCTGTGATTTTATAGTTTATTTTATATTTTATTACTTATTTTTCTATTTTATTTTGACTTATACATATACAGTTATTTTTATAATTTTGTCTCATTTGACATCTGTCTCTTGCTATTTTTTTTTTTACTATACCATCTATTTTTGTTACTCTCTGTTATTATATTATATTGTGATGTTTGAGCGACTGTATCCAAATAATTTCCCTTGTGGATCAATAAAGTTTGTCTAAGTCTAAGTCTAGCCCAGCTCATCTTCTGAAACGTGACGAGATCAGGCTTTGACATTCATACACTTACTGCTTTACTCATTTTCCAGCATTCTTTTTCTTTTTTTCTCTCTTGGCTGGGGCTATAGAGCTAGGCTATGTCAGCTATAGAGCTATTTATTATTATATTTCATTCTGTTACAAAAGCATCTGTAGAAATCAAATCCACTGAAACTTCTTTGTCTGTCCAACCAACTCTTCCATTAAAGTTTTCACAAATCCCTGTAGGGTTAAAGCCTGAGCTCGGCCTATGTAAAGTCTGTCTGAAGAAAGTTGTGTTTCCATTGTAGATAAGGCAACAGAAAACCCGACAATGTGCAGAAACACCAGAGTGAACCCATTTCATAGTATAGCTTTAGTCTCAGAGTCGGACGTAAAACCGGCCTCATTCACATTCATTGCAGCCCTCACATTTGTTTACGTCTGGCGATATAAATATATTTTCTTATTTGAGGCAGAGGGCGCATTTATCGCTCCAGTGACACAGAGCGGCTGACCTTGAGCAGATCTGCACGGCGCTCGGACTGCAGGAAGGAAAGAAAAAAAACTGTATAATGCGTTCTTTTGCCTTGTGTGGTGGGTTTATCTGGACTCTGGTGTGGTTTGAACTATCTCCTCTCGGCTGCGCGCGCTCCATATCACGTTCAGTAACATCTCCCGTGACCTCTGACCCCGGCCCACGCTGCAGGCTGGAATATTTGATCTACTGGAAAAGTTTTATTATTACAGTTTATATATTTGAGTGGTTTCTGTTTGAAGAATGGAGTGTTTCATTGTCTTTTAAAGGGCTCATGAATCTACTTAATTCTTTATTTCAGATATAAAAATGATTTAGTCCATATTTAAAAGAGAAACAAAGTACAACAGCAAAGGAGTCCATAAATTCCACTGAAGAGCCCATATTACACTATTTTCTGATGTTGAGTTCTTCTCTCAAATTAAAAACACTCTGTTCCACCCTGTGATGTCATATGGCAATACAAGAAGTAGTCCACTGTGTTTTTAAACTCCATGCACCTTCACTGGAATCATTTGCATAATTAAAAAAAAAAAAAAAAAAACTGGAATTGCCAATCTAATAATTATTAAAAAAAAAAAAAAAAAAAAACAACAACAACTAACTAATAATCTAATAATAATGATAAAAAATCTAATAATGTAAAAAAAAAAATCTTATAATCTAAATCTAATAATAATAAAAAAATGATATAAAATCTAATAATTATTTAAAAAAAACCACCTGGAATTGCCAATCTCTACTGAACTTAGACTCAGACTTTTATTTAATTTTATTTAATTTTATTGATCCACAAGGGAAATTATTTGGACACAGTCGCTCAAACATCACAACAGAGAGTAACAAAAATAGACGGTGTAGCAAAAAGAGCAAGAGACACGTGTCAAATGAGACATAAGTATAAAAATAAATGTATATGTAAAATAGAAAAATAAGTAATAAACTATAAAATAAAATATAAAATCACAGCTATAAACAAGAGACAAGAACGACAAAAGGTAAAAGGAGCTGTTAACTTGAAAACCATCGCTTCATGACATCACAAGGTGGAACAGAGCATTTTGAGCTTTGGAGATGCAGACAGACTAACAAATAAAGGTTATTCAAAAGTGTGTGAATGAAACAAAACACAACTCCATGTTTCTGAGGAGGTAGTATCATTATAACATGTCTTAAAGAGTCGGTTTTGCATCACATCTTTGAGTAATACTTCATTATTAAAGGGACACTGTAACTTTTATCATGGCGGACTTGTGGTTTACTTTTATTCGCTAAATAATTTTAAAATGCATTCTTAATTTGAGCAGGGTCGCCTCTCTAGATCTGACCTGTAACTTGTCCTGTTGGCCTCACCTTCTTATCTCCATGGTGATGTTATTGCTTCGCCTGGAATGCTCCACAGTATGACTTTAAACGTATCTATCTTGCATTTATTCAGTTAGGTGTTTCATTGCCTAAAATACCTAAAGAGCATGCGTTCTTGAGAGCTAGATCATGTCTCCACAGATCTTGTTGGAACTTGGCTTGTGGGCGTCACCTGCTCGTTTCCATGGAGATTACATCCCAGGTAAAGCAATAAGATCTCCGAGGAGACCAGCAGGTAACAGACACTCATCCAAAAAAGTTACACAGTGCAACTTTAATGGGGAAAACTATCCTTCTGAAACATCTTCCACAGGCATTCATAGACAGCTGAATTAAAAAACAAAACAAACAAACAACAATGTGGAATATACAACTGTGTGAATACTATCAATATTTGCACTTTAATTTAACTGTTGATCCAAGTTTTTGCGTCTGAATGTGAGTAAGATCTAACTGTTTGGCCTGTGATCTCTGATGCCCTGATGTTTAGTATAATAAGAATAAAATAAACTGAAGAAAATGAGAAAATGAGAATGAAAAGTTTCTGAGCGGTGGTGGTTGATTGAAAGCACAAGTTTTCAATGTCACTGTAGATTATAGAATTATAAGCATTTCATTTCAAATCTGCTGCCAATTGAATGAAACAAAACACATGACATCCCTGATACTGGCCTTGTATGCAGCTCTTGTGCCATTGGGCAAAACAGTTCAAGGTGTAGTACAGTGAGAGTGAGAGCCACTGCTTTGCCTTGAATGTTCCACAGTATAACATTATCTATGGTTACAACTTACGGTACTGTAAAGAATAAAAGTACATTCTAAAGAAAAGTTCCATATTTGATCCAGCCCTGGCTGCCACTTGCTCGTTTTTATTTGATTTCTAGATGGGAGATGGTGATTGGCTGCAGGCTGTGGTCATGTGACCAGTGCTGCTATAATCACAGAGACAAGGGCAGTGAGCGGAGCAGTTTGGACTCAGATCAACTTTAATGTCGAAGGAATAAACACAATATAATAAAACAGAACAATTGGAGGACAAAGTTAGACCAGCATTAAAATAAATGGCCCCACTGCAAATGTTTAAACGTCCTATATTACGACTCTTGTGAGCTTTTAGCCATGTTAGAACGCCGTTAACTCCTCAAAAACATATTCACACATGTTTGAGTAACTCTTTATTATTAGTCTGTCCACATCTCCAAAGCTCAAAATGCTCTGTTCCACCTTGTGATGTCATGAAGTGGTAGTTTTCAAGTTAACAGCTCCATTTTACCTTAAGTTCAGTAGAGATTGGTGAAGGTGTGTGGAGTTTAAAAACACGCCCTGTATTACCACGTGACATCACAAAGTGGAACAGAGTGTTTTCTGTTTTTTGAGAAGAACTCAGCCTAAATTTGCAGAATTTGTGTGTTAAACGTGTGAATGAAACAAAACACAACTCCAGGTCTGTTTGTGATTAGTTTTTATTATTATTATTATTATTATTATTATTTTTTTTTTAATTTATTTTTTTTTTTTTAACAATTTTAAGACAGTGTCAGGTAGCGTGCCTTTATGTAATTAAGTCTGCAGGTGTTTGGAACAGTTACATAGTGCACCTTTAAATGTTTTTTTTTCTTTTTTTTTTCTTTTTTACAATCTTGTTTTTTATTAAATAATAAACAAATATAAACAACAATAATATTTAACAAACGTTACAAAGAATAAGCCATACTAACCAAAAAAGGACACAAAATATAACAATAACTTAAAAAAAAAAGAAAAAAAAATATTTTTCCCTTTAATTAGTGATCCCTCACCAAAGTAATTAAATAATAATACTAATAAATTAATAAACATACACATTCACTCACACACACACACTAAAGATAAGTTACATATCATTTTTCCTTTTGTATTATAGGTGCCCACAACTCCTCAGATTTCTTAGTTTTAAATCTTGCTGTTACTCTTTCCATTTCCGTCACACCAATTTTCTTTAGTGGGAGGTTGTGGTTTTAGCCAGGATACAGTTATCATTTTTTTTTGCTATTGTACATACAATTAGAATAAGTTTTCTATTTTTAGGAGACTTATTGGTATGATACTCAATAAAAATAGTTGTAAATCTAAATTTAGTTTTTCCTTACACATACTTTCAATTTTCTTTTTTACAATGTCCCAGTAGTCTGTGATTCCGGAGCAGTCCCAGAATACATGTGTGTAATCTCCTGTCTGACCACAACCCCTCCATCTTCAAATGTCTTTTGAACTCATTTTAAACTCTTATAAGCAAGAGAAAGATCCCGAGCGCAGTAACATATGTATATCTTGAGTCGACCACACTAGTTTCCTCCTCCTCTGCTGTTTCAGTCATTTCACATACAGACCACACTAGTATCTCGCAGACTTTCCACTGGAGGATTTCTTGGAGTTAGCTCCGTGTTGGCAGTGAGCGTGTCCAAATGGCACCGATGGGTCTTGGAGCGGCATCAGGCTCGGGCCCAGAGGTTGGCACTGACGAAAGATAATAACCCGTCTTTAAGCTTTAATTGGCCTAAAGATGTTGTGAGTGATTTGTGCCCGCTCTCCCCTTTCTGGCTCTGCTCTTTCCACATGACGTAAGCATCTCCGCAGCTACTAAACTCAACATCACGCTAATGGAACGCTAAATCTATGCTTCCGCTACGCCATCATAACGCAGGCAAACAGCGCAGCATGAGGCCGACATCATGCTAGCATTTGCCCTGTCCTTGGGGGATTGGACCGGCTGCCCCTCCGTAATGGGGTGCAGAGCCAGGTGCAGGATGGGAAGCACCACAGCGGGATCCTAATGTGTAAATACATCAAGTGTTGGGAGCGAGTGCGTGCCTCACCTGTCTGACGGCTGGTCTTGTGTGATAAACAGAAAAGTGATTTAAAGGTCCTGTATTATGCACAATGGACTTTTATGAGCTTTAAGTCATGTTAGAATGTCGTTATTTCATCAAAAACAGACCTGGAGTTGTGTTTTGTTTCATTCTCAGATGTTTGAGTAATCCTGTATTATTAGTATGTCCACATTACAATCAGAGAGCATGGAAAGTGCACTAATTAGACTTAGACTTAGACAAACTTTATTGATCCACAAAGGAAATGATTTGGACAGTCGCTCAAACATCACAATATAATATAATAACAGAGAGTAACAAAAATAGATGGTAGATAGATAGAGACAGGAGTCAAATTAGACATAATTATAAAAATAAATGTATATGTACAAGTCAAAATAAAATAGAAAAATAAGTAATAAAATATAAAATAAACTATAAAATCACAGCTATAAACAAGAGACAAGAACGACAGTGTAAATAATATGCTGATTGACAGGGCATAAGGTTATCTGTTACTTAAGATTAAGTTGTTGTACAGTTGTAGGGAGTATTATCTGTTACATAAGGGTGAGCTGTTGTACAGTTGTAGGGAGTATTATCTCCTCTGTTCCTCTATAGTCTGGTGCAGTGGGTGAGCAGGAGTGTCCATGATGGAGAGCAGTTTGTCCAGTGTCCTCCTGTCCCTCACTGTGACAAATGTCTCCAGCTCACAGCCGATCACGTGTCCAGATTTACGGATCAGTTTGTCAATCCGCCCAATGTCCCACAGCAGAACCACAGTGAAGTCCAGGGCGCTGGCCTCCACAGACTGGGAGAAAATCTCCAGGAACTCGCTGCACACATTGAAAGACCTGAGCTAATGAAACTACTGCACATCACATCAGGTTTGTAAAGCTGTTGTGTATTGTTTTGTATATTTATGTAAAACGGCCCTGTGGGAGGATACGCTTGTGGGCGGAGCTTTAGATCAGAGATTGCTAAATTGATCAAACATGGATGGAGGACATCTATAACCTCTCCAGACGTGTTTTTGATAAAGGAGGTTATAACAAGGTAGAAAGCTCCAAAAAGCCCCTCTTTAAAAGTTTTAATTTGCATTTTTCAAGTTATTTAAGTGTTTTTATTGGCTTGAAAACATTAAAATAAAAGCTGGATTGTTGCTGTGAGTGGTGTTACATCTCCAAAGGCACAGCGGTTTTTAGCACTTTTGGCTCAAAGCAGGAAGGTTCTGGGTTTGACCACCAGACACATCGGTCTTTCTGTGTGAAGTTTACATTTTCTCCCTGTGTTTCTCCCTGTGTCTGGCCACTCCAGTTTCCTCCATCAACCCAAAACATGCACCTGCTAAAATAGTCCTGACCAAGACTAGAACAAGATCTACGGAGGTCCCAGGGCGCTACTCCTGACAGGTTGCTTCAGCGGCTGAAGGATGGGTCAAATGCACAGGACACATTTCTCTATGGGGACAAGAGAGTGTACTTTGTGTGAGTGTACTCTGACCTGTAAATTGGCCCTGTATGCTCTACCTTCTTGTCAACATGCAGATGGATACGTTTAATTCTTACTGTGGAACATTGCAGGCCGAGATTTAACATTTTCATGGAGACTCCACATAAAAGAAGACAATTATTCAAACACAAATTGTTCCACATCTCACCTGCAGCCGTTTTTTTCTCACTATAGAACGTCTTGGAGTTTTTTTCTGCAGGTTCAGTAGATCAGAAGCCTCTCAGAAGCCCTTGAAAACTCCTGGCTTTTTGAGGGTTTGACTCAGACTAAAATGACGTCCTGACACATGGGCAGTGTGATAAATAATGTATCAGAGGCCGGGGTGTGAGGCTCTTCAAACATAACCTGCTCCATCTTTAAACCTGATTCCTGTGCGCTCAGGTTCAGTCTGATGCAACAGTTAGCACCGGCTTGGCTCATGCTATAACTCTGACTCTATGGCTCCTGCACTCACTCAAAACCATGTGAGGAGTTTGAGAAAAAAGAGTGAGTGGACTGACAGAAAAGAGGAACAGATATCAAGATTATGTAGTGATAATTCATTCAGGTTACAATAAAAATGCAAGCACTAAAATATGGAAGTGGAACTAGACAATAAATCCACTTCTTAATAGCATTATCCACTGATTTTTGTCATGTTGGCAACTTACTGTAAGTGCAAACTATGTACATTTGCAGATTTCAGTACATTTGCAGAAGTGCGTGCTGGCTCCAGTGGCCTCTGCTGTTTTCTCTGCAGATTTTGTGTTTAATTCTAATAAGACAAACTGTAAAAAGCTAAATAACTTACTTCCCTGATATGTTTTGGTGATAGTGCGTCTTTTGTCAGAGGTGTCATCTGTCTGCTGTGACGTGTCTACGTCAGCTGTCGTTCAGGCATGGTCAGTCCGACGGATCTGACAGATCTATCAAACCGACCACACCTACCGTCAGGTGGTCGTCTCTGGAGAAGTGAGTCCCATGTGCGAATAGACGTAAATGCCCCCTTGTCTCAGTTGATGGTCTGTGCGCCCTCTTCCTGATTTCAACAGCCTCTCGTATCCATCAATTTGTGCTCCTCTGGTCCTACTATTCTCTGACTATCCTTTCTTCCCACTATTATTGGCCCTAAAGGAACAGAGGAGCAAAAATACAAAAGATGGATATGAGAGGCTGTTGAATCAGAAAGTGGGACGCATGGACCATCAACAGAGAACCTGCTTGTTCTTAGACTTAAATCAACTTTATTGATCTACAAAAGAAAATGTTTAAACATTTTGCAAATGTTCTCATGGAGACATATAATTTTAAGGCACGTAGAACTTTCAACTGACATCTCCACATAAGCAGGTGGCAGACCCTCCACCAGTATAATCATAACACTAAGTAAATTCAGTTCAGTTTACATTGTAACAGTTCACCTGTTCTCGCAGTTGAAAAAGCTACAACGCAAATTTTCAGGTCCCGGGCGGATTCCTTTCACATCAGCGGGGGTGAAATAACGAAAACACAAACAGTTGTGTTCGGCTTATTGTATCTGGCTTTATTGGCAATGCCAGATATAAACACAAAACCGGCCACAATAACCACCCCCCCGCGCTCGAGCGCCACCCAGTTCACTCCAAAACCACAAACATAATATAAAGTCCCCATGAAAAAAAAACAATGAACTTTTCCAAAGTCGCCCACCACCTTCACCACAGACATAGACCCCCTTTTACTTGCCCCGAAAGGTCCCAAAAGTTTTTTGTTTATACGCCGCGCAGCAAGCGTAAAGTGAGTGAGTTCTGCGCTACTCACGATACCGGCGCTTCCGCGGTCTCAGTACGTATGGTTCTTTTCCACAGCCCAGCAGCTCCAGGCAGGAGAAAATACAATCCAATATCAGTGGCAGCGTGATAATCCGAAAAACGATAATATCCACTGTGTTAGCTCCACGGCCTTGGCAGCTCCTGGCATGTGTCCTGTTGGCGTGTGACGTCACACTACCTGCCCAGCGCGCACATCTCCTGTCCACTTAAATCCGCAGTGGCCCTGGGGAGGGCGCAACCCACAGTCTACCACACGCTACATCATGACAGTACATAAATACAAAGGACCATAAACCATAATTAATTGTAACAAATAAGTTTCACCCCGGCTGAGCGAATCTGTAAGGACCCAAATGGTCTTTACAACATTACTTAAACGTAAAGTATTTTTCATCTGGCTGGTTATGTCACATTAACACTTTATCATTCAAATAGTTTGGTGTAATAAAACTGGTCATAGGAAGGGTGTATAAGATAAATGAATAATAATAATGTGACGTTTGTTTGGTTAGGCAGTGCTGATTATCGTGAATAATCGTAAACATGCTCTTCAGTCTCTTCTCACAATAATCGTTAGAAAAACATCTGATATTGTGACGTGCTGATAAATGAAGTCCTGATTGTGCTGCCTGGATCCAGCTCTTGCGCTCGTGTAATTCATCACTTCTGTTGTGACTGCTCAGATCCATTAGAAAAAGTGCAATGCTTTATTTGTGGATATTGTCACTCAGACTGACGAGGCGTTCCTGTTCTGTCAAAGTCTAAAAGCCACCACTCTGTTCTCTGCTGCCGAGCTCCAACCAGCTGCAAAGGTGACCTCACACAGAGAGCCGGGAAGGAGGGAGACAAGAGGAAGGAAGAGAAATAAGAAAGAAAGGGAGGGGGAAGGAGTGAGTAAGAATGAGGGAGGACAAGGCCAAACATGCACACTTAATGAGGAGGACAGTGGAGAGTTATTTGGATTAAGAGTCATTCTCTCAGTACAAGCTCTTTGACCATATCTACTTGTAAATGTTTGATCTGGTCTGGTCCTGGTGAGAACTTAGAGGTAAAACAGTGAGAATATCAGGGGCCACAATGGGGCAGCAGTGGCTCTAGTGCAAACTGTTGTTGTGTCCTTAG